>CP129451.1:35252499-35908749 GCA_030445155.1 Quercus variabilis | reverse complement strand
AACACTTTTCTCCCTAAACCCTTAAGCATTTTGTGCATAAAGAAGTGCTAATTTAGCTATAAGACATTTGGCATAAATGAGAGTAATTCTTTTTTTTTTTTTTTTTTTTGAGAAAAAGGTAAGATCATGATATTAGATTAAATCAGTTTGGAGTACACTTTCCAACTCCACAGGTAGATCTTCTACCCAAACATCGAAATCTGCAGATGAAACTGCTCTTCGTGCAAGGGCGTGAGCTAACGAATTCCCACGCCTTCGCACATGACTAAAACTATAAAACTGAAATTGACTAGCCAAACGGTGAGTATCCTCCACAATATGCCCATACAAAGTAAGACAACCAGCTGGGTCCCTCAAAGCTGAGACCACCTTCAGACAATCTCCCTCAACCAGAACGTTAGCTATGCTCAATTCCTGCGCAAAAACAACGGCTCGACGGGCCGCTAAAGCCTCAGCCAACTCAACCGAATGAGGGAGAGGGATTTTCTGAGATAAAGCGCCAATAATCGCTCCACTGGAATCTCGTATTGCCACCCCAATACCTACACAGCCCGAAGCTTCAAACAAAGCAGCATCAAAATTCACCTTGTACAAGCCATCCGGAGGACGAGTCCAACGCACAGGGGTTACAGGAATACTCGGACCTGAAGCAGATTGGCATGCATCAAAATACTCCTGCACCAAAGCATGAGCTCGATCCCCAATGTCTTTCAACGACCAGGTTGATTGATTAGCTCTCAGCCGATTACGCCTCTGCCACAGACACCAGGAAATGGTAGAAAACAGAGCAATATGAAACGCTGACCCCGTTCGCATAACCTCGCCCAATAACTTAGTAAAATCTCGGTGCTGCTTCCTGTAATACCTGGCAAAACAAATGTCAGATTTCCATACATCTTGAGCATGATCACACAGCCACAAACAATGCAACAATGATTCGGTCTGCTCGGCACACAAGGGACAAGAAGCATCAACAGGAACATGTCGTAGCCGAAGATTCTGGGTGGTAGGCAGTGAATCATGAGCAGCTCACCAAATAAAATGGCGAATTTTATTCGGTGTCTTGATTTTCCAAATCCCCTTCCACACCTTACTTACTTCCTCCATTGATGATGAACATGGATTGGATGACCTTGCCGTGTTCTCCAACATTCGGTAAGCACTCCGAACACTAAAATCCCCATCTGGTGTAAGAGGCCAAATTAGCTTATCCGGCACAGACCCTTCACAAACCGGAATCCTTAAAATTGTTTCTGCCTCCCATGGCAAAAAAATACGCTCCACCAAACCTGGATCCCAAACCCTTCTACCCTCAAAAAACAAATCCTTCACGAACTCCACATCAGTGGAATTCCTCGGAGAAATAACATGACTATTAGACAGATTTGGCAACCAACTGTACTCCCATATTTTAATAGATTCTCCATCCCCTACTCTCCATATAGCACCATGTTGTATAACCTTCCTTGCCTGAAGAATACTCCGCCAAGCAAAAGAGCTTCTAGGATGAACCGGGGCCTCCATAATATTCCCATTGGAAAAATATTTGGCACTAAAGACCTTATAGAATAAAGTATCTTTGTGATGCAAGAGACGCCAAACCTGTTTTGCAAGAAGAGCATCATTGAAGTTCTGAATATCTCGAAACCCCATCCCACCGACTGACTTCGAGGAACAAAGAGTACTCCATTTTACCCAATGTATTTTTTTTTTACTCCCCTTGTCCCCACCAAAACTTTCTGATCAATGCTTCAATGTCTTTACATAAACCAGTTGGTAACTTGAACACACTCATCGAATAGGTGGGAATAGATTGTACCACCGCTTTTATCATGACTTCCTTACCTGCCTGGGACGGAAGTTTTTCTTTCCACCCTTGCATTTTTGCCCAAATCCTTTCTTTAATCTGAGTAAAGCAAGCTTTTTTCCCTCGACCAACAAAAGAAGGCAGCCCCAAATATTTTTCAAAGTGCTGAATGACCAGAACATTCAAAGACAATTTTATATCTGCCATGGTTTGAGCATTCGTGTTGCTACTAAAAAATAGAGTAGTTTTATGCCGATTCACCATTTGTCCTGAAGCTTCTTCATAAAATCCCAGCAATTCCTTGATTTTTTCACACTCAAGTAGTGATGCTCTGCAAAACAGTAAACAATCGTCTGCAAAAAAGAGATGGGTGAGTTTTGGGCCAGTCCTACAGATTGAAAAACCATGAATATCTCCTCTCGAAGCTGCCCCTTGTAGTAAAGCATTTAAACCTTCAGCACAAAAGAGAAAAAGATAAGGCGATAGGGGATCCCCTTGTCTCAATCCCCTAGAAGGTCTAAACATTCCTTTTGGCTCACCATTAACTAGTATGGAATAGGACACAGTCGTAATACACTCCATCAACAGAGCCACCCATTCTTCATGAAAACCCAATTTCAATAGGATTTGTTCAAGAAAAGACCACTCCACTCTATCATAGGCTTTGCTCATATCCAGTTTAAGAGCCATAAAACCTTGCTTGCCTGTACAATTATTCTTCATATGATGCAGAGACTCAACAGCAATTAAAATATTATCTGTGATAAGCCTATTTGCAATAAAGGCACTTTGAGTTTCAGATATAATAGAGTTAAGTAAAGGTTTTAGACGATTAGCAATAACCTTACTAACAATCTTATAAATCACATTACAGAGACTAATAGGTCTATAATCAGTCACCCTCTCAGGATTATGGACCTTAGGAATTAGTGTGATAAAAGTGTGATTAATGGATTTCAGGATGGATCTGGAATTTAAGCATGATAAAACAGCTTGAGAAATATCCATACCTACATCAGTCCAATAGGTCTGGTAGAACAAAGGGGGCATCCCATCCGGACCCGGGGCCTTCAAAGGACCCATATCCTTAATTGCACATTCAACCTCCTCCACCACAAAAGGCTTTGCCAAATTAATCCGCATCTCTTCGGTCACTACTGGCTGAATCCCCTCTAAAATCCGCTCGAAATTACCTGGAGTGGAAGAAGTAAATAAGTTTGCAAAGAATTCTATCAACAAGCCCGAAACCACCTCCTCATTTTCCTGCCAAGTGCCATTCTCATCCCTTAACCCCTTTATAAAATTCCTTCTCTTCCTTTGTGTTGACACCCCATGGAAAAATTTTGTATTTTTATCTCCACTTTGTAACCACTGAACTCTAGACCTTTGCTGCCACATTTTTTCCTCCTGCTCACATGATTTATTGAGCTCCGATTTCAACCGGTTCACCTCCTCAACCTCCCCTGATTGGACCGAGTCCACTTCTGCCTTCCACAATTGCTCCTTAAGCTTTTTTATTTTTTTCACCACACTTCCAAAATGATCCCGGTTCCAGGCAGTTAACATCTTCTTGCAAGTTTTCAATTTTTTCGATACCACATGCATCGGAGTACCATCATGGTTTATTGCCCAAGCTCTAGAAATAACACCATTGCACTCCGGACTAGTTAACCACATAGCCTCAAACCGAAAAGGCTTACGTCTCCATCGTTGGTGCTCCCTATTTGAGTCAAGGGACAAAAGAATCGGGCGATGATCAGAAGTAAAACAATGCAAGTGTCTAATCCTCCCTGTAGGAAAACGAGCAAGCCACTCATAATTAGCTACTCCACGATCCAATCTCTCCCATATCAGCTCACCTCTACGCCGCCCATGCCAGGTAAAATCCGGACCCAAGTAACCCAAATCCACAAAACCACACTGATCAAGCACATCCCTAAAGGCCTGCATGAGATTATGAGCTCGCGGCGCACCCCCTTTTTTATCTTCCACTTGCATAAGCTCATTAAAGTCCCCGAAACAACACCATGGGAGCTTTGGCTTTGAACTCAACATCCTTAACATATTCCATCCCTCACTGCGAATAGTCGTATCTGGCTCCCCATAAAAACCTGTCAGTCTCCACGCATCCTCCGTTCCACCATTAATAATGGCATCTATATGATATCTAGAAAAACTGTCGACCCAAACTACACTACTATTCTTCCACAAAAGGGCCAAACCCCCACCCCTCTCTCCATTATTGACAGTAAACAACCCAGTAAAATTCAACTTAATTTTAATACGTTCCATCTGCTCTTTCGTGGACCAAGTTTCTGACAAGAACACGATCCCGGGATCTTTTGCTTGGATGATATCCCCAAGCTCGTCAACTGCACGGCGGTTCCCAAGCCCCCGGCAGTTCCATGCTAACAGATTCATTGCTGTCGGCGGGGCTGGGACCCAGCCTCCACCGTTAAATCATTAGAGTCCACCCCTCTTTGCTTCTTGCTACTTTCTAACTTCTTGCTAACCCCATCCATGTCTCCAAAGAATCTCTTTAATGGACCTGAAGATGTGCCTTCTTTTGGACAGCCCACCATAAAGTCTCCTTTGCCCTTGGCTTGATTCCGAATAATAGACCGGGTATAACCTGATTTTGGCTTGCCTTTTCCATTCTTTTTTACCCCCACCTGACTCACACCATCTGTTAGACCATTGCCCATAACATCTCTGGGCAGAGGTGTTTGCCGAACCTCTGAAGAGAAAACCACAACATTCTCCTCCACTCCCCCTTCAGACTTATCAAAGCGTGCTAACTCTCTATCAATTTCCTCCAGTTGGACCTGAAACTCTGAACCCGAAACCATCCTATCCCTACTCATAACAGTATCATTTTGCAATTCTTCCAAACTCACATTATGGCCCAAAGAGATATGCCCATCATCCACTAAACCTTGCTCGGTCTGAACTACCCTTGAAGCACTCACATTTACCTCAGCCCAACTCCTCGGCACCTCCATTTCATTCTGAATCGGATCAGCTACTTCAGTAGACGGACCCATCACTCCTCCACGATCTGGATTGTCACGTTCCGGCCTTTCATCGGACTTCTCGCTGCATGTTGAATCACTATCATAGTCCTCCAAACCAGCCACCCTAACTACTGATTTTCTAGCCAAGTTAGGCGTCGTAGCCCTCATCCATGACCCATATTGCTGCCCAGCCTCCTTCGAAATATGCTTGCCCTTCTCCCCAATGGGACAGTCCCTATCCATGTGCGTGAGTTTTCCGCACCAGTGACATATATTGGGCATTCGCTCGTACTTAAAACTTACCCAACGTTCTTGTCCACCCCTAAGAGCAATCTTTCTTCCTCGGCACAACGGCTTTGTCACATCTACTTCAACCCGTATTCGGATAAAATTGCTACCTTCATACACTTCTTCCCCAGATGTACATTCAATCACCAAACCAACCTCTGAAACGATACTCTTTGCAATACTAAGTGATACCCCGATAGGCAAGTTATGTAGTTGAACCCACATACCGGTAGTCTCAAACAGAAGGTTGTCCATATCAATGTGTTTCCGAACTCTTTTCAAAGCCACAAGATGCTTGTCGAAAGACCACGGTTCTCCTTTCAGAACCTGCTCCACATCCCCTTCATCCCGAAAGATAAATAAGACCATATGATTGCCCATGTCCCTGACTTCAAAACCTTTTCTTGTTCGCCATAATAACTTCAGTGTTTTTGCAATCGCCTCCATGTTCAGTATCCTCCCTGTGTAAAACCGTGCAGCCAAGAAAAACTCACAATCATCTTCAATATCCTCCACAAGAAACCTCTTTCCTTCTGATTCCGTCAAAGAGAGCTTCTCCCATAAGCCAGACAGAGCCTCCATCTTGCGTCTCAGCGTTGAAACAAACTATGGAGTATCAAAATCACTAACCGCCTCACTCCAAAGAGTAGGCACGGTTTTCTCCTGGTGGCTAGGGTTTCACAAGGTGTCGCCCTAGGTCAGAGAAATTTTTTTTTTTAAACGATAAAGATGTGACCCACTGCACTTAATGAGAGTAATTCTAATACTACATAAAAAGTCAAAAGTTTTTGTATAATTATCTTATTAGATAGATTGTGACTAATCCACCACTTACAGTATGCTATATAGACAGTTATAACTTTGATGAATTATCTGTCATTTTGATATAAACTCACTATTTACTGTTTGTTATATAAATAGTTATAATAAAAGTTGTGATTTTTTTTTATTACTAATGTGAACCTAATATTTTTGCAATGAACAACAGCCAATCAAAAATATTATATAAATCGACCAATCAAAAACAGCAGCACAGCGAAGCAAGGCGTGGGCATGAATGATGAAACAGTGATAAGCAGCAGCATCATCGTCAAGTGTCAACAATAAAATAACCCACCTAAAAAACAGAACCCACTTAGAACCCGCCACAACAAAACCACACGCCAATGGCCACGTATTAATCAACGCGGTGTAACCGCAGACACATCATTTACACACCTTTTTTGTGCGTGAATTTCCTTGTGGTCTCCAATTAATTTCTTCGTCTGCAAGATAAGATAGATATAAGTGATTAGAATAATTAGAATATATTTAATTACAGGCTGAACATTCAATTCCATTATGGCTCCTCCAGCCTGTCTTTCACAAAGAGTACTATATTTTTTGAATAAAGCTAGAACAATATTTTACAACTTCACAATAAATATCGAAGTGACAAATAAATAAGACAGAAAATTAACAAAATATTTTAAAAGTATTGGTTTAAATTGTTTTTAGATAACTAATTTTTTATATAATTTTTTTATATTTTTCATAAAAATAATATCAATTTTTTTAAATAATTTATTAACAACCCTTGTATAATTAGTGGTACATGAAAAATTCATATCAGAGTGACAAGTCTAAACAAGAATTAATAACAAATTTGATATTACCTGCTAAACTTTGTTATAAAATAATTGTAAAAATATTATGAAATATAACACGAGTTTTACTTTTTATCAAATAAAAAAAAAATTACTTCTTCAACCTAATACTATTTTAAAAAAAAAAAACCTTTTGTTAAAAACAATAATTTTCCTATATAAAAAAGAAAAAAAAAAGAAAAACAATAATAATTTTATCTTTATGAAATGACGGTAATGATGATGTTGCTTAATTATCAAAAATGATTATTCTGAGATTTGTCCCTTTTCGCCGCTCCTTCCTCTTTTTCCGTCTTAAATATTCCTAAGACTGTTAATTCTCCGCGTTAAGATTCCTCTCTTCCTTTTATTCCTCTTCTTCGTTTCACAACTCCTCCAAAACCTTTCAAACGGTACGAAGCGATTTCTCTCTCCCTTTTTCAATTTCATATCTGTTTGGTAGCTGAGAAAATAAGAAAAGAGTATTAAGATTTTCTTAACGTTTCTCATGTTTCTCATGTTTTTTTTTTATTTTGTTGTTGTTTGCAGATTTGTTTCTTCTTCTTCTTCTTCTTCTCAAAGATCCGATCCGATTACTAAGATCCAAAACTTTTGGATATGGCGGAAGAGCATAGATGCGAAGCCTCGGAGGGCCACAGGCTCTGCGTCAACAACTGTGGCTTCTTCGGCAGCCCAGCCACCATGAACCTCTGCGCCAAATGCTACACGGATATCCATCTCCAAGAGCAACACCACGCCTCTTCCAAATCCTCCATCGAAATCGCTCTCTCCTCCTCCGCTGCTTCTTCTTCACCATCTTCTTCGAATTCGTTGACCGAGTCTCTCCCTCCTCTTCCTCCTCCGGCGTTGACCTTGCCGGAGGTCAACTTACAGCTCCCTCCACCGGCTTCTGCTGATGTCGCCGCGAAATCTGACGTGGCGGCGGTGGAGGTTGCGGCGGCGGCGGCGGCGACGGCGAGCAAGCCGAACCGGTGTTTGGTGTGTAGGAAACGGGTCGGGTTGACCGGGTTCAAGTGTCGGTGCGGGACCACGTTTTGTGGGGTCCACAGGTACCCGGAGAAGCACGCGTGCACTTTCGATTTTAAGGCTGTTGGAAGAGAGGAGATCGCGAGAGCTAATCCTATCATCAAAGCCGAGAAGCTTCGGAAGATTTAAATTAGGACCGTTAAAATTTGTGAATTTCCACCGTTGATCATCATGTCCTAATATTATATAGTATATTTCTTTTTCTTTTTTTTCTTTTTTTTTTCTCTTTTTTTTTTTTTTTAAATAAGTTTTTATCATATCTGGTTTTGCTTGTAAAAAAACGAAATGAGAAGTTTCAAATTTGGGTGCCACTTCCGTGTAAAATAGAGATTATTCTTACTACTATTTTCACAACTAGTTTGAGCTTTGTACAATGAATCGTATCGTAGTAGTGGGTATCACTAATTCACTATCCTCAGCCAATCAAAACGAGCCAAATTAGTAATAAAGTGGATGCATTGTACCTTTTACAGATATGAAAGTTGGGGGAAAAGTTACAAGCAGCTACGTTATTGATTGATATTTTCTTGTATTTGCATGATGTGATAGGCTATAAAACGACAACTTTTGCTTATTTGTTCTTATCAGTATTTTGTGGTACAAAAATAGGAGAGAGGCTTTCACTTTTAACATGTCCAACATTTTCAACATTTTCAAAATTTTTTTTTTTTTTGAGGGACATCAACATTTTCAATTTGATAGTGCATCTTGCATAAGAGAATTGCATAATTCTCCTCTACTCTATGAATGTAAAAAGTGGAGACCTCTTTAGACTTGTCGCAATAATATTGTATAATTGTGTACTGCTACAAGATTGTGGACCAAGGTTTGATTTTGACCGACCATGAGTATAAGAACAAGGGATTAGTGTTGCCGCGTGCCACAAGCCACAAGGCAATAGTGGATCGTGGTTTTATTTTGGCTCTATTATCTGAATCATATCATGTGAAATACTTTATTTGAGCATGAGCATAAGGACAAAGGATTAGTGTTGCCGCGTGCCACAAGGCAATAGTGAATCGTGGTTTTATTTTGACTCCGTTGTCTGATTCATATCATGTGAAGTGCATTACTTGAGTATTGCATTCGATACAATTAGATTGAACCATCAAATACTTTTATTCTTTTTTGATGTTTGATCTAATTGCATCGAATGCAAAATCCTACAAGTATTGCACTTGATCTGGATCTTATGAAAATGACTATTTGTTTTTTCTTGGATGACTTTAATATGTGGGATGGATAGGCATGCAAGCAAGCAAGATTGTCTATTTAATTATATATTCTTTTCATTTTTTTTTCTTTCTTTCTTTAAGGGAAAGCTTAATTTAGTTAGGTATGCTTACAATAATCCAGCTTATTTGATAACATGACATTACTCAATAGATTGAAAAAAAAAGAGAGGACTATGAATGTAGTAGTGAGTGTACTCTTTTAGGGTTCTGCCCTTCGTTGCTAGTCTATTGACATAAAACATAGTTTTCCAATACGTGAGAATTTTGCTTGTACAAGATACAAGCATGGAAAAGGCAAGATTTTTCGTTTGGATCTAGCCTGAGAGAGATATAAGTGAGGGACATAAAAACCTTACAGGTTGACCTTGCTTGAACACTGGACATGCTAAATATTGATGAACTTTTGGTTTTGAGATTTCTGAAAAGCTTGCTTGAGCGAAAGTCTTGCTCAAGTGATATGTAAACCATCAAGAAGTATACTATCAATTATTGCTATTCTTTATATAACAATAATAACTACGAAATAAATTAGCTAGAGAGAGAGACAAATACATGAGCTAAAAGTGAGAGGAAGAGAAAATAAAATTGTAAAACTCTTTATGGGCCCCAACTTTCAAATCAAGACAAAAAAAAAAAAAAAAGATACATGAGCTAAAGGGGGAAAAAAATGGTAAACAAATAGAGTAGCTTACTATGGGCCCCAGCTTTCACGGTCCAATACAAATTTTCAAAGCTTTCATCTTCCCAAATTTCGACTGAACAAAGCTTTTGCCAAAATTCAAGAGTTCCTTTAATACACAAATCAGCTGTGGCCCTGTGGGCGATTTTGTAAATGCAACGCCATTGGGCTGCCCAAAATCCATAAACAGGCATCTGAATGCCCATAAGAAACAGGAAAAATAATTATGTAGTATTTTTTAATTAAAAAAAATCATAAGTTTACTAGATGGTTAGGCTTCTTTTCTACCTTTACTTTTCTATTCTTCTGGGGTGTAATTCTAGAATGGAAGAATCTCTCTTAATTAAATTAAAAAAAAAAAAAAAACATGCAGATTGTGTAGTTGATAAGTGGTATTAATCCTAGAGTAATTTTAGGATCACAAATTATTTCACAATTTTTTTGTCACAA
Organism: Quercus variabilis; assembly: GCA_030445155.1. Classification (NCBI taxonomy): domain Eukaryota; kingdom Viridiplantae; phylum Streptophyta; class Magnoliopsida; order Fagales; family Fagaceae; genus Quercus; species Quercus variabilis. Next base: position 35,898,604 of record CP129451.1, on the reverse strand, counting down.
CTCTAACGTAGTAGATTGTGAGTGGTTAACTATCACTTACATATGAATCCACCATTTTTTTTTTACCAATCACACTATACCATGTCACAATTGTAGAAAAAAGTTGTGAAAAATTATATGGTCTTAGACTTTTTCTTATACCAATATTATGGGCCACGATTTTATATGACATCATGCAGTGAGTCACAAACTTTTTATGCTCTGCAGGTTGTGGACTAACAAAACAATTTGACCTCATTCTAATGTGGGTAGATCTACAAGAGCGGAATTGGGTTCTTTCTCCTATTCTTTCCCCAAATGAAAGGCACCTTATCAAAAACTAGCTGGCTCTATATTACAGCCCATTCAACCTCGGCTATATACATTACAATAAATTGAGTTTTTTTTTTTTGAGCGTTACAATAAATTGAGTTAGTCTCTATATAGAGCACATTCAAATATTAAACCTTGGCTATATAGTATATACAATACAATAAATTGAATTAGTCATACAACTAAACATTTGAGAGTGAAGCTATGAAAGAAAAAATTTAAGCAAAAAGTTTATTACATATTTTTATTCATTAAAATTTAATAATTACAATAAGAGTGGGAGATTTGAATTCTAAATGTCTCGGCTAGAAATACCAAAAAGTATCAACTAGTTAAGTTACAAAGCTCTTGACACTGTGAACTTTCAATGTACAAGAAATGAGTATAGTACAAGAAAATTTTACACTCCAATTTTGTAGCCTTCCACTGAAATCATAGCTAGAATTTTGCTGATTAATACGAAGTAGTCAAGCTACATCTGTCTTTGTCGATGTCATCCTATAGTTCATCATTAAGATCCCCGCATGCTTTAAAGGAACCTAAATTTTTTAGCCAGATCTGGTCTGCCACAACTGAGTTGGAGTCATTTTTGCGATGCCATGACCAATGTGCATGTGTTTGGTTTAGTATTCTCAACCGTCCATGGCCAAAGCTTGCCTCCCGAAACAATGAGAGAGGGGATGGAGGGCTCTTAAACCTTGAAACCAATATCAGATAAAGCAATACTGTTATACACCTATAACAAATACATTAATCAAGAAAAACATACCCAAGTTCTTAATTACTAAAAATTTTGATACAAGAGAAAATTAAAAATAAAAAATCACTGGAGATTTTTTTTTTTCCTGAATTGAATAAAAATACAAAATAGTTTAGCTCTCCATAGTCCATACATTCTAATGCATTTCGGCTAAGAAAATTATCCCACATGTTTGTTAAAGGCCCGTTCCATGAAGTGGGCCTAGAAGATACATTCTTGCAGGCAGGTATATATTGATGACTTATTAGACCTGGGCCACAATTATATGAGGCTGAGAGATTGGGTCCCAATTTTTGACCCTATCCTTTGGGCCGTCTAGATAACTAATCTGGCGGAAAGTTTAGTCAGTAACTGGCAGGTGGGTCACCTAGCCCAAATCTAGGCAAATTCTTAGCGGCCCCAAAGTTGAACTTTAAAACTTAAAAGGCAATGGAAAGCCTTGGATAAATTAGTTTGTGTGGAATCCAATCCAATAAATAATTCTTTAAAAGCTAGTAATGACTAAGGATTCTCTCACACATGAGTTTGCTTTTCATGTTTTAAATACAAATATTATCCTTTTTGTCTTAAAAAATATGTACATTATTGTATGCAATCATGAATATTTATAAGTGAAAAAATAATGTTAGTGGTAGGTTTAAAGGAGAACCAGTAATTAATATTAGCCATAACAACAGTTTGTAAAAATATTCTAAAATAATTTATACCTGCAATATTACTATCGTATAAAAGAGCATGTAAAATAAATATAAAAGAATATTTAGCCTTACGTTAATGCAAGTCCTTCTCGATTCCCTCCGTCGCCAACTGTCACGTACAATGGGCCACATTCATTCTCCTTGTTGTTGTAAACTCTAGTCTGTCATAAAGAGGAAGAGAATATTAAAAGGATTAATTGCCAATAGAGAAATTATAGTCTGTTTGGATTGAGAAGGAAGAAAGGGAAGTAAAGTAGAATAGAGTAAATTTAATAAAAAATTAACATATTTTTAATCAACTCTACTCTACTCTTTTTCCATCTAAATAAGCGCACACACATATATTGCATATACGTGAGACTTACGAATCGTTCATATGCATGAACATGGCCAGCAAAAACAACATCCACTCGTGCATTATACAGCAACTCTTCCATAGCTATTCTCATGCTATCCCCTTCACCTTGATGAGCCGTATTGGTATTATACCACGGTGCATGCAATAGCACAACAACCCAAGGAGTCTTGTTCCTATCAATTTTAGCCAAATCAGCTACAAGCCATTTGTACTGAGACGATTTCTTATCAAACTCCGCATATGATCCTAGCATTATAATGTGAGTCCCAGCAACTTCAAATGAGTAATACAAATTAGAGTCTGATCCACTCTCTTCGTATGGCATTAGCCACCGTGCATTGTAGGAGGTGAAGCCATGGGGGTGGAGGATTGGGAAGGTTTCAACCTCGTGGTTCCCTTCGGTCACCATCCATGGGCGGCGGCTAGCGTATGGCTCAACTAAGCGTCCGAATGAGTCCCAAAGAGGCTGTTGGGTATCGGCGTATGATAAATCACCAGGTAAGAGAAACACGTCGTAGTCCTTACTTTCAACATGAGCTAGTGTTGAGGCAGTCCATTCAGTTTGTCCTAGGTCCCCTGCAAACAAAAATAGCAAATTTTCAAGACGAGGAATAATACATTGGTAATTTGGTAACACTGGAATTTTTGGTCTCACTTCATAACACTATGTCTGGGTAGAGGGAGATAAGGGGAGAGTAGCAGAGAGAAAGGTAGATGACTAAAATGTACAAAATTAAAAATTTTAGTATATATTCACCTTCCCCTTTACTTTCCTCTCCTCTCCTTTCCATCCATTTCAGATATATACCATAAATGGCCATGAACTAAGGATATTTTGATGTTTAAGTTGCTTTAGGTGAATCTAGGCTTTGTGTCTGCGAGTGCTAACGGTCTTGGCTGCTAGCTAAAGGTCTATCAGATATGTTTAGGTGAAATATTGTGATTGATGGTAATAAAAATGGTTCAGTATATTATGAGTTGATGTGAAACTGATATGACATCAATTATAACTTATCAAATTAATAGTTAACAGTGAGTTCCAATTGGTTTAATTGGTGAATTAAGTTTCTTGTTGTTAATAAGATATTTGGATAGGAGTGGAAGACATAGGTTAAAACTCTAAAAAATAAAAAAAGTTTATAAATAATGGTTAGGAAATGAATTTGTGAATAATCTTGCATTCTTATCATCACTCAACCAATTAAACCAATATATATATATATATATATATATATTTTTTGTGGAAAAATTCTAATGCTACACTCAAAATTACAACTTTGCCCACAACTTGCCCATGTGGCGAGTTATGGTTGGTGGAGAGATGTCCCTACATTGACTCATCATTATCCTTCCACCAACTATAACTTGCCACGTAGGCGAGTTATGGGCAAAGTTGTAGTTTTGGTTTTGAGTGTGGCACAAAATTACTCTTTTTTTGGGGGTCAGTGTCAGATTATTATCAATTTATCACCAAGCTACATGCCTATATATAAACATTGGATTTAGGCCTGGCAATCTCATTTGGGCTAAGTATGTCCAACGTTTTAGCATTATCATATATATGGGCCTTTTTTTCTTCTTCTATTGTTTTATTTATGAACATCATATGGGCTAATAAGTCCAGCTACATCGAAGTACATGTCAAGAACTATTTGTGGAGAAATATGATTCCGTTATACAAAAACTCTTTTTTGGACATTTATGTATTATAAAAGTTAAAAACCCTGATATCTTTTAAACTCTAGAATACCAGGCAATGGATTGATTGAATGATTGAACAAGCTAGTAATCCCACATCAGGACCACATCGATAATGCAAATTGATATCTCAACCACAGTTAAATTCACCAAATTAGAAGCAATAAAGATGTAAAGCACTGAAAATACACAAATTTAGTATCAAAGTCCAATATCAATGAATATATAACCTCTTCAAAGAAAAATCACTTTGGGGATCCAATCACCTAAAATAATTCACAAGAAGAAACAACATGACACAATTTTACTTATAAAACCTTTACACAAATAGACTCTCTATTGTAACATCAACAAATGTCTCACTTGCCTTGCCACTAGAGTGAACCCATAACCTATAAGATTCTCCTATGTGGACTTTCTCATGAGCGAATCTCAATGGCAACTCAGAATTTTAGACAACAGCAATAGCAACCTATCATTGAGAAACTAAATTTGCAATTTCAAGGGATCAACATTTTAGACTCAAGAAAAACTCTTAAAGAAGAACTCTAAAAATTGCCTTAAAGGGAGATAACATTTAGAGGAAAGGAATTTGAAATTTTTTAAGCTCGAATGAGTTTGATGAGGGCAATAGAATATATACAAAAATAAATTATAAATAGGATAAGTATAATATATATATATATATATATATATATATATATATATATATATATATAGACATTCAATGATGGTGCATGGCAAGTAAAACCCGTTCCTGCCCCCATCAGCTCTTTTGAGTAGAGAAAACCTATGCAATGATAAAACAAGGAAGTACTAATCAAGCAGGATGAGAAATTTTTGTCATCCTTATTAGGTAGGTAAGTCGTTAGACATTTAAAATCCATTTATTGTTTGGTGCAATTTCACTATTGAAGTGTTTAGCTACGGTCTTGCGAATATTTTGTTTGAATTTTGCTTGAGTGAGAATGATTTTGCCATGAGTGAGTCTATTGAAAACTTGAATTCCTCAATATTGTTCATTGACTTGACTAAATATATACAAACTTAATTAAAATATTAATACAGTTCTTACAAAACTTTGTTTTATCACAAGAATTTAACCAACAATTGAAAACCTGAATTGATGAATCTCTTTTGGAGTTCCCGGTCATAGCACCTCGATACCAAAAGTTCAGTTGCTTTGCAATAGTCTTTTCTCTCTTTTTAAAATTTTTGGGATAAAGAACTTGGCACTGTACAATAAAATGTCAAAATTTTTGTTTTAATTTTCTTTATTTTAATAAATAATTTCTTCTATATTATCTAATTTTATTTTCTGAAAAAAAATTCAATATTTTATTGCACATACAGGTGTGTAAGTTAACATATTCATATTTAGAAAAGCTAATTTCTCAAAGACTTAAAGCAACAATATTGCAACCTTTCTGCTTAGATTGCTACGTTCAAACAGTAACTAACAGAGGTGTGGGTGTGACCTAACTTCTAAGACTTGAAAATCCATTTCCATATGCAAGCTTGCTTATGGCAAATTAGAAGGAAGAACACGACAATTCAAGATACCAAAGTTAGTGCTGCAACCTTTTTCCTAGCTAACGTACACTCACCAATTTGTGACGGTTTTTGCTTAGACTTAAAGCACTAAACGCCTAACCGACCCATCCAAATAAAGTGTGTGAGAACAAAAACATCGAAAAAATCATTTTTCATTTCAATGAATTTAAAGTTCATGTGTAAAAGAGTGAGAATCCCATGTGGAACGGTGAAAGCTATACTCATATGGCATCATTATTCGAAAAAAGTCATGTCTTACCGACTACTGCAAATTCAATGGGAAATTCCTGAGTTGGTGTCCTGAATGAAAACTCTGGGCCAGAACCTCCACACCTATAGAAATAGGTGGTGCTGGGCTCCAATGGTCCAATCTTAACATGGTGGATCTCGCCAGAGCTGTAAAAGAAGTACTTGTATGATGTGTGTTCACCAGTTGCCAATGAGTTATATGCTCCTGGTGCTTTTCCATATTCAACGATTGATTGTGTGTGTTTGGCCTCGGTAATCCATGAAACTCTTATATGATCTCTCCCCACCAATGAAATGTGCACCTACAAAAAGTACGTGAGCCAATGAAAAATAAGTAACATGGGCATGTTTCCTTAAAAAATAAAAGACAATTAACAAAGAAATGGAGGATATGCTGTTTGTGGTACTTGAAAATTATGAGACAAAAATGAGTACTGGGTATGTCTAATTATGATCAATATATGAAGCTTTGTAGGCTAGAAATGAATGAGAGAGAGAGGGATAAACCTGTTGGGGATCGGAGTCTGCTCGGTTGTGAGGAGTGAATATGAGTGGACGAGGAGGTTGGCGAGAAGAGCAGCCCTGTGAGTGTAGGAGGTGAGGGAAGAGAAATAAGGTTAAGAGAAGAGAGAATATGCGTGGAAAGAGTTTCTCCATTGTTGAAGGTTTGCTCGAGGTGAACAAGATTGATTGCTGAAACAGCCCAAAGAGCCTAGATATAGGAAGGTTGGGCTTACTGAGAGTTTGAAAAAATTTAAAATAATTTGGATTGCAAAGTCGTCACGTAAGTCCGCTCGGAATAATTTTTGGTTTTAACCAAAATAATACCAATAATTTTTAGGCATGCTTTCAGCAAAACCTAAGGCTTCACACCCCCCCCCCCCCCCCCCCCCAAAAAAAAAAAAAAACTTTATTTAATTAAAGGACAAAATTGAGGTATAGTAACTTAAGAGTTATTTTTTAAGTATTTCTCTTAAAATTCAGTCATGTGACTACTTAATTTAAAAATACACTTTCATTACATGAGAAAAAATCCATATGATAGAATCTTAAAAAAAGAACATGAGGAACAGTACCTAAGTAAGTACTGTACCTAAGTCTTGTTTTTAATTGAAACTAAAAACTTTTTATTGAAAGTGTAGAAAAAAAAAGTTAAAAAATAAGCTCTATAGTACAGTAAGACTCATAAATAGTATAAAAAAGTGCAGTGAGACTCATAAATAATAACAAAAGTAAACTAAAAGTGGAGACAAGCTGAAAAATTCAGCTCATCCTAAACGCATACTTAATTTCCTATTCTCTAGGATTGGCTTTGCCTTTGATTTTTTATTTTTGGCTAGAAGCAAATCTTGGACCCTCAGACAATTTTTACACACACACACACACACACACACACACATATATATATGCTAAACTTTTTCTCTTTTTTTTTTTTTTTTTTTTTTTAATTTTTTATATTTTTAGAAACAAGCTTTTTTCTCATTTATATGTTAGAATTAAGATTTTTAATTTTTAAAGCTCCTAAGGTGACTCTATCAAAAACTTAAAATTTTAATCATTCATAAAAGAAATGAATGATTAATATGTTTCAAATATAATGAATAATGTAAAAGTGATTTACCTCCATTACAGAAAGAAAGAAAAAAGAAAAAAGAAAAAAGTCCGCTAAAAGCCTTGTGGCCCAAACTCCAGGCTCCTTTTGAGGAGAACTTGGCTAGATTCAAATTTTCCCATTTTCTGTTTGTACTACCAACTAGTCGGGGGGTGTGCGGTTGGTGGGAAACTTCACTAATTCACTTCTTATCTGTCTACTGAGTAAAATCTAAAATAGACACAAAGGACTTCATGAGGGCCTAAATAAATACTATAACATTGTTGACCTGTTAGAAATAGTTGCCTGAGTTAATTAGCTGATTAGATTAGATGATGGCACACCGCACACCGTTTTTCCTCTTCCTTTAATCATACTAATTGACTTAATTAAAATAGTAAATGAAATACATATCTTCTTAATTATAGCGAGGTAGAAGAATTTATCATTTACTAAACACCCCCATGCTACTTCTTTTCAAAGATTTCATGGCTGGATATGGCTGTTGAATTAAGTGGAATTGCAGCATATGAATAAGAATATTCAATTACAATAATGTGTATTGTGTTTACTTACAATAAGAAGAATCAAGGAAGGAACAAGGAATTAACGTTATCATTAATCTAAGTAGATTGTAATTCGTGTTTATGTACTGAAACATTCAATAATATTAATGATAAAGTGGTTATTTTGGTTTTTGTTAAGTATTATGAATATGTCACTTAACATTAAAATTAATAAAATTAAAATATGATTTGATTACAATTGAAAGCTAATTTGAGTTTGATTTGATTTATGATTGTGTTTCAACTTTATTATATATGATAATCAATATTTTTATTCTTGAAGGAAAAACTTGAAGCCAATGGCAACCCAGGATTTGTTTTCAAAAGCCGGGCTTAAAGATAATGACACCCTTGGCCTAAAGAAAAATGATAATGGCACCCTCTTAACTCTTATTGGAGCTGTAAGAATACAATACTATTCGTACTTAAAAATATAGAACATCACACGTTTTTCCTTCCAAAATTATTTTCAAACACCCAAAGAAAGGGAATCTGTTTGGACCACAAGATAAGCTGGTGAGTAGGTGACTCATTTGTCTAAGCAAGCTCTAGAGATTTGAGACACATTTCAATCTATCAACTAATTAATCACCCCAAATCAACACTCCAGCATATATGCGACTCCTAAGCACCAAACCTTCGTGGGATGAGTGTTGTTTCAAATTTCTCTCGCTTTCATTTTGCGTGTACACGCCAAAAAAAAGAGAAAAAAGATATTTCGTATCAAATGATATCATATAATTAGTATCAAAATCTAATAAATGTGAAATATGCCTTTAAAAAAAAAAAAACTACTCCACTAACAAATAAAAAACATATTAATTGGCAATTTTTTTTTCACACATATTTCTTATTTATAGAATTTTGTTAGCGACAACAAGGTATTATTTGATACAATTTTTTTTAGGTTGTCATGACTTTGTCAAATGGTACTACTTTTTTTTTTTTTTTTTGCTGAATTTGCCAAATGGTACTACTTAATCCAATGTTGTTTCTCTGTCCAATGTTATTGTGTCAAATCCCCATAAACAACATTTTAGAATTTTAATGTCATCTTAAATTCGTGCACACAACCAATTATCACTTAGCAGAATATGCCCAGGAATCTACTTCTGGAGAACAAATCGTGGAGGTTTGAACAATGAACACCCCTCAAAAGAATACAAGTATATGGTGATTGTACATCAAATTAGGTAAAACACTAAAACAGCCTTGGGTTAGATGGATTTAGACTTAAGACCGCATAACCCATCGCGGCAGATTGTGAATTTATATAAGATTATATTTATTTAGGGTCTATTTAGGATCTGTTTATTTTGCTAAAATTAAAAAAATTTTGTTGAAAATACTGTAAATAAAGGTAAAAGTTAGCTGAAATAGTACAGTGAAACTCATGAATCGTACCAAAAAGTATAGTGGAGTCCATGAATAGTAGCAAAAATAAGCTGAATAGTAAAATAAGCTAGCTTTTTAATTTGTAGCCAAGCACACACTTAATATGAAAATTTCTTCAAGAAACACAATACTAATTAATTATAATTATCTCAATAATCACTTAGTCAGTTAGAACAAGGAATCTATTCTTTTAATAAGAATTTTCTTTTTCATATTAAACAAGTGGTCCGTGTGACGTGAAAATAGAGAGGAAGGAAGAGTACACAACTAATTTTAACTATGTGAGAATGAGATATATGGAATAAAAAAAAGATAGAAATTACTTAGACTAAATTTTATTGATAATTGAATGCTAAATAAGATAAATTTTAATTTTCAGAGGGTAGTCTTAGTAAAAGAAAAAAAATCTAGTCGAATTACCGCATGACATGCAAATGATGTGTAAAAATCATTTTATGCCCATGAATGATACTTATTATATGTTATAAAATTTGGAGAATCAACTTCAAATACATTAAATGTCATTAGAAATAGAAGAAATGAAAATGGTTAAAATCTTAAAAAAGATATGAACCTCTTGTGGTAAATATTTAATAATTTTCACGAACTTATATGTACATTTTTTTTCATTGTATGTTAAAAATTTACATTTGTTTCAATTGTTTCCCAAGTAATTAATTTTGAACAAGAATTTCATATAAAATTTTAAATTTTGTGGACAAATTATTTACTTTATTGTTGTTGGATCAGTATCACAATTTAATCTCACATTTTTTTAATAGTTACATTCACCCTATAAAGTTTGTATTAAAATAAAGCACACACTTTATTTAAATGGAATCTTAATGATTCCATTTTTGTTCAAATCTTAGTAATTCGAATATAATTTGTGGAATAACCCATATGTGCAAATTGAAATTTACTCTATACTTTTTGTTGTTGCAATATTTTAGAACATGTCTCCATTTTACCACTAGGCATGGTTATATAATAAGTTAATAACCAAATTAAAGACTTATTTAGTTTAATTTGTATGATTTTTTTCCCCCTTGTTTTGCAAGCGACAAAATTGCATTCCAAAATGAGAGAAATACGTACATTGAGCAAAGTTACGTGAGGTAAAAGAAAATAAGTTTGAGGGCGACCCAATGGTGGCCATGGAAATTGTTGCAGAAAGACTCAATGATATGATTATGAGGTGGAAGAAGAAGATAGATAGACTCAAATTAATTTTAAATTATTATTTTTCCGTATTTGTTTGGTAGGTTTGATTTCTGTATTACACAAAATAGAATAACTCATAATTAATTTCAACTTCCATTCTATGTGCTTCCTTAAGAAGAATATTCTTTCTTCGTCATTACTGATGTAAGTAGCAAAACTTGAATACATATATAATGAAATTTGTCAAAGACTCAAAGTTCTATCACTTCTTAGATTCTATTTACTTGCACACGCTGAACAAGGCAAACATATGTAGACTATGTAGTTGTATAACTTCGATATAGATAACTGGTAAAGGCTCAGGACATATACATGCATGTTGTGTACAAGGCACAAAAATGTACTTAAAGTCTTGAACCGACTTCACTATCATTGTGGATTATCATTACACGACTATGTGAGTAAGACTAATGCGGAGCTTTATTCCAAATACAAGAACCTAAAAAAATGGACAAACTATTCATGTGTGGTGTATATTTTTGTTGGAAAGTTGCTTAGACTTTAGTCATTTTAACTTTTTAAGGTGAACTCGGAAACATTAGTCATAAGGTAGAGGATAATTTCAGATGGATCCTTGAGACATTTTGGAAAGTTAAATGTGAAAGTAGGGAAAGAAGCACTTCCCCTTTAGAAAGATACATTAGACTTCCTCTATTATATATAGTCACGTTGGCCTTCCTCTTATTGAGTGATTGCAAGCTAATTGTAACTCTGTGGTCTTATATAGTAAACATCGATCAATTGCCTTGGAATTTTTTATTTTTTTCCTTTGGGTCTATGGTCTCTTATTGTTATATTGTAAACATCAAGTAACTGATTTTTTTGACATCTTTTTATATTTCTCATAAAAATAAAAATGGCATAAAAAATTTTCTAAAATAATCCACTAACAAATGTTCTAAGAGTACCCGTTAATTAAACCCTAAAAATAATTATTTATAAAATTTTTTTACTTACATGTAGAGTCGAGTAGCAAAACTTTGGATTATTAGGGATGGTCAAAGTAGTGGTGGCTCCAGGATTTCTTTTCAGGAGAGATCATTAAGAAACTTAAATTAAACAAAATTTAATAAAAAAAAGAACTTGAATATATCGATTTATTGACAAAAAAAATCACACTGATATATGACATTTTACCATTTCCTTCTAAAAGTCTTCATATTCTGACATCATTATGAGTTTTCATTATTTATTGTCAATGTGGGTTGGTGTAACAATTTTATTTTGTAAAGTTTGTTTAATATTTTGTATTTTTATGCAATTGTCATTATCTATTGTCATTGTTTTTATAAAAATATTTTAAATTGAATGACAAAACTCAACCCACGTGCATTCTATTAATTATTGACCCAAAGAGCCACACTTATCCATACATATATAAATAATACATTATTAATCTGCTTAACCAATCAAATGTTTGAAGAATCACTGACTTTACTATTTTTTTAATCACTAACTTTATAACAAAATGTTATTATAACATGATAACCATACACACACATGTATAACAAACCCTCCATATTTCCTAATTACTTAAATTATATAAAGTTTTATTATATTTATACTATATATGCACACATTCACACAAATAATATTATAAAAAAAATAAATAAATAAATAACGTACAAAATTACTGTTAGGCACACATTCGTACAAATAATATATAAATTTATAATAACAAGAGATACAATTACATCTGAAAAACACTCACTATTTACTCTTAAAGTGGGAGATACCAATAATCAGATAAAAAAAATAAAATTCATGAGAGATAGATTTGTGATTTATGTTATTGGTTGGTTTGGAATGGACTGATTTGTATTGTTTAGTTTTGGGTTGAACTAATCTATGTCAAAGTATGCAAAATTTAAGTCAGGATGTACAAAAATATTTTTAAAAGTAATTTAAACTAATAAAATGATATTTTATACATACAAATTTTTTTTTCCAAGCCAAGAGGTTCATTTGAACCCCTAAAGCATTAGTAACGCCACCCTTGGGTCGAAGGGAGGAGGTAGAGGGGGGCCATGGCACCCGGGTTTTAAAAAAATCCCTGTTCACTCTTGCAAATTTTATAGAAAAATGAAAAATATGTATTTAGTTTTACTCATTGGACCCCAAGAAAAAAAATTCTCCCTTCGTCACTGGATCTATCCCTTGCTCTACATGGTTTTATTATACTAGATGCTCTGTTGGTGGTACCTTTTCTTGGTGGTGCTGTTAAAGTTCACCTTGGATTAATCTCTCTAGTTGATGATGATTGTGAGGTATATCTTGTGGAGGATATCTCTTATAGAAGTCAATTCAAGCATGTCTACAAGGAAGAAAGCAAACAAGTTTGACGATACCTTGGCAGCTTTAGAAAGGGATCTCATCAGGATCTGGATTTTAATATGCTTTCATATCCCCCAGATAACGGTATTTGTTTTTATTAATTTTAATTATTCGGTTGACGATCTTGTACTTAATATTCTTTATAGATTGCTTTTTCCCATGTTTAATAATAATAAATAAATAAAAGCAGTTGGATATATATATATATATATATATATATATATATATTTTTAGTTATGTTAATGGGCGTCCTTAATATAATTGTTAATAAACTATTTTAAGAATATTTTGATAATAGTTTCATAAAAAAATATAAGAAACTTTAAAAAATTAAAAAGTTTATAAATTACTTTTTAAACAAATGCCCTTAGAGTATCTGTTAACTTTTTTCATTTTTTATTCCGTAAGTTTTACAAATGTTGTTTTTAAAAACATAATTAAATAATTTATTTATTACGTTGATGTGATACTAATTGAGTGATTGTATTCTTTTTTTTTACTTCAATTTATATGCTTTCTTTATTATACAGATAGTGGTTTTAAATTAATTGGTTTGATTTAGAAAATTTTGTCGAGAATATCCACGAAAGAGGAAAAAATTTCATTCTAGTTGTTATTATACTTAATAAAAACTGAGCAAGGAATTCTGATAAATACATAAACTTGAGCAAGGAATCAACAATAATTTCTATAAGGATCAAGTTTGATTTAGATAATATTCATCACCGCGTAAGATATAGAACATGCATCCATGCATGGATTAGAACAAATGATGTTTGCAACAATGCAAATATTAGCCAAATTGTCTCTGGAGTTTCATACTTCAGTTGAAATAATATACAATAAGATATATACGCATCCACTTAAGCTCTCAATTTATGCGTCAGCTTAATTAGAGTTCATCCTTAGAAACTGATGGTGGCACTTGCTCATCCACAGTATCCCAGCATGCTTTAGACGTGCTTAAGCTTTCAAACCAGACATCATCTGCAACAATGGCGTCTGCATCATTGTTGCGGTGCCATGACCAAAATGCATGTGTTTCGTTTAGAATCCTGAAGCGTCCATGGCCAAAGCTTGGCTCCCGATACAATGACAGAGGAGAAGCAGGTTCCTCATAACTACACATTACACCATATATATAATAAGTACACGTTGTTAACATTATTGAGTTTCATGAAGGAAACAAAAATTAATGGAATAGTTCTAATTTCCTTTGGTTATAATTTTAATGTGCATTTGGTTTAGTTTTTTTTTTTTTTTTTTTTTTTTTTTTTTTTTTTTTTAAATTTTTTTAAAAAATTTTAATTTTATTATGTTGGTCAATTTGATTATGTATATTTTTTTTTATAAATTTTTTTTCTCATGTTAAACAAAAGCTAATCCAAATGCAATAGTATATTAACTAGTCTTTAAGGGTATAACAAACCTAGAAATTTAGTCAAGAGACTCATAAAGGAAGGAAAAAGAAGAAGTCTTTGACTTTGCCTCTGAGGCTTTAACTATCGGACTGTATCTAATAGGTTGAGCAGGGGAGGTGGGTAACCTAGCAATGGCTACCCACGGTTCTCAACTACCTCAAATTGATTTGCAATCAAATCCAAATTAGACAATACATGGATTCAGTAAATTTGTGCATTAAAAGTCAATGAATATTGGTAAAGTATGAATTTAAAGGCTGGTACAGTTATTAAAGAGTACTCACTCTAATGCAAGTCCTTCACGATTTCCTCCATCGCCAATGGTAATATATACTGGACCGCATTTGTCTTTCTCATTATCATAAATCCTAGTCTGCAAAACATAGATAGAGAACCCAAAATTAATTTATAAAACTTAAGTATAATTTTTTAGATAATACATGATGTTCTATAATTAAATTCAATCATATAATTATATTGTTCAATTATTCATATAATTGTTTTTAATTGGTCATTAATTGACACAACCACAAAGTTAAATTTAACCGGAAAACTTAAGTTACAATATCTAAGATATTATTACATCTATGTTTTGTCCTAATATTGATTTAAAGTAAAGAGTCAGATTATCACAGGTATAAAAGTCCTTAATAAAGGAAAAAAAAAAAAGTGTAAGACTATAATATGCTCACATTTTAAGTTTTTAACCCTATTTATCAAAGAATACAAAGCAAAAGGTTAAAGGGTGACTTACAAATCGTTCATATGCATGAACATGTCCAGCAAAAACCACATCTACACGAGCCTTATAGAACAACTCCTCCATTGATTGTCTCATGCTTTCTCCTTCCCCTTGATGGGCTGTGTTGGTATTATACCAAGGGGCATGCAACAGCACAAGAATCCATGGGGTCTTATTCCTATCAACTCGAGCCAAATCAGACTCAAGCCACTTGTACTGAGCCGAGTCCACATCAAAATCGGTGTATGACCCTAACATTATAATGTGTGTCCCGGCAACTTCAAATGAGTAATACAAATTTGAGGTTGATCCACTCTCTTCGTATGGCATTGGCCACCTTGAATTATAGGACACGAAGCCTTTGGGATGGTTAGGTAAGATCTCAATGTCATGGTTCCCTTGAGTCACCATCCATGGGCGGCGGCTAGCAGAAGGCTCGACTAGGCGTCCAAATGAGTCCCAAAGTGGCTGGTGGCCATTGGCGTATGATAAATCACCTGGTAATAAAAACACGTCGTAGTCCTGACCATCAACATGTGCTAGTGTTGATGCAGTCCAATCTGTCTGTCCTAGGTCGCCTGTAAAGGTTAACTGTTAGTGTAAGTGTGGGGGATAAGCTGTTAAGAATTACTAATATAAATTACCTTAAAAAAAAAAAAAATTTTGAAATGAAAAAGATTTATTTTCCAGTAATTTTCTATGTAGGGATGCATCATTAATTAGTGATACACATCCATCTATATTACTACTACATTACAAATATCATTGTTTTTTAAAAATAAAAATAAAATTGACAGTTAGATTTAAAATCTAAATATCTAAATTGAAAAACACAAAAATATGTTAGTTAAGTTACAACACTCTTGATACAAATAAAGATGAAATTAATTGTATGACTTAAGATCCTTTTCTTTTCCTTTTAAAAAAAAAAAATTTAAATCGTTTCCTTCTAATTGTTTAGAATTTGGTTAAAAGCAAGATAGGTCAACTATAAGTCTATATATGAAACTTTTTGTAGCAAAATAAAAGCACCACTCTTTTCCCTTAATTTTACAATTTCCCATTAGTATGATTTGCCACCCATCTTTATGGGTTTCAACTTTCAACCCTAAACTTTTCACTACATACTCTCTTCAGAATAATTAAGATCTTCTAGAATTCTTTAGATAACTCCATTATAGAGTTCTTCAAACCTTATCTATTCACTTTGAAATGAATGAATTAGATTCTACATATCATCAATTTTTTTTTAAATGTTGATTATTACAATTTTGGTAATTATTTATATCATTGATGATATGGTAAATTTAATTCATTCATTTCAAAATTGGTGGATAAGATTTAAGAAGTTCTCTACGTTGGAGTTACCCTAAATAATTTTAACCCCCCTTCCCCTCTTCTTCCCCCTTAAAATAGGTGTTAGACCCCTGATTACTACAATCCATATGGGGGTTCAACCCCAAGCCTCATTCTTAAAATGAAGCAGAAAGTTCCACAAAGCCCTTACCTACCTATGATGGTTCAACCCTAAACCTATTAGTGAAGTAGACATACAGTTCCACTAGATTAAAGACTAGTGGTTAGACCAAACTGAATTAAAGATTCTAATCCAGCTTGTTTACATGATAATAAGGACAATAGATTATTCCCAGAAACTTGCAAATTGAAAGTTTGAAACCTATCACAACTAGCACAAACAGCTTCTTCTTCTTCTTCTTCTTCTTTTTCATTTTTTTTAATAATTAATTTTATCAATTTGATAATTAAATTGAACCAATAACCAAGGTGTCATCTAAGACTTATTGATTTCTCGAACTCCAAAATTTATAATAAAAAGTCTTGAGTTTGGCTTCGACCACTAGCATACAGACAAACTATCTGGGTTACCTCTTAATGAGGGCTCGTTTGTTAACATTATTTAAACAATAATTTTTAGTACTTAAACAACATTATATGTATTTTCACATACTTTTTCACCTATATGTATTTTTAAAAAAATATAAACAACATTATTAGAATAACATTAACAAATAGGCCCTGATTTATCTTGGTAATAGTAAGGTACTTCGTTATCACAAAAAAAAAAAAAAAAAAAAAAAAAAAAAAAAAAAAAAAACACACACACATATTGCACTGTTATTGTTATTGTTTACTAACGGATGGTGTACACTCTTCAACTTAGTACTGGTTTTGCTTAGACTTACAGCAATAACTATGCTTCCAACTAACAACTCTTCCAAATTAAAGACTTTACAAAGAAGCATATCCTTAACACATTAATTCTAAGCAAATAGGTGATGTTGGATTCTAAGCAAATAATTAAACTAATATTTCGAAAAAAGTCGGATAAACTTACCAACTACAACAAATTCAACGGGAAATGTGGAAGGAGGTGTCTTGAAAGAGAATTCCGGGCCTGACTCTCCACACCTGTAGAAATAGGTAGTGTCTGGCTCCAATGGTCCAATCTTAACATGGTGAATCTTGCCGGAGCTATATTGGAAATAAGTATACGATGTGTGTACCCCTCTTGCCTTTACATCAAATCTCCCTGATTCCGTACCATATTCGACGATTGATGGTGCTTGTCTATCATCAGTAATCCATGAAACTCTGATGTGATCACTTCCTAGCAGTGATATATGAACCTAACATATGATTGATAACATGAAGGAAAAAAAAGTAATTAACATGTACTTTGTGCATGAACTTTTAAATTGAATTGAACATGACAAAAAAACTATGTGTGCCTGTTGAGGATCGGAGTCTGATCGATCATGTCGAGTGAGAATGACTTGTCCAGCAGGTTGACGAGAAAAATCATCACGAGCTTGTAGCAGTAGAGGCAAAACGAAGATTGTAAGAAGGAGAGGAAATATTATACGTGCCCACATTTTCTTTCCTTATTTTTTTTAAGCTCAATGGATCTATAAGATGTTTGAAGACGCTAAGGATATAAGAAGTGTGGTTTGAGACTTTTGAAGATATAAATTATAGTTTTGGGAATGCAAAGACGTGAAGCAATTGGAACAGTTTTTGATATGCTTACAAGAATGAACACTTCCAAAAATATATATTCTTTGCCTCTTTTTCCCGCAAGTAGCTAGCTAAATTTGGCTAGCTAGGCTTTGGCTGAGTCATGTTCGATTTCAAAAGTAAAATAGGGTTGACTCAAAATTACTGGTCCAATTGTCCAAACTCTTCATATGTTGTACATTTTTCTCTCTTATGTTTAACTTCTTTCTTATTTTATTTGATAAAAGACTTCGTGTTCAGTCAGTTCACTTTCTATATCCAAAGAAACTTGCACATCTACTGCTACACGTATCTATTAAAATATTATGTCGACTTTTTATTTTTATTATTTTAATTAACAAAATTAAGAATATTCTAAGGATCCTTTTTTTTTTATTTTTATATATATAATAATAATAATCATATAATGAGAATAAACAACATAGTACCAAGCAGGATGGTATGGTGCACTTTAATGGCCGTGTCTTGTGGCTAAAATAACAGTGACAAGCAATTTGATATTTTTGTTAAGTTGTCTTGTTTGCTAGGTAACTATTGACTAGTGTGAAGTATCCAAGAAGTTAGGAAATTTATATTCCAAGAATAATACTGCTTTTAAGGTGAAGGATAAATTACATTATAAAATTACCTATGAGACATATTATTTGAGATGATAAAGTTTATATTTTAGAAAGAAAATATCAAAAGTACTATCAATTTTATTATAAATTGATGTGTCATTAAATATAGTTGATGTCACTTCAAAGAATATAATAACTAATGACATGTTTGGATGTTTAAAAAATGAGGGGGAGTAGAGTAGAGGAAGGGAGAGTAATGCAATTACCTTGTTTGGAAGTTTTTTAAAGAATGAGGGGGAGGGGTTTGGACTCCCTCTAACTCCCCAATTTTAATTCCCCCAAATTGGAGAGATTTGGAGGGGGAGTAGAGTACATAAACTATTAACCAAATAAATTACCTAATTTATCCTTATTATATAACAAAATTACACAAGGAGAAGGGCTAATTACTCCATTTCCCCTTACTAATTTTAAAAACATTCAAATAAGGTGGAGGTGAATCATTCTCCTCTACTCTCCTCCCCACTACTCCCCTTCCCTCTACTCCCCTCTACTCTCCTCCCTCTCTAAACTTCCAAACAAGCCATAAATGTTTAAATTATTTTTTAGTGATAATATCTACTAGTAAATTTTATGTAGTAAAATTTATAATATTCTTAGTATACTAAGAAAATATCTAAATTATTTTTCAAAAATCCTAATATATTTATTTCATAAACTCAATTCAACTCTAAACTTCTAAAGTTCCCACAACCATTAGATGTGTAAATATGATTAAAAGGAAAAGGAGGGGGTCATGTTGGCAAGTGCATGTTTGGTGTTTATTCATTGACAAAATGTGTAAGGTTTCCAATAAAAAAAGGGGTGAGAGATTTAATGTTGCTACGTAATTAATCCAATCTTCTGTATAGAAGAGACAAACTAAAAAAATACCAGTACTCCTAGTAGGACGGAGCCAGACTTTCAACCAAGAGCTAGGGGGAGGGGTGGCAATAGTTCGAAGGAAAAAAATTCTTGAATTCCAAACTAGCATATTTATGGCTTGTTTGGAAGTTTAGAGAGGGAGGAGAGTAGAGGGGAGTAGAGGGGAGGGGAGTAGTGGGGAGGAGAGTAGAGGAGAATGATTCCCCTCCACTTTGTTTGGATGTTTTTAAAATTAGTAAGGGGGAAGAGAGTAATTAGCTCTTCCCCTTGTGTAATTTTGTTAATATAATAAGGGTAAATTAGGTAATTTACTTAGTCAATAGTTTATGTACTCTACTCTCCCTCCAAATCTCTCCAATTTGGGGGAATTAAAAATGGGGGGCTAGAGGGAGTTGAAACCCCTCCAAACCCCTCCAAACTCCTCCCCCTCATTTCTTAAAAAACTTCCAAATAAGGTAATCGGATTACTCTCCCTCTCTCTACTCTACTCTCCCTTCATTTTTAAACATCCAAACAGGCCATTAGTGTTAACAAAAAAATAAAGTAAAATATAAAAAATAACCATTTTTTAAAACATTGCACTGTAATTATTTATCAAAAGTCTCAACGTTCTTTTAAATCTCAACAATCTTTTATTATTTATTTCGTACTAAAATGTAAGAAGTTTTCCTTGCAATGTATAAAATTCAAACTAGCATCTCTTCCTATATTAAAAAAAAAAAAAAATCAAATATTATAATTGATTAGACTAAGGTTTTTTTTTTGCTATTATTGTTTTTGTTATATATGTGTTTTGTCTTTGTTTTTATCTTTCATAAAAATCTCAACTAAAAAACAAAACCATAGGTCCTCACCACAAATCCATTATCGCCAATTTAGATAATACACTACTATACTGTATCATTAAATTAACCAATCAAATGGCAACACTTTACTATTTCTACTATTAAAACAAAAGGCAATAACTTTACTTGTTGTACGTATAGTTAAAACAGGTGGATATTGAGTCAGAGATGGGAGAGATATCAAATGTTAAGAATCTTAGATTTAAGAGAGAAAGAAAGGAGAAACAAAGGAGAGAGAGTTAGAGATGGGAGAGATGAAATTCCAAAGAAGGAGAGCAAGTTGTACAGCAACTACAACATGTGACGCATATCTAATCAGATATTTTCGATTAGTTTTGGTGGCCATGCACGGTGAGACAATGCTTGTTGTTGTTGGTGGCAGCGTGACATCACTATCCAGATTAAAGGAGGCGTGACTCAATAGACACGCTCTCTCACTATCTCACTTGCTATTAGATTTTAATTTTATTTTAGGGTTTTTTTTTTTTTTTTTTTGGTGGTAAATTTGAAGAGATTTTACGAACTAGATTTTTATTTTTGTTTTTAAAAGTTTAAACTATGAGTTTGTTGATAAATTTTTTGGTGTTGTTTGTGCTATTTAGATTAATTTTTGTGGTTGTTATTTGGGCTATTTTTTGGTTTTAGAGGGTCAAAGAAATTATAGGGGGGCAAAGTTTTGTTTTGATGGGCTCAAATTCTAGATAAACCTTAATTATGTCTACTATTTTGAAAAAAATATAAAATTGAGGGGGGCCAGAGCCAATAAATGGCTCCATCCCTAACTCTCAGATCTTAGCAATTATTAAGAACAAAAAAGATGAACTTCTAAAACTCGGTGCCTACTTGAAAATTTCACACAAACTTCCCTTCCCTTCTCCTAAATTTTTTCTGTTAAATTTTTGCATCATTTTAGACTGATAAAATTTGAGAAAAAAATAAATTGTTTTCTTTTTTTGATAGAAAAAAAGAAAAGAAAAGAATAAATTCTTGATCCAAACACTTCCAATTAGTAATAAGTTGAATATGAGATTCTAAAGTCTTCATCAATTCATCCTTACAGAAAGAGAAAAATAAATACCCTATTTAATTAAGATAAGAAAAAATAATGAATGCCCTAGGAGCATTTTTAGTAAATCATTTAATATATATATATATATATATATGAAAAAAAAGATAGTAATTAATATATATATATTTTTTTATTTCACATAAAAGTAAAAGTGATATTAAAATTTTTTCAAAAATAATTTATTAAAAATTTAGTTAAAAATATCTTATAATATAATATATAAATTTTTTTTCCGGGCTTAATTTTAAGCCATTATCTGCATTTTTATTGGACCTTACTCCCTACCAATATATCATGACCTTTCATTTACTCTATGATGGACGGTTCTTACTTAGCCGGAGATAAATGTCATGTTCTGATGTTCTCATACTTTTGCAAGAAGGGAGAGAGAGAGGGAGAATCATTTGTACGAACTTGATTCTCGAAAAAGAAAAAGACAAAAAATGTTTAAACTCAATGGATAAAGACGTATTTGAGAACTTCAATGTCGGCCTAATTAATCGTGCACACAAACAATTGGAACCATTTCCTACTAGAATATCCTAAGAATGTACTCTTAAAAATAAAAACATTAATTTGCTCAAAAAAAAAATAAAAATAAAAACATTAATAAAAAGATTTTACTAATAGATTTGTTAATGTATGTCCTAATAAATACATTAATCGGATCCTTAATAAAATATAAACAAGAAAGTCGTATCTATTTTGTCAAACTGAACTCCACCGCTCCATATAAGTCAGGCCACACGTTAACTTCTTAAGGATACCTTGCTGGGTTTAGATGGGACACCCAGAATCCATGACAACAAATTAAGAAACCCTTTGTATGACCAATTTCTTATAGACATGGAAAATGAAAGCTATCGTTTTTGTTTTTATTATAGTTTAATTTAAGTGTAATGTAAAATTTTTCTGAAATCTTGAATTCTAGTTTTTTTTCGTCCACTCCTTACACATTACAAATACTTATATTTGTGGAATGTCTATTACGCTAATAATGCATTATTAATTTGGCCCTAGTTATGTTTTATTCCATATTTATAATATTATGTATCTATGATAAAAAAAATTTCATGAGTATTTAAAAAGAAATACACAACAAAAACTACAACAAGAGAGAAAAAAAAATTATAATTGCCTCACCATTCAACTCAGAGCAACAACTTCAATTAAATTTTGGATTAATATCTTTGAGTTCTATTCAAGGATTCCAGATTTTCTATACAAAATAATTGAGGTTGCCAATTAGTTGGCTCGTGAGCAGTAAAATTTGACCTTAAGTAAGCGAAATAGATAAGATCTTTGGAAAGATTAGAAATGGAGTCGCGTCTTATCAAAAAAAAAAAAGAAAAAAGAAATGGAGTCGCGTGTACATATGTACCTAACATACTTTTTCATTTCAAAATCATTGGAAGTTTGGAACTCAGTGCATGCTTTACAATGATGAAATATGGAGTTCCATATACACTTACCTAACATACTTTTCATTTCATAACTAAGCAATCAATGAAATTCATTTATCCAGTTTTCTACTTCATACTATTAGAATATTGAAATTATAAGATTGTCCTTGAGAGGTCAAAAGTACAACCCTATTAGTAGCTAGAGCAAGAATTTCTTGGTTCAACTTCAAATTACATTATTAAATATGAGAGGAATCATAGATGGATAAGATCCCTTACTTGTCATCGTTGTTGTATTGAATAAGGTTTCATTCTAGGATTTCAAATTTTCTTTCAAATTTTAGAATGACAGGAAACTTGTCAGCAACAAATGTTTTAATTTATACTTTCACATTTTTGTTGAAAAAGTCTCTACAATCTCTTATTCTTATTTGAGTAATGGTGAGCTGCAAATTTGTCCATGGACATCTTAATTTATACCTAAAACCAACTTGAATTGCTTGAATTAGGAAGTATGGATATATTATTGTCAGATTTGTATGCCTAATTTAATTTCATTATAAGATTTTTTCACTCATGCTCCAAGTGAGCAATTCCTCTTTAGAACACTATAATCTATAATCATGTAGAAGACTGCTGACAATAGTCGATTAAGGGGTTAAGCAGAACTATAGTTTCGTTAATTGAGTCACGCAAATACTTTGTCCAAACAAACTGTGTAATCCAATTCATTTGCATGGTAAACCTCACGTATGAATATGATACTTGATCTTACCAGTGGATGAATTTTAGCTAGTAAGTTTCATTAATATATACGTCGATCATAACCTAATAAAGCAAATTATCTATTTAAAAAAAAAGGTTTTACTGTGGCTTAGTAAACTGCCACTACAGCTTAGAAAACTGTTGGATATTTTAATAAAAAATATTATTATTTCCAACAAAAACTGCCATTAATAATTAAGTATTCGTTGCAATAGCTTATAATGGCGGTTGTACAGAACAAAAATATATGAATAACTGTTGTGATGAGCCCTGTTGCAATGGTTATAGATTGAAAATCGTTTTTCACCCATTTTGTTGTACTGATCAGAAGCTGCCGCTATAGAGTATCTAATTGTGGCGAATGAGAAAAGAAGTTCTCATCATCTTCTTCTTTGATTTCTCTTTTTAATTTATATATATTCTCTCTTGCAAAAACATACGCATGAATGTGTCCATGTTAGTTGTGAAACATGTGTGTGTTTAGTTTCTTAATGTTTTCTTCTCAAAAAAAAAAAAAAAGTTTTCTTTATGTTTGTACGTTTATTTAGTTGTTTGAATGATAGTTGTCCTTGAATTTGATTGGATAATTTTGAACTGAACATTTATTAGGATGATTAATTTGAAATTTTTTCTTTTATTATTTTAACCTTTCATGTAATTAAAATAAGGCCTCTTTAATAATTTAAAGGATTATTTATGACAATTTAAAGGATAAGATCAAAAGGAAAATCCTTTTTCTAATAGTATATCTATAAAAGAAGACCATGGAGGTAGTAGATGAGATTGTAAAACAATTAGTGGTCAATGAAAGTTAAAATACTAACACTATTTTTATAACGGGATTAGGAATTTGACTAACTGACTATTGAATCAAAAGAAAATAAACAATTTTGTTATAAAATGGTAGATAGAATATATGTGATGCCCATTTTTTTATAATTTTTTTTCTATTTTTTGGTAAATAGCACATTTCATTAAAATTAAAAGACTTAACAAAAAAAGTTAGCATCCACTGTGGAAGAGAGTCTGTCATAATACATACCATTGTTATCTTTAAAAAAAAAAAAAGTAGAACATTTGCAAGAGAATAATTTAGAGTAACTGGCCTACCCTCCAAATTTTATCTTCTAGGCAGAAGAGCAATTAACTGGTTTACTCCCTAAATTTATTCTCACTAGAAAAACCTTTTATTGAAGTCTCCCAACAAATTAAACTTAAGGTAAATGGTGTAAAGAGGCAATTTGACTAAGATTGTTCCACAAAATACTTCATCATACCTAGGACTTGCATAAACAAAGGAAAGCAGCCATTAAAGGGAATATGGAACATGCATTGATAAGAGCATAGCATGGATCTCTTGCTCAATAGTGGCCAGCTCAATGACAATCACCACCTGACTGGGTTGAACCTGACCTAGAACTACTTAATATATGGAATTCTGTATAATATATGGAAATTTTATAATATAGAACTACTTAAAATGTGTATTTTTCAGAAGAAATTAAATTCTACAAGAATGTAGTGTAAAATTCAAGTTTTACCCTACCAATCCAAACATACTACATCATCATATTATATATTAAAGAATATACACAACTATACTCAATTAATTCTAATACCCATTTGAAAATTCAATTTAATTGCAAGTTTATTGAGATGTTATTATGTGTGGTAGAATATATTGAGTTTTAAGTAAAAAACTGACGCGACAATTTCTTATTGGATGTTGATTTTACACTTCATCCTAACCAAATTCGGACTCATATAATATATGGTATAATATGCGTATTTTAGTAACAATGTTATCACCTTTACTGAGCGTTTATATTGGCCGTATTTTAATAACTATGTTATCATCTTGATGAGCATTTATATTGGCCATATTTATGTTGACCACAAAATTAGGCTCTATTGGCCATATTTATGTTGACCACAAAATAAATGAATTTCTCAACTTAATAAACCCCCAAAAATATTGTCTGAACAAAACCAAAACGGTAATTTTAGGTATGTAAATTAAATACTTAAAGAAGTGAAGTTTTAAAAATTTGTACATTATAAGTGAAAACTTATAAACTCGTGACATACCAACACCAAAACAGCGTGTTAGCTATAAGTTCATTTTCAGAAGCTGTCACTGAAAAAGGAAGCCGTGGCCGAAATTACATGCAACAACCACACCGTGACGAAATATTTGGCAACAAATTAAAACCTACCCCAGTAAACTCACCAGTCACCACCAACAATTATCATATTCTGTACCACATACACGACAAAATAAATTTATAAATACAAATAGTAAAAAAGAAATTCCCCATTTTTGAAAAAATCGTAAGCCTTTAACGTACGTACATGCCAATATACAATTCCCATTAATGCATGCCACGTCTTTTTTCGTATGTACTTTTCACGTGTGGATTATAGTCCAGTTAGTTTGGTCTAAGACGCTAATGTCATGGTCATCATGAATTTGCGTAATATCTAGAGACACCAATCCTTGTATCTGAGGAAAAAAACAAATAACGCATGAGAAAAAAATTTCAACTCCGTTTGGTACCTCTTCACATGTGAGCCTCTTTAATTTGTCATCTCCTTTTTATTATTCTTTGCGGGATAGCTCTCTGTGTGAATATATATATATAACTTACTCTCAAAGAAGAAAAAAACCTCGTCTAGTTTAGAACCACCATGGATTTGCGAGGGTTGAGACTGGTTCTAACATTTGCAGTGGCCTTGGCCTTTGTTGGATTCATTGGTGGCGTTTATTCATACAATCGCCCACCTATGCGCAAGGACCTCATTGTTCGTCGCTTGGAAGATCTTGATGATTCTTCTCCACAACAGGTATTCATTAATTTTATGCCTTCATAGATGTATATATGTTTGGCAATTCTTGTTTTCAGTGTATGAATCTGTTGCGGAAGATCATGAAAACTAAATTTTGTGGGTCTTTTTTATCAATATAATTATCCTCTTGTTGTGTATTTATTGCGGGGATTTCTATGTTGCATGAAATACAGCCAATGAGGAATGTTTTGTTTATATCGAAGAACACAAAAAAAAGAAAAAAAAAAAAAAAGAAAAAGAAAGAGAGAGAGAGAGAGAGAGAAAAGTTTGATGTTGAATCCTAACCTCTAGGAAAAGCAATAGACCTGGGTTCATTGTTTCTCAAAAAAAAAAAAAAAAAAAAACTTTAGGAAAGGCATACCAGTTTCAATAGTAACTTATAATTTGTTGGCTTTGAAGGGAATTGGGATAAGGGAGTTTGTCTACGAGTTAGGATTAAGGCCAAAACAGGTTATTAAATTTAATCTAAATTTGATTTTCTTACTTAACACTAAGACCGAAAGATGAGATGTTAACATCATGTAGTGTGAATTTCTACTTTCGTCTAGGAAAATGTTTTCATGCTAAGTATATAATACTCTCTTGGAAAATGTTAAAACTCTCTATTAAAATCCTGCCACTTAGAGCTTTGGTTGGACTTAAGATTAAGTCCAACCTAAGCCCAATATGGCCGTAAGTGGGCTTGGGCAGCAGTTTTTGTTTTGTTTTGTTTTTTATTCATTTCTTTATCTTCATCCTAGTCTTAGCCTCCCAGGTTGTAAATACACAGATTAGCTAGCCTTTGGCAATGGAAAAAAACACCTAGAGCAAAACCTAGCTCATTCGCTGAACACTTCCAATCTTAAGAAAACAAGAACAAGAGAGAAATTTGGTTACACAATGGAAAGTCATATATATATATATATACTCAGATTATTCCACTTTGTATCCCACAAATTTTATCGAGTAACATAATGCTATGGGAATGGGACCGTAGCCCTTGTCTTGTAACGTATGTAATGTAACTGAAATTTCTATGTCCATGCAAAAAGAGTGAAAAAGACATATATAGAAGATATTTTCTCACTCATATATAAATGATAATGTAAAAAAAATAAAATTAAAAATCAGCACAATATCCATTTTTAGCTGACATAAATGGCTGTGCGAGGGCTGGGGTTGTTTCTGGTATCCACTGGCCTAGCCTTCAATGGATTCTTGGGCAATCTAGATACGTACAATCGCCCGCCGGCTCGGCCCAATTTCTTTGTGCAACAACCGAAAAATCTTAACTCTGCTTCTCCACAGCAGGTACTCAATTCATTGAATTCCTTCTTTTTTTCTTTTTCTTTTTTTTTTTTTAAGTCTGTCGTTGAAAAAATAGGAAAGAAATTTATTCATGTAATTTTATATTGTAGACCATCGTTGTCCCTGGATCTGGAGCAAGAACAATGCTGTATTATATATATATATATATATATATTTTTTTTTTTTTTTATTATGAAATTGTAGAATGTGATGTTAGACTTCAGCTCCGTATTTTGAGGTTAAGAGTTAGGCAGCTATTTATTACTATTCTTTCCAGTAGCAACTTTTCTTGCATTGTAGTCATGTAGTGTACATTATTTTTATGATTCAATAATCGAAACTGAGAAATGGGAGTGATTTGTCAAAGTTGTGAAACCCGGGTTTGGTCTTAGAGATTGTTTAAGTGAAAGGAGGAGGAACTAAGTAGAAGTTAAGTGAAATTAGTCCAGATATATTTACCCATAGTAAAGCCTGGTTCAGATTCCCTATGAATAATTGAATATACCTTTAATTTAGCCAAAAAAAAAAAAGAAAAGAAAAAAGAAAAGAAAAGAATATACCTTTATGAAGTTGACTTATGGCCTTGTTTTCATGGTGATTTTATCTATATAATTTTCTGTGTGAGTTATTTATTTAGTCCTTATCGAAGAAGAAAAAAATCTATTTTGATTACTACATGGATCAGATGGACTTCAACTTCCACGACCCAAAAGAATTGGGCTTGGTCTGTTTGAATTTAGTAAGTCAACATGTAGCCCTATTATTAGTAAGTGGACTCGGGCTGTACTTTTATATTTCTTTTTGTTTGTTTTGATGGTTTTGAAAAGGTTTTTATTAAAGTAATAATAGTAATACAGCTATCCAACAGGCAGCAGATATTATAAAATCAGATATCTTACTTTCTATTTTTATTCCGTTATGATAAAAGGAAGTGCCATTTTAAATATAATTCACTGACTTTTGGTTTTTGATATTTTCAGTTGTGTATAGTTTCATTTGATTGACTGCAACAAATATTATCCAATATTATGCATGGTTTGAATTTTCGAAGCAAACTATAGGATTTGATTCTAGGAAAATGATTTGTTAAACTCTAATAACATCTCTTGTCGTCAACCTTGATTAGTTGATTGATTTTTTTTTTCCAACTTCGAGGCATAAGTATTAATTACTTGAAACACCCATACAATTATTCTTTGCATTATATACAAAAATTGATTGTGGATATATTGTAAAAATACTTCGTTGCTTATTCTCTTTTGCTTGATACAATTAATCAAAATTTTAAATGATTCATTTCATGCAAACACCCTATTGGAATGGCTAATTTAGAGCTATTAAGTACTAATATATGGTCCAAATGTCTATGTCCAACATATATTGGGCTTGAAATGGTTTATACCTTTCAATAATACAAATGTGTTACTGCAGGTGCATATATCTTCAGTTGGCGAAGACAAAATGAGGATTTCATGGATTACTGATAGCTCAACCCCAGCAACAGTAGAATATACAACAGCTTCTGGGGCACAAGGAACTTCTGTAACTGGGACTACATCTTCATATGATTACTTGAGGTACAAGTCTGGTGAAATTCATGAAGTAGTAATTGGTCCATTAAACCCTAATACAGTTTACTACTACCGTTGCGGCTCAAATTCGGCCCCTGAGCTCAATTTCAAAACTCCACCAGCTCAATTCCCAATTAATTTTGCTGTTGTAGGTATGTAGATGCTGACTATACACATGTTACTGCTAATAGAATATGGTATTCATGCATAGCAATATGTCTAAAAGCACACCACAACAAATTTTACAATTTTTTGAAGTCACAAATTATAAATGATAGATTATAAAGTAATGTCAATAATGAGCTCATTTGAGAATTAGCAATAACTTATCAACTCAATAGGTTTGAAATTTGTTGTTAAAACTATTTTGTCTATAGCATTTCTTGATATACATATTGTTAACCATTATGTTACAAATAGTGAGTAATTTGAATTCCATGTGTCTATTTGACATTATTGCAGGATGTATAATTTTGGCGTAGAACTTCAATAAAGAGTATCTATGATATAGAATTTTGACTAAAAACATCTTTAACATTTTGAGTATTTGAAAAGAATTACAGTGTACTTTTTCTTTTTCTTTTTTTAATTCTTTTTCTTAAAAAATAAAAACAGATTTCAGTTTTAGCCTTAACTTTAGTTTTCAACTTCAAGGATCTCCTTTAAATTCTTTAGCCTTAAATTAACACCCATATGTTTTTAATATTTCATATTCATATATCGTACCATTTTACTTATGTACAATGTATAATGCAGGTGATCTTGGACAGACAGATTGGACCAAATCAACCCTTCAACACATAGCACAGTCAAACTATGACATGCTGCTATTGCCAGGAGATTTATCATATGCCGATTTCATCCAGCCTTTTTGGGACTCATTTGGGAGGCTTGTGGAGCCATTGGCTAGCCAGAGGCCTTGGATGGTGACCCAAGGCAACCACGAGGTTGAGAAGATCCCACTGATTCACAAAGAACCCTTCACAGCCTATAATGCAAGATGGCGCATGCCATTTGAAGAGAGTGGCTCAGACTCAAACCTATACTATTCTTTCGATGTAGCTGGGGTACATGTCATCATGTTGGGTTCGTACACAGACTTTGGTCCTACTTCTTCACAGTATAGTTGGTTACAGGCAGACTTGGGGAAGATTGATAGGAATAAAGCTCCTTGGACCGTAGTGCTTATTCATGCACCATGGTACAATACCAATACTGCTCATCAAGGTGAGAAAGAGTCGATTGACATGAAGGCATCCATGGAAAAGTTACTTTATCAAGCTCGTGTGGATGTTGTTTTTGCTGGACATGTACATGCCTATGAACGCTTTGTAAGTTCTAGTTTTGCCCCACTTTCATTGCCATTTCTTGAATTTAGTTTTGTTGCTTGATTGACTATGCTCTAATCTCTATGTACAGCTCAGGAAAATGATATGAATTTAATCTATATAAAATGTTCATTTTTTTATATTAAGTGACTTGTTTATATTAGTTTTGAGTACCACATTTGTTTTGCTAATTAGTGGAAGAATCCAGTGTCATTGATATGTTTCCATTTGTTATTGTTGCTTCTCTCTCAGACTCGCGTTTACAATGGGAATACCGACAATTGTGCTCCAGTGTATATCAACATTGGTGACGGTGGAAACCGTGAAGGCCTTGCTAGCAAGTAAGATACTAATTCATATATTCAAAATCATAAAAATGTATCATATTAAATGAAAGTGATTATTATAGCTATAGCAAGGATAAACTCTCTTTTTTTTTCTTTTTCTTTTTTTTCATTATTTTCATGTAATTAACTTCGTGCATTCTTGATCTTATAGGTATCAAAATCCAAAGCCTGATATATCCCTTTTCAGGGAAGCAAGCTTTGGGCATGGGGAACTCAACGTTGTGAATTCAACTAATGCTCTCTGGACATGGCACCGAAATGATGATGATGAGGCTGTTGCTAGTGACTCACTCTGGTTGACAAGCCTATCATCTGAACCTGCTTGTAAAGTGCAAAACTAAAATGTGAAAATACATGTTCCATTCATGTTCTTTTATAAAATAAAGAAAAATGATAAAGATATATTAATCTAATTGTTTACCAGGAAATAATTGTTGTACCTGGAAACCTATTTCAGTCTTTGTACATTATTTAATTTTAGGATAAATTATAAATTTGGTCCTTAACCTTTACACTGAATGTCAATTTGATCTCTAACATTTCAAATGTGTTGATTTAGTCCCTAACCTTTTGATATTGTGTCAAAATAATCTTTACCATTAA
Source organism: Quercus variabilis (assembly GCA_030445155.1). Lineage (NCBI taxonomy): Eukaryota > Viridiplantae > Streptophyta > Magnoliopsida > Fagales > Fagaceae > Quercus > Quercus variabilis. The sequence goes on along the minus strand of CP129451.1, from coordinate 35,867,117 downwards.
ATAATGAATGAAAAATGCCAATGTGGTTAATAGTCAAATTAAAAAAACTATTTTATGCCACATTAGATGACATGTATTACCACGTGGAATAAAATTTAAAAGAAAAATTTTCATGATTAATTCCTATTTTTATCCCACTTGAAATTTCATTGTTAGTTTGTAACAAAACCAATAATTCAAACTTACTCATTCAATTACTTCTCTAATTCTTTTTATTTTTCCACATAACAACGTAGAACAAACAAACCAGAACAAAATTCCAATTTCCCTTATCATTCCTTCACTTATCCACCTTTGTTCTCCAAGCAACCAAACAAAAACTTCAATCCCTGGAACCTTCTTTGCCATTTTTGCTTAAGCTTTATTAATTTATTAAATTTTTTTTTTTTTTTTTTTTGTGCTTTGGAATCTCTCTCTGTCTTTGAGTCGTTGCTATGCTTTTGGACCTTGGAGGGGACTGTGTTGGTCTACGCAAGTGCTTTCGATTTGAAATCCCAAAAACTAACAAATTTGAGTTTCAATTTTAGTTGGTATTTACATTTTGATCTAATTTTGTTTGGGTCTATCTTATTGGAGTTTTACAAGTTGCATGTTGTGTTGCATTTGATCTCATTTTGAATTTTTATGGAATCGATTTGTATAACAAAGACCCTTTTTTTGTTTTAAATAATTACATGGATTTATGGAGAAGAGACGAGCAAACAATGTAGCGTTAAAAATAATTTAAATTATTCTGTTTGACACATTAACTTTTTTCATCTAATTAATAACAGTATAGACTAAATTGACACAATTGAAAGGTTATAGATCAAATTGAGATATGGTGTAAAGGATAGGAACCAACTTTGTAATTTACCCTTAAAATTATATAAAATAAATTTCTCATCTCAAAATTAGAGTGATTTTTTTTTTTTTAAAAGTTTATTAAAGAGGAGTAATAGGCTACACCGCTACACAATGGGAGCAGTTCACTTTACCTTTTCTAAACTGTTTCTATCTCCTACCATGTAAGTTTATGAAATAACACGTTTTATATAAAATTAAATATGTAAAGCTTAGTTTTTTTTTTTTTTTTAATACAAGATATAAATTCTACTCTAGCCTAATCTAAGTGTATATATGTGTGAAACTCCCTCCTAGATACTTGAACCTAGGCCATTGCCCCCCACATCCCACAAACATTTATACTTGTGGAGTAACCATTGTGCTAAGGGTGCACGATAGTAATAGGTAAAATTTAGATTAAATTCAAACACATTGCTACCTGACCCGCTTATCAAGCCTTTATAATTACTATAAAATTATATATTTTATTTCTTTATTTACTCATTTAATTTCCAATGAATGTTTGTATTCTAATTAAATTTTTTATATTATAGATGAAAATATACTAATGACATTACATGTCAACTTATCAAGCAATTCTTAAATATAAATATTTCAGTGATTGATATATTACTAACATTATCTAGTTTTCTTTTTTTTTTTTTTTTTTTTTTTTTTTTTTTTGGGGCTGAAAAATTGTAATTCAACTTATTAAGAAACTCTAGCTAAGTCAACCTGAAAAATAGCAAGAAAAGGTGGAGGAACAGACTCCATCCAAACCTCAAAACCAAAAACATTAATCGAAAAACGTGCTAAACTATGAGCTAATTTATTACCTCATCTCCTAGTATGAGAGTAAAGTAATTTAGAGAAAGATCTAGACAGGAGTTTGACATCCTCAATCAAAAGGCCACAACCTAAAAGAGACCGGTCCTCCTTCTGCAGGGCTTTGATAACAGTGCTCGAGTCCCCTTTCAAAATGATATTATCAACACCTATCTCCCTAGCAAGAACAAGTGCCCTAGCGGTAGTTAGCACCTCCACTTCTTCTGCACAGTAAGCTCTTGGGAGCTTCTCAGAGAGCAAGGTGATGACCAAGCCGTGACTATCTCAAACGGCGACTCCAATACCAGATATTTCCTCCGCTTTGAAAATGGCACCATTGAAATTGATTTTGAGGCAATCAACCAAGGGGGGGGGGGGGGGGGGGGGGGGGGGGGGGGGGGGGGGGGGGGGGGGAAGGGGGAGCCACTTAACATAGGGGCGATGAATGATTGGAGTTCTGGGTTGCTGCACTACAAGAAACTCGCCATGTCGTTCCTTTGCAAGTTAAGTTATCTGAGAGAGATTGCAGCAATTCTATGAGAGACATACTTGGTTCCTATGTGTCCAAACTGACTAGGTGATAGTTGCAAACAACTCTGGATCCTGGTGATTAGCAATCATCCAAGACAGCAACTCCTTAAAGTCCACAAATTGTCTGGTTCCTCTAGCACTCCAGGATCGAGTCTGACCAAACAACATCGAGTCCAAGATAAGACCAAAATAATTGATTTTGCATCTTGCTGACATCAGTCACAGCTTGGATTATTCAGGATAGTTCGTCATACCAAGTTAACCTTCGTAGGGAAAGAATTAAGATAGGCTTGCCACATTAGATTCTTGATTTTATTTAGACAATTCAAAGACCAAACACTTTTCCACAACTAATTGTTCACAAGTACCACAAATGGGGTGAAGTCAAACTCTTCCTTTAGAAAGCGATACCCCGACTTGCAGGATTACTTACCATTCGAAGAATGAGGCCAGTATAGAATGTCTTCTGCTGAAACCTATGCAAGAGGAATATTTTTTATCAGATTGGCTTCTTCAAGGGCAAACATATCGTTAATAAGCTCAGAGTTCCAGTTCCTAGTATCATTATCAAACAACAAGTCCACTGTAGCATCCTCCAACCCTTCTACAGCAGGAGAGCCAATCAATGGTGGATGTTTTCTCAACAACCAATGATGTTGCCAAATCCTTACTTTCGTGCCATTCCCTATACACCATCTAGCCCCCCGTTGAATAACTTCCCAACCATGTAAGATGCTACGCCAAGCATAAGAGCCCGACCTAGAATCCTTTGCCTCCACGATTGAGCAATTAGGGAAAAAAGGAGCTTTGAAGACCTTGTGGAATAGAGAATCCTTATTATGCAATAGTCGCCAAGTCTGTTTTGCCAATAAGGAGTCATTAAACATAGCTACATCCCAGAAGCCCATACCTCTAACCATCTTAGATCTCATCCCATTTTAACCAATGGATTTTCCTCTGTTCTCCACGTTGACCCCACCAAAAACGTTTGATGAGTGCCTCAATATCATTACAAAGTCCCAAAGGTAGTTTAAAGCAATCCACAGTAAAGGTAGGAATTGCTTGGATGATGGATTTGATGAGTACTTCACGCCCTACTTGGGAAAGAAACTTTCCTTCCTATTCTTGGAGCTTTTGCTAGACCCGTTCTTTAATATAATTAAAGCTCTCCTTCTTACCCCTACCTACTAGTGAGGGAAGGCCTAGATACTTTTCATACTGATGAACCTCTTGAATACCCAAAATGCTTTTAATAATAGTCTTCAAATCCTCCCCAGTGGATTTGCTAAAAAAGATAGTTGTCTTACTCTTATTAACCTTCTGACCCAAAGCCTTCTTATAAAGAGATAACAAATTCATGACTCGACCATATTCTTCTGGATTTGCCTTGTAAAAGAGGAGGCTATCATCTGCAAACAACAAATGAGTTAGTTTTGGTCATCGTTTACACAAAAAGAAACCAATAATATCTCCCACACTAGCTACATGCCTTATAAGCCCATGTAAACCTTTTATGCACAACAGAAAGAGAAAATGGGATAGTGATGGGGAGATTTTTTTTTTTCAATCTATTTGCAATCACTTTAGAAATAAGTTTATAGAGAACATTGCATAAACTTATAGGGTGATATTGATGAACAAACTCCAAGTTTTTAACTTTATGAATAAGGGTGATGAAAGTGTGATTGACAGGGTGAGGAAGAGTACCTGAGTTCAACCAAGATAAGACTGACCTAATCACATCATCATCCACCGTCCCCCAAAAATGCTGGAAAAAGAGTGGTTATAGATTTTATTTCTAAATATTTACTATTTTATTTCTTTATTTAACACATTATATTTTATTCTGAAAGCTGATTGATTTGGATTAGTTTTTTCTTTTTAACTTTAGTTTATTTTCTTATGTATAACATTTTAAAATTCTCAATTTTTTTAAATACAACCATAATTTTTCCAATTTTCAACCAGTAAACAAGTAAGATTTAAGCAAAATTTTGAATTTAAAAGCATTTATAGGTGGCTTAAATTCATTTGATGTTTAAGGTATAACATGTTTCCTTTTCTTCTTCTGTGTAAATAATAAACTAGTAGACTATTACATTTAATTATCGGACCATAAACTTAAGGATTTAGATACTATTCTCAACTTTTATCTTTGATTCCCCCCCCCCCCCTTTATTTGTTATTTAAAAGTCATAAAAAAGAAGAGGTTAAAAAGTACGGTAAATTTGATTCTTAGTTGACTCAAATTATCAAAGATCGTCTAAGGGTAATAGGATGATAGGAATGACAATTCGTTTTAATCCAATAAATTTATGATCCAAACCTAATTCAGCTAACCATTTGCCAAATCTTAAACTAGTAGACTATTACATTTAATTATCGGACCATAAACTTAAGGATTTAGATACTATTCTCAACTTTTATCTTTGATTCCCCCCCCCCCCCCCCTTTTATTTGAAAAGAAGAGGTTAAAAAGTACGGTAGATTTGATTCTTAGTTGACTCAAATTATCAAAGTTCGTCTAAGGGTCATAGGATGATAGGAATGACAATTCGTCTTAATCCAATAAATTTATGATCCAAACCTAATTCAGCTAACCATTTGCCAAATCTTGCTAAAACAAATCACACTTGCATAAAATAAAATAAAATAAAAAGTAGAGCCAAGATGGAGTGAGATTTTAAAGTAATCATTTTTCATGGAAACAAATCAAAACGTTAACGTTTATAAAATAAAAATCAAAAACAATAATCTTGACGTGATTTTGCCCTTTTTATTTTTATTTTTATTTATATCTTGACTTATAGGTAAAAAGAGTGGGTGGGTACAACTGTACAAGTACTTGAACTCCAAATATGAGATGATATCTATTCCTATTTCCCTTGTCTTCCGCAAGATAGAAATGAAATTCAGCTAGTAACAATTTATGAAAATTTTGTAAATAGAACTGAAACGTTAGAATATTTTTCTTTTATATTGTAAATGCGAGTTTTACTAGAAAATACATATGTATAAATAATATACAGTATATTATGCGTATTTTACTAACAATATTATCAACTTGACGGGCATTTGTTAATCTTGTTTGGCCGTATTTATGTTGAGTTGTTGACCTCACACATATTTTAGAAAATTATCTTGATGTGCATCGGCAACTTATTTGTATAACGTGAAATATTTGAAATAAAATTGAGATAAAAAGAAAAAAAAAATTAGTTTATTTTTGAATTGTGAGAAAAAAAATATACTTTTAATAAAAATTTTCATTGACGAAAATGAGTTGAAAGAATATCTCTTAGCATCTCTAATCTAGCTTCGCAGAAAACATCATTAAAAAAAAAAAAAAAAAAAGCCATACTTTTAATAGTGTTCTTCATTGGCCATATAGAGTTAGGTTTTTATTGACCTATTTTTCCAAGTACTACCAAATACAGGAGTTTGTCCAAATGGACACCATAAATGGCAGTACTAGAAATTCGTTTTCAGAAGCTGTCACTGAAAAGGAAGCCATGGCCACATTTGCATGCAAACACCATACCCTGAAAAAATGTTTAGCAAAAAAACCTACCCCCAGCAAACACTACACATACAGTTATCAATTATCATACTATTTTGTACCACATACACGACAATATAAATATAGATAGTATAATAGGTATAGGCTATTCAAAATCTCATTAAAAGATAGGTTCTTCAAAATATATATATATATATATATATATATATATATAAATAGTGTGGAGATAAGAGCTCAAATTTGTATATTGGGCATTGGGCCCTATTCGAGGACATGGATATGTCCGAGGAGAAGCAAATGATTAGAAGAAGCCCCAAAGTTGAGAGTCATGGAGGAAAAGGATGGAAGAATATAGTCCGAGGAGTGTTTCCTTCTCAGATACGATGAGTATCGGTCAAGCAGGTATTTGGGCAATTTAGGTGACCTTCTAAGAAGTTCCAACGATAAGGATGAATTTTAGGCACGAACAAAGGTGATAAGAATACAAAAATATCTAAAAGAAAAACTGCTACCACTGCATTTAATGCACTGCAGCAACTTTTCTAGTCGCATTTATGTGGAGAAGACCCCTGAATAGTGGAGTCCAAATCCTCTGTCTCATCAATTGTACTCCACTTCATGTTCCACCAATAAAATTTAGACAGCTAACCTTTTTCATTAAATGAGATATCTCATTAAATGAGACAATTAGTCTCTCTCATTAAAGTTAGAGTTATCTCATTTAATGAAAGAGGCTAGTTGTCCAAGTTTTATTGGTGAAGCATGAAGTGGAACACAATTGATGAGACAGAGGATTTGGACTCTGAATAGTGCATGCAGTCTCAATTACCACCATTCACAGAGAGTTAAAGAAGATGTTTGATGGAACACGTACTCGATTGGAGACTCGGATGATTAACAGATGTATGATCAAGATGGTCTGAAGGGGAACTATAAAATGTAAAAGACCTCTCATAAATAGGGGGAAAAAAGGAGTGAGAAAATGAGAGAAAAAGAATTACCGTAGCATGGAAGACTGTATTAGCTTTCAAGAATATTGTTTCAATTCATAATTCATCTCCTCTTACATTAATTTCATCGAGTTTTCAATGTGTTTTCGTGTGTGTTCGTCTTTAAATCCTTACTAGCCGTTGTCCAATTCGCAAATAGCCCAGCTCTTTCACCCATTCTCTACAAATCTATTATATTGGACTCATTGGACTCACATTCTATACATTTTGGGCTTGGGCTACAAATTGTGACCCTACAAATAGAAAAAAGAAAATTTTACTCCTTCACTCACTCTCTACAAATCTATTATATTAGACTCATTGGGCTCACATTCCATACATTCTGGGCTTCGGCTACAAATCGTGACCCTACAAATAGAAAAAAGAAAATTTTCCACTTTTGAATCTTAAAAGTATCTAATTAAGATACGTACATTCCTTTTATGATTCCTTTTGCTAATTATGTCATCATACATTGTCATGGTTTTTTGTAATATATAATGACACCAATCCTTGTATCCAAGGACACAAAACATAACGCGAGAGAAAAGTATTCACAAGTGAGCCCTGCTCTTACTCTTCGAGGGCTCTCTGTGAATATATTACTTACTCTCATTACGTTAATATATAATCTTTTTCATCAAAAAGGAAAACTCTAATCTACAACCACAATGGGTTTGCGAGGGTTGAGGCTGTTTCTAACATTTACAGTGGTCTTGGCCTTTGCCGGATCCATTGGTGGCGTTTATTCATACAATCGCCCACCTATGCGCAAAGCCCTTGTTGCTCGTCACTTGGACGAAAAAGATGGCATTGATGAGTATGCACCGCAACAGGTATTAATTAGTTTTTACGTCTGTGGAAAAAGTTAACAGATATATATATAAGAATATTAACAATATTTAAGAATATTTGTTAATAGACTATTATTAGATATTTTTATAAGAAAACAAAAAAGTAACTTACATATTTTTTTTTTTCTTCAGTCTTTTATATTTTTCATGAAGGTATTAAAATTTTTATAAAATTGTCAATTAACAAATATTCTAAAGATACAAAATTATTATTTTCAGTATGAATCTGCTGCCAAAAATAACGGAAACAAAATTTTGTGCATCTGTTTTTTCGTTTGAGAAAATGTTTTCATATAAGATTTGATTCTAGAAATGATTTGTTAAACTCTAATAAAATCTCGTGTCTTGTCATCAACATAGAGTGAGATTTTTTTTTTTCCCTTTTTTTCAACCTTAAGGCATAAGTATTACTTGAAACACCTTAAGTCATTCTGGTACAATTTTTTTTTTTTTGAGAAACATTCTGGTACAAAAATTGATTGTGTATATATCGCACAATTCGTTGCGTGTTCTCTTTTCCTTGATTCAATCAAAATTTTAAAAGCAATCAATATCGATCTCATCCTTGCCATGCAAATACTAATAGCCAGTGAATGTTGATCCAGTCAAAGTGCACTGATATATAGTCCAAAGTGTCTATACAGTCCAATAATAATGTGTTACTGCATATAGGTGCATATATCTACAGTTGGCCAAGACAAAATGAGGATTTCATGGATTACTCAAGCCTCAACCGAGCCAATAGTACTATTTACAGAAACTGCTGGGCTATATCAGAATGCCTCACTTGGGACTTCATCTTCATACAAATACATGACATACAAGTCTGATAATATTCATGAAGCAGTAATTGGTCCATTAAAACCTGATACAGTTTACTTCTACATTTGTGGCAAAAATTCCAGCAAAGAGTACACTTTAAGAACTCCCCCAGCTCAACTCCCAATTAGATTTGCTGTTGTAGGTATGTAAAAGCCGACTATATACACATTACAACCGAGAGAATGTGACATATATATATATATATACATATATTTAAATTACTCTTAAATAAATTTATCAGTTTTTTTTTTTTAAAGTTATTCTTAATGAGGCAACTAAAGAGGTGCTCTAATTAGATTGATTTTTTAAATATTTGTTAGTTTTCTTTTCAAATAGTTTTGAAAATAAAGTAAAGATATAATAGGAACATTAGTCAATTAATGACTTTTATTTTTAGAAACAGAATAATATTTTGAGACATCCCAAAATGAAATAGATGATAAACAAACTGAAATGGAAGGAGTATATATATTGATAACCATTAAGTTATAATTAGTGATTGAGTAATTTAATATGAAGACCATGTGTCATTTCGGCATTATTGTAGGAAGTAGAATTTTAATTAATGAGTTTTTACTATATAAATTTTAACTAATTAAAAAACTCTTTAGCATTTTGAGTATTTGACAAATTACGGTAAATAACATTTCAAATTAGATTGTAGAGTTTCGTTTTTTAAGATTCAAATTTCAGTTTTAGTTTTCAACTTTAAGGAACAATTTCACCAAAAGAACTTTAGCCTCCTTAAAACACTTTTAGAGCCCTCCAAGATCAAAACGCTTGAGAGTTGAGACACACTCATATGTTTTCCATATTTCATACTCATACTCATACCATTTTACTTGATGTTCTATGCATGTATAACGCAGGTGATCTTGGACAGACAAATTGGACCAACTCAACCCTCCAACACATAGCAAAATCGAACTACGACATGCTGCTATTGCCAGGGGACTTAGCATACGCCGATTTCTTACAGTATCTTTGGGACTCATTTGGAAAGCTTGTGGAGCCACTGGCTAGCAAGCGGCCTTGGATGGTGACCCAAGGCAACCACGAAATTGAGAAGTTCCCATTGCTTCACAAAGAAAAATTCACAGCCTATAATGCAAGATGGCGCATGCCATTCGAAGAGAGTGGCTCAAACTCAAACCTATACTATTCTTTTAATGTAGCTGGGGTACATGTTATCATGTTGGGTTCATACACAGACTTTGATAATACTTCTGCACAGTATCAATGGTTACAGGCAGACATGGGGAAAATTAATAGGAAGATCACTCCATGGATCGTCGCCGTTGTTCATGCACCATGGTACAATTCCAATTTCGCTCATATCGAGGAGAAAGAGGAGGTTGACATGAAGGAATCCATGGAAGACTTACTTTATAAAGCTCGCGTGGATGTTGTTTTTGCTGGACATGTAGATGCCTATGAGCGCTTTGTAAGTCCTACTTTACTCTACTTCATTGCCATCTATTAAATTTAGTTTTGGTGCTTGACTGACTATATTCTCTATGTAAAACTCTGGAAAATTATTAGATATTCTTGAAAAATCGGCCTCAAATAAAAAAAAATAAAAAAATCACTTAATAAGATAATGAAATGTTTTTTTAATTTTTTTATTAATTGACTTGTTTCTTTTTCTCAAAAAAAAAAAAATAATAATTAACTTGTTTATATTAGTTTCAACTTTTGACTACCACATTAGTTGCATTAATATAAGAAAATTATTTGTTTATCCTCTTTCGTTCATAAAGGATTTTACCAAGAAACTTATATAATTAGTGTATTCCACCATAAATATGAAAAGAAAAAACATAATATACTAAAATTCTTTAGAAATACCTAATAATTACTTATTAAGTAACAATAGAATTCTGTGTGACTAATACGTTTTCGTTTGTCATTGTTGCTTCTCTCTCAGACTCGTGTTTACAAAGATAACCCCGACATTTGTGCTCCAGTTTATATCAACGTGGGGACTGGCGGTGGAAATAGTGAAGGCCTTTCATTCACGTAAGATTCTTCATATCTTCTATATCATGGCTAACCTTGTGATCAACTTAATACCGTAAAATAATGCTTATAGTACTCGTAGTAATAGGCAGTGAATGGTCTAGACTGAAGCTAACTGACCATCTTTTTTATATAGCTCGGTTTTGAATTAAGCAATAGAAATACTTTATTCCGGTAGATATTTTATTTTTATTAATTTGTTATAACAAGTGCGGAGCGAGATTACAACCCTCGTTTTTTCTTATAAAAGTGATCAAAAAATACTACTAAATTACATGACACTCAGTCCAATAGACATTAATTAGGAGTTATTTTTTCCAATTATTTTGTTTGAGACACCTACTCAATTAATTAAATCATGGCTAACCTTGTCATGATCAACTTAATACCATAAAATAATGAGATTACAACTGAAGCTATAGGTAGTAAATGGTCTAGATTGAAGCTTATTGAACATCTTTTTTATCACTTGCTTTTGAATTAAGCAATAGAAATACTTTATTTCAATTGATATTTTAATTTTATTAATTTGTTATAACAAATGAGGAGTGAGAGTATTAAGCAATAGCAGTATTTTTTTTATCGCTTGTTAATTTTTTTTTTGAGGAGTGAGATTATAACCCTGGTTTTTCTTATAAAAGGTATCAGACAATACTACTGAATTAACTCACTATTGCGCGCATTTGTTTTGTTTTGATGACATTACTAATCTCAATCGTAAAATTGATTCATTTAAAATGAAAATGTTTTTTATACCCATAACAAGTACAAACTCTGTTGTTTCATATAATTTAACTTCATGCATACTTGGTCTTACAGGTTTCAAGAGCCACAACCCGGAACATCAGTTTTCAGGGAAGCAAGCTTTGGGCATGGGGAATTCGCCGTGGTTAACTCAACCCATGCGCACTGGACATGGCGCAGAAACGATGATGATCAAGCAATTGTTAGAGACATGGTCTGGTTGATAAGCCGATCCTCTGACTCCAGTTGCAGTACTCAAGTGTAGAACTAGCTAGAACTAGAATTTGAAATTTTCATGTTTCATTTACTTCAGTAGATTATAAGAAAAAAAGCTAAAAATATATTAGTCATGTTTTGTCCCACTAGTCATAAATATGCATGAGACTAATTGTTTACCAGGAAATAATCACTGTACCTGGAAGCATATTTCAGTTTCTTTAAATTATTTAATGTTAAATGCGTGATAAATAATAAATTTTCCATTCTTCTGTAGTCAAATCTAGATTGATTTTTTATTTTTTTCCAGCTTATTAAAAAGGAGTAAGCTAATAATTTTGATAAAATATGTGTTCGGATGTAAGTTATACTTTTATTTATGTTAGAATCATCAATTTTTATTGCAATAATATTTTTAAAAAATTTCACTATTGGATCATAAGTTCTCATCAACATATCAAAAATTTAAATTTCATATTAATCATATATTATTTATTATCTATTTGATAAATATGTGTTAAATAAATAAAAAAAATTGAGTTGTAGAGAATTTATAGATAAGATACCGTGATGGTATCAATGAATCAACTCATTTTTACTTCTCCCATAAAAAAATAAAATAAAAAAATAAAAACTCATTTACTTCTTCTTCTTCTTTTTTTTATTAATTATTATTATTTTTTTTTTTTTTAAAGAATCAACTCATTTACTGGCCAAATGGGCCGCTTTTAATCGTATTGGGCTGGTCCCCTGTCGCTCTTTTGTCCCAGAGTGTTTCCCGTAAACGAAGTTTAAACTACTTGAAGCTGTAGTCTTGAAATATGGAGTTTTTTAAAAACGACTTTTGGCTGGTGCATTTTCTTGACTTCCAAATTTAAACGCACGAAGTATCCAAACTTATTACTAAAAGTTGAAAATTAAAAATATTGTAGTAAAATTATTTTTAAATATGTGAATAGTAGCGTGAGATCCAGTTATAAAGAAAAAGTTGCTGAATGAAGATACTTGTGGGTCCCGTGAACAGTGCACGAGACCCACATAAAAAAACACAAACACACATTAGCCATGTTTCAGCTCTATCCAAACACTTACTAAGTCTTGATGAATCCATTTGCACCTAAGAAAATTATTGAATACTCCGAGAGTACTATAAATGCGTAGTCTCCCCTCTCATATGAATTGTGCGTCCCACTATAAATTTAATTAGTAGGATCTACAGTTATATGAGAAGAGGGAGTATGCATTTATGGTATTCCGAGAGTACTCAATAATTACCCCTTCACCTAAAGGTCTTACATATAAGTAACGATATCAAAAATGAAAAGATAATAATAAATTTTTTATAAAAACAAAAACAAAAACAAAAACAAAAAAAAAAAAAAAAAAAAAAAAAAAACTGACTAGACCAAATTGGATCGAACTAAACACCTTTCTTATTGCTTGGTTTTTTTTTTTTTGAAAGATTTTTAATATATGATGTCCGCTCTTAATAATAACCTTTTATCATTAGACCAAGATATCAATCAGTTTTTGGTGTAGGCGAAGATTGAACTCCAAAAATCTGTTATTTAACTATCAGAGACTTTACTTTATTATTTATGTTGCACCACTTATCAATAATATTAATATTATTTACGTTACACCACTCATCAATAGATTCAATACATAAAATGTTGTGTTAATTAGATATCATTCATTAGGTAGTCGATAGATTTATGTTATATGTAAAATTTTGAAATGTAGAGAATTTATAGAGTTACTGTGAATGTAGCAATGAATTTACTCATTTACTTCTCCAATAAATTCAATAAAAAATCATTTGGAAAAAAAAAAAAAAAAGGACTAGACTGGACCGAGCAATAACTATATATATATATATATATAAAACTAATTACCTAAGCTTGTTTGTGAGTGTGAGAGAGTTGGAGTTGGAATCCGAGTTTGCTCTCTCAAATAATCATCATCAGTGAATATGCCACGCCACCATTGGCCTCCACTGCAGCTAGTGCTATGATTACTAGAGCTAGGATTTTCTGTTGGGTTACACATATAAGTGAAGTCTCACATTGAATAAAAATGAAAAGAATGAGTGGTTAATATAACATAATTGAGCACATATCCATTGGACTTAAGCCTTTTGGGTTAAAGTGTGTCTCTATATGTTATATTAATTACTCAAAATGAAGCTCCCCAAGGTGTTTATCTCCCTGACAAGTGGTATCAGAGCTCATGGTGGTGTGGGGCAAAGGTGGCAAGGCAGGCTATCGAGGTTCCTTTCGCAGTTGGAGCGGGAACGGGATGTGTGTACTTGAAGCCCTTTCACAAATGGAGCAGGACAGGTTCCTTTCGCAGTTAGAGCGAGGACAGTATATTACACCAAGCAAGCCCATAAAAGCCCACACAAACAATCTTGAAAAAAGCCTAACAAAAGAGTATTATTGCCAATGGTGCTAGACAATGATAAGGTGCAAGGTTCCCATAGACATGGACATGCGGGGTTTCTATGGATGTGCGTGCGGGGTTGACACATGATTCCTATAAATGGCGTATGAGAGACCCATGGATGATGCGCTGATGAAGTGAAAAGCTCAGGCAAGGGGGAGCGAGTAGGACTTATTCATGGCCCACAGAGAAATCTTGAAGCCCACAGAATGGCAGAGACTCACACGTGAGGGGGAGATTGTTGGGTTACACATGTGAGTAAGGTCCCACATTGAATAAAGATGAGAAGAATAAGTGGTTAATATAATATAATTGAGCACATACCCATTGGGCTTAGGCCTTTTAGGTTAAAGTATGTCTCTATATATTATATTAATTACTCAAGGAAGCTCCCCAAGGTATTTATCCTCCCAATAAGTGGTATCAGAGCCCATGGTGGTGTGGGGCATATGTGGCAAGGCAAGCTATCAAGGTTCCTTTCACAGTTGGAGCGGGAATGGGGTGTATGTACTTGAAGCCCTTTCGCAAATAGAGCAGGGCAGGTCCTTTTCGCAATTAGAGCAGGGACAGTATATTACACCAAGCAAACCCATAAAGCCCACACAAACGATCTTGGAAAAAGCCCAACAAAGGAGTGATGTGCATGCAGGGTTGACACGTGGTTCCCATGGATGGCATACGAAAGACCTATGGATGACGCGCTGATAAAGTGAAAAGCCCATTAGATAAGGGGGAGCGAGTAGGACCTATTCATGGCTCGCAGAGAAGTCTTGAAGCCCACAGAGTGGCAGAGACTCACACGTGAGGGGGAGATTGTTGGGTTACACGTGTGAGCGAAGTCCCACATTGAATAAAAATGAGAAGAATGAGTGGTTAATATAACATAATTGAGCACATATCTATTGGGTTTAAGCCTTTTGGGTTAAAGTATGTCTCTATATATTATATTAATTACTCAATGGAAGCTCCCCAAGGTGTTTATCTTCCCGACATTTTCGTCCAAATTCCAATAAGCAAAGCAACTATAAACAACTAAATTTCAAGTTTGACAAAAATCAAACAAATAAAATAGTTTCACAAATGTGAATTTGTATTAAAAAATATGTGGTATGATTCTCTAAAATTACAAAAGAGTGATTCATAATTCGATCTCCTTGAAAGATTTATTTATTTGAATTGTAGTAAATTAATTTTGATTTGAACACCAAATATCTTGAAATTTGGTTGAAGAATAGATTGAAGATCTTTAAAACGGGATTACAATGAATCTCTAGCTATAAGCTTGTTAGAAATTCTTTGTTCTTTATGTTCTTTGTGTTCCTAACCATTAGGAAATGCATACTAGTTTCAATAGTAGCTAAATTTGTTAACTTTCATGGGATGAGGAAGTTTGTCTTCGAGTTAGGTTTGGGGCCAAAAAAAACTAGTTATTAAATTTAAACTTCATGTAGTGTGAATTTCTAGTTTCCTATAAGATTTGATGCTAGAAATGATTAGTTAAACTCTAATAAGATCTCTTGTCGTCAACTTAGAGCCAGATTTCTTTTTCTTTTTTTTTCAACCTTAAGGCTTAAGTATTAGTACTTGAAATACCTTATATCATTCTCTTACCAAAAATTGATTGTGTAATAATAGTCCAAAGTGTCTATGATCAACATATATTGGGCTTATAATGGTTTATATATACCTTCCAATAATAATGTGTTACTGCATGCAGGTGCATATATCTTCAGTTGGCCAAGACAAAATGAGGATTACTTGGATTACTAAAGCCTCAACCAAGCCAATAGTATATTTTTCAGAAACTGCTGGCGTATACCAGAGTTCCGTACTTGGGACTTCATCTTCGTACAAATACATTGCGTACAAGTCTGATGAAATTCATGAAGTAGTAATTTCTCCATTGAAACCTGATACACTTTACTTCTACCGTTGCGGTGAAAATTCCACCAAAGAGTACTTTTTAAAAACTCCCCCAGCTGAATTCCCAATTAAATTTGCTGTTTCAGGTATGTAAAAGCTAACCATACACATGTGTAGGGGCTCCTTTTTCGGAGGTGGGCCCCCTGACAATGAATTTGTAGAGAGTGGGGCAAAGGGTTTGGCTCCGGTCGGCCCTTGGCCGGTCTTCTTTGGACTTCTCGTTTGTTTGCTCTCCGTCTGGGGTTGCTCCTCGGCTGGGGTCCGAGGAGGCCCCCCGTTCACTAGGGGGGTTCTTCGACTTATATACTCTCTCTGGCTTGATCCTGGCCTTACAGCTGTTGGCCATCCGGGCTAATGGCTCAGGACTTGTCCCATCAGACAGGTTCTTTCCCATGCCGGGGGTTGCTGCCCCCAAGACTTTTCAGTGAAGGGTCTTGTCAGCATTGATGGAACCTGGAGGGCCTGGCAGAATAGTTAAGTGTGGATGTGACCACCTGCAGTAAGCCTGCCCCCCTAACCAGATTAGGCTAGGTGCGCCGAGGATAGGTGTATCCTCGGCTCGGGCTTTGGAAGGGCTGAAACCTTTAGGCCGACCATCCGGGGAGATCTCCTTCCTCGGCTTGGGCCCTGGGCCCGCCCAAAGGTGGGCCGGGGATTCTGGGCCCTTGGGCCCCACAATAGCCCCTCAAAAACCCTGCTGCACGTACCCTCGGACGGGGAGGAGGGTTTTGCAAACCTCGGCCCCTATGGTCCGGAAGGCCGTTGGTTCGGCTGGTCCTTTCTTGAGTGGTCGGATCGACCATTAGGCCTTTCATTTAGGTAGTTAATTTCTTCACGGGAACGGATTCTCGGACCAAGCGGTACTTTGACCCTGTCGAAAAATAGGTAGCTCCTCGTGTGCAGTCGCTGCCTTTTAACTACGAGTGGTCAGCTCCCCGTAAGCTTGAGTCCGAGGACCATGCAAGACCTAGGTACGGTTGCTGCCTTTTAAGTACGAGTGGTCAGCTCCCCGTAGGCTTGAGTCCGAGGACCATGCAAGACCTAGGTGCAATTGCTGCCATCGTTTCCATGTGGCTAGCTCCCCATAGGCTTGAGTCCGTAGACCATGCAAGACCTAAGTACAGTTGCTGCCTTTTAAGTACGAGTGGTCAGCTCCCCGTAGGCTTGAGTCCGAGGACCATGCAAGACCTAGGTACAGTTGCTGCCATCGTTTCCATGTGGCTAGCTCCCCATAGGCTTGAGTCCGTAGACCATGCAAGACCTAGGTACAGTTGCTGCCTTTTAAGTACGAGTGGTCAGCTCCCCGTAGGCTTGAGTCCGAGGACCATGCAAGACCTAGGTACAATTGCTGCCATCGTTTCCATATGGCTAGCTCCCCATAGGCTTGAGTCCGTAGACCATGCAAGACCTAGGTACAGTTGCTGCCTTTTAAGTACGAGTGGTCAGCTCCCCGTAGGCTTGAGTCCGAGGACCATGCAAGACCTAGGTGCAATTGCTGCCATCGTTTCCATGTGGCTAGCTCCCTATAGGCTTGAGTCCGTAGACCATGTAAGACCTAGGTACAGTTGCTGCCTTTTAAGTACGAGTGGTCAGCTCCCCGTAGGCTTGAGTCCGAGGACCATGCAAGACCTAGGTACAATTGCTGCCATCGTTTCCATGTGGCTCCCGAGCGTGAGGACACAGTGTTCACCTCTCTGGGCAACTCAGTCTCACGTCGGTTAGGGGTCCATCCCCCTAGCCCCTTGCAGGAAGCTGGAGCAAGAGCTATTGTACAACGATTACGCTGTCGCCTCCAATAGGATTTTTGTCCTCGGATCCGAGGACTTCGTTTTTGGCGGGAGGTTATCCTCGGGTCTTTTCCGTGAGCTGTCTTTCCTCAGGTTGGCTTGTGACTTCGCACGTGGGGCTGATCTTGCTTCTAGTTCGTGCTCCTCGTCTTTCTGGTTTACGAGGCGTCGCTTGGCCTTTCGCGTTTCCTGTTTGACGCTTCGGTGTCCGTAACGCTCCTCCATTAATGCCCTCGTAAATCAACACGCAGCAGGCAGCTGGCAATCCCCTTGGAACTGGGTGGGAATTAATTTCCCTTGACAATTCCCTTCGAATTCCACGCGGTTCAGCTCCCGCTGGTTTTCGCCCTCCATAAAAGGCGTTCTGGGGGGAGCGTTTCTCCTCATTCCATGAATTCTCCCCCACAAATAAGCGTAAACACTTTTGCCCTTTTGAGTCCCCTTGATACCACCACCAGGGTTGTGACCGCAGTTAGGAGACCTGGAGCCAAGTGCCGCCGTGGCCGCAGTCCCCACTGGGCTGCCGGCGCGGCAGAGTTTAGGCGTAACACTGGCCGAGTCTCTCATGGCGGCCAGGGGGGACGACGTTGAAATACCTAACGTCTTCCCCCAGAATGCACCTCCGACGGAGGGAGCACGCGAACTCTCGTCATGGCCGGCGCCCGAGTATTGCCGTCTCCGGCGGTCAATGCTCGTGTAGTCCGGAGGGGGTCGAGGAAGCATCACGAGGGAGGGTGTCCCGGGGTCTGGGGGCTCCTCACTTTGTTCAAGCTTTGGTTCGAAGGTGAGCCAGCCCCTAGACCCCCTTGCCGTGCTTTTACCGTCAAGTTCTCCCATTCTCTTAACGCCAATAAAAGCACGGCTTGACACTTCCTTCATTCCTGGCAGCAATTCTTTACGAGTCTCTTGCCCAGCCAGTCCCGAGACCGGTCCGCCTGAGCCTCCGATTGTAGGATTAGCTGGTAGGAGTTCTTGTAAAACACCCCTGTCTGAGCCTCTGATTGTATTTGTAGCTTAGTTTTTTTTATGAAATAATGAGAATTGTGGTTGTAATCTCTTGTAATCTCTTCTGAATTAATAAAAGACCTTTCTTTTACTTGTTGCTGAATTTTCTTTTCGCACTGTCATTCTCCTCTTTTTTTTCTTTTGCTTTCTCTCTCTTTTTTTTGCACCGCCAACTTCTGAGTAATAATTGCCTTAGAACGATCGCCGGTTGCGCCGGCCGGCACACTAACCCTCCCCACAGACGGCGCCAATTGTAGGGGCTCCTTTTTCGGAGGTGGGCCCCCTGACAATGAATTTGTAGAGAGTGGGGCAAAGGGTTTGGCTCCGGCCGGCCCTTGGCCGGTCTTCTTTGGACTTCTCGTTTGTTTGCTCTCCGTCTGGGGTTGCTCCTCAGCTGGGGTCCGAGGAGGCCCCCCGTTCACTAGGGGGGTTCTTCGACTTATATACTCTCTCTGGCTTGATCCTGGCCTTACAGCTGTTGGCCATCCGGGCTAATGGCTCAGGACTTGTCCCATCAGACAGGTTCTTTCCCATGCCGGGGGTTGCTGCCCCCAAGGCTTTTCAGTGAAGGGTCTTGTCAGCATTGATGGAACCTGGAGGGCCTGGCAGAATAGTTAAGTGTGGATGTGACCACCTGCAGTAAGCCTGCCCCCCTAACCAGATTAGGCTAGGTGCGCCGAGGATAGGTGTATCCTCGGCTCGAGCCTTGGAAGGGCTGAAACCTTTAGGCCGACCATCCGGGGAGATCTCCTTCCTCGGCTTGGGCCCTGGGCCCGCCCAAAGGTGGGCCGGGGATTCTGGGCCCTTGGGCCCCACAACATGTTACTAGCAAGAGAATGTGACATTCATATATATATATATATATATATATATATTAATAAAGGTTATAATTAGTGAGTAATTTATTTTGAAGACCATGTGCCTTTTCGGCATTATTCTAGGAAATATAATTTTAAGAGTAGAGTTTTAATTTTAAAAAATCTACTATATTAAGTTTTAACTAATTATAACAGTTGTTAGCATTTTGAGTATTTGACAAATTGCAGTAAACAAAGTTTTAAAATTATGGAATTATAAAGGATAAATAGTGGATTGTAGAGTTTTTTTTTTTGATTCAAATTTCAGTTTTTAGTTTTCAACTTTAAGGAACAATTTCTCTAAAAGAACTTTAACCTCCTTAAAACCCTTTTTGACCCCCCAAGATCAAAATCCTTATAGGGGTATTTGGTTTATTGTGATGTGCTCTTGATATGATGCACATTATGATTATATGATTTTTGGTTTATTTTATTTTTTTAACATTACCATAATCTAAAATTACAAAATATATCACACTACTTTTCTAAACAATGTAATGTTATATTCTTGTATTAAGATTACATTAATGTAAGATTATAATAATGTAATATTAACATCACAAGGAAATAAACAACCCCTCAGAGAGTTGAGACACCCATACGTTTTCCATATTTCATATTCATACCATTTTACTTAATTTTCAAAGTATACATAATGCAGGTGATCTTGGACAGACAGAATGGACCAACTCAACCCTCCAACACATATCACAATCGAACTATGACATGCTGCTATTGCCAGTGGACTTAGCATATGCCGATTTCTTACAGTCTCTTTGGGACTCATTTGGCAGCCTTGTGGAGCCACTGGCTAGCAAGAGGCCTTGGATGGTGACCCAAGGCAACCACGAAGTTGAGAAGTTCCCATTGTTTCACAAAGAACCCTTCACAGCCTATAATACAAGATGGCGCATGCCGTTCGAGGAGAGTGGCTCAACCACAAACCTATACTATTCTTTCAATGTAGCTGGGGTACATGTTATCATGTTGGGTTCATACACAGACTTTGATTTTGAATCTCCACAGTATAAATGGTTAGAGGCAGACTTGCGGAAAGTTGATAGGAACGTAACTCCATGGACTGTAGTGCTTATTCATGCACCATGGTACAATTCCAATACTGCTCATCAAGGAGAGAAAGAGTCGGATGACATGAAGAAATCCATGGAAGCGTTAATTTTTCTAGCTCGTGTAGATATTGTTTTTGCTGGACAAGTAAATGCCTATGAGCGCTTTGTAAGTCCTACTTTACCCTACTTCATTGCCATCTGTTAAATTTAGTTTTGTTTGCTTGACTGACTATGCTATATGTACAACTCAGGAAAACTATTGGGCATTCTTTAAATAAATAAAAAATCTGCATCTAATAAAAACAAATCACTTAATAAGATTATGAAAAATTCATCATGAATGTAAAAGGACATAATATATATCACTTAATAAGATTATGAAAAAAACATAATATATATCACTATACTTTAGAAATATCTAATAATTACTTGTTTGTTTTAATGGAAAATTTTATATGAAGATAATTTTTTTGCATTTTCCTGTATTTTGTAATATTAGAAAAAATAGATAAAAGGAAAACTATTTCTTAACTTTCCTTATTTAATTTAGTATGAAATAGAGCTGTCTTCGGCAAAAGAAATTCTCGAGTACAATTCTATTATCTTAGATGAAGTTAAATAAGAAAAATAGCTCTATCTAACATACTAAAAGCTAAATAAAAAAAGTTAAAAAATAGTTTTTTAATTTATTTTAAGGACGCTACCATATGTAGGAAAATGATATAGTTTTTTACAAAATACTCTTTGAAAAATGATTTATTTTCCAAAAAAATGTTAATATCGAAACAAACAGTAATAGTAGAATTCTGTGTGACTAGCTAATATGTTTCCATTTGTCATTGTTACTTCTGTCTCAGAGTCGCGTTTACAATGGGAACCAGGACAATTGTGCTCCAGTTTATATCAACATTGGGGATGGTGGAAATCGTGAAGGCCTTGCCACCACGTAAGATAATTGATATCTTCTACATCATGGCTAACCTTGTGATCAACTTAATACCGTAAAATAATGCTTATAGTACTTGTAGCAATAGGTGGGGAATGGTTTAGATTGAAGCTAACTAACATCTTTTTTATCGCTTGGTTTTAAATTAAGCAATAAAAATACTTTATTCCAGTATATATTTTATTTTTATTAATGTGCTACGGTAAGTGAGCAGTGAGATTATAACTTTAGTTTTTCTTATAAAAGAGATCAAGAAATACTACTAAATTATACAATATTGGGTCCAAAAGACATTAAATAGGAATCATTTTTTCCATTTATTTTTGTCTCTACTCAATTAAATCACTATTGCATTCGCTTTGGTTAGATAACATTGTTAATATGAATCATAAAATATGGATTCATTTAAAATGAAAATGATTTTGTATACCCATAGCAAGGACAAACACTATTGTCTCATTTAATTTAACTTCATGCATTCTTCGTCTTACAGGTATCAAGATCCAAAGCCCAGCATATCCGTTTTTAGGGAGGCAAGCTTTGGGCATGGGGAACTCGACATGGTTAACGCAACCCATACGCTCTGGACATGGCACAGAAATCAAGATGATCAGCCGTTGTTAGTGACTCGATCTGGTTGAGAAGCCATTCATCTAACCCCGTTTGCACTTTTTTTAAGAGTAAACGGCAGAATTAACCCCGTTGTGCACTTGAAGTGTAAAACTAACATTACAAAAAACGAGCGGCAGGGCTGCATTTTGGAGCTGCGTTTTTTAAAAACGCAGCTTCAAGATACCGTTTAAGCTGTGTTTTTCAAAAACGCAGCTCCAATACTCGACTTATAGCTGCTTTTAATAAATACGGCTATAGACTGAGTCTAAAGCTGCGTTTTGTGGTGTTCATGCTACGTTTAGCTTGGTAGGACTGAAGCTGCATTTTTATAAACACAGCTCTAGACCCATCTGATGATTTATTTATTTTTTCTTTTTTAATATATCCCAAAGCTGCGTTTAATAAATGCACCTTCAACACTTATAGAGCTGCGTTTAATTAAACGTAGCTTAAACACGTCTAGAGCTGCATTTAATAAAACGCAGCTCAAGGTTTGTTATAAATTAAAAAAAATTAAAAAAAAAAAACCTAAACCACTCTCTGATTTCACCCGATCTCTCTCCTTCTCTCTCACTCTCTCCCTTTGACTCCCAAACCCTCACCTTCAACCCACCCCTCTATACCACCGATCCTCCTCACCGGCACACGAGCACTCTTCTTCATCTCTGTTCTCCTTGCACAACTACTCCATCTTCCATCCCCACCAAGCTCACCGTCAACTTTGGTCTTCCCTATGCTTCCGAGCTTGCCTCCAAAGAGGTTAGTCAAATCTATCACTTTCTTTTTACTATTGGGTTTTGTTTGTTTTGGTGTAAATTTTATGTGGGCTGAGTTTAGATTTTGATTCTGCAGTCTTATTCTACACTTTTTATGTCTGTTTGAGGAATTTTTTGACATGGGTTTGCTTTGTTTTTGTGTGATTTCAAATGGGTTTTCGTTAAAGCTTGTGTATTTTCATTGGATTCTATGTGAATCACAGTGGCTTTCTTGCAATAATAGAGTGACCCATGTTGGGAAACGGGATTTGACTATAGCCCTCTTATTGTCTAAAATCGCGGCTAGAGGCTGTTGAAAACGCAGCTATAGACCCCGATTTGGGCTACATTTTTAAAAACGCAGCTCTAGGTCCCGTAGGGGGCTATAGTCACGCTGGATAGGCCATGTTTGGAAACACAGCTATAAAAATGCAGCTATAAGCTATAGCTACGTTTTTAGGGTTTGTAGCTGCGTTTTTTAAATGCAGCTATAGCCCTCTTTTTTTGTAGTGTAAAGCGTCAAAAAGTTGTGTTTCATTTACTTCAATAAAATAGTGTAAAAGAAATGCACTTGAGAGTGGAGCATCAGCTTTCGGCTTCTCAAATGCCAAATTGTAAAATACATTTGGCCTTTAGGCCCAAATTGCTCTAGCAACTAGACTGCTATTAATGCCGAATGCCAAATTTTTTTGGCATAGCACTACAGTGCGATTTCATATGTGAGATTGCATTGTAGCGCTATGCCATCCAACAAATAATATATTTTAATAGCGCTATAGTCCTCTCTCTCTGTTTTTTCTCTCTCAGCCCCTCGTAGTCTGTTCATGCCCCTCTCAAGCAAAGGTTCATTGGTCTCTCAAATCAAATCTCAAACGAAGCTCTGTCAGAAATTTCAAGGGTTCTCAAATGTTTGTGGGTTTGGAAATCTCAAGCCAATCCGTTCAAGCCCCATTTAACTTTTCACACCATCTCACGCTTAGCCTCTCTCACGAAGCAACAAGGATGCCACAAGGTTGAGATCAGTGTGTGGTTTCAGTGTTTGGGCTTGATTTGTGATTTGATTAGCGTGGGTTTGATTTGTGATTTGTGGTTGTGGGATTGTTTTGTGGTGTTCTGTGGGTTTGTTTTATGGTGGTTGTGGGTTTTTGGTGGTGGCTGTGCTGTGTTGGCGTTGGATTGTGTTTTTTTTTTTTTTTTTTTTTTGGTTTAGCTACTGGAGTTTGTGGTTGTGGCTGGTGGGCCGACAATGGAGGTGGTGGAAGTAGTTGTGGCTGGTAAGCCGACAGTGGGGTGGGTGTCTGTGGCTCCGTTGGAGTGGGTTTTGGAACAGTGGGTGGCGGTGTGGGTTTGCAACCTGGGTTTTTTTTTTTTTTTTTTTTTTTTTTTTTTTTTTTTTTTTTTTTTTTGGGTGTTGACGGTAGATTATGGGTTGTTGGTGGTGATGGTGTCAGGTGTGTGTAGTGCGGTGGTGGTGGTGATTGTGGTTGTTGAACAGAAATAAAGAGAGAGAAAGAATAAATAATGTGTTGTATTGTAAATGATGATAATTGTGAGATATATTATTTTATTGTGTAGAAATATTATTTTAATGAGTAGAATAGGAAAATAAAAATTGGAATGCTGGATGTATTGTAAAATGGTATGGTATAATTGATAAAGTAGATTTTTAGGATGGTAAAATAAGATGAGATATGAAAGCCGAATGTGGATGCTAATAGGCATTGTAATGTAATAGTTATTCTTATAATTTAACTATTCAATAGACATTGTAATTTTTTTTTTATTCTTATAAAAAAATATTATTTATTGATTTTTATTCTTTTGAGAAGAATAAATATTCTTTATTTTGGTTTTTTTTTTTTATAAGAAATAGTCATTTTTTATAAAAAGTTATTTATTAGTATGTGTAATAATATCTAAAATTAATATATTTTTGTTCATCAAAAATTAATATATTTTCAAATAAACAAACTTTCCATTTACACATAATAATTATAAAAATAAAAAATCATAAAAAATAACTCATCTCTCTCTCAAATTCAAAACATATTATTTTTAAGAAAATATAATTGTATGAGTAAAATATTTTCTAAAATAAATATTAATTAAGCTTAATTCTAATATTATAACTCACAACCAAACTTATGAATATGTTTAGTTATTCTATCACAACATATTTTATTCGCAACAATAAAAACTATCCTATCATAATCCCAATTCAATATACCAAACAAGCCCTAATTGTTTACCAGGAAATAATCACTGTACTTGGAAACCTATTTCAGCTTTTTTAAATTATTTAGTGTTAAAAGTGCAATAAACAATAAATTTCTCATTCTTCTATATTAAACTAGAGTGAGTTTTTTTTTTTTTTTTTTTTTTTTTTTAAATGTGGATTACACTCCCCTTCCTTGAGGTTTGGAGGAATAATTTTCCACCCCAAACCTTATGAGGGAAAAAAACACTCTCCTCCCTTGAGATTTGAAAAAAAATAACACTTCCCCTCAATCTGTTTGTATTAGAATCAAAATATTCAATTTTTTTTTTTTATATAATTCCCTTTACCAAAGTTTAACCATGATTAGTAAAAGCATAACTAAAAATTTAAAAATAATAATGCAAAGTTTATCAAGCACCAAAATATTTGCAATGACAAATCTCTCCACAACCCGTTGAAAAACTAAAAAAAAAAAAATAAGAAAAAGTCATACTAAATATTTTTAAATATTCTTTAATTAAAATTTTAAATCTATTGATTTTGATTTTGAAAGGGGGATAACCTACCCTTAATCAAAGAATAGATTAGTACACAACATTTTTAATATCAATTTAAAAGAATTTGATCAAACTGATGTAAAGGGAGAAAAAAAATTTTCCTTCAAATTTGGAGTGGAGTGTCATTTTCCAAAATGTCAAATGAGAGGAATTCGAGTCTCAAATGAGAGGAGTGTACTAACCCTAGTTTATTAAAGAGGAATAAACCAGTAATTATAACAAAATATTTGGATGTTAAGACTTAAATTATACTTTTATTTATGATACTCCACTCATCAATTTTTATTGTATTAATATTTAAAAATTTTAACTACTGGACCATAAGTTCCCATTAACATATTAAATTCCATGTTAATTAGATATTATTCATTATCTATTCAATAAATTTATGTTATTTATAAATTTTTAAACTAAAAAAAAAAAAAAAAAGGACTGGACTAGACAGACCAAAATAAACATTTTTTTTTTATAGAAAGAAACACATTTTTTATTGCTTGGTTTTGAATTAAATAATAAAAATACTTTATTATTTATGTTACACCACTTATCAATTTTCATTATATTAATATAAGTTATCATTAATACATTAAATTTTTTATTTATTTAAATTTTGTGTTAATAAGATATTATTTATTATTTAATCAATAAATTTGTGTAATATGTAAAATTAATTTATAGAAAAGATATGGTAAATCAACTCATTTACTTCTCCCATAAATTTTTTTATATATAAAAAATTCATTTGAAAAAAGAAAAAAGAGAGAGTTGGTGAGAGAGAGGGTTGGAGCTGGAATCCAAGCTCACTCTCCCAGATCATCACCACCGTATATGCCACGTCACCATCGGCCTCCGCCGCAGCCGGTGTTTGATTACCGGAGCTAGGGTTTTCTTCCAATCAGCAGAGTAACATTGGCCTTCAACTTTCGTACTCCTCGTGTACTTCTCTCTCTCTGCACTCTGCTATTTTGTTTGTTTCTTTTTTCTGATTTGGTTTTGTTTGTTCAGAGAGAAATTACTTTATTAAGACTTGAATTCTAATGCAATTTATTACACATAAAGAAGTTGAATTTCTCGAAGATTACAATTGCATTAAGCATTTTGCCTTATAACGTAGAAATCAAATTTTTAGTCCCAATAGGTCAATAAATAAAAGTGTGTATAACACAGTGATTCCTAGCATTTAGTGTTGGAATCCTCTCTGTTTGGTTTTGTTTGTTCAGAGAGAAAATTACTTTACTAGGACTTGAATTCTAATGCAAATTATTACGCATAAAGAAGTTGATTGTCTCGAAGATTACTGTATTAAGCATTTTGCCTTATAACGTAAAAATCAAATTTAGTCCCAATAAGTCAATAAATAATAGTGTGTATAGCACTGTGACTCCTAGCATTTAGTGTTAGAATCCTCTCTGTTTGATTTTTGAAACGGAGAGGGACTATTTCAATCAAGTTGAGGATTTATGATTATTTTTAAAGTTAGCCCAACTCAAATCATGACCAGAGTTACACACTTACACTATCTCTAATGTTGGTTACTTTTGCTTATTTCTGCAAATTGAGAATTGAGAGAAACGAAAACCCCCATGAGTGTATCCGGCTGGTGAGCTCATTGGTCTGGGGCGTGATGTAAACTTGGAGGTCCCATATTCAACAATCCACCACATTATGGGGTTTCCAGGTTGTCTCATGAGCAGAGAGTATAACAGTTTGGCCAAAGGCTGGGACACCACTTTCTTATATAAAACAAAAAGAGAGAGAGAGAGAGAGAGAGAGAGAGAGAGAGAGGAAGATTTGGGAAATTGTTGTCAAGCTAGGTCTTCTCCTTATTATTCTTCTCGAGTTCATTTGCCTATGTTTCTTTTTAATACGTTCAATACGAATAAAATGGATGCTTAACAGAAGCATATGGGAAATATATTCACTGCCTGACCTCCATGTGTGAGGGTCTCTTAATAAGAAAGTGAATTTCTTTGAAATGCGGAAATAGAGGCACAACTGTAGTACATGGAAGTATACAAAGGAAGAGCCGAAAAGGAAAAATACAAGGAAATTAACTTCTAAAACTCATACCATCCAGAAAATCCAAGAAATAGAGGGAAGAAAATTGAGTAGCAGTCAAGGTTCAGTCCACTCATAGAAGGTATAGGAACTTGAGTAGGCCATCAGTAACTCCCTCACCTCAAAAGTGTGTGAGTTCCTTTTTTTTTTTTTAAATGCACTACTTAGGTACATTGGAGCTACCATCCAAATCTGAGTCCCTATTAGATTAGAACATGCAGCACCAATCTGCAATTACTATACCTCGTCTTCTCAAATTATCAGCTGTCAAAACTTTTCCCATGCTATAGTTCAAGTGAAGAAAGCAATGCACCTCTTTGGTGTATTGCTAATGTTGAACCTCAGTTGTATTTCTAAAAATCTTGTAATCTTTTTTGAGTTTCATCTTCTTCTTTTTAATCGATAGAGGCTCTGTTTTCTTTTTATTTAAAGGCATTTCAATTTGCTTTTGTTTATATGATTTTGTTGATAATCTTAGGTTCTGTTATTTATTTATTTTTTATTTTTTTTAATATATGGGAAAATATTACTATTTATTTGCATTTCTAGTCAAAACAAAAATTTATAAGTTTAAATCTTTGCTTTGTGTGATCTAAGAGAGAGAGAGAGAGAGAGAGAGAGAGAGAGGGGGGTTACTTATGCCTGATAAAACTTTTTACTTTTGACGTCTCAGGTTTCAATTTCAAGAATAAAAAATTATAGGATGAAAAGTATCCTTTTTTTTCCTGTGCAACCAAAGGGCTTAAAATTTTTTAATTTATTTTTTCCAGAGTGTCATAATCTCAAACATATTACAATTTTTTTCAAAATACAGGTTAAACATTAGCATTTCACAAGGTGGTGCATGGAGTATTTGGAAAGTAAGACTGTAAGAGCTCCACCTAGAGTTTCTTTTTTCACATGAACTATAGCATAGGAAAAGTTTTGACAGCTGATAATTTGAGAAACGAGGTATAGTAATTGCGGATTGGTGCTGCATGTTCTGATCTAATGGGATTTAGTTTTCTTATTATTTGGGGTGTTGGGTAATGCCAAAATCAATGATTGCTCTTGGAAAGGTAGTTTTAGCAAATGTAATTCTGGAGAGATTTGGATGGTAGCTCCATTGTCCATAAGTTGTGCATTTGGGAAAAGGAACTTATGCACTTTTGATGAGAGGGAGGGAGTTACTGAAGGCCGACATAAGTTGAGTTCCTATTTCTAAAGACCTTATATGACTGGACCTTGACTACTACTCAATTTTCTTCCCTTTGTTTCTTGGAATTTCTAGACTGTATGAATTTTAGAAGTTAATTTCTTTGTATTTTTCCTTTTTGACTATGTCTTTGTATACTTCCTGTGTATTTTTCTGCATTTCAATGAAATTTGCTCACGTATTAAAAAACCATCACACAAGGAGTGAATTTATTTCCCGTTTGCTTCTGTTAAGTGTCCAGCTTATATGTATTGAATGGATTTTATTTTACCGAAGTAGACTCTGGTTTCTTTTCCTGATAGGCTTACTCAATTATGATGAGATTTTGGAGGCGAGCATTTTGCACATACATAGGTAAATACACTTGAAGATTACTCCTATCATCATGCTGAAAGCAACTTTGGAGGGCTATATTTGTGTTTGTGGGTCCAATGGGGAATGCCCCTGTGGGAGTATGAGTTTCAGTCTTCATGCTGCAAAATGGTGGAGATCATTTTTTTTTTTTTTTTTTTTGTCAAAACTCCACTCTTTCGAACTTAGTAGATAGTATTCCAAAATAGCCACCTTGTGTACTTCTATACGGAATATAAGATCAACAGAAATTGTCAATTTGGCAGAATGGGGAAGACAAGGGTTCATGATAAGTTGTTTTAGGTGTATTGATTCTAAAGTAAGCAGGAGCTTTTGAAGGGTATCCTGAAGAGACTATAAGTGTTCCCTTGTTTTAGGGAAACACCAGTAACTTCACCAAACCTTCTCGGTCATCGTTTGACAGCAAAACTTGGTAGTCTCATAGGATTTTTCTTTTCTATCTGTTTATTACGTGAGGCTTTAGATAGGTCTAGTGAACTATTGATTAAGGGAGATCATGGTAGGCTTGCAGCTTTTCACATTGAATCCAAACTGTTTGAGGTTGTGATGGATGAAAGGGTAATGTTTTCACATTAAGGATCTATGAGGGGGAAATACTATCTATGTTCTACATTCATGGGACGTGATAGTGCAAGGTAGCTCTTGGCCATGTTGGTTGAGCTCTTCATGCAAATTGGTCTGAGGACTACATAAGGACTAACAGAGAGGCAGACAAAGTCTTCAGGGCCCAAAGATGCACAAATACCTTTGGAAAATAATTGAATTTAACTGAGTGCAGAGGTGGTGGTTGAAAAAGGACGGTCATCATCCTGGAAGGCGATATAGGGAGTTGAAGAATTTATCTTCTCAATGAATTATGAGGAAAACCAAGGTTTGAATCCCCCTCCCCTATATTTGTGACCATCAAATTTAAAAATAAATAAATAAAATTGTCTGAATGATACGTTGAAACAGGAAAGGGTAAGAATTCTAATGAGTTGGAAGGTGGATGTTGTCTGTTTGCAAGGAACTAACAGAGAAACTGTCCTAAGTATCAGGGGAAATCAGTTTGTTGATTAGCTCCATTGGGGCTTCGGGAGGCATATGGATGTCGTGGGACACAAATGATTGATGAATTCGTTGGTGAGTATTCTATCTCTTGTTGATTCAAAATGTAGTAAATGGCTTTTCTTGGGTATTCTTTGAAATTGAGTCAATGGCCCAAATGTAGACAAAGACAATCTGATTGTGCAGGAATTAGTTGGGGGGCCTGTGGTACATAGGAGGTGATTTCAACGTTACCAGATTCCAAAGTGCAAGAGATACCTCAACTATGTGGGAGTTCTCAAATTTTATTTTTAGCTTGGTCTGGTGGATTTTCCACTAAAAGGGGGGCATTCACTTAGTTAAGCAATCAAGCTATCGACTTCATGGAGGAGGAGGGATTTTTATTGTTTGAAGAGAGAAATAATAAAGTAGCATTGGAAAAGATCATACTTATGTAAGAAACCAGTTAGAGGCAAAAGTCTTGGACAATTTGGCTACAAGATAATTGTCTACAAGAAGGGGATCGCAAGACGAGTTTCTATCACCAAATGGCTAACTCATACAAAGGAATTATCATATTGGACAGCTGAAATTTGAAGAAAAATATTAGGTAGACTATAATAGCCGCCTTCCCTACTTTTTAGAATATGAGAGATTCTCACTAAGAAGGATAGCCCTCACTAAGGGATATGGAATCCTTCTTTGAGCTTTATTTTAATTTTATTAATATAATGTACTATTTCCTTGGATTAATTATGGGATGCATATATCAAAAATTCAGTGTGAAAGTTGAATGAGATGCCAAGAGCTTTTATAGCTCAACTGACACCTTCTAGTGTTTCCAATGGAGACATCTAGCATTCAAATCCCCCTTATTTCATTATAACTATCAAATTATCAAATTGAAAAAGATTATTTTTAACCAACCGAGTTTGAGTTGGATTGGTACCTCACCAAGTCTTAATGCTTGGGGGTGGAGTTCGAGTGCTGCAAGGTGCAACCTAGATTACAATATAATATAAACTTTCTAACCATTTCTTAAAGCTTGGTTACTTTGGCATAATATCTTGTGAAAAGCAAGATTCATTGTGCTTTCACACCCATTTTTTTTTTCCGTTGATTCCCCTGAAGTTCTTTTTGGTCATGATTCCCCAAGACTTTAATGTAATTTGAGTTTGGATTGCTCTTGCTAGACAAGTGTTGCCCATAGCAAATACCTTTCTGCTGCAGCATTATCAGCCAAAGGAATGGTGCCATGAGATATTCAAATGTAAATGAAAGCTAATCGATATCACAATTTAGCGTAATTTGTGCAGCATTATCTGTTTTGTTCAGCTGTATTAGGACTTTTCTCCTTCCTCTTTGTCTTTGGTTGGGACATTAGGATCTTTGTAATCTCAATAATTTCAGAATTCCCCCTTTCATATTTTACTGATTCCATTACTATATCTGGTTTTATCCATGTAGTCTCAAGGATGATTTGCAACTGGATATACTGGACAATGTGAAAAATATGATAGCTGTGGAAGAAGTTGGATTTGATGTCCCCCAAAAATGAGTCAACAAGATTTCAACCGCAGATCATCTCCTTGACATTCCTTGCAACCCATCCACAGGCCAACAATGAGATTCTCTTTTTTTGCAAAGTGAAATTTTGTAGACAAACATCGTTATTTTCTTGCCTATCAATGTGGCGTACATTGATAGTTTGTAATAATTATCCTCGGGCCATTAAAGACATCTTTGCCACAATTTATGCCTCCTAAAACCCGAGCCTTATGCTTTGTAATCATAATGATGTTCTTAAAAGTCAAATATGGTGATCTTCTTGTTTTATGAAACTGTAGTTGTTGATGTGGACTGGAGTCCCTCAAATGAGTGTAGTGAAGAAATCTTGGTTTCTTTAATCTTTATGGAACGTGTGGATGAGGTACACAGCGGTGGGGTGGTCCCTTGTGGATTGTCTTAGAAGTTAGAAGTATATTGAAAGTTTTAGCCTTGGAATAAAAAGGAGATAAAGCATCATTTTATTTTGTATTTTTTCCCTAATTTAAACTTAATGATATTTCGTTATCACAATGAAATGAAAGTATGGCCTTATGTGGAAACTGTTGTGCCCAAGAATATCATGCTGCCACAGACTGGATTGTTACTGTAGAGTGTAGACTATAGAGTTAGGATGCACAGTACAGATACGATACGGTGACACGAATAATTTTTGAAAAATTATAACATGATACAACAAATAGGACACTGTTACTATACGAGTACAACAGTACAACACGGGTATGTCTCTTCAAATGAAGTGCTTGTGAAAAAGATTAACCAAGTTGGATTACAAACACAGTGGAATACAATTTTGAGATAGCAAATTATTGTTTTTCACTTTAGATATATCAAGCTTACCCGATAAAGAATGGATTAAGTTTTTGGCTGTTAACCAAAGATTTTCAACAAGCATGATGGAATAACAACTTTTCCGTGGGTAAAGCTCACAAGGATATGACTCCACTCCATAGTAGATCCACAGTGCAAAATAGATGATTGGAAATTTGGAATTTGGAAGCACTAAGGATGTATCAGTTCAACAATGGCATTGATGATTATGATCTCTATGTCTTACCCGTGCACAAAGTAAAGCCACTCAACACCCGTATTAAGGTGACCATGGCCGCAACTATGTCATTAATTTCATTCAAATAGTCAACATCTGCAGACATTAAAATCTAATTTCTCTTTTATTTTAGGTAACCTTTTAGCATTAGCGGTAATACTTCAACACCAAATCTCACTTTTAAGAAACATCCTTGGGGCCCAGCTCAGATTATAGGATGGGAGCAGTTGAGACTTGAGATAAGTATTCCATCTGGATCTTTGAAAAATGAAAGAACAAAATCAAAGCTCTGGACAAAACTTAGTAAAATTATTTAGGTTTTTTTTTTTTTTAATTAAGAAATTACACTTTACTACACTAAAAAAAACTATACCTGATGTTACACTTTGCACCCTAAACTTTTCAAATGTACATTTGTACCCTAAACTATAATCCTTATTATACTTTGCATCCTAACGTTAAGTTTACTATTAACTTGGATGGAAATTCGATATTTAGGATCCAAAGTGTAATTAAGATTATGGTTTAGAATGGTAAAATGTAATTACTCCTTTGTTTTTTAGAGATTGAGAAGATGTACAATTAGATCTTTCATGTGGTGTTATATTTTTCCATCTAAGTTAACAACAAACTTAATATCGAGGTGCAAAGTGTAATAAAAATTATACTTTATGATGCAAAATGTAATTAGAGATATAATTTAAGGTGATAAACTGTAATTATCCTCTCCCCACCTTTTTTTTTTTCGTATAGGACAAAACTTTTAGGTACTATATCTTGGTTT
The DNA here is from genome assembly GCA_030445155.1 of Quercus variabilis. Taxonomy (NCBI): domain Eukaryota; kingdom Viridiplantae; phylum Streptophyta; class Magnoliopsida; order Fagales; family Fagaceae; genus Quercus; species Quercus variabilis. Next base: position 35,833,551 of record CP129451.1, on the reverse strand, counting down.
GTCAATAATTAAATCCAACTACGTTGTTAATACAAAGACATAATAAGAAAACACTCTTTAAAATGTAATTAAACGAGGATGCAAAAAGAAAAAGCCATTAATATCTAGTTGTGATCATTCCTCCATGACCCTCCCAAGCAAAGCATTGATCCTAAAGAAAATCTCAAGAAGTTATAACTCAATAAGCCGTATGAACACAAAGACAATGCGTTCAAGTTGGGTTCCATGAGTACTTTCTCTTTTTTTTCCAACTTGTGGTCCCTTAAAGTCAACATTACTAATGGTAACTGATGAGTGATCAAAGGCCTAAGATCAAAAACCCCCTCTTAGTTCACGTGTAGGATTCAAATATTCAATGCACTTGCTAACCCATAATAATTGTAAAAAAAATTCATCATTAGCCATGCAGGGATTGGTATTATGTGAAATCATTAAAATGACTTCAGAACAAAAAAAAAAAAAAAAAAAAAAAAGCGGTAGGGACTTAAAGGCTCTCACAATAATATTGATGACCTCATGCCCATGGCCTGGTGTTAAAAACATAACCTAACTCATTACCTGTGGGTCACGTAAACTACAAACCCTGCCAATCAAATCACTACATGAAATGGATAAAATCATAGAACTTAAAAAGTTAGGGATTTTTTTTCTTTGCTTTTGCTCGATTTTATAAAGAATAAAAATCTTTAAAACTTCACGTGTATGTTGCATCATGTTGTCCAATCATAATACACGGGTCAACCACTTAGCTCCCCCCACGGGTGAGGTAATCATCTCTCCATCTCTCTCTCTCCTCTCTCTCACACATTTTCTTTGGGTAAAAAATTGAAGGGTCATTACCACACTGCATAATTGTAAAATTGTAATTATAGGCAATGTGAAAGATGATGATGATGATGATGATAAATATTCATGAATGCCTCTGCTATCTGTGGCCATGCAAAATCTTTTGAGCACTGCCAAACACATTTATGAAAATAAACAACCCCTTTACCCCCCATTAAATCATAACCCCAAAATCATTTCATTTCATTTTTTTTCTTTTTGTTTTTTAATAACTTTTTGAAATTAAAGGACGGCTTAAAATTGCTGCACAAAAAAGAGAAGTGCTTTTTATTTAAGAGGGGTTTCAAGGGCTACAAGAGGAAGGAACCATTATTATTTGGGTGCCATCATTGGTTGTGTTCAGAGAAGATTTATAACCCTGGATATTCATTAACAGTTTTGAGCCAAAAATTTATTTACTTCCCTGTTGCACGTTTTGACAGACCCCTTTTGCCCCCCTATACTTTGACTATGTCGTAGTTTGAATGACGGATGGGCTGACCTGGTAAAATGTTGCTAATTGATGTTTGACAGAACTGAATGAGATGATCAAGCTAAGAGTATAGGTTGTGGCGTAGAGCCTTCCATGAGCCAGAAATAATGAAATGTGGTTTAGACTTTAAATGCAATGCAAGTACTCATAATAGTTGTTTAAAACTTTAAATCAAGATGTACTTGGACAACGATATTTGTAGATAATACAATTTAATAAAGAAATTCTTGTCAACTTCGACAGTGTGGTAATGTGACAAAACACAAAAGTCACACAACCATAGCAAGTAAAGTAGAATGACCCCTTTTAAATGTAACTAACAATCCTTTTGGAAATCAAAATTCATTCCGTATGGTTTTGTTCTATTACAAATTAGTGTATGGAAAAAGTTATAGACTCCCCTAAGAATATTTGTTAATGAATTATTTTAAGAAAGTTTTAATAAAATAAAAATAAAAAAACAATTAATATTTTGAAAGCTTTTTCAATTTTCTATAAAAGTGATATAAAAAATTTCTTTAAATAGTTTATTAACCATTGCCACTTGTTAACATGATCTTTAATTTATTAACTCATTATTCAGGTTGTCCTATGTGCTCAATCCAGACCTAAACTGCTCACATTAGGTGGTAGAAGAAGCCAAAAGCCACTAACTACAGGTCAAGTCATTTCCAGTTTGGGTGGACAATGGTTGGATTCATTCAAAATCGATGAAGGAGCGGTAGTGAGGCAAGTCACGGGATTTAGTCAAGATCTCGTTGGATCTAAGACTAAGAGAGAGAGAGTGGGCGACAGTTGAGGGAGAATTGTGATTTTCGATGATCTTTATTGGGTCAATCGATTCGATTTCTGTTGAGTTTCAAACTCTTAACCCGCCACTCAATCCACTCACATTGGTTGTTGAAGCCAGAGACCCATTGTTGACTGCCTCTTTGCTTAGATTGAGTCGGTTTTATTTTGGGTGGCGCCAAGTTAGATAGTTCCATCAGGTGGTCAGTTGGTCTGGATAGTCCTACTTGTAATTATTATATTTGACTCCCCAAAGGTTTTGAATTGAATGGAACTAAACTATTTTATTTTATATGTTTTAAAATAAATTAATAAAAAAAATAAAAAGAAGGAAAAAAAAAAAAGTAACCTTATTTGAGGTACCACTAACATGAAAAAGAATAAGATTCATAATTTTTTTTTTTTAATAATATTTCTTCTTATATCATTTCTTTTATAAAAAGTAATGTTGTTATTTGTTGATGGTATTATGGTAATATTGAAACTTATATATATAATTGGAATCATAGTTTTAAAAATCGAACCGAACCAACCGGTTCAATTGGGAATCAAGCAGTAATCTAGTCTTGTAAAAAGCCTTACAACTGGCCAAAACCAGTCAAAAATCAAGAAACGGATCCAAATCTGGTTCTTAGATCGTACTAGTTTTTAAAACCATGATTGGAATATAACTCTTGGTGTCCAATTTTCATTATTTTAAAAAATATCCTTATTGTTTAGTTTAGTTTTATTTTCTCAAAAATACAAATTAAGGTGAAAAAAAGTATTGTAACAAATAATTAAATGACAAACTAGAAAAACAAAACCCGCATTCCATAACTTATTACTCTTGTTTAGGTTATTTTTCCTAATTAGAATTTAAATGTTTCTTACCCACAAGCCATTAGAGTTCATAAATAATAATAAAATAAAGGGCAAATTACAATTTACCCGCCTGTGGTTTGGCCAAAATTTAAACTGCCTACTTGTAGTTTGAAATTTAACACTTTACCTTCCTGAGATTAGCTCAGTTAGATTTCTGTAACTCATCTCTGTTAAAAACACAACTAAATATATAATTTTGCTCCATTTTTATGTCTCTCTCCTCCAAAAACACAAAAAACATAAAAGTACAGTATCAAATAAGATAAAAAAGAATCCAGCGAAACACTTGCATTATGGGATTTCAAACCCCAGGTTAATAACTTAAATTTTGGTCAAACCTCATGTGGGTAAAATGTCAAATTTTAAACCACAAGTAAGCAACTTAAATTTCAGCCAAACCACAAGTGGGTTGGTTGTAATTTGCCCTTTAATAAAATAAAAAAGAGAAGGGGGAGAAGAAACAACCACCACTCTTTCTTGCCTTAGGAACTATTTTTAGCAACCTTTTATGAGAAAGAAAAAAAATAACTATATTTTGTTTTACAGTTTTTTATATTTCCTATGAAAGTGGTATTATTAAAACTTTCATAAAATGGCTGGCAAGGTATTGACAAAAGTAAATATGGATTTTCAAATGTATGTTAGTAAGGAGTAAGATGAAACACCTATTGTGACTTATTAATAAATATTCAATTTCATATTAATCTGTAAACATTTTTTAAAAAATTGCAATTAAACTCCCAAATAATTTATAATAAAATTACAATTAAGTTTTTCCCCCTCCTAAATGTGATTAATTATCTATGAAGAGAATGGCTATTGGTTACATAATGGGCAAGGGGAAAAGGAGATAAGTTGATTGGGTTTTTTTTTTTTTTTTTTTTTTAATTGAGAAATAATTCCTAAATAAACCATATAAATAAAAAATATCACATCATTTTAATTTATTATATTATTGAGATAACGGTAATCATATCCATTATCATGTCAACTTATAAATAGTTTATTATGTCAAGAGTTTTGTATGTCAATTATTTGACACTTCCTATTTTTGTGATATTTCCAATAAAGACATCAATGAGTCATATCTCTCCTAAACCCCCCACCATTGAATTATAAAAAATAAAAATAAAAATAAAAAATCCATAAAAATTAGTGTGGGGGGATGAACTTGATTCTAGGCCAAGGCCCAAAGGCCTAAAATGGGAGCAAGAACACCTGAGGAATAAAGGGCAATTCCCCAGAACAAGTCCCATGGAGATCCAAGTTAGCTACCATTATCGAAACTCTTATCTGAGGAAACAAGCAGGGCTTGTCCTTTGACGGATACGGAGTGGACCGCAGGCAACCAATTCCCTTTTTGATCTGAAATGCCACTACTATCAGATTTGCTTTGGGAAACGCCTTGGAAGGATAAGAATCACAGAGACAGTCACCTTCGAATTAATGAGAGATTCTCTACCTAATCTGTTCTACATTAAATGCATATAGATTAGCCTGAACAATGTAGTCACTCCCAAAAGTCCTATTTCATTATGAAAGGGAGGCAGAACAGAGGAGTGATGTGACAAGTATCTAGAAAATCTAGTTGAAAGCAAGCCAGTTGGGGAGATAAGGGATAGAAAAATCTCTATAAAAGGGGGAGAGGGTGCGACAGAGAGGGAGTTCGAAAATATTGAAGAAAAAAAGTTTAAGGAAGAACAAGGGAGTGAAACTTGTAATAGTTGAGTAGATTTAAGAACTTTGAGTTTTCAGCCCAACCCTTTATACCTCGAGAAAACAATCTACGTATCTATAAATTGTCTTCTTGTTTCTCATCACCTTTTAATTAGTTGTTTTAATCTCCCATTGTGGAAGTTTTACCCTATAGTTTGTATAAATTAATTGTGCAAATCATCTACTCAATCACTGGAACCTCATACAGTGCTTGTTTTTGACTCCTACAATTAGTAATAATTTTAGTATTTTTTTTTCATAAATTATCAAGAATTTCAAATGGGTTCCCTCAATCATAGGAGTGGATTTTCCATTTTCTTCTTTCCTCTTTTTTTTTTCTTTTTTTTGAGTGAAGTTCCAATTATTTGCAAACATCACAACATATGATTTGATTGGAAATTCCTTTTTATTTTAATATATATAGTTTTAAGACATTTTCCATCAAATGGTAGTGGTAGACAACACAAGGACAACCTCTCCTGCTTTCCTTTTTATTTGTTTACTAATTTATCTTTTAGGTGGACACGAAAATCAGCCAATCACACCAATAAGTTGGGAGTCATTTTACCATGCAACCTCCAGTTCATCATTTGAAAAAAATAAATACTATTGTAAATATCATGTTTATCTATTATAATAATCCAAAGCAACTATCCTAAAAATCTAACGAATTATCTTTCTGTATTTTGTATTAGCTATTATAGATACAATAGTATTTAAATTTATAACTTTCATTCCATTATTATTATACAATTAATATAAAAAAAAAAAAAAAAAATTGTTCGGTAATCAACTTTTAAATTTCTCCTACCTTAAAAGTAAGGGAAAATGCTTTAAAAGAAACAAACTGACACTGTGAAGTATATATGCAGCAAATGGCCTTTTTATCTCTAATTCCTCTTGGTTTTTTTGGGTAAGTTTTTAAATTTCTTGTATCTATGCAGCACTATTAATTGAATTTTGTTCTTCAATAAATAAAAATTGAAGAAAAGAACCGTTAAGGTTAATAAGGTAAGTTAAGGCAGTGCCAGCCCATGGATTGAGAACCCCCCATAATTACATTGATGTAAGTATATAGCCCCCCAAATGAAGAGTGACACATATGATATAAACGAGCCCCACGAGGGGGCACCAAAAACTTGTTGACAATTTCACCCATTCAAGAAAGACCCATCCAAAACACCACCTGTCAACCATGATGTTTCACGTTAAGCTACTCATAACCCATGAGGGCTGGCCCCAACTCTCACCCAAACCCTCCAATCCATTATTTCAAGCCTATAAACCCCTATATTTGGCAAAAAATTGTGCTTTACTTATGATACTAGTTTTGCAAATATAATTATGGGAATAATAACGTAAAACAAAACACCATCAATGGTGCAACGAGTGCAAATTACAGGAGGTAAAAATGGTGTTTTAGTTGGCATGCAACAACATCCCCTAGGAAAACCTTTCACAAGGTACTCGTACTAAAACAACATTGCCATCATGTAATCCTTCTTTTTTCCTTCATTTGTGGAAAACCCTTTTCTAAAATTTCGCATTTGGGTTACACAATACACTCCCCTAGGCACATAAATTAAAACCTATCATGAATAATTCTTGAAACAACATATTGTCCCCAAGACAATAATAAGATTTTCACAATTTTTTATTTATTTATATAATTACCCCCCTACAAATAGATGTAATCCTTTTGGTATGACTCTATAGTTGAGAATAATTATTAGACAACAATGACATACGCAAATGTGTCTTAAACACAAAATGATTATTACCAACAGTTCCCAACAACAGGAAATTTTTATTAAAAAAAAATGGGAGAGAAAAAATAGACTAAAAATAGAAGAAGAGGAAGACATAGATAAATAAAACAAAAGAGTAATTGATGATGAAGGAAGGGGTGTGGTGGATAGTGATGATGGTTCGAAGCCAATCCAAACCATCATTGCGAATCTTGGGACGGCCTAGCCCACCATCATTTTAGAAGCCCTAGCCAGAAGTCACATAATTGTCCCTCTCATACCCATAATGCTACCAATTTATGCCCCAAAATGTCCTTTTACTCTCTGCACAAACCCAAAAAACCCATCATAATTCCCATGACGCCAATTTCCATCATCATATTCATATTCATAGAGAAACCAAAATTTAAAAAAAAAAAAAAAAAAAAAAAAAAAACATTAAAATCTTTTAGGTTCTTAGCCTAACTCGCCGCCTTACATGCTTACACATGCATGATTGTTGTGTCAGAAAGAGGAGAGGCATGTCTCCACACCCTCTCTCACTTACTCGCTCAACCTCACCCCCCCATCACCAATTTCTCTCTTTAAGTGTTATTTTTTTGCTCTATAAATTGACACCCTTGTTTCTTCACTTTGTCACTCACTACTACAACTCTTCGTTTTTTTTTACCGCTGCTACTTCTACTTCCTCGGCCAAGGCTCTCTCTCTCTAACCAACCACTAAAAGGTGATCTTTTTTGAAAACATAAAGAGAGAGAAACCAAGAAAGAGGTCCCCACCTCTCACTCTATCTCTCTTTCTCTCTATCAAACTTCTTTTATCTTCTATTCTTTCACTAGAGAGGTACTAGTTTTAGTGGCAATTCTCAACTAGTTCAACTAGTTCTATGTCTATATGCTATATGCTATACTCTCTGTCTCACTTTTTCCTTCTTCTATTTTGTATGATAGTTGCAAGAGGGGGTTCACATTGTTGTGTTTTCTTTGTTTATCTTAAAAAACCTTATTTTGTGGGAGAGAATGTTCTTGTCTTTTGAATGTTTTCCACCTTGGATTCTCAACATTTGTTTCTCTCCCTACTTTTTCTAATGGTCTTCTTGTCTTTATCTAGCTGTGGCCGTCTTCTTCTTTTCTTTTCTTTTTTAATTTTTATTTGTATTTGTATGTATAATTTAACTTTCGGCCACTGCTTTATTGTTTAAAAGATGCAATCTTCTTTGGTGTATGTATGCATGTTTAGAATTAAACTTACAGACACAAATATAAACACAAAACAAGTTTAAATCTTCATTTTGGAATGTTATATGAGCTTTATCCTTTTCTTTCTTGTATGGACAACCGAAAGAAATCTAATGAGTGCAGATTCAGACAACTCATATTCCATCAATATAACCTCTTTTTGTTCTAAGACAACCAATTTGCTCTATATATTTGTCAGGGTGGTCCAAATATTGAGTTGCTCATGGCCTCCACCTGCTCTGCTTTTCTGTGATATAATTTCCATTCTTGCTCTCATTTTTTTTTAATTTAATTATAACTAGCAAAGCATAGGGTACAGCAAGAAATTTCCAAGCAAGGCTAATTGCTACAGATTTTGATTTGTCTTTGGACCTTTAGTGTGAGATCGCACTGGCTCCACTTCCACCTTATTTGAATTATTTGGGTCACTTTTCTTTAAATACTTATATAGGTTCATACGCCACTAGTCCATGACAAAACTAGGTGCACTTAACAATTTTCCTTTATCATTTTATATGGCTATCAATATATATATTTGTACACTTTCTGTATAAATATTAGATATTTTGTTATAATAAAATATAGTATAATAGGATTGTCTCATGTGTTGTATTAAGAAACATTATCCGAAGATACTTTTTCTCATGGTTCTGATTCTCTCTCTTTTTTTGGTTTCAGGGGCATTACAATTTACAAGCAGTTAGGAACACATTTATCATAACAATGGATAGGCTGAACTCAAAGCTGTACTTGCAGAACTGTTACATAATGAAAGAGAATGAGAAGCTAAGGAAGAAAGCACAGCTTCTTAACCAAGAGAATCAAGCACTGCTCACGGAGCTCAAACAGAAGCTGACCAAGGGATCAAACCCAAAAAACAATGCTCCAAACAGTAACATTCCTGACCTCAATCTCAACTCCAGCTCAAATGCAAATCCTTCCAGTTCCAGCAACTGATCTAGCAGGATATATGTGTATCATTGACCCCACTTAGATGCCCTTTCCTCTTTTTGTGTAAAACCATAGTCAGCCAGTGTTAGTTCCAGTTTCAGTTATATAGGACAGTTGTAGTATCTTTCTACCAGGGTCACTTTTGCTTCTATTTCCATCTCTTATCATATCTTCTTTTCTTTTTGGGGGGGGTTAAGATATAGATTTCTGAACTACAAGGATGTATCAGACTTATCTGCTAGACAGGAATATAATATTTATCATAATTTTAGCTCTCTTTCTCTCTCTTTCTTACATTTAAGATCAAATTAATATCTGCTTTATTAGCTAGCTGTAATGAGCCAGTTGCTGTTTTCATTATTCATCATATCAGAATGCAGCCATTCAGCAGAAAATAAAAAAATAGAAAAGAAGAAAGATAATAGAATGCACTGTCACCCTGGCCTGTTCTCTGTAGATGACTCTTGGTTTTAACCACATCAAGTGGCATCCATATATTTCCCAATATTCAGCATAAAGGATAAGATGACCCTTTAAACTAGTTCATTTTATAAATCTGCATTTTATTAAAATGCGTACTTTTTTTCTAGCTTGTTATGTATGATAATTTATTTATAATGTTTTTCACCCTTTTTTTTTCAAAGGATGGTGACAATTTCAAATGATGCCAAACGGCTACCACATCGTATCGTATGCAGACAAATGTATAGGTCCTGCCTATGGAGCATTTTTTATTATTATTATTATTTTTTTTTAAGATAATCTACATTGTGTTTGTGTCCAAAGTCTAAACACATGGCTAATATCAGACAAATTAAGGATGATCACGGATCGATCGGTGAGGCGGGAGACTGTAAAACGTGTTTCACCAATTCAAATCTAGATGTCGCCTAGTAAAATATAAAAAAGGCATACCTTACCTTACTATGTTTTTTAATTTCTTTTTTTTCTTTTTCTAAGAATACCAAGTTGGATTCTTCTCCTACTCGTATCGAATAGAATATGTTGGGCCAAATATTTTTCACGTAAACTTGTGTAAGCTTGCAAAAGGGTAGCCACAAGAAATAAAACACTTTTATTTCAAGAATAATCCCTTAAATCCTTAAGAGTCTCCTTGATTGCATAAGGAAAAACTCTTTGGAATCCATAAATAAATATATATATATATATATATATATATATGAGTGTGTATATGAGAAACATTCTATGTCTTAATTATTCAATAGTCTGAATGTCCATGAGTTACAACCACTAATATATAGTAGAGAAATTTTAGGGCAGCTCTAAATTCTTAATTAATGCTAGGTCAAAAATTAGGATAAAAATAGGAAAATTTGAGAACATTACATAAAATAATATTACAAACTCTAGGAAACACCCTAAAATTGACAAGGCCTTCTTCTAACTCTTAATTGGGGAAAAAAAAAAAGTGTTTCCTCAAAAAAAATTCTTAATTGAAAATTATAACAAAATGAAAAAATTATCATAAATATCAAATTTGAATAGATCTAGCCCAAATAAAAGAATTTAATTAAAAAGCAGCATATGTAATGGTTATAAGACGGTAAGTTTTGATTCTCATGATGATTTCCTTTAAATTACCAAATTTTGGGCAAGGATTTGCTGCAAAGTAAGTTTGCAGCAAATCCTACAAAATATTGATGTGTAATTCTAGAACAACAACTATCCTGCAAAATTCAACACTTTACTTGCCCTGGAGAGGTATTGTTGATACATCACTATTTTGAGGATTTGCTGCAAACTCCTTGCCCAAATTTTGTACAATTCTATCACTGGCCATGATGATTTCTACTAGCTTGTGCATTTTACTTTTCAAACTTCTTACAGTTTGATACTTTTATAATCAATGAAAGTTTGAAATGTTAGTTCTACATCAACCAAATACTAGAAAAGGCAGAGTAACCAACAAATAAGTTTGCTGTCATACTTGTTAGCTGTTCAGAATCCAATTATCACGCAAATCTACCGTGATCATCATTGTCTATCCCTAATCCACCAGGAAATTCTGTGAAAAACTGAATTCTAATGAGGATGTTCGCAGAGCTTCTAAAAGTCCTTGCAAGCAAAATTTTCTTTACTCCCTCATTTTATTCTTGACCTTAAATTGTACACTCTGAAACAAGTGCTGGTTTGGCAAGATTGCCAAGTGCCATAACTTTGTACACTCTGACCGTATCACTACATAAGATACGAAGTCAAGCTTTGTAGTGTGTCTTTTTTTAAGAGGAAAAAAGTTTTCACCCAAAAAATTGTAAGATTAGAAAAGGGGCTTTTCATTCAGATTCTGTCTCAGAATAGAGTTGATGGGAGGATCTAATCAAAGAGAACGTCATAAAAGATTCAGCAGAAAAAAAAGTCAATGAAGGTTTATTAAGTTTGATAAAGTGGTAACCCACACCACAATACCATGGCATTTGCCAGGTTGACCATCAAACAAACAAAACAAACCCATCACAATAATATGAAGAATGTCTAATCAAAACTCAAGTGCATCTAACAAAGCCAGGCCTCAACCTCCATGGCCCTCCCTGCACATTATAGACCTCTGGACTCCAGTCACAACACCATGTCACCAACTCAGCAAGTCAATTTGGGAAGCTCAATTAAGGGCCAAGCTATGATGACTGAATCTAGGCTTTTAGAATTACCCGGAAGGAATGGGGTCAGCTAACAGTTAGACTCGGTCCCAATTTCTAAAAATATATACTAAAATGTTAAATAATTTGTCAAGAGCACCCGTAGGTAAAGTATTTCTAGTAAAAACATTCAAAATTTAAAATTTTCATTTCTATCATTGAATTATTAAAATAAAAAATTAAGCAATATCTTTCATAATATGTTTTCACAATTATTCAGATGACTTGATTTGTTTGGTGCATAACAAAAATAATGCTACTTTTTATACAATGGTCCAGTTAATATATGCCTTTAAGACATACATTAATCATTTATTTTAAGAAATTTTTTATAAAAAATTTAAAAAGCTATTTAAAAAGTAAGTCACTTTTTCACTTTTCTATAAAAAAAAAAAAAATCTCTAAAATGGTTTATTAACTTATGCCCTAAGGGCATACGTTAATAAAATCCTAATTACAAAATCATATCAATAATTATGAAAAAAATTATAAGAAATGCTTCTTACCATGAGAAAATTTAGGACTAAAACCTTTTATGCTACAACTTTGTCACAACTCGTTAATGATGGATCCACACAAAAATGACAAGCAACTACACGTACAATAATTGTAAAAACAAAAAAAGGGTTATAGTAAAACTTAGGTCCTATAATAACTATCCTACTATTGACTATTGCTCAAAGCCGGAATGAATGTCATGAACACATGACACGACAACAGGTGACATTTGGATTTTTGAAACGATCCAAAAACATTTTAAATAATATGACCTTTTTGTGTGTATATATAATATTTTGAAACGGGTAAAATGGCTTTTGTGTGGCTACAATATTTGCCAAGTTTTCCCTTGTTTCACTAAGATACCCTGCAGATTCTGGGCCATCATAACAATATCTAAAACCTTGAAGCGTTCAGAGGGTAAAATGAGAACAGTCAGAAACTCAGAAATCAGAATACACCCAAACCTTAAAGGCCCCCCTCCCAATTTCCAAAATGTTCATCTCTTGGTTCTTCTTGTGATGGTCCAGTGGGTCAGTATTTAATATTTACAAAGGCAAATGTGTCCTTTCATTTTAGTTATGATTAATATTATTAGCTAGGGGTATTTTTGTCTAAGAAAGTCTTTTGGGCAACCCATCAGGGTGAAATATCTTGTGTTTGATCCATTAGGATACATGCCTCATCCAATGGGACCTACCAACCAAGGACCCGTCAGGATAAAGTCCCCATTCGATCCCTTTATAGCCCGACGATTCGGCACTCCACTCTCCTTGAAGACTCGTCGGGTAGCCCGCATATATGCTTGGACGATTCGCACCTCATCATCTGCATGCCGACAGATGGATGATAATGCTGATGAATGGATGATCATACAGACAATTGAGTACATGAGGTCCCACAAGCTTTTACATGTTCTTCATGCATGTGTCCCTAAATGGAAATTATTTGCACATTACACCCAAATACCCTACTACACATTCATATCTTCCCTGAATGGGAAGAGAAGCCCTAAGATCTTGGAGCCTTAACTCTAAAATATTCTCTACAAAGAAAGCTCCAACATTCAAGAGATCTTGATTAGCTTTACACCACTGTATAAGCACCAAAAGTCTTCTTCCTTAAGGTACGTGAAAATTCCTAACTTTTACACTATTGACTTCTTGGAGATTTTCCTATCACTGACTTAACCTTCGAATGGGTCTTTGGCTAGCACCCTACCAATGCTCTCTATGGGTCTTTCGTTCTCTTATTCTTCAAGAACCCTAATTGGAGCGCGTGTAGACGATCAACTTACTGACGATTTTGTGCATCATCATGATTGGATATAAGCCAATGCAGCATGGCCTAATTGGCATTCACCTTGAGTTGGCCTGAGGTCGCAAATTTGACTTTAAAAAGAAAAAAGAAAAAAGGAGAAGAAGAAGAAGAAGAAGATGATGATATAGAGACCTATACCATTCATGAATATTGATTTCCAATCCCTTTGGTACGTAATATATATATATATTTAATTATAAGGACATACTATTCTTTTCTTTTTCCTTTTTTTTTTTTTTTTTTTTTGAATTTCAAAGATAATCTACAAATGCTAAATGGCATAAAATATATATTTAAATAACAAAACTCTATTTTCCTAGAAAAAAAATATAACAAAATTGTAAAAGAAATTAGTTTATCAAATTGAAAGCTAGCGAGTGAGTCCAAGAAAAATAAGAAAGAAGAATTATTTTGTAGTGTTGGAGAATCAAATATGCCCGATACAGTTACAACTACTAATTTGAAGTATTCGTGCTTCATTCCAAAATGAAGAGTATTACCGCTCACTAGAGAAGAAGTTTCAAAAATAGACAAGAAGTTTCAAGAACTACTTCTCTAGGTATTGTATCAGTAAGACTTTTTTATTATTATTATTATTTATTTTTTTTATAAGATTTATTATATTTTTTTTAAAAGTAAGTTTTAGCCCTAAGAAATGGGAAGAGAAGATTTAAATAATTACCTCCACTCATGAGACATGGTTCCTAACCGATTGTATTATTATTATTATTATTATTTTTATGTGAACTACGACAGTTTTATTAAGAAGAAGAAAACACTACATCAGAACCTAGAAAACCTAGAAAACCGACCCACCCAACAAAATGGGTTCGACCCAAAAGATCATGGGCAAACTCAGTCACTTGGGCAATCAAGTAACAAATCTAGGATGGACGAAACTTCGGGTATTTGGGCAGATATCAAGTGTGAAAATCTTACACACCATCCTCTTTTTTTTTTTACCCCTAATCCTTCAAGGATTATGCCTAATTCTGAATCCATTTCTATGACCTGGTCCATTGACCTTGTCTCTCCTCTCTCTACCCCATCCACCTCTCTGCCTCTCTCTCATCTCCATCATTCAACCACCACGATAGAGCAAGCCAGGGTGTTATTGAGCTACTTCTGGAAGCATTCCGTGGATAGCTGGGATATTGAAGAATATCCAAAGAGGCAAAGAGGCATTTAGGGAATCGGTCTTATTCTATCTCTGTTTGTACTGTTTGAAGAAAGGAAGGGAAAAAAAATTAAGACCAGTAAAAACATATTTTCCCAAAAACAGTAGCACCCTTGCAGTATTCTCCGTCTAGTGTCTACGCTTTCATACACCCACCCCAACGGATCAAAATTCTTATCCAAACCAGATATAATGATACCCTTCAAGAAGCAAATAAGATGGTACCTGTGCATGGAACAATGGAATGCTGTGTCGTGAGCAGTGAATGCTGATCTCCAAAAGTGTAATCTGAATCTTGGTGGCTCTGCGTGCACAACATTTTCTACCATAACTCCACCGAAGTCATTGAATGAGCATATTCAAAATTTATAATCTTTATCTGTCTTTGTATTAATACCCAGGATAGGCCCATTTTACACATTATTAAAAGTTTCACAAATGTTTTTTGCTTGTACTATAAGCCCACAGCATAGGAAGATAAAGGAGTACAAAATTGAAAACTATGGCTAACGTGTTGTGGAGATGAGAATGTGCCCAAACTTGGTCTCAATCAATCAACCACCTAGCACAACCCATTGCCATGTTCGCACATAGCATATAGGACATTGTGCAACACACGGAGTAAGACAACGGTTTAGCATGTACAAACTGAGATGAACAAAACCAAACTCACATAACACAAGCCACCCTTGGCGTGCTGGTTTGCTGAAATGCCAATGGTACAATGGTTAAATGCATGTGGTGTAGCCCAGAGACAACATCTCATGGTAGGTAAAGGTTTCTTACTATTTGGGAAGAGATTATGGCCCAATAATAGCCAAGAGTAGCTGAAATGAATGACATAACAAGTAACATACCGAAGAGGTTGCATAAACTTGTTTTTCCAGTTTCCTTTGCTTTCTTTCTATTTTCCCCTATTTTCAACTTCAAGTTTTATTTTTTATAAAACTATCTATTCTCTAAAATTTCACATAATTAGCTCCAAGAACAATATCCATGCCAACATTTGCAACTATCTGATCTATCATTATACAAATCTGGGTGTGTCATTGGAAAAAGAAGCCAGAGGAAGCCCACCATTCCCGCAACAAATGCTACACTTACCATCCCTGAAACAATAGTTAAAAAGAAAAAAACAAAGGTAAGCTTTGATAAAAGAAGGTTCAAGAAAATAATAAAATGTGATATCAAGGACTTAAAAATTGAAGTTCAAAGGATTTGACTATGTTCGCATGTAAATCTGTAATATATTATTATATTGAGCAAATGCATGTTTAATATTTAGTAGATCCAAAGCACTGAAATTAGAATCCCCAGCAGTTTAGATTATAGTCAAAAACAGAACAGAGTGGTGAAATTTCTAAGATGATGAAGCTTGGCCAACATTGAAAAACTTAAGTTTTAAAGTTTCCCCACATAGATTTGGAGAGAGCCAACCAACAACCAAGCCCTAGTCCCAAAATGTTGCGGTCAGCTATGGATCCTCAAAAAACTAGTCATAGTCTACCATATGTATTCTTTTACATCATTTTATTCTGTCTGATTATTCTATCTGAAAGCATACTCTATGTTACTTCCTAAATTAATATGTACCTTTTTACTACAGTACTACTTCTATGAATTTTATTGTCTTCCTGTAACTTTTTTCATTCCCCTAAATTTAATTAACATATTCATTAATTGCTCATCTCTAAAACCAAATCATCTCAAGCAACTCTCTCTCATCTTTTCATCAATAGGGGCCACCTCTATCTTTAAATGAATTTATTTATGTCAAATTTTATCTTTTCTTGTATTTCCATTTATTCATCTTAACATTCTCATTTCAACTATACTCATTTTATGTACATGTCGCTTCTTAACAGCCCAACCTTTAGTACCATACATTTGGACAGAACATTAAGGTGTCCCCCCCCCCCCCCCCCCTTCTTTTGAAGACAGTCAAAGCATTGCCAAGAGGCTTGCAACTTAGTTGGATATTTTATCAACAGATTTAAAGAGCAGCATCAAGAAAAGGTCAGAACTACTTGTAGTGTCAAATAAATCCAAGATTTTTTTTTTTTTCCAATAGCATAGAAGCGACTAATGGCATACCGTTCCTCTGTGAATACAGCTTAGGCAATCCCATAAAATTGCAGAAGATATGAGCAACTAATGGAGCAAGAAGATGTCCTGAAATGAGTAAAAGTACACAATAATGAGGTAGAATATTATTTTTTTATAATTGTTAAGACAAGTGGGTGAGGAGGATTTGAACCGTAGTTCTCCTTATGAGGGAGACCATGTAATGCCACTAAACTACAAGGTTCTTAGCAAGTGAGGCAGAATATTATAAAATGAATAAAGAGACCAAAGGAGCCTCCCAATACCTAAGAATGAACTGTTAAATAATCCATGTAAAATAACTAAATATTAAAGGGGAAAAAAAGAGGGAAAATTCAAAAGCATCTAGAATTATCTTAATTGAGCTGTTTGGATGGCCATATATAAGGATCAAGAGCAAAACCCAAATACCAACAACAACCATGTTATTCAAGCATGGGTCATTGATATTTGAACAGAATAATATCTGTGCTTAGGCATCTTTTCTAAATAAAATAACACATCACTTATCAAGATTAAATAAATAATAAAACATTCATCTTTTTCTGGTAAATGATGAATTTAGATAACTCAAAAGAAGATGACAAAAATACTTAAAACAACTGCATGCCATTCGTTCTTCAGTAATCACAATAAACTATAGAGTTTAAACTCTACAGTCTACTGTGATTATAATCATAAGCCTGAGACCCTTCCATTTTCATTTTGAAAAGGTATAATT
Source organism: Quercus variabilis (assembly GCA_030445155.1). Taxonomy (NCBI): domain Eukaryota; kingdom Viridiplantae; phylum Streptophyta; class Magnoliopsida; order Fagales; family Fagaceae; genus Quercus; species Quercus variabilis. Next base: position 35,816,451 of record CP129451.1, on the reverse strand, counting down.
AATTCTAAAACTTGAGTAACAACTACTACCTTATTGCCTAAAACAACAAAACTTTGAGAATTTCCAATGCAATGAAAACATGATACAGTATGCTATCTAGCCCAGCACAATCCTAATTGCAAATTGCTATGGGCTACTTATAGATAAAATAGAGGTGAGCACCATTATATGCATGTCTATGTCCACTCTAATTATTATCAAGAAAATTCAATTAGGCCCACAGTAGTTTATCTTATTGACCAACTGGCAGCACGGCTCTAAAAAATATAGTAAACTACATATAGTACAATCTTAGATTCTCTTGGAAGCCAGCAGATGGAGTATTTATTTTTTATTTTAAAAAATACTTCTGGCCTTGCATTGGTTATAAGATGCCAACGTGTCAAAAATCACTTACCAGTTCGAATGTAGAGGAAAGATGCATATGAACCAAATATAACAGTGTAGCCAAGCTGGAGACCTGAAAACCACACATATAACAAGGGAATTGACATCTGATGGATAGAAAAGTTTTTAGAAATTGCATGTATCCCATGGAAACAGTAAGTCATGGGCTTACCTACAACCATGAAAGTTTTTATCAAGCTAAAGTTTTGCTTGCTGTAGAACTCCATTAAATGGTTTAGGTGTGCTGCCAAAATGTAAAAAAAAGTGAGACTGGGAATAAACAATGATCAGGATGAATATTTTAAATGCTCAGGTAAACTCAGGATGAGGATTCTACGGCTTTTTTATTTAATGACTCCAAAGTGTGAGAGGATCCTCCTTTTCCGCAATAGCAACTCACTTTTGTCATATTTTAACAAGAGGGTGAATTAATCATCATTTTTTATAATTAACTCCAAAGCAATGATGGATAGATTATGTGCAAATCCATTTTCACATTAAACCTGAGTGTCAGTTTCATAGAAATTGATTGCATAACAGCCTAACTCCTAAAGACCATCTAATTCCTAAAACACATCAATGATGGTATACATAAGTCACCACCATCACGCCATGCTCTATGTACATCACAAAAGATGATTCATAATTATCTAAATCATAGATTTAACATATGCTGAAAATGACTTTTTATCAAATTACCTAAACTAAAGAAAATAGGGCAGAGACGTATGGCAGTGTACGGTTTAAATCCTCCACAGAGAAGTAGCGGTATCATACATGCCCTGAAGACCAGCTCCTCAGTAAGTGGTGCCTGTTCAGTAAAGCAACGTTAGAAATCGAGGTATAATTGAAAATACTTAGGGTTCCATCTTTCAATCAACCGAATTACAAGTAATCAGTAAAGATTCCATAACAAAAGAGGAAATCGCAAATCAACTAATCCTTCATCGTGATAAATTTCACAATTTAAGCAAACAAAGCAATGATGAGGAAACTCTTTTTTTGATAATTCAATAGTTGGGGGAAAACAGGTGTAAGATTCATTACGCATTTTAAATTAGGCGTAATATCATCAATGGTTAAAGTCTTATGAGTATCTCTCTCTCGCACACACGCGTGCACAAACATTCCAATATTATACAAACTAGCAGTTTTCAAAGTAATCGTCCAGATTATGCTAAATTATTATGTATCTATCATTTTCCAATACACCTACAAGAAACAAATTGCAACAAAGGGATATTCTAATAAAAAAGATAGCACACATCATTACATCAGTTAATCATGAAACAAATCAACACCATCCGGCATAAATTCTTAAAATTAAATTCAAAGGGCACACCAAACAGTAAAGATACTCACCACAACAAAATTACGCCAAGCCGAAACATTAGAAGCAACCGAAATTATCAAATCAATAAACCCTTGTAATGAACCTTGGATGTACTCATACGAAAGTTCTTCACCTCGACTCACACGCTCTCTCCACTTATCCACCAATAGCAGAGCCTTGAGGACCAAAGATCCCGCGTACATTAAACAAGTCAAGGAAACAGGAAACACCACAGCTTGCCACTGTTTCATACACAAAATCGCAATTTTCAGCGTGCAAATTTAGCAACCATTCAACTCTTTTTCCAATCTGCATACCATAAAAAAAAAAAAAAAAAAAAATGCAAATCGAAAAGTTACCATTCGCAACATAATTTTAGCAAACATTCAATCAAATAAACGAGACGAACAACTCACTATATGATCAACTCGGATTCCGTAAACATCGAATAGAATTGGCGCCTCCTTACTTCTTATCTGAAATTATATCATAGATAATAATCTAATATATTAAAAGCGAAGCACAATCAAAATTCAAATTAGTTTCCAAATTTGTGCCAAGTGTCTTTTCAATTTTCTTAATTTTGGTGTCAGGTGACTCATTCATAATGGTCGCTCTCGGCAAAAAAGCCGGGGCGACCACTTCATTATCACTACTGGTGAAAGTAGAGAGTGCTTACTGGGAGGATGAGAGTACAGATGAGGAGCGAGAGAACGGAGGAAATGGCGGCGCAAATGAAGCGTCGGATCAGGAAGCTGTTGAAGGAAGGAGGAGGTGGGAGGCGGAGGATCAAAGTGGGAGCGTGAAGAATCGCAACGTACAATAAAGCCATGGCGGTGCAGGCCGCCACCGCCGCCGATTTCGAAATGGCTTCTTCCTCCATTGCTATGAGCTTTACCTTTGGTTTCACAAACCCTAAAACACAGAGAGAGAGAGAAATTTAGTTAAGGCTGGTTTTTGTGGTTTACTTGGAAGGTCGGACTGGAGGTTTGTTATACTTTTCTTGTGCTCAGTGTAACGGTTTGGAATCTCTCTCTACCATTTCTGCTGCTACTCGGTACTCACTACTATTTCTTTTCTTGACCACTAGGCCTGTCCGAGAGCCAAAAATAAAAGTAAAAATAACTCGAAAAAAGGGGGAAGGTTTCAAACTGTCAAGCAAGGTAAGGAACAAATAAAATTGTAACCATTTTGCCGGAACTCGCCCCGTGTTTTTATACGGTAAAGATACGTCCTTACACAGGCTCATTATCATATCTATATTATTCAAAAGCCAAAAATAAAAGTAAAAATAACTAGAAAAACTCCGCGTCTCCAACTGCCGTTAGCAGTTTTGTGAGATGGCGTGTTCCTTGATATAAAAAAGAAAGAAAAAAAATAACTTGAAAAAAGGGGAAGGTTTCAACTATCAAGCAAGGTAATGCTTTGGAACAAATGAAATAGTACAAATTTTGCCCAACTTGCCATGTATTCTTATATAGTAAAGATATGATATGTTCTCAAATAGACTTATCACCATATCTATATTATTCACAACTTGCATAAGTGGCAAGCTGTGCAATTTTATGTGGTTTTAACATTTCTTTTTTTCATTATAACTGTAGGGACTGGGTTTGAGTACTTCTACTGTTGAGTGGGTGGACTCAAGTCCAGCTAGCCCAATACAATGAATTTGTAGAGAGCGAGTTCAAGAACTAGGCCCTAGCAAGCGAACAACGCCTAATGTAGTGTTCGCCACCATCGAATGCAGATAGATCGAAATTATCCTCCAAAATCTGTCCTCGGCCCGGTTCGAGGAGCTTGATAATGGTCCCTCTCCCATGGGAATCGTCCTCCTTTCTGATCTGTTTATTTCCCTTATATAATCCCCCTCCAACAATCCCTTTCCTCCACTTGTTGATCTTCCATGACTCTCCCTGACAATCCGTCCCATCAGTCATCTTATCAGTCCCTCTATAGGTTACAGCAACCGAGATAGCACTCCCCAGGGGTCGTGTCTCCATTAATGCTGCCAGGGGCTTAGGTGGGCGCACTTAATGTGGAGGTGACAATTCATCCTGGACTTACTCCTTCACCATGCTTCCACGGCTGACACGTTGTGCTTGTTCCTTCTCTTTAGATGCTCGAGAAGGCTACTTTTGGTGGTTCGTCACTTCTTCCTCCCATGGTCTTCGTTGGCCGAGGATAGGGTTGTCCTCGGCAAGGCTCTTGGACAACCTATACCCTTACACTTCGTCCTCAAGCACTTCTTCCTCCTCAGCATGGGCCTTGAGGCGGTATAAAGTGGGCCGGGGTTACCAAATTCTCAGGCCCCACAATAACTTTTTTTTAAAGAAAACTATATTTGTACTTATATATAATTAATTTTTTTAAAAAAAATATAACATTTTTTAGATGAATATTATAGGCAAAACTACACAGTTGCTTCGTGAAATTTACCTACTTAGTGTTTTTGGTTCTTGAAGTTTGAAATGAACACTATTTAATCCCTAAGGTTTTAAAGATGAGAGCTATTGGTCTCTCCATTGACTTCTATTAGTTTAGTTTAGTTTTTTTTTTTTTTTTTTTTTTTTTTTGTGTGTGTGTGTGTGTAGGTATCTAATGGAAATTTTCAGTGGCATTTTTTAAATGATGTGACTTAAAAATTACTATTTGCTGATTTACAAAAATAAAAATAAAAAACACAGTAGTATTTGCTCAATAAAAAGTGGGTCGTTCATAAACAATTTAGATTTGGCTTGATAATAAACTCGTTCATGTTTGTTCGTCTATAAATAAGCCAAACTTAGTCTTAGTTTAAGGCTTGTTTAACAAACGAGTTGAGCCCATGAAAAACAAATTGTTTGTGAACAAACCTATGAGCAATAAGACTTGATTTATAATTTTTTTTTTTTTTTTTTTTAAATCCTGAGCCTAGGCTCAACTATGGACTTAGTAATAAGTTTGATATATGCTTTAAAAATAAACTCATATATTGCTAATGAATATCAAGCTTGATAATGTACTTTAATTGGATATTGAGGTCGAGCTCGACTTAACTAATAAATCAAGTTAAGCTCTAGTTTTGGGATTTTTTTATGAGCTTGAGCTCAAATATTGGTTGTAGGTTTGGTTTTAGCTTAAGCTAAACTTAAACATCTTACTTTTATTATCAAGAAAAAGTTGAACATTCAATACTTAACAAAAGTCTACCTACTATAAAAAAGAAATATATTAGGGGAGAAGCATGATAATTTCATTAATCTTTATTCTATAAAATTATTAAAAATTGGTTGCCAAAGTTCCAAGAACAACTATTATTTATTTAAGTACTTTAGGAAAATAATTTATGCTTGCTTTAAATTAAACTATACATTTAAAAAAAATTATACTTGATGTATATGTTTGATTATTCTTGTGGGTGTTTGAGGACCAAGGATGAAGTTGAAAGGTCACAACATTTGGCCCGAGGACCGAGAATGAAGTTGAAAGGTCGCAACATTGATGTGGTAATGCTGCAAGCCACGGGCCCAAGGGGGGAAGCCGCCCGAGGAGGAGACGAAATAAGTCATGGTACTTTGTGGTATTCTAAGCGGGAGCTAGGATCTGAAGAAAGTGGAAGTCAGTGGGTAGTAGGGAAGCTTCTAGCTTGGTGTAGCCTGCTACATCCATATTAAATGATAGACAACAACTCTATCAGCCGTATTGATGAGGAAGTGACCAGAACAGTGTGAGTCACAGCTAAGTAGATTCCCTCCACCATCTTCTTCAGATGTGAAAGGTTACAAGTGTCAAAAAAGGAGAGAGGTTAGGTATAAATGGATGGTGAAGATGTGATCGAGGTAGAGATATATAAGAAAATGAGAGAGCATTGGAAAATGGGATCAGAAAAAAGAGAAAAAGAAACAGAATGAAGAACATTGGAGAAGGAGTAAAAGTACCACTTTTTATACAAATTCAATCTCCTCGGGCGCCCTTGTGTAGAGTCTAATACTTATTTGTTTTTTAATACAAACTTGATTCTTCCTTGTAGCTATCCTTGGGCAAAGCCCATTGTTGTTGTTCTTTACCTCCTGTTTCAAATTTTATTGATTTGGGCTAAGTTTGAAGGGTACAACCCATTACTCTAAGTGGGCTTGGGCTACAAATTTTTTGGTCCTTATAATTCTCAATAAAACTATTTAGTTTTTTTATGAAAAAATTGAAATTGTTTTCATTTTGAATCATAACCATTGTGAGAGTGCCTTTTTCTTAGCACACAAGTGGCCTAAAGATCCTAGGCCAAAAGAAAAAAAAAAAAGAAAATATTTCTGGTGGACTGGGCTCAGTTCACCACAGCTAAAGGGGCTGTTTTAGAACGGAGTGGTGCACAAAACAAACTTCCTACAATACAAATAACTAACAACAAAGATATCTGTATTGAATGGCTTTCAACAGTAAAGACATGCACAATAAAATGAAATATAATGTAAGAACAAGTTAGGGATCCTCTAGCTAATGAGGTGTATTTTATTAATTTCCCCTTAGTTGTGATTACAATGCTCACTAAGACGTGGTGCAAGGTTCAATTGAGTTCAAAAGTTACAGACTTTGATAGCTTTTTAAGCTTTAAAGTCTTGCAAAGTTTGAACTTGTTGAATCCGAGCATGTACTGTAGTGGTTGCCTCTGGGATACCGGGGACGGTTCCCCTGTTTTCTCTTAAGTTTACAGAGTCTTTTCTATATTTTCAATGGACTTTAGAAAGACAATTGCGAATGCCTCAAATGATCTGATCGTAAATGAATTCTCTATCCCTTAGTCTGAATTCGAAGTCCCCTGTAGCATGGACCCCTTCCTCCTTTTATAGCACAACTTCGGGCTCTGAGGGTATTAACGATTTCTCCCTTTTGCCCCTTAGAGCTCGTGTCATGCCAGGTTGCCCAGGGTCATGTCTTTTCCCTTTTCTTCATAATTTCTTGCTTTTTGGCCCAACCAAGTGAAAGTCCCTTAGCTAGTTTTCTATTTCCGGATTTCTTCGTTGGCTTGTCTGAAGTGCTCCAGCCCTTTTTTCCAGTTGTACTCTTCCTTGTTACTTTCTCCAAATGGTTGGGATTGTAGCTCATGCGTTTTTTGCTTCGTACTTCCTGGTCCCACTATATGTCTAGAGCATCAGAGCATGAGACCCGCATGCCTTTTTGTCTTTTATCTCTCTTTGCTTTAATCTCACTTCATGCGTCCAGGGATCCCCTGACTCTGGGGGTTCTCTAGGATCTCGACCCAGTTCTTCTTTCTGGACTTTCTTTGGTTCGTTGGTTCTGCCTGTTTTTTGGGCTTTTTCATGGATCTTTGGATTCGATTCCTCTGAGCTTCTTCCCTTTCTTTCTTTCTTCTCTCTTTTCTTTATTATGAGAGCTTAGTCTTTCCAGTTTTATTATTTATTTATTTTTGTGTGAAATGGGCCCAACATTCTTTTACTTCTTTGGGCCTTAGTTTGTGGCCATTTAATTTTGAACCTCAACAACCATCATTTGAAATAATATATATATATATATATATATAAGAGTTATCTACCAAAAATAAATTATAAAATTTATATATGAATGTATAAATTTAGTTCTCAAAATTTGGGATTATTTACATTTTAAATATTTATTATAAAATTTTGACCTTTATGTTTTGATGGGATAGCAAAAATTACCATCCCTGATTCGTCCAGAGGAATCATCCATGAACATCAGTTAGCCAAATGACCACAGATCGTCTAGACAAAAGAGTCGTCCATGTGTAAAGCACATGGACAACCACACAACATCAGTCTATGAACAAAGAGTCGTCCATGGGCAAAGCACACGGACGACCACATAACACTTGGGAAATCTTCAAGTATAAATTACCTCACGTGTGTGGAGGATTCAAATCACAAAGTCTTGGAGCGGTTAATCAACCTGTGTTCATCGCCACCAATTTCTCCTTAGTACTTAACTTTCACTAGTGGTTGCAACTTCTATAGCCGTTGAGGAAGTTATGTCTGGAATCCCTGATTTCCACGAATCTTGGGGAAATTACTAAACCAACAACCGCTCCAAGGTTCTCTATATAAGGACCGGTCTAAATCAAACAAAGGTAAGTGCATTTTGATATTTTTACTCCTAAAAAGTTGGAACTCCATTCTTATGAGAAACTAACTTAGCCATCAGAGAGTGTTTGGCCGGTCCACCCCGGTTTCCTTTAATAACGTGTTCATCTTTGCAGGCCTTCGCTACAACTATTAGTCCATCAAAGCCGAAGTGTTTAGCCTACTGATTCTGTGTAGCATCATGTTTAATTTCATTTTTATATTCATTATTTTGTTTATTTTTATTGGTAATTTGAATATTAAATATCATTGGAGTGATATTACTAACTAAATAGACATAAGGTCAATGTAAAAATAAAATCAAACGTAAAATATCGTCATAAAAATGTTTAAAGTGTAAAAATCAAGATGAATACAATTTCAAAATTTAAGTGTGAAATCTATACTAGTAAACTTTAGGGTAATATATTATTTTTAATGCTTAAACTTTACCAAAAGTTTATTTTTTGTTTATAAACTTTAACAAGTTCTTTTTTTGTCCCTAAATTATATAAAAGTAAGTTTTTTTTTTTTTTTTTTTTTTTTTTTTCTAAACCATTAAAAATGTTTTACTTTCATTTATAAGCTTTAAAATATTTTTTTATCCTAAAATTATTTTGTCATCCTTATTTTTTTCTCTAAACTTAAAAAAAAAAAAAAAACTTTACAAATTCAATAATGAAAACAGTAAAATTTATAGATGAAAAAGAAACTTTTAATTTAGGACCAAAATAATATTTTGGTGCAAAATTTAAATGTAATTTACATTTATTCACCATAATTTACATTTGGACACCACGTGCTTCCCACTCGACGTATCAAGAGACGCGTTTCTTCTCATGAAAGGCAAAGTAATTCGTTTTTCCTTTCGAGGGGCAAGAAGGTAATACCGTTTCCCAAGAAACGTCACCTCTCAAACATCGTGCCGTTAAAAGTTAAGACCCACCTGAATTGATAAACTTTCAGCACAAAATGTCAAAATTGCCCTCATGCACAAAAATAAAAACAACAAACTGAACTGTTGTAGCAAATTGAATTCTCTCCGTTTCCCTAAAAAAAATGACGAGGGAGTTCGCAGTACCGCCGGTGGTTTTCCCGTCCGGCGCCAATCCGGTGGCCGGAACCAGCGTTCAGCAAAGGAGAGTCCCAACGGCACCGTTTCAGCCACAGAGACCCTCGAGCTCCAGCATCCCCTTCATGTCATTCGATATCGGATCCGCAGCGGCCTCCACTTCCTCAGCCTCGATCTACGGCGGTCCTATCGGCGGAGGAGGTGGCTCTATGCCCGGAAGTGGTAGCTTCGAGGACGAGGAACCCTTGCTCGACGAGCTCGGGATCCACCCGGAGCAAATCTGGAATAAAACCAAGTCGATTCTCAACCCGTTCCGGGTCAACCCGGTCGTACACAAGGACTCGGATCTATCCGGCCCGATCCTCCTCTATATGTCACTCTGCCTCTTCCAATTACTCGCCGGTAAGCTCCAATTCGGCGTTATACTCGGCTGGATCGTAGTCTCCTCTATCTTCCTCTACGTGGTGTACAACATGCTCGCCGGAAGGAACGGTAACCTGGACCTGCACACGTGCACGAGCGTGATTGGCTACTGTCTCTTGCCGGTGGTGATCTTTTCGGCCGTGTCGCTCTTCCTGCCTCAAATCGGTGGGGTCAGGTTCTCGATCGCCGGGATCTTCGTGTTCTGGGCGACTAGGGTTTCCACGGCACTCATGGTTGCGCTGGCTGATGGCGGCGACGAGCATCGCAGCTTAATAGCGTATGCGTGTTTCTTGATTTACACTCTGTTCTCGTTGCTTGTTATATTCTAGTGGGATTTGGTTTTGCAATTCGCTGTTTGGTATTGAAATTTCTGTTTAATAGAGAGAAAAAAAAAAAAAAAACCTTTTGTTAGATGTAATTTTTGGCTTATAATTGATATGGATCGTAATGCTATAATTTTGTGCTATAATGTGCTATAATGGGCGTTTGATATGGAGGAAATGGATATGTTATTTGTAAATGAATTGTCTGAGTTTTTAGGTGAATGCTTTGCTACATTGGTGTGTTTATTGTTGAACTTTCGAAGCGGATAGATTTTTATTTTGGCGTTGGAGTTTCATGTGTAATGTGATTGTTGAACTTTCGAAGCCGATAGATTTTTATTTTGGCGTTGGAGTTTCATGTGTAATGTGACTACTTGTTATAATATATTTGAGTTATAACATTGAGCACCAAAACAAGAGAAAGTGAGGCTGAACTAGATCGAGAAATCTGTACCCATGTGCTGGTTTATTATTTGACCCTGTTTGGAGAGAATCTGCTATTTTGTGTCATAAATTGTTATCTTCTCTTCTCGAAACAGCTTAGATAAGATTATTGTGATAATTTGCCTAAGATTGGCCTGTTCATTAGGATATTTTCTTTCAGACCACAGTTGCTCTTTAGATGTTTACCATTTGTCTTACACTAACAAATAGCATAACATTTTATGTCATTTCCTGTAATTTTTGTTGTAAAATTCAATATTGATTTCACGTCAATGGTTTAAACAGAGCTCAAGTGACTCCATTTGGCGATGAAGGCAGTTTGGGAAATGTACTTGATGGCTTCCCTACTAATGTAGTGGAATGAGATAAGGAATTTCCTTATTGAGTGAGCGTTTAGTTGAAATCTAGCTAATGGGTGATTTAAGAAATTAAGCTGCATAGAGGAGGGGATATATAATATTTAAAGTTTAAACTTATAAGTGATAAATTGATTTGTCGCAAAATGCCTCTACTTCCCAATTACACTTTTACCTGTTTGTGGTAATTGTGTCATTCTATAAATAACTCTTCAATTTAAAAAAAAGAAAAAGGATTTTCACTTGGTCCCAATTCCCACTATTTTCTTGTTAAGTTTATAAGCTGTGATTGGAAAAACATAATATATTTATTAATACACCAATTATGCTACTTATATTCTGCACCAATTGTAATAGGTCCCATCAACAATTATGAAAATTTTTTTTGATAGGTAATCATAAAACTATTATTAATGAAAAAATAGGAAATAGTATAATTTGTTCATGATAATGAACAACAACAAAAAGATAAAACAAACAGCAAAAGAGAAGGAAATCAAGAAACTAATCTAAGGGACAACATAAACTCAGAGAGGGAATAATAATCAGTAAATCCCCAACACCGAGACCACTCAAAAAGACTACGTTGGCATAAAACTTTTAACTCATCCACCATCTTCTCAGTGTCTTCAAAGGAATGACGATTTCGTTCCAACCAAATAATCCACATTAAGCAGCCTGGAATCAAATTCCAGATGCTCGATTAGTGCTTCCCAAGCCACTGATGCGAGCAAAATAACAATTCTGCCACCGATCTTGGCATAACTCAATTTATACCAAAAGCCTGAAGCATAAAAGTCCATAAGGTATGTGTAACAAGACAATGAAGAAGAAGGTGGTCCACTGATTCCCCATCACAACAACACATACAACACCAATTTGCCAAAGAGCGACCCCTAAGCATGAGATTATCCAAAGTAAGAATCTGATCATGAGCAGCTATCCACAAGAAGAAAGCCACTCACTTAGGAACCTTTGGTTTCCAAACACCCTTCCAAGGAAACGAAGAATCCGGAGAACCCCGAATCGCATGGTAGTAAGACCGGGGGTCAAACTTACCATCACATTTTAGACGCCAACAAAGACTATTGCTCGTATCACCTTGTCGAATACGAGATTGGATGAATTGAATGAGAGAATAAGATGCAGCTAGCTCCCAGTCTTCAAAAGCTCTATAAAACCTTAAATCCCACACTCTTACAGTACCCCCCTCTGGAGTCCACAAAACCTCAAAAATACAAGCATCCTTGGCTGTTGAACACATGTAGATCTCCGAGTAGAGGTTTTTTAGGGTATTATCACCAATCCACCTATCATGCCAGAAGCGGATACAAGTGCCATCACCCACTACAAAAGACAAATGCTTAGAGAAACTCTCCTACCCTTCATGAATGCTTCTCCAAATACCACATCCATGAGCCCTCCTACAAACTTTAGAAATCCATCCCCTTTGGCCCTCACCATATTTTGTGGAGATTAATCTCCGCCAAAGATGGGTAATTTCATGACCATACCTCCACAGCCATTTCCCTAATAAAGCTTGGTTAAACGACACCACACTTCTTATCCCGAAACTGCCCAAACCCATGGGTAGACACATCTTTTCCCAAGCCACCAAAGGGTATTTGAAAATCCCCTCAGAAGACCCCCAAAGAAGATTCCTCTGAATACTTTCCAATCTAGCAGCCACAACTTTAGGAATAGTAAAAAGAGATAAAAAATTCGTTGGAAGACTTGAGAGAGTACTCTTTAGTAATGTGAGCCTACCACCCTTTGATAAATAGAGACGCTTCCACCTTGATAATTTCTTCTCCATCTTCTCCAAAATGGGATTCCAAATTGAAGTTGACTTAAAAGAAGTTCCTAACGGCATCCCCAAATATTTTATAGGCAAATTGCCCACTCTACATTGAAGAATATTAGCCAGTGCATCTAGATTATTCACCTTCCCAACAGGAACGATCTCGCTTTTCCTAACATTGACCTTCAAACCTGTAAAAGCTTGAAAACAAGAAAATGCCAGCCTTATGGACATCATCTGTTCCCTAGAAGCATCACAAAATAAAATAGTGTCCTTAACAAATAACAAATGGGAGATACGCACACCGACAAAATTCACTGCTCCCACGTGAAAACCCCGAATAAGATTGCTCTCCTCTGTCTTCCTCAGAAGTCTGCTTAAGACCTCCATAATCTCCATAATCAAGAGAAACAAAAGTGGGGATAATGGGTCCCTTGTCTCAACCTACGAGAGGTTCCAAAAAAACCTTCAGGGGAACCATTTACTAGGACCGAAAATCGGACAGAAGTGACACAAGTCTTAATCCACCCCTTCCATTTCAATCCAAAACCCATCATCCCCAATAGATAAAATAAGGCCTCCCAATTCACATGGTCGTATCAATTAGATTATTGGGTTAACAATGGCGGAATAGAGAGAGCAGAGAGAACTTACCTGCATATCATTGGTAGGGATAATGTCTTGCATAGCATAGGCTAAGGACCCCCCCTCCCACCTATGATAACTCAGACCCACCCCCCCCCCCCCCCCCCCCCCCCCCAACTCATCCATCACCATCTTTTTTTCCTTTTTTGTTGCCCTTCCTTTTTCCTCCTCCCCCCATGCTTCCCTCCTCTGTTTGGGAGTTTCACATACCCCTATCCCCCTCCTCCATCACTGCCTTCCCCCATCCCCACCTCTTCAGGGGTCTAAATTGCCTTTTTCTGCACCTGCATCTTTAGCCATACCAGATGTAAACTCCACAAAATATCCCTCCTAAACCTCAATCCTTGGTCCATGGGGGCAGTAAGAGGTTTGTGTTTAGCTTATTGTTAACTTGGATAGAGTAATGCCATATTTTATTTCAGTTAATTCATTAGAGAAATTCTTGTTTGCTGCTGAAATTTGAAACTTATGTTGCTGAGAAAGTATAGGAGAATAAAAGAAAATTTGGATTTAGTTTTGACTTGATATTATTAAATGAAATATGTGGTCACAGTCCTTCATTAATTGAATGCCATTCTGCTATTTGGTTTTGTTGTGATGAGTTCAAATATAAGATTCTATTTTTTATTTATTTATTTGGTAATTCCTTCAACTTTCTTGGCTGAAAATTGTAATTTTACTGTTCTTATTATGTCTAATGACACCTTTACATGCTTGTCCAAAGAATGAAAAAAGACGATGACCTAGGCTAGGTGATTATTTTCTAATAGTGTAGGAATATACAAGTATTTGGGGGACAAGGGGGGGAGGGGGGGTTGAATCAATGGTTGTGTGATTAGATGTGAAGAGGAAGAAACCATGAATCTGATATATTTGGGGCCAGGGTTGGGATGAGGAATCTCAAAAATGCTCCATGCTTGTAGACCTGAGAGCCCTAGTCTTCTCTCCATCCTTGATAGTCCCAGCAATGGACATTGGGATTGCTAGAAAATTAAGTTTAGCACTCGTCCAGGCTTGAACAAAAATATAAGCAGCACCCAAGACCTGAACAACTAGTCCATGGAAGTGCCTTAGCCACAACTTATTGTCTTCTAAGAAGTAGGCAGTAATTGTATTAGGTCTACCAAGGTGCAGGAGAAGAAATGGAGCCCAAAAAACTGTTTTGTATTGTATGCGTCTATAAAACCATTTTTAGATACTTCATGGTTGTTGGAAAGTATTTCAAGTGAAGCTATTGAACTAAGTCTGTTGACAGCAAGTTACAGCACGTGGTGTCTATGTAAAAGTAGTCACGGATACAAGATTGGGTTTGATGAAAATAAAGTCATATGCATACAATGTGATCCATAATTTACAACATTGGCTTTTGCTGTTCAAGTACAAAGGGCCATTGATTTTATAGAAGCCAATCATTCAATGTTTTAATGAGCTTGTTTAGTAATAGAAAGGTTTTCTTTTGTTGAATGGAGTTTCAATCTCCCAGAGCTTGAACACATTCAACATTATGGTTTTACTAGAGTTTATGAGTTTCTCTTAAATTTTCCCTGGTGATAAGTTAACCTTGCTTTTGAAAAATGAATGGAGAACATTATTGATACTTTTCAGGAAGAATTTATTGAACAAGAATTAGGAAAGATGAACAAGAGGCGTGCAAGAGTGATGTTGGTTAAACTTTGTGGAGGAAGCAATTTGATGTTTACCAATGTATGCATGGACTCCTCATTTCCTATTTAGTATTTGCTTCACATATTCCACCATGGAAAAAGAGGACAAGAATAAAAATTCATTCATCAAGATTTATTATGAGCAAGAAAAGATTTATACGTAGCGAATTGATTCTTTTTTTTTTTTTTTTTTGCAAAGGAGAATACAAGGACGGAAAGGATTGGTTGGACATATGAGAGATTGAGGTGGGGATGGATTGAACTTGAGGATGAATCTTCTCCAACCTGGAGAGAACTAGTGTAGAATAATTTAAAATTTTAAGCCCAAAAAAAAAAAGACATGCTTTAGTATTTTGTCTTTTATTTCTAGATGTCATGTTTTATTTAGTATTATGTAGTATTTTAAAAGGTCATGTGACTAGCATGTAGCTTTTAATGTAGTTGGATGGCTAAGATTTATTTGTTATATACTTATAGTTATATGTAAGATGAAGGGCTATGATTCTAGGGTTCTAAAAGCTAATATAAATAGCCTATTTTGAGTCATTGTAGGCAGTCTTTACTCATCTACTTTATGAAATTTCACAATTGAATATTTCTTGAACTCTTTGAGCCTAAAAAAATTTATTTGTTGCTTGAATTTCTTACTCTTCTACACCTTATCCGTGTGTTCTCTACATTGCATCACCTACTCTGAGTTGAGAAATCCTTGACCACCCATGCTAGTCCTTAAAACCAACCTAACCCAACTTGGGTTGGGTTCCTAGGTTTGGGCACTTTTGTCAAACCTAATAAAAATGGCTTTAATTCAACTATTTAAGTCTTTTATTTTATAAATGATTGCAATTTACACAATTGAACCTTACATTCCAACTTCATCAAACTAAGTCTTAAATTCTATGAAGAGTTTTGTGGCTTAGTTGACACTTAGTTGTTTCCAATGGAGACATCTAGGTTTCAAATCCTCACTCCCCCAACTATCGAATTATTTTTACAAAAAATCTTAAAATTCCAAAATATTTTTGTTTATAAGGTAAAATACCAAAATAAATTAACTAACAAATTTTGGCTAAGTATTAAAATTCAAAATAAATTAAACTTATATTTTTAAATAAAAATAAATTTTAAATTATTAACAGTGTTAACTAGTTCAGATTAATCCAGTTGAAATTTTTGTGAATCTAAACCCAATCTAACCTGAGTTTCAAATGGAACTCAACCTATCAACCCATTAAAAACCAATCCATGGTGTCAATTATCCAAAAAAGAAAAAAAAAAACCAATCCATGGTGTCGGATTGGGTTCATGGGGTCGCTTCCTCCCCCTGTGAGAGCAGGGAGGAGAGTATGGTCATGGGTTCAAGACTTATCAATTGCATGCAATTACTGAATAAAAATGTATTTTGTGGATCTTGTAGTCAACAAGAGGAATCATAGCCAATCTCAAAGTTTTAGACCTAAGAGCTGAGACTTTGATGTTGTTGCAGTCAACAAAAATGGCAAAAGTTTATGAAGTAAGTTGTTTGTTATGCCAACCCCTCCAACCTGTTCATGCTTTATCCAGATTTGGAAATGCAAAACTGAATATTTTATTATTAGTTATTGTTGGGGAATGTATACGTTTCTAATTAACAAGCTTATTCATAATTTAAAGCATGTTTCTGTACAAAGTTATTTTCAATATGAAGTATAACTTAAGGGACATGAAAATTGTTTAGCATCCTTTTCTAAATCTATGGCTGTATTCCGTTAAAATTGTATTGGGAATTCATTGCTGATGATGGATATTATTGTCTCTTTGATTGCAAAGGATGCCTATTGGGAATTCATCAATGCAACTTGCAATGCTGCTGTGGTACTTTTTTGGTGTATTGTGAATTTCTCAACATTGATGGATATTAGGATATCGTGATCTACTTGGTTGCCAAGAAGGCCTGTGGATAAAATTAATTATAAGCTAGCTATGGTATGGAAGTCTAGCCCCAATGGGTTTGTGAGAATCCTTCTTATAATCTCTCCGTTTATGCCCCCCCTCCTCTCTTTTTTCTCTATTTTGTATATTAATGAAAGTCAGCTGTTTGGGAGTTTTTCTATGTAGGAGACTTCTAATGTGTTCACCTAGATTGTGCTTGGTTATTTCCAAGGGCACTGAGATTTCAGGACAGATTTTTGAATCTTGCCTTTCAGTCTGCAATGTTCTAGCAGCTCTTGACCGGTTCAGCGTGCTTGATGCATTTCCATACATTTAATAAAACTTATTACTTATCAAAAGAAAAAAACTCTTGATTGGTTCAATTATTAAAACATCAGCACTGCAGACGAGATTCTCTTGACGAACCATAGATAATGTGGTGTCCAGTTTTTCCTAGTATTTAGGTGTAGCAGGCAGGGCTGTGTCCCAGGAGCACATTTCTCCATAGTTTGTTTTTTTTGTGTAATAGAGTCATTTTCACAAGGTCCCATTAACCCTTCTGAATTTGGAAATCAAGTACGTAATTGAGTACAATGTGAACTTTTTGTTGTTGTTGTGGAAATAGCGCAACTCTTTCATGTGTTGGCTCTCTTCTTGACTTATTTCTTTCTCCTTGAACAAATTTTAGTAGAATTTAGCTTTGATGTGAGTTGAAAACTTTTGTTTAGGGGAAAAACAATCCTTGAATCAGGATGTTATTGGTCAGGGCTGTCGGTTATTGGAATTGCAACCGAAAGAAATATTGTGATCTACCTTTCTAATTGGAGTAGTCGTCCTGCTTTTGGCATGGTTGGTTGTGACTTAAGCTGCTGTTGCTTGATTATATATATACATATATATACGAAAATGTACAAAATAGTCAGTTTTTGTTGAGGTAGTTAGGTCTACTTCATTTGACTTTATTTGATGGTTTGGGTAGATGTGAATGAGAAGCCTCAATTAAGACTAAATTATGAGCTTTTCTTTATTTTAAGATGGCTTCTCACTGTTCTGTTATCGACTGGTAGTTGTATTGTACTGTTTTCTAAGCTGTTTTCACCGACATCCGTGGATATTGGAGACATATTTAACTACCAAGTTAGGAAATTGAGTAGTTTGACTTAAATTTTAAATTCTGTAGTCTATGTATTGTGTATGCTTTCAAAATACCTTATGACTATATTGTTTCTATTAGTGTTGAAAAAGTACATTTGAAAATGAAAGAGAACACGGATCGGTCTGTGTCAGCATTATGGTAGATCGAATTTAGAGGAGCTGCTACAGATACTCTTTTGAAACCAACCACATTTGTTGAAGGCTGTTTAACTTACCACCACCAAAAAAATTTCAAGGTATATTCGTGTATATATATATATATATAACTTCATAGATCTAATGAAAACCACACAAGCCAGCCATCATGGGTTCTGTAGCTGAAGATCCTGTAGAACATGATATGTCCAGTGTAGGTTTAGCAGACATGGAGGACGAAGATCTTTTTGAGATCAATTTGGAAGCCGTAAATAGTATCCCTCCACCACATTACTGGGATAACTATTTCACGGCGACTGGAAATGTGCTGCTAGCGAATTGTCTCCTGCCCATATCTGACGTTTCCGGTGCTGTTCCGATTGTATCCAAAGATGTTTCTAGCGCTGTCCCTATGGTATCCAAATCAAGCGAGTCGTTGTCGTTGGTGGGAAAAGCTAATTTTGTTGTGATTGCAGAGCCGATGCCCCTTGGTGAGCTTCTTAGGCTACCTTTCTTAGGTGGTTTTGGGGTATCTCGGACGCAGGGGCAAATGAAAGCGTAGTGTATATGATAGACCAATTACAATACAGGGGTGGTACATTTTTTGGTGTGTCCAGTGATGCACCTATTAGCAGGAAGTAGGATTAGCCTGTTGCTGTTACACAATACTATAAACGAAAAATTTGAATTTGGCTTGATTTATTTTGTTGCCTTTGCTACCTTTTTTTTTTTTTCTTTAAAGTAAATTAAGTTAATAAAATTTAGACTTCAAACGTGTTTGGGCAGCAGAAATCTTTACTATCAACTGTGTTGTTGGTCCCTCCCAACCAACAACAGTAATAACAAATATTTCCACGTGATTGTACTGATTGTAGATTATTTTTTATAAATGTGTCTTATCAACTCGAGCTCATTTTCTTGTGAATAATCAACGAAAGTTATACTTAATATCATTGCTGTATTATACTGGGAAATCCGGATTGTTTTATTTTGTTTCCTTTGCTACCTTTTTTTTATTTATTTTTTTATAAAATAAATTAATAAGTTAATGAAATTTAGACTTCAAACGTGTTTGGGCAGCAGAAACCTTTACTATCAACTGTGTCGTTGGTCCCTCCCAGCTAACAACAGTCCTGTTTGGTGGGTTAGTTTAAGTAATGTTGTTTGAGTGTTTTTGATATATGTATAGGTGAAAAAGTGTATAATGTTGTTTAAAATATGTAGTTTGGTGTTTGAGAAGGGCTGCCAAACAGGCCCAAATATTTCCACGTGATTGTACTGATTGTAGATTTTTATTTTTATTATTTTTTAAGTAAGAGTACAATGTGTCTTATCAACTGAAGCCCATTTTCTCGTCAATGGCTCTTTGGCCAATCAACGAAAGTTATACTTTTAATGTCATTGCTGTACTGTACTGGGAAATCCGAATGGATCTTTGGCCAATCAACAAAAGTTATATCATTGTTGTATTGTACTGGGAAATACGACCAGTATTTCTTCTACTTGTACGTGATCCTGTACAAATAACCACGTAAAACGTTTTAATCCAACAATTATCAACCAATAATACCACGTAACCACAATGTACTGGGTGTTTTGACTGATAAATAGAAAGCAGCCCTAGGCCCCCAGTGCAAAGAAAGCTGTGTGAGTATTTGAAGCAACCACCGCCTTTTGCTTCTATTGTTGAGAGTGAGCCCTTCCACCTCTTGTTTATAGTTTAAACTCTTCGTACACTCAACTGGATTTGACTCACATTTTTCTATTCTGCCCGTCTTTTTTCTAGTACCTTTGCGTGGGCATCACTATGTATTGAGTGGGGGAAGTATATTTGCTCAGAAATATTATGGGGAAAATCTGGAATAGTAATTTAGGTTTACCTGAAACCTAAATTATAGTAACTAGTTGGATGGCACTAAAAAAAAGGGACTATCTTGGCGTATTTTTCTTGCAAACGCCGTTATAAGTAATCTATTGCAGTGGTTTTTCTAAACGTTGCTAGAAATCTTAGACTTATAGTGTCGTTTTCAAAGCGTCACAGCAGACATAATTTATATCGGCACTTGATGGGTTTATAGCAGTGCTTTAATTTTTATGTTCACTTTCTTTTCATACAAGGCCTATTACAGCTGTTTAACTGCCGCAATAGGTAGTTCCCATTAAAAATCTATTACGGCGATTCAAAAGCACTGCAATAGGTCCATAGTCAAAATTATTATTATTTTTTTGACAAACCTATTACTACTCTTTTAAACCGCCACAATAAGTAGTTGCAAAATAAAAACCTGTTGAGTAGCTTCACCATGTCTTCAATGGTGATATGATGGCCTTGTAAGTGTTGTTGCTTTGGTAAAGGAGTGAGGAAATGGATTCTTGAAGTACATATATAGGTTGCAACAAGTTGCTAAAACTAGATTATGAGGTTAAGAAATTTTATGTCCACTTTTGCTTGTAATAGGAATCCCAATACCAAAGAGAAAATTCACACCTTTAATTGAGAAGTTACATTTGTGTTGAATCTCTCCGAGTACTCATTTGAATTTGTTAAGCTGTAGCTGTTTTGTAGTTGCCCTTGTTCACGCACATGATATTGGATATGTCATGGACTCATGGTGACATGTTTTGGTGTTGGTGTACACCTTAGTAATACACACATGGAAAAAAAAACTTTTGTACATACTACATAGTGTGTATACTTGAGTTTTTGTAAATAAAAATGTGATAGCTTTCGACACTTGGGTAACACACAAAGATAAGGCATTGTGTTCTTTAGGGTCTGTTTGGATTGAGGGGAGAAGGAGGGAGAGTAGAGGGGAGTAGAGTAAAGTTGGCTGAAAATAAACTAATTTTAAATCAAATTTACTCTACTCTATTCTGTTGCTTATCTCTCCCCCTCAATTGAAACGGATCATTAGTGTACGTTGAAAAGCGTGTAAAGACAACATGCATTTAAAGAGCACCAAAGATAAACACCAAATTTATAATATCAACTTAGTTCGACTAAGATAAGACCTACACTAGTAAACAGACCGTGCATGATTTCTTTCCAGTGATCTTGCAACCTGGAAATGGCAGATGTGAGATCTTGATTAGGTATTAGGGGTAGCAAGCAAACAAAGAACTTGGGTTAGATTGTTGCGAAAAGACTAGTCTAAGATTGTACGATGGAAAGATTCACTAACTTTTTTTTGATGATCGGAAAGATTCACTAACAAACAAGGACATACACTCTTAAAAAAAAAAGTAACATGTAATCATACTACATATGCTTGTCACAACCATTGCTCAGTGAGGTAATAGAATGGGTCCATTTTTACTTGCTGTGTAAATCCTATCACTCTCTTATTATATGTCATGTGACCTTTGCCTATGTCACAAGATAGAAAATCGATGAGAATGAATAATTTGGCCCAAAGGGTATGCTAGGAAAGTAGTCAAGCGAATTAAAGTTGAGTAGCATGAAAGCAAATAGAAGAGGATTTGGTACCATATCCTTATTTTTTGCTTACTCACATGAGATTCGTGTCAAATTTGGGAGTTTGAACATAAATGTAAGTACAAGATTGTGTGTTAAGGGTTGAGCATTGCTTTAAGTTGGTTAGACTTACGTGGGATTAGAGAATACTCAATGTAGTATGATCAAACAGCTAGGGCACAACAAGGTTTAAAGAAAAAGTTTAACTCCAAAATGATTTAAAGCTACTTTTTCTAACTCATTATGTGGTGAATTATAAGACTATTCATGTGTATTATTTGAATAAGTTACATGACTTATTAAAAAAGCTGTATAACTAAAATTACATATATTTGATCTCTTCAATTGCCACATAGTAAATTTGAGGATTTGAAGAAGATAGCTCTAAATCGGTTTGGAACCAAACTTTTTCCTTTATTTAAATAATACACACGGACATTTTATAAATCAACATGTAGCATGTTAGGGAAGATAGCTTCAAATTGGTGTGGAGCCAAACTTTGGCTGATGGTGTTTAATTAGTAGGTGAATAATTTTGGTTAAGTGGAGGTGTAAGGTGTCTTGCAGAATGTTCAAGACTATGGGCTCGTACCACCGCACACTCTTAGTGTGATAGCCACTCCATAAGAATAAATGTTTGTGAGGTGTGAGGGATAAGGGTCGGAGTTCAAATCTCTAGAAGGAAGTTTTTACACACATATACACTTAGATTAGGGTAGAGTAAAATTTCTATCTTGTAAAAAAAAAAAAAAAAAAAAAGAAAAGAAAAGAAAAAAGACTATGGGCTCGTTAGACCAACATGGTGCTTAAATTGTTTTAAAATTGGCTCTCTTCTGTCATCTGAAGAGTTTTCTAACTTTAACTAATTTTGGACATGATACAAATGGGCCTTAGACTAATCAATGCTTTCTCTACATTACTGTTCGGCCCACTCTCTTTTTAAACATAATCCTAACGTGTCTTTTAAACTATGGCACAAAATAAAATAAATGTGATCCTTCCTGTTCAAATAAAAAGAGGTTACAGGTACATCCCAAGTCTATACATGATGGAGCTACTTGGTCTATTGGAGGAGTATCAGAGGCAGGCTGCTGCACAAAAGATGCCTACTGCACAGACATGCTGTTCATGGGAGCTGCATGTATATACTACTAATGCTTTCTGCATAATTATGCTACTAATGATGTTTTCTTTTAGTTTGTTTTCAGCACATGTCTAATTATGGCCTCTCTTTCCTTGTCTTTGTAATCGAATTTTCCCTGGATTTGTGTCACGATACTGTTTTCTATTGTGTTTGTATACTTCTATATTAATAAAGTTCTATCTTTTATCTCAAAAAAAAAAAAAAAATTCTAAGAAAAAATAAAAATAATTATATTGCATTTATTTCATTTCTAAATATTTTTCAAATATTAAATGCTCACTAAAAATAACAATTTGGATATGAAAAACTTAAGAAAAAAAAAATGAAAGAAGAATAAAAAATTAATTGAATATCAAATAAGATCCCTTTTTTTTTTTGAAACTCAAATAAGATCCCTTGATCAAACATGTAATATAATAACTCTCAATTATATAAAAGCATAATTTCATTTCAAATGTATGTATCTCTTATAGAATTTAACTGACAAAACTTGTTACAATTGTTTATGCAAAAAATTTTTGTCAAATTTTCAATTATATAAAAGATTATTTTCATTTCAAATGCATATAACTCTTATAGAATTTAACTGAAAAAAATTTGTCATGATTGTTTATGCAAAAAAAAAAAAATATATTTTTTCAATATTAAATCTGATAAAATCCTACTTTTGAAATAGGAACAAAGCCACAAATTATTAAATATTTTTTGGAAACACAATGATTTGAAAATTATTATAATTATAATGCACATAAAGATTGTAATTTTGGAAATATAATAATTTCTAAAGTTATTATATGTATTAAGAAATAGTTATTACATTACTTTTTAATGAGGAATGATTATTCCTGATGAATAACCATTCAATGTTCGTAATAAAAATCTAACCAAATGATTAATAGTTATTCCACATGAATAAGCATTTGATTACATGATTTATTATAGTGTACCAAACATGACCTTAGTAATTTTTCATCTCATAATTTTAAAAAATATATGGATTTAAAATAAAAATTTTATAATATATTTTAAATATACATTAAAAATATAGTTAAAAAAACTTGTCCGCTAATATTGCCTTAGAGCATTCACATTAGTCTTTGTAAAATAGAATAAGCCCCACATTTTGCCCAACCAACACTTAAAACCTCCCACATTAGTCTATATGTATTGTTGTGGAAAAATATATTTGTAATGTAGTAATTGTGTAAATTTATATCGTTTTTGTAGCTTTGAAAATTAATATTTTAATAATATTTTCCTAGTTTTGTTTGACTATTAAAAGAGGAAGAAAGAGATGAATTTAATTGAGATAATAATAAAAAATTGATAAGAAAATGTTATTTTATTGAAATGTAGCAAAAAAAAGAAAAAGATAATTTGACTGTTTTGAAAAATAAATAAATATATATATATATATATATATAAAAGTATATTCCTATACTTTGGATACTTTTATATATAGGAATACTCCTTATAAAAGTATATTCCTATCCCTCCGTCCCATTTTTTTTGTCCTGTTTGAAAAGTCAAACTTCTTAAGAGAATATCATTTATTATTTTGTCTATCTTTTAAAAATGTATAAATTTCCAAAACTACCCTTAAAAAAATTTATCAAAAAATTGAATTAGTAAATTAATAAGGGTATAATAGGAACATTAGTAAATTAATGACTTTTATTTTTAGAAACGGGACAATATTTTAGGACACCTTAAAATGGAATAGATGACAAAAAAATGGGACGGAGGTATCCAAATAATAACTTCAAATGGCATATATAGACTTCAAATGGCATAATTTTTTACATGATTCGAATATGCGCATATATAGACTTCAAATGGCATCGAACCAATTCTGCAACTCTTTCGTTCCTGACCAGAAGATTGACCCCCCGTGACTATGGGAATACCTTGACTGACCAAGTGAGGAGTTCATCCAAAAAAAATGAGTTGACCCCTCTCCGATCCCTTATCCCTGCATATATGGACAGTAATTAGTAAGTACCAAAGTTGAGTTGGACATTCGGTTTTTGTCAAGAATCTTGTCCTATCTCACGGGTTTTAGTCTATCTATCATATCTCGAGTGACTTT
Source organism: Quercus variabilis (assembly GCA_030445155.1). Taxonomy (NCBI): domain Eukaryota; kingdom Viridiplantae; phylum Streptophyta; class Magnoliopsida; order Fagales; family Fagaceae; genus Quercus; species Quercus variabilis. The sequence goes on along the minus strand of CP129451.1, from coordinate 35,792,020 downwards.
CCTGCCAACCCCATTTATTTTCTTTAAAGCATTACTGATTACATCATGTTATTTTGACTATAAACTTACTAACATGATGATTCTTCATATAGAAAAAATCCCAACAACTTAACATAATAATAATATATATCCTTTTATGAGTTTTGCAAAATTTTAAATAATGCTCTGTTTTCTTCTGCAATGTATATGTACCGGCCTGCATAAGTTTTGCGCAAGTGCACGTATATGTGTTTGTGTTTGGGTTATAATTTATAAATTTTATTGTCGGCATAGATTGGTTTTGTTGTATTCATCAAAAAAAGAATGGTTTTGTTGTGGTGAATCAAATCTCTGCTGGGATGTCATCTCACAAAAAGAAAAAAGAGGTACGGAACTAACAATTTGTTTCAATGGTTTAATTACATGCCTATGTCCTCATTTCCCTTCTGTGCTCATCAGCTCCCTATACCTACCATCAAAGCCCAAGGACTTGCAAAATAGCTATTGGCAGATACTGGCTTTTCTATCACATCCAAGCACGGAGGGTTAATAGCAGGTCATGAGTGATGAGCATGTAAAGTAAAAATGTGAAAGTGCACACCTTCTTTTAGTGCTTGTACTGCTAGACGACTACCATTAAATCCCTGCCGGCAGCAGAAACGAAAAAAAATAATAATCGTGTAACGTCCAAATTAAAGTGCATTCATATATCCGCAGATAAGTTGGATACTCCTTATCTTCTTAATGTCTGTCTACCAATTGATGCTTTTGGATTATAAAAAAAAAACCAATTGATGCTTTTGAATGACCCGCCTGGATCTTTCATTTCTGTCCTTTTTTTTCTTAAAGAAGAAAATTTCTTATCCAAACAAGGATAAATATTTCGAGATTCTCATCTTTTGAGCAATGGCATCCTCACGTACATGTACATACTACCAGGGACCGAGCAATGGCATCATCAGGTACATGTGTGTGTGGGTGTGGGGGAGGGGGGTAAAAACAAAAAAAAAAAGAACATAACAAAGTTTAAATTTGAAGTTGAAATTTCCAAAAGGTTACTATATTGAATTTTGAGTGAAATGTCTAAATTAATCATTTGATTGCCATTTTGTTAACAATATTGGATGGAAAATACATTAGGTGATATGCAACTGATTCAATTTAATAATATATTCATCTAAAAGCAAAATTTATTAAAAATTAGTGGGGTGAAAGCTAGTATTGAGAGTCCTGTTATTGAATTGAAATTTCCAAAATGTTACTATATTGAATTTTGAGTGAAATGTCTAAATTAATCATTTGATTGCCATTTTGTTAACAATATTGGATGGAAAATACATTAGGTAATATACAAGTGATTCAATTTTATAATATATTCATCTAAAAGTAAAATTTATTAAAGGGTGAAAGCCAACATCGAATCGAGAGTCTTGTTATTACTTACGTCACGTCAGTCATGTATGTTGATGACATTGTTTAGTTTTCCAAAACTTGAAGGAGGGATGCTATTTCTATCAATGATTGCCTTGACCAGTATTGTAATTGGTCTGGTTAGCTCATCAATAGGAATAAATCTAGCATCTTCTTCTCTAGGCACCCCCCCCCCCCCTAATCAGTCATGCTGAATTATCAAGCAAGCCCTTAAAATGAAAGCCCTAAAAAAAGACTCCATTTACTTAGGTGCTCCTTTGTCCCTTACCAAAGCACCTTCGAAGGGCTTTAAATTCCTTCAGACATATCGGAGACGAGATTGAAGGGTTGAAGAAGCAAGGGCCTGTAATAGGCGGCTAGATGTACCATGATTAAAGCTATGGCACAAGCCCTCCCTACTTGTACTCTGGCAACTTTTGACATTCCTACTAAAATTTGTGACAGCTAGGATACCTTATTTAGGAAATTTTGGTGGAATCCCAAAAATTCAAATGGTAGATACCTAGCTTAGGAGGCCTGGGAAAAATTGTGCATTCGTAGGAGTGCTGTGAAGATTTTCTTAAAGGATTGAAAATACAATCTCAGTGTTCAAATGTGATTGAACTGAGATCAAGATCTATTTGTGTGAAGAGAAAATTTGAGAGGAAAGAAAAGAGTAACAGAGAGAGAGAGAGAGAGAGAGAGAGAGAGAGAGAAAAGGAAGAGAGAGTGAGAGAAACTGAATTTTCTTACTTAATGAATAAACTGAGAGTACAATCATATATATAATGCAACCTGCCTAAGAGATTGAATAACAGAATTAATCCAAACTATATGGATCAATTCCGTGAAATTAGGAAAGATAACTAACTCCCTAACTGACAGAAGCTTCGCGCCAATACATCTGAATTTAGCTTAACTCTAGACGACGTCGTTCTACCTTCTGAAACTTAAATACCAAATACATAACATGGTGCGTTCTTGCTTTAGTGAAATGGTGCATTGCACCTATGTTCAAAACCAACGGCCATCCCTAAATTCAGTCATCTTCAACCTTGCGCCTATTGTGCAATCAAACTAGGACTGAGTGCAAATCAACCATTTGCAATTTGTTTTAACTTCTCTGAAGTAGAAACACCATGATCACTAACATCCCTCTTCAAACTTTTGGGGGAGGTATCCAACAGAAGTTTGTGTCGTTGAAGAAGAAACGAGGGAGAAGGCAATGGTTTGGTGAAAACATTAGCAAGGTTGTCCTTGCCAAAAACAAAATGCACACACACAAATCATGACGCAACACCTTTTCACGAACATAGTGGTAATCTACTTCTATGTGTTTTGTGCGAGAATGGAACACAGGGTTGGCAGAGAGAGCAATAGCGAAAGCATTGTCACATCAAAGGACAGGGACATGATAGAAAAAAATCCTCAATTCCTTGAAAAGAATACGTAGCCAAAACACCTCTGCAGCAGTAGTGGCCAAGGCACGATACTCTGCCTCCGTGGAAGAACGAGCAACAGTGGCCTATTTCTTGGAAGACCAAGAAATGGGAGAAGGACCAAGAAATACCAAAAGACTTGTGGTAGAATGACGGTTAAAAGGATCTCCAGCCCAGTCTGCGTTTGAGAAGGCTGTGAGAGTCAAAGGAACAGGGGAGAAGGAGATGCCATGATAAAGGGTGCTGCGAAGATATCTGAGAATTCTCTTAGTAGCTTCAAGATGAATAGTTGTAGGATTGCTCATGAACTGATACAGTTGATGCACACTAAAAGCAAGGTCTGGGTGTGTGAAAGTCAAATATTGGAGAGCCCTAACCATGCTTCTATACTCAGTGGGGACAGAAAGAGCAACACCTTAATGAGGAAGCAAATGTGTAGAAGGGAAGCAAGGAGTCTTGGTTGGTTTAGAATTCTCCATGTGAAAACGACGGAGTACATCTGAAGCTTACTTAGATTGTGTAAGAGTAAGGCCAAATGGAGTTCTAGAAATCTGGACAACCAAGAAATAGTTGAGATCCCCAGGATCCTGAACACAGAATTAAGAGCAGCAACAAGAGAAGAAATATGCTTGGAATTGTTCCCTGTGAGAATAATGTCATCTACATAAAGAAGTAGATAGATGATAGTACCCTTGGATTGAAAGATGAACAAGGAACTGTCAGCAAAGCAAGCTTGAAATCCTAGATGAATCAAGTGAAAAGTGAACCTCTCAAATCAAGCCCTTGGTGCTTGTTTGAGATAAAGGGATTTGTGCAACTTGCAAACATAGTTAGGGTGAGCTGCATCAACATAGCCTGGAGGTTGTTGCATGTAGACTTCCTCCTTGAGATGGCCATGAAGAAAAACATTTGACACATCTAGTTGTTTTAATGGCCAATTACAACTGACAGCAATGGCAAGTACTAGTCTGACAGTAGCTGACTTAACCACTAGACTGAAGGTTTCTGAGTAATCAATACCAACTTGTTGGTGAAATCCTTTTGCAACAAGCCTGGCCTTATAATGAGCAATAACACCATCACTGTGAAGTTTGATCTTAAACACCAATTTACAACCAACTAGATTAGCATGAGGAGGAGTAGGAACCAAGGACCAGGTTTGTTATCTCTGTAAGGCTTGAAATTCTGCATCCATAGCTTCACACTACACTGGATACTTGGAAGCAATTTTCTAAGAAGGTGCTTCAGTGTGTGTGTAATCCAACATAGCCTTATAACATAGCTTAGGATTGGGTTTAACAATGCCACTTTTGGATCTTGTCTGCGTTGGATGTTGGACAGGAATAGTGGGAGCAGTAGGTAAAGGTAAGATAGTAGATGGAATAGGAGAGGTAGATGATATAGGTATAGAGACATTTGGATCAGTGGAGGAAGGAGTGAAGGTGAAAGTATTAGGCAGGGTAGGTTCAGATTGTGGTGTGACTATAGGAGCAAAAGATTGGGAAAGGAGAACATTAGTTGCATTAGAACTAATATTAGCATGTGGTGAGGGAGTGGTATGAGAATTATATGGTCCTAATAGTGAAGGTTGATTAGAAGCATGAAGATAGAGGAGATTGGATAACCAGAGAGCATTTGAAAGATTAGAAGCCGGTGAAGAAGACTGACTGACAAAAGACAGAGGAGTAGATGAAGGAAACTTGGCTTCATTAAACAGAACATGCTTAGAGGTATATATATGGTGAGAAGAAGGATGAAGACACAAATACCCTTTAGAACTAGTGGAGTAACCTAAGAAAATACACTCCTTGGTTCTGTGATCAAGCTTATGACTAGAATAAGGTTTAAGATGAGAGTAGCAGGCACAACCAAAGACCTTGAGTTGGGATAGGTCTGGGAAAGCAGAATACAACTTAGACTAGGGAGAAACAAAACTAAGAACTAAGGTGGGAAGCAAGTTGATTAAGAAAATTGTAGTAAAAAGAGCATAGGACCAAAAAGAAGTGGACATAAAAGCTTGAGGCAGAAGGGTGATTGTGGTTTCAATGAGGTGCTTGTGTTTCCTTTCAACAGGGCCATTTTGTTGGTGTGTATATGGACAAGAGATTTGATGGATAATGCCATGTTGGGACCAAAATGACCTAAAGGCAGTAGAAGTATACTCCCCACCTCCATTAGATCTGAAGGTTTTTATTTTGGTAGAGAATTGAGTTTCAACCAAGGCCTTGAACAAGATAAACATGGAAAACACTTTAGATTTGTATTTAAGAGGGTATAACCAAGTAAACCTTGTAAAATGATCAACAAAGATAACATAATAACGAAAATCATTGATAGATGTGACAAGAGCAGGACCCTATACATCAGAGTGCATAAGTTCAAAAGGAGATAATGCAACAAATTGAGATTTAGGAAAAGGTAAATTGTGCATTTTGCCATACAAACAATGAGTACAAGTTTGAACCAAATTTGTACGCTTATCCATGACAAAGCTATCATTAGAAAACACATATTTGAGAACTTGATCATGTGGATGACCAAGTCTCATGTGCCACAGTGTCTTATTAAAACCAACAATCCTAGACACATTGTTACAAACTTTAGAAACATGATTACAAACTTTGGAAAACAAGTGAAGCTGTGAAGCTTTATGAGGATAAATGAGATAAACTTCATCTTCACTCTTGCCTTGGTATAGGACCTTCCCCGTGGCCAATGCCCGAATGGACATAATGTTTTTGTCAAAATAACACCAACAATTGTTATCTTAACAGATTTTATGGACAGAAGCAAGATTGGAGGAAATGGATGGAACTATAAGGACATTATGTAATTGAAGAGTGGAAGAAGATGAAGGAATGAGAGAATTACCTATGTGAATAATTGGTAAGTTCTGTCCATTTCCCACTGTGAGGTGATCCTGACCTCCATATGGTTGAGCAAAGCTGAGTTGATTGAGTTTAGAAGTCACATGATCAGTGGCTGCACTGTCTACAAGCCAAGGCTGCTCTTGTGCAAGGCAAGCATTGAATGCTGTGGCCATGGCAACAAGTTTGGTTGGTGGATGCTTGCCTTAATAGGCATAGTCCATCCTATGATAAAAGTCTATAGCTGTATGACTAAGCTTGTTACAAATTTGGCACATAGGCCTATTTGATCTTGGAGCAGATGAGCTTGAACTTGACTGATGTGATTGGAAGGGAGTGAACTGATTATAATGAGGTGCGTGATTACTTGCATCTCTTCCTCCTCTTCCACCTCGATTATTATAACTTCCTCTGCCTCTCTCTCTATTATTCTGATTGAAATTACCACCTGGCCTTGGAGTAGCAGTAGCTGCCATTGCAAAGATTGAATCTTTAGCATCTAACCCTTTATTTAAGGATTCCTTTCACCATTAAGTATAGTTGACAACTCATTAAAGCTTAATGGTATGCTTCTGGTCCTTATTGTTGACTTGAAAGCATTGTAGTCCTTTGGCAAACCCTTGAGTGTTATATGGAGCAACTCCTCATCATCTAAAATTATTCCAACTGCTAGTAGCTTATCCTTCACAACTTTGATTTTCCTCAGATAAGCATCAACAGAATCTGCACCCTTCTTAAGATTCTGAAGCTCTCCTTTTAGGTTCATCACATGAGGCCTAGAGATTGAGGAGAACCTGTTCTCTAGAACCTTCCAAACTTCCAATGCAGTAGTACATCCAATAGTGAGAGACAAAATTGATGGCTAGATAGTGGAGCTGATGAAGGTTAGTAAGGCCTTTTCCTTAGACCTCCAGAGTGTATATTTTGGATTCACAATTGCAGTGTAAACTCCACTAAGATCCTTAAGAAATTTCTCTGGAACCATTTGTGGTTCTTCTAGCAATTCATACAGAGAATAAGTTTCTAGAATCATTGTAATTTGATGTTTCCACACGATATAGTTGGTATTATACAACTTGACTGTCATCATGTTTGACATGTTTGAAAGAAGAAGAAGTGGTTGATTCATCACATTCATCAAAGAATTAGTAAATGTTGATGAGCTTGCACCTGCGGAAGAAGATGATGCAGCTGTTAAGTTTGTGGCTGCCATTGTTGAATTTTGTATAGGAATCTCAGACTCTAATACCATGAAAATTTTCTTAAAGGATTGAAAATACAATCTCAGTGTTCAAATGTGATTGAACTAAGATCAAGATCTGTTTGTGTGAAGAGAAAATTTGAGAGAAAAGAAAAGAGTAACACAGAGAGAGAGAGAGAGAGAGAGTGAGAGAGAGTGAGAGAAACTGAATTTTCTTACTTAATGAATAAATTGAGAATAAAATCATATATATAATGCAACCTGCTTAAGAGATTGAATAACAGAATTAATCCAAACTACACAGATCAATTTCGTGAAATTAGGAAAGATAACTAACTCCCTAACTGACAGAAGCTTCGCGCCAATACATCTGAATTCAGTTAAACTCTAGACGACGTCGTTCTACCTTCTGAAGCTTAATACCAAATACATAAAATGGTGCGTTCTTGCTTTAGTGAAATGGTGCGTTGCACCTATATTCAAAACCAATGGTCATCCCCAAATTTAGTCATCTTCAATCTTGCGCCTATTGTGCAATCAAACTAGGATTGAGTGCAAATCAACCATTTGCAATTTGTTTTAACTTCTTTGAAGTAGAAACACCATGATCACTAACATGCTAGAGGTCTTGGATTAAAAAAGGCAAAGGATATCAACAAATCTCTCATTGCTAAGCTTGCATCGGTGGTAGCATCCAAGAGAGATAGTTTGTATATAAGGCTATTTCAGAGTAAATACAAGAAGAGGTAAGATTGGCTTAGAAGAGAACTTTTAACGAATGCACCCCAATTTGGAGAGCCATAAAGAAAACGAAAACCTTGATCACTAAAGGAGCTTGTTATCTGGTAGGTGATAGAGCTTCCATTAACATTTGGTTGGACCATTGGATACCATGGTTAGCAGGCTTCTTGAACTACACTGTTGGGTTGTCAAATTGTTACATGAGTTTTTTGACCCTATATCTATACAAGCTATTCTCAGAATCCCTATCCTCGCTAGGCTTAAACTTAACAATTTATGTTGGATAAAGAATCCTAAGGGGTGCCTTCTTTGTCAAATATTCTTATAGAATCTCTGAAGAGTATCTAATTGTCTCATCTAATACTAATGCACCATGACAAATACTATGGAAGCTCAAAGGTCATGAAAGAATCAAAATGCTACTTTGGAAGATTGGCTCCAACCCATTGTCTACTTAAGAAAACCTCCTATAAAGAATTGGCAATGATGATCCAAGTTGTGCTCTTTATGGCGTAACAATAGAGTCTTTTGCCCATTTGTTCTTTAAATGCCCTGGTACTAGAGTCATCTTGTTTGTTGGTAAGTGGGGATGAGATTTGATTTATGCCCAATTAATTCAAATAAAGACATTAATAAAGATCCTTTTAATCACTTTTCAGGTACTCATCTACATAGGGAGGAGGCTTCCATGTGCTATTTGCATATGACCTTCACTTTGGACTCAATTTGGAGTTTGAGGAACAAATGTGTGCATAATGGTGGGGGATGTTATGGCCATCACTAGGGTGGCAATTTTTATCCATATCCATGAACCCAACCATTACTCACCTAATTTAGTTAAGTCTTAACCTAACCCATTTGAATATTTGGGTTAAATGGGTAAAGACCTATTAGGTTATTTAATTATATGGGTCTGAATGGATAAACCCACTAATACACACTAAAACCCATTAAAAATTTAAATAAACATAAAATCTAAATTTCTAAAAAATGACCAAAATACCCCCGAATCCTAACAAATGACCAAAATACCCCAAAAACTCAAAAAATGACCAAAATACCTCCCAAACCCAAAAAATGACCAAAATACCCCCAAAAACTAAGAAAATGACCAAAATACCCCTAAAACCCAAAAAATGATCAAAATACCCATGAAACCTAAAAACTACCCAAATACTCCCAAAACTTAAAAAATGACCAAAATACCCCAAAAACCCACAAAATGACCAAAATACCCTCGAAACCTAAAAAATTATCGATATACCACAAAACCTAAAAATTACCAAAATACTTCTGAAACCTAGAAATTTACCGAAATAACCAAAAAATCTAAAAATTATTGAAATACCCGTAAAACCTAAAAGATGACAGAATTGCCCTTGTAACCTAAAAAATGATTGAAATACCTTTAGAATCTTAAAAATGATCAAAATAACCTCGAAACCTAAATAATTATCGAAATTCCCTTTAAGCCTATAAAATGATTGAAATACTCTTAGAACCTTTAATTTGTCAAAAATATCCTCAAAACATCCAAAATACCCAAAACCTCTATTTTGGTAATTTTAGATGTTTCAGGTGTATTTTGGTCATCTTACATGTTTAGGGGTATTTCGGTTATAATTTAGGTTTCAGGGGTTTTTATCAATCATTTTTTTTAAAGGTTTTGGGGTTATTTTAGTCATTTTTTTTTAGGTTTTGGGTTATTTTAATCATTTTTTAAGTTTCAGGGTATTTTGGTAGTTTTTTAGGTTTTGGGGATATTTCAATCATTTTTTAGGTTTAGGAGGTATTTCGGTCATTTTTTAGGTTTTAGAGGTATTTTAATCATTTCTTAGGTTTAGGGGGTATTTTGTTAATTTTTTAGGTTTAGGGTGTATTTTGGTAATTTTTAGGTTTTGGGGGTATTTCAGTTATTTTTTTTAGGTTTTGGGGGTATTTTGGTAATTTTCTTTTAGGTTTTGAGGTTATTTTGATCATTTTTAGGTCTTAGGGTATTTTGGTAATTTTCTAGGTTTCGAGGGTATTTCAGTCATTTTTTAGGTTTCAGAGGTATTTCAATCATTTTTTAAGTTTTGAGGGTATTTTGGTAATTTTTTAGGTTAGGGTGTACTTTGGTATTTTTTAGGTTTTGGGGGTATTTTGGTAATTTTTTAGGGTTTGAGGGGTATTTTGGTCATTTTTTAGGTTTTAGGGGTATTTTAGTCATTTTTTAGGTTTCAGGGTATTTCGGTCATTTTCTTAAGTTTGGGGGGTATTTTGGTAATTTTATAGGTTTCGAGGGGTAATTTGGTAATTTTATAGGGTAATTTGGTAATTTTTTCAAGTTTCGGTGGTATTTTAGTCATTTTCTAAGTTTCAAATGTATTTTGGTCATCTTTTAGGTTTTAAGGGTATTTTTGGTAATTTTAAGGTTTTGGGGGTATTTCGGTAATTTTTCAGGTTTAGGGGGTACTTTGGTCATTTTTTAGGTTTATAGGGTATTTTGGTCATTTTTAGGTTTTGAGGGTAATCTTTTAGATTTTGGGGATATTTTGGACATTTTAGAGTTTTTGGGAGGTATTTTGCTCATTTTAGAGATTTTGAAGGTATTTTGATCATTTTAGTGGTTTTTTAACATATTTGGTGATTTTAGAGATATCAGGGGTATTTTGGTCATTTTAGAGGTTTCATGAGTATTTTGCTCATTTTAGGGATTCTGGTCATTTTAATGGTTTTTGAGCATATTTGGTAATTTTAGAGATATTGGGGATATTTGGTTATTTTAGAGATTACATGGGCATTTTGCTCATTTTAGAGATTTTGGTGATATTTTGCTCATTTTAGAGATTTTGGGGATAATTTTGGATGTCCAAGGGTATTCAAGTAGTTTTAGAGATATTTGGGTCATATTGGGTTAAATGGGTGGATTACTAATTAAATGGGTTGGGTTGGTAATGGATAACTAATTTATATATAAATGAGTCATAAATGGATAAATGGGTAATTACACACCTAAACCATTTATGACCCAACCCACCCTTTTGCCACCACTAACATCATAGAGAATAGGGTTAAGGAATATGCCTTGGTTTTACCTAGTGAAGATACTAAGATTTTTAATAGAGCTGTTGAACTTGAAGCATGACAACCCCCACTTATAAGCATGGTCAAACTAAATGTGGATGCAACTGTCAATGATAACCTAATTGCCCTGGTAGTGGTGGCTAGAGACAGTTCTAGTGAAGTGCTCAAGGTCTAGGCCAATTAAGCTTCATGAGATGTGCTCTCTTTTGCAAGACGAGACGACAACCTTCCTCTGGGCCATACATGTTGCTACCAGAGAGAACTGGATACAGGATGTCGTAGAAGGTGATGCAACAACTTGTGTTGACAATCTCAATGCAAAACTTACTGTTAGGGTCAAAAGCCATTTCTGTTTTAATAAAGCATGCCCATGAAAGTATTTTGGATGCTTGTATGGTTGGCTGTATTGATGTTGGCTCTTTTCTTTGATTAGTGAAAGTTCTTGTTTATATGTATTAAAATTTATTTGAATTTGTTAACAAAATAATAACAAAAAAATCAATTTATAAAATTTCTCAAAGTACAAGTTATTATTTCAAATTAAAGAACAAAAAGTCAGTTTGATTTTACCAAAGTTCAGGCAGTCTTTTGTATTTTTCCCATTTTTTATTCTCAAATATTTTTGTTTTTTAAGTTGAGTATGGAATTAGGTGCGGATATTACAACATAATGTTGTTTATATACAAGAGTTTAGGATAGCCTTTGGCTTTAGAGTCAAAAGAAATTACAATGAAATTTAAATGGTATAGAATCATAGGAGATTTTTGCAATTACATTTCAATTTTCACTAGATGATTAAGTTGAAATGTATTAAAAAAATTCCTATTCTTAAAACCCTAGTTCTACATAATACCTCAAGGTTGCGTTGCAGCTGGGTTTGGAGGGCCTAACTTTAGGGAGACCAGCTCTTTCCTTTCTGTCCTTTCTTGTCAGAAAAAAATTTTTTTTTTTTAATTCCGAACACAAACTTAAGGGCTGTTTGGTATGGTATTTTAATAGATAGTTTTTAGTTTTTAAACAACATTACATGTATTTTCACATATTTTTTCAAAAAATACAAATAATGTTACTAGAACAATGTTACCAAACACAAACTTAAGGGCCGTTTTGTATGACATTTTAAGAAATAGTTTTCAGTTTTTAAACAACATTACATATATTTTCACACATTTTTTTACTTATACATATTTTTAAAAAAATACAAATAACGTTACTAGAACATCGTTATCAAACAGGCCTTAAATAGCTCAACAAATATCATTGAGCAACGGCATTAAGTTACATGTATATTCTGCATATATAATACCTTAAGCCCAAAGTTGCGTTACAATTGGGTTTGGTTGCACTTTTACATAAACTCGTTACTTGCAGTTTGCCATATCACAAAACCATATAGTTCTAAATATTTTTCTAGTTTAGAACGTGAAAGTATTTAGTACTTTTTTTTTTTTTTTTGGTAAACAAAAGTATTTAGTACTTACTTTCACACTTTACCTCTGTTTTAGTGAGTGCTTCTTGTACTACTACTAAGTACTGACAATAATGTGCCTGGTGCATAAATGGAAATTAATCGTATACGCTCAAAGTGCTCTTGTATGTATGCACAGTACAACAGATACAGACATACAGTACATACTTTTTCTTCTTCTTGTTGATGCCAGACCACTTTTCTGGGTGCTCCTTAATCTTTTACAGAGCTCTAGCATTCGCTTCTTTTGGGAGCCCATTCTACCTGTTAGGGAGCCACGTGTCAACTAATTATTAGGGAGGAAGGGGGGCCTGGCCTTCAAAAATTTTAATTTTTTTTTTTTACAATTTATTTATTTATTTATTTATTTTTAATTTGGGTTTTCAAAAGTTTACTCTCCCACCCTTCAAAAACTTGATCAAATCCAATAAGCCTACTAAAGAGAAGAAAAGAAAAACACTGGTCTATTGAACCATTGATTTTTTTTTTCTTTTAACTATTCCTTTTGTAATGTTTTGATTTATATAACAAAGAATCACTAAATTATAAAATTTTTAAAAATATTATTGTTGCATGTTTAGAAAAATTAGATAATTTTTGCATAATTATAAGAGTTTAAATTAACGTCAAGTTCTTTTAAAATTTGATCAAAGCTAGCTCAATATAGTTTGAGATCTAAAACGATAATTGTATAGGGTGCCCATTTTTTACATATTTAAAATTCACGCCTCTTATTTTTTGAGATGCTCAATTGCTAATTACGTTATTGTACTTAGATTTTGCGAACATCTCATTTTCAACTTATAATAGAACTAATGTGCTTAATGTCTTTATGATATAGTTGGTTTTAAGTAGGATTTTATCAATTTAAATTTTGAAAAAAAAAATTATTTTTGCAAAAACGATAGTGAGATTCAATATAAATTTTCTATTAGAGATTCAATTAATTTTTCTATTCCTCTTTTTTTTTTCCCTTTTTTTTTTCTTAAGCTTTTATATCCGATATGATATTGACTAAAAAGAATTTATAATTAAAAAAATATTTTTAAAAAAAATTCTCTACACTATAAAATATAATATGGCAATAACAAAATAAAATTTAAAGAATAAAATAATAGAACCTAATTTATCACTTAATAATGAAATAACCCAACAGCCTTAACTTGTCCAAATAAAGACAAATTTAAGACATAACTCAGTGAATTAATACTAACTAAATCAAGATCAATTCTATATAAAAACCCTAATATTATGGTTTAGGTATAAAATGTAACCAAAAAAAAAAAAAAGAGATGAAAATATAAATTATAATTTTCCTTGAGTATGGCAATGTATAGTGAAGAAAAGCTAAAAATCTAATTTTCTATTTTGATTTTGATGTTGAGATAAAGAAATTGATTGGTGTGTGGTTGTATAAGTGATTTAGTGGCTAAAGTTTGACAATTTATCATGCAGGAGAATTACTTGCAAACATTGAAGTATCAAGTCATTATAAGAAATTAATCATCCATGATGATTTGACACTCAGAACAAATTTTTTTAGTGAAACAACTTAAGATTTTAATTGGGTTAAAAAAATTTATTCGCCTACAATTTTTGAGATCTTCTTAGGATGAGGGAGGAAGTGAACAATCCATCTATGTTTTTTCAATAAGTTATTAATCTAAATTGTTGAGTCTGTCTTGACCTGTTTATAAATATCATGATGATTTGGCTTCAAAACAAAATCTCTTTTTGGGGTCTGCTATTGCCTCCGAAGTACTAGTACGACTATGACTCATTTCATGATAAGAATTTAGAACACTCTGAAAGCAAACGAATGCAGATGATTTGCATCAACCGATTGCAGTAGAATATATTCTTCATTTTATATTACACTTGAAAAGAAACCTGCAGAACTAATTCAACTAGTAAAAGAAAAAGGGAAAAGGTATTTTGGATCCATTCTTAATAGTCCTGTTGCCCCCATTGGTCCATGGTTTTCACAAGTTTACTTCCACCAATTATAGATGCGCCCTGATTTTGTTTGTTTTCTTATTCGTATCTCTTTAATTCATAATATATTCTCTCTGTCTCTCCCTCTCTCATGTTATTTGTCTCTGAAAAGCTCATTATTTATTTAAAATCTAGGTTAATTGATATTTGTTTTAATAAAATCTGGTGTAGTTCTACCATACCAAAAGCATAACAATCTTGAAACCTTATGAATTTCTCTATTTAAAACATGGTTGGATTAAACTTTTAGGAAACATGTACTTAAATTTGAGTATCTAGTGGTGGGGGCTTAAGCAAGATACGCAAGGTAAATTTGAGTATCTAGTGGTGGGGGCTTAAGCAAGATAATCGACTCTAGTCTAATCCAAATATCACGAAAGGAGATGTCAACAACAAGAGCAGGACTTCATTTTTTATTTTTTTATGGGTAGGTAGGACTTCATTTGATAAGGAAGAAATGATGAGACTCATTAGAAGCTAATCTTGGTGAGTCCATGAAACAAAGGCCGGATTGGAAACTTGTTCATTATTGGGTGTTACTGTGACTGGTGGACAAGGGTTTGAACCATCAATAAAATCAAGGTGGTCTTGGCCACGGAAAAAAGGAATAAGTTGGGTTTTCCAATAAGGTTGAGTGAGAGATGAGTTATTGGGATGGAGAGAGGATGATGATGAAGAAGAAGAGGAATCATTGATGGACCAGGAAGCATAGACATTTCATTTTGAGTGTTGTACCAACCATTTTATGTTATAATTATTTTGATATTGCTTATGTCACCATGTCGTACTTATGTCCGTGTTTGAATAGAAAATAATTTTTATGTAATCTATCAACCATAATAAGAGAAAATTTCTAAATATACTACAAAATGTATTCAACATTATAATAAATCAAAACTTTAAATCCTAGCATTATTATATTGATTCATATTCCCATATAATTATCAATACAATGTACTAAATATGTCTTTAATAAATTTGATATTGTGGGTCTCTTTCTCTATATATATGTGTGTATGATATTTTTAACTCAAAAATACAAGTATGGTGACTAAATTGTGTGCATATATTATGCTTAACTGCATTTAGATTTAACCCAAAATATATATATATATATATATATTCTAAAAAAAAATTTTATTTGAGAAACACATAAACACACACACACATATATGGGGGAAGGGGGATGAGATAAGGAAATACACTCACATGCCAACACCAAAACTGCATGCGGCAGTTAGTGTCATGGAACAAATGATAAACCCCTTCTCAATATCACACCTTACTGATGTGGGATGACTTGATATATTCTAAAACTTAATTTCTAAAATTGAAAGTACAAAGACTGAAATGAACCATACATAAAAATATAAATGTGAGATTTGCAAATGCCCTTATAATTTATTTATGTCATTTATATGGCTTAAATTTTTCAGTAATTTAATTTAATTTTATCAATTTAAAAGTGATGGTCAATCTTTACTCAGTGGTCAACTCACATTTATAGATAGTGCTCATCAGTGGCACACTTATGCAAAGTGTACATGTGTATTTCCTAGTTCTCTTGCTCCACTATTAATATAAATACATAACAATCGAACAAAGAAAATAAAAATCAATATTTTGAACACCTACTATTACCATCCTCTCAATTAGCTCCTTTAAGTGGATCATAATTAGTTTAAACGTTAAAATCATTTGTTGTCAAATATTATCTACAAAAAAATCTATTGATACTTTAACATAATGATAAAAAATAATTATCATAGAAATGACTCATAATACATTAGTTTGAATCTTATTGGATTCATATCTAAAACCGAAAAGAAAAGAAAGAAAAAAACGACTCCTTTAATTGTATCTTCCATTAAAATTATTCAAAACATATCTTTAATTAAAAAATTGATTTAAAAAAATGATTGGATTCATATTTTTCAACAATTATGTTAATGGCTAACCATTGAGGACTTCGACAAACACCACCCAATATAATTATGTCTACTGATACGTTATGCACACAAGTCCCTTTATCTCTTTTTGTTTTGAGCACTTTGGACTTCGCTATTTTGGGTGGCAAGTTTGTATCAGACATGATCAATACCCATCAATTTGCTGATTTTTTATAACACGGAACTGGCATGGAATGCTGGTCATGGATTAGGTTTCTGAATGAAAATTATCCAGTCAAATACTTCCACTAAGTACTGTTATAGCGAAGTTTTTGTTGTGCTGTAGATGGAAATTAACTATTCATTTAGGGGAAAAAAAGAAGTAGTATTGCATTTATAATATTTTCATAATAATTTTACCACAAATTCTAGATGTAGATTTACCATTAACATCACATTTTACTTATTAATAACAATTTACTACTTATAATTTGTTATAAAATTATTATGAAAATGTTGGGATCGCAGTATTAAGATGAACCCCACTTCCTACTCATACTCAGAGGGCTTTGATATTGCACCTGACATATAATTGGTAAGAAAGGAAGATGGGAAATGATAGACTGATGTGATACCAATCCCATGCTTTTCTTTGAACTTGAACTATAAGACAGTGAAGCCAAAACCCTAAACTGGACCAAGTGAAAAAAGTTGGAGAGATAATTGAACATTGGGTTGTGTGCCACGTGTCCTAAGTATGATTCTCTTATTGAAAATAAGAACGCCCCTCCTCTTGATTTTTCGCAGGCATTAGCATATGATAAGGTTGTTATGCACTAAGTTTAGACCAGCTAAAGAGTAACAAATTCATTAGCTTTTAATGGAAAGCAAATAATGAAAGCGAGCACAAAAGGAGGGAGTGATTGATTTTGTGCAAGTTTATTTTAATTTTATATAATTACATGTGCATAATAGAGAGTAGAGATGTAACTCTTAAAAAGCCTTAGTAGAGCACTTTATTCTAATACATTTGCACTAACATTTTTATTTTTTATTTTTTGCTGGGGGGGCTTAACTTAGCGTCTTCTTGCGGCTGTTTCTCTCTGTGCATTGAAATAAACAGCAGCAACTGGTAAGCCAAGATCGTTTTCAGCTGCAAAACTTCGAGTGTTGAAGTGATCCCTTGAAGAAGGTGGGGTTACTGACTGTCTGCGTTTCTGTTTGAACAGAACAAACACAAACCTGTGGATCCCAATATTAGGCCTTGGAATCTCATAGCTCACAACCTCCCTTCCTGTAATATACAAGAAAAAAAAAAGAAAAAAAAAAGATGAAACTATAGATTAAAGCCTTATCTTTGTATTACTCTCTCCTTTCCAGCATGTGAAATTAATAGAATGAACATACCAAATGTGGCATCTGTTGTGCCAGGAATGTCTGTGACTATCCTGTAACATAATATATAAATGGTTAGTTCCGTTTGTTCAATTTTAGCTTAGTATATATCATCCAAACATTTTGATCAGGGTAACTCCATTATGGAGTTTTTAAAATCCTACCTATTCATTTTGAAATTAAAAATTGATGATATGATAAAATTCAATCCACTCGTTTCAAAATAGATGGATAAGATTTTAAGAACTTAATCCATGTTAAATATACTACATTTTTTTTTTTTTGATAGGTAAATATACTACATATTGGTTACAACAGTTATGGAAAACATTAATTGATATAGAAGGACAAGGATAGACAAATATGTGCTAGTGCTAAAAGGTTATTCTGCAATTTTCTATGACACAAATGAAGCATTCTAGCAAGTAGCAACTGCTATAGTGTTTTTGCACTGTTAAGCGCCCTACAGCTGTTTGTATCTGAACATCTGGGGTCTCTGAAATAATTAACCATATCCAAGTGTATGTAATCACTTTTATCTATATATTTATTTTTCATTTAGTTTATTGTTAGACATGGGCTAGCTGTTATATATATGTGTTACCAGTGTAGGTGTTCCCTTAAATAAGGATCACTAGGGCCAGGAACATCTGGATCAGTCATGACCTGCAAAAAAGAGGAGGGAACACATGGTGCAAAAAAATCAAGAAATCTTCAATAATAGGGAGAGAGAGAGAGATATATATAATAAAGCAACACAATAATGAAGAAAGAGAAATGAGAATAAGGATAAATAGGGGAAATTCAAAGTACCAGTGTGAAAAAAGATCTCATGTCACCTCCTTGAACCTCAACCCTAGGTTTGTTGGTTACTGTGGAAGGATAGAACTCATGCCCATTGCAGACTTGCTTGTTGTTGTAAGTGATAGACATTTTTATGCTTGGTGTGAAAGAGTCAAGAACATCTCCTATGACTCTACCAACAATGAGAGGCTCAGATATTCTTGCCATTGAAAGAGTGAGAAAGGGAGAGAAGTGACTTGAGAGGTTGAATAACTCAGGTGTTTGCTATTGGGCATGGAAATAGAAACAGCATATTTATAGTAGTTTGAAGTACCCCTGGCTACAAGTCACTTAGATCTTAATGTGCCTTGAGGTTATTTGAGCATAAAAGAATATCATAATTGACATCTAGAAAAAGAGGTTACTAGACTGAGTTTGTTCCCACCTCTCTCTCTCTCTCTCTCTCTCTCTCTCTCTCTCATAATTAGGCACGTCAAGAGCTTAGTGGTTTGTTTTCTATGAAATCAACTAGGTATGTGAAGCCCCCCTCTCTCGTATTGGGTCCCTAGGAATTGGTTCTTAGTTTGCTGTTTATTTGTAACCAAATGAAATCTCATACATAAGATTTTTTTTTTTTTTTTTGGGGTTAAAGTTATAAATTAAGATATTATATAATTAGAAAATTTTCGGCATGAAATATTGTAAGTCCTCAATTTACAAGTTATTTGTAATATTTGAATAGAAAAATGCTAAAGATTTTATATGATTTTTTTTTTTTAAATTTTACTTCATAAATATTAACAAATGTTACGATAAATATGATTGATGATTTAAAAAGCATAATAAATAAATGTATAACTCGTTTTTAATGATTAGTGACACTTAAATTTGAATAAGTAATATAATAAAATTTTATAATATCTTTAACATCACTTGTCTAAAAATTTTGAAATATAGGAGCATGGAGATTGTTAAAATAATAGCCTTGTGTTACCTTAGCACTGTCCCTATAAATTTTGCACGTGGGGTCCTTGCTAAAAAAGTTGTAATTTCTTCTTTATATTTAAAACATAAAGCAAATACAGGAAACTCCTAAGGTTCTTCCTTTTTTTTTTTTTTTTTTCTTTTTCTTTTTGATGAACAAGGTTCTTTGTGAACGTTTCTCCAAAAAAAAAAAAAAAAAAAGGTTCTTTGTGAACATTGCTCTTATAGGGAAATCATCTTTTGCATTTAAGGTAATAAAAAAGTAGAAATTGTTGAACAAAAATCATAGAACTTTCCTGGATTACATATGCACATAGAAAATTACTATTTTCGGAGATTCTTTGAGGGTCTCAGGGCATAAAGGAACTCCACCACATTTGCCGAGAGCAATGAGTGTTAGTGCTCAGAGGTCATTTCAAAGCAAAAGGGATTCAGTTCCAAGAATAGTAAGGAGAAGAAGGTGGGTTTTCTATAACTAGAAGCCAAAGTACTTTTTCTGTATATCCCTAGCTGTAGCTGGACTTCATGTCATGTGATATTTCTCAATACACCACGCCCCATGTTTCATCTCTTATTTCTTTACTTATTTGTTTATTTTCTTCTTTCTCCCTCACCATGTTTTCTCTCATTTTCCCTAATATTATAACATATCAATGTTAAGCTTCCAATAAGATTGATACATATACATTCCCATATCAATGATGCCCATGGACACCGTAGTCAGGCACTGCAGTAATCACATCCCAAAATAATATTCTAGCCGCAGATTATCCAGCCAAAAAGAATATGGCATATGTGCCTAGCAGCAGTATTTTAGCATTTTCAAAATGGTTTTCTTATTATTTGAGAGCTAAAGATACATGCATTTGTAACTCTTCTTTGTCCTTTCTGGTGCAATTTTAGCTTTAAAAATGGAGGGGAAAAAAACAGAAGTCTTCTCTAGTTCGATGGCAATTAATAAGCAGTACGTATGCTAGATAATAAAACTGAGCCACTCCCTTACCAAAAATTCCGTTCCTTCCATATGGGTTGAATTGTGAATACCATAAAGTATAAACAATATATAAAAATCTATTTTGGTTATTTAGTCAGCAAGGCTTTTAGATTTAGTCTTATTTTTTATAAAGAATCTTCTCTCTCTCTCTTGGTGGAGTCAGAATTTTAACTTTGGGAGGCCAAATTAAAATGTTATAATTATTTTTTTATAGATTATATATTATGTATATATATATATATATATATTAGCCTAGAAATAATACAAACATAGTTAAACATGCAAATAAAAATATTTTATAAGCCAATAAATGTATAATAAAAAGTTTATATCAAACCCAATAAATATAAGCTAATATTAAGAAAAATACTATAAACTTTTTATCTTTTCTTGATCTATTATCTTGAAAATACTAGGTATAAAAAAAAAAATACAAATTAAAAGTATAACAAAATTTAGTTACAAAATTGATTACAACCTTACTCAATATTTTTTTATTAGAAGTGAATTTTGATAAATCTACTATTGGATTAGATCTTGTTCTTATATTCTTCATGCTTGCAAAGTTTCTAGAAAATAAAATATCAATAGCTATATTATCAATAAATTATTTAAATTGTAAATTTTTGTAATTTAAAGTTATGTATTAAATATAAACATATAGATCATATAGTAAATAATATACAATTGACACAAAATTTAATATGTGTATTGAAAGGGTAAAAAACATACAACAATTTTTATTTAAACTTTGTCCTTAAAAGTAACCCCCAATTAAAATGACCACGCATGCTATTGACAACATTTTTCAATATACACAAATCTATAATATATATATATATATATATATATATATATAAAATTGAAATCATTTGACTTTTAAAGTTGACATCATAATAAACATAAGTTTTTGGAGGCTTTACAATTTTATATACCATTATGTATATATATATATATATATATATAATTTAATTTAAATTCTATTATATACTAAACTATTTATTAGAATCTTCAATCATCATAATTTCATTATTACTAGAATCTATAGTTTCATATACAAACAAAATTATAAAAAATTCTAATTTATAATATGTAATTTTATGTACAATCACTATCATAATAAAAATTTATTAATAACTACCATAATTATCAAATTTAATATTTAGATGAAAAAAAATAAAGAGAGATTTTTTCTTTTTTCTTTTTTCTTTTTAGAAACACACACACGAGACTGAGAATGAAGTTTTAACACAAAGACTCACTACAAACTTTACTAAAAAATTATGGTAAATTTTAAGGGAATGTAATGTTTATTATACTATACATAACACAAATTATCTTAGAAAATTCTTAAAACACCTTTTGGGAATTCAATTTTTAACAATAGAATTCAAAGGCATATTGTTTTCTATATTGAAAGCTCGAATATGTGTGAAAATACAAGAGTTGTTTAGATTCTCAAATTAAAAATTATGGCTCGGTTGATTTTATTCTAACTTAGACTAAGTGCGGAATAGAGTAAATGTGAGCGAACAAACCATAAGACTACTCTAAACTATATTCATCAAATATTAACAATGAAGTGAAAGCTATAAGAGTAGGAAAGAAAGATGCAAACACAATATAACACCGCGATGTGTTATTGAAGAGGAAATCGAAGAACTCAGCGAAAAACCTCTTCGTCGCCCTCTAAGCGATAAATCGATCTACTAGATAATAAGTTGGAGTATACGAAAAACAAAAAACCCTCCAAACCTAGTCTACCCCATATACTTAAGCTTTCCAAGCTCTTACTACTAACTGACTTGACGAAGTCTTGTCTTCTCTATCTCTTCGGATCACACAATTTAGTCCGATTGCATCCACCAAACAAATAACTTCTTTCAATACTTTTCAGCAACACCAAAACCTCACTATACACTCAAAATGGGCGTGGTAAGTGTTTGAACTATCAACCTCTCAAGGATTTGGATATAGAGAGGTAGGAGTTGAGGAAAAACACAAAAGATTTTGTAGAGAATTGTGGGTATAACAATATCTAACTCTTAAGTGTTATGTCTAGGGTTTTCTCTTTGAAAAATACTCCTTTCAATATGTGGGTAATGTGGGTATATGTAGTGTGGGTGAAGACATGGTATAGCAGATATGCCAAAATAGCAAAATAGAATGTTTCGCGGGTATCTCGCGGGAATGCCTTATCCACAAATACTTGCGAAAACTAGTTGTTATGACTCTTTGCATTTTAATTATGTGCTCTACACGTGGCTCATTTCACTGGAAGGTTTCATGCGAAACTTCTCACGAAATCCACACTTTCTTCAATAGCTGCTTGAGTCTTCACACTCTCTCTCACACACAACCCATACAATGAAATCCCACATAAAATATAGGGTACCTATGATTGAACAAAAATATAATCAAATTTGGCATGAAATTAAAGCTAACACAAATTAGTTGTATTACAACTTTACATATATGATCCACATGTTATATATATGTATGTGTATACCAATAGTTCCTAAGTTAGACATACCTAATTTTTAAAAGTTAAATTAAATAAGGATTTATAATAAACTATCCTAGTTCCTAGTGGTATTAGGTAGATTTAATAATATTAGATTTTGATATAATAACATCATATTGAATGAAATAATTATGGTATCTTATCAAAAAAAGAAAAGAAGTAAATTATGGTATTAAACAAAAGAAAATCAATTAAAAATATAATGATAAGAAGATTACAACAATTTGAGAGAGAGAGAGAGAGTAATTAGGGAAGAAGCTTACATAAATATTTGATGCAGCTTGATCCGTTTATTTGCTTAAAATGAGATAGACAATGACCTTATGCTACTAAGCTAAAACAAATTACTTGCAAAAGTGCGCAATTTATTTGATTTTCTTGATTGAGTCACCGGACAACCATATCATTTTAATCTTATTTTATTTTAATTGATTTTCTTTAGTAAATATATATTTTTTAATTTGTTGAACACCTAATAGTTAAAATAAGATATATGATATGAACCATTAGAGCACCCGTACTAATACATGTATAACAACATAAGTGCTAAATTTTTCATATTCAATTCCAAAAATCATTTATATTAGTCTATGTAAACTTGCATAAATTTAGATTGTTGTTATAATAACCATGTAAATATACATGCTTATTATTCACATCCAAACTGTCTTTTTAATACATCTGTACTTAAATACATAAAGAGAGAGAAAGATGATTAGAGAGAGCCAAAAAAAAAAAAAAAAGATAAAAGTAAACAAGATAATTTGATATGGATGTTTTTGAAATGTGGTTGCATACTTGTGTAAAAAAAAAAAAAAAAAAAAATCTTATACCAAGTAGACAAATTATTTTACATAAGTTAATGCGAATGCTCTTATAAAATAACGTTACAAAAAGATAATTTCAGAGACTGTGACCATATATATATATATATATATATATATCTCTCTCTCTCTCATTACATTTTTTTTTTTTTTTAATTTTTAAACTTTGGGAAAGGGAGGGGGAGAGGGGCCATATGGCCTGCCACCTTCATCCTAATCAAACAATGATCAGACTTTTAAATATGCTAACATAGATGCAAAAGCGAAAATATAAAATAGAATAATACAAGAACATGAAAATTACATGATTCAACCTAACGACCTATATATATGAAGAAAATTCTTAAGGGCTATATTTTTATTTTATTTAATTTCTGCATAAATTAATACAAATGCTGTTATAAAGAGAATGTTACAAAAAGATAAATTAGGGACTCTGACAATGATTTCCAAATATTACTCTCTCTCTCTATATATATATATATATATAATTATTTCTTTAAACTTTGGGAAAAAAGGAGGGGGAGGGGTGGGGGCTGGGGGCATATCATATGGCCCCCCCACCTTCCTCCAAATCGAACAATGATCAGACTATTAGATTGTGGGGATATTGCCATTTGCTGGAGTGAAAGTCAGAGACTTGATTCATTTTCATTTTTCAGCTGCTAAAGCCAAGCAGCATCTCTGACTCTCTTCCCCTTTTTCATATTCAGTTTCAGAGTTTCAGTATTAAAATTCTCCCCACTTTTCACGGTCAGAATTTCATTTTCAATTTATGTTTAAACATTGTCTTCTCACTGCCTCACTCTCCCAAACCTGGGCTACAGGAACGTCGGCATAACAGGAATTGGGCTCTTGTTCTAAAGTTGGGCCAGGTACTAGTATCCAATACAGATGAATGGAGGGATTTAATGGCTACAGTTCTCTCTATAGACCAAGATTCTATAGAATTATCTTCTAACACTGGGCCGAAAAAACCAGATTAATCCCACAAATTCCACAGGCCTCTACTCTCAAAAATCTCAATCACAATCTTATAGTCTCGTTGGCAAAAAATTTTAACCGCTTTATTTATATACTAGCATTGGCTGCACGTGCAAGGCACATGCTGCTTTAGTAGTGAGAAAATTAATATAAATTTTGTGTGTAAAATTGTGAATTTTGACTCACTCAATTTGATTATATTAAAAGAGAAGTTTAATGTAGCTTACCAAATTTTGGCTCACCTAATAAACCAAAAGTAATGTAGCTTCAGTGTTATTCATCAATAATAGCTTACTTATGATTTGTTGTAAAATTAATGTGAAAATGTTGTGGATTTAACATTTTTTATTTGATATATAAGAAACTGAGATTTCAACAATTGTGAAAATATTGTGATAACAATAAGTGTTGTAACATTTTTTTTTAAGCATTTATTTTCAGTTGTAGTTGGCTACAGCCTCATATCTTATTATTTTATTTCGACTTGTAAGAAATTGACACATCAATAATTGTAGAAATATTGTAAAATTTGTTGTGTCAGTATAACAATATAAATGTCAGCTTACATCAATATTTAAAAGAAAAAAAAAAACACAAACCTATTACTGAAAAAAAAAAATGACTAACTAAACCAAAGCACTACTCTAGCTAGAGTGCTGCAGTGCAAAAACACTGGATGTACAGTGCCAAGACACTGTGTGCGCATTCGCACTTTTATTATAAACATTTATTTTTAGTTATGATTGGTCACAGTCTCATATTTTATTATTTTATTTATATTTGTAAGAAATTGGCACATCAATAATTATGAAAATATTGTAAAATTTGTTGTGTCAGTATAACAATATATATACCAACTTACATAAATATTTAAAAGGAAAAAAACACAACCAAATTACTAAAAAAAAAAAAAAAATTAGGCACGGTAGCTAAAGTGCCTCTTGGTACTGTAGTTACCGTGCAAAAATACTGTATTAATAAGTGTCACAATATTTTCACAAACCATTTATTTTCAGTTGTGGTTGGTCACAGTTTCATATTTTATTATTTTATTTTGACTTATAAGAAATTAACACCTCAATAATTGTGAAAATATTGTGAAATTTGTTGTGTCAGTATAACAATATATATATATAAAAAAAAAAAAAGTACAAACGGAAGACTTAAAAAAAAGTGTAACTACTGTAGCTACAGTGCTGTTTGGCACTGTAGCTATTGTGCAAAACTTAAACAAAAGGGTTAAAAAAAAAAAAAAAAAAGAGTCACGAAACCAAAGCACTGTTGCAGATACAGTGCTGCACAGCGAAATACGTTGGGTGCACAGTGCCAAAGCACTATAGCGGGCATAGTCACTTTTATATATTTGTAAGAAATTGACATGACAATAATTATAAAAATGTGGGGGGAAAAGGTCTCAGTCCAACATAGTGAGCCGAGATCCTATATGAGAGCTATTGTGCGATCGAGAAGAAGAAGATGGTGAGGGCAGGGCCTATCTAGAAGTGGGACCCTTAGAGGGAAGAATGATTACAATCCGAAGAGGACATCTTCTGTCCGAAGAGGTTATATTCCTCTGACGCGAATAGTATAGATCAATTGAGCGTATAAAGGGTCAAAATGATCTTCCGAGAATTCCACCTGATCAAGATAAGCTCTGAGTACACTGGGAAACGATAAGAATGGAGAAATATCTAAAGGGAAAGCTGCTACCACCATATTTAATGCTCTGCAACAACTTTTCTGGCCGTATTTATGGGGAAAAGACCCTTGAGCAGTGTATCTTCACCTACCGCCACTCACATAGAGCTAAAGAAGATGCTTGACGTGACACGTACTCAAGTAGACTCACGGATGAGGTACAAGTGGATGATGGAGATGAAGAGAAGGGAAGTTATATAAAAGAAAGAAGCTCCTAACGGGGGGGGGGGGGGGAGAAGAAAAAGAAAAAAGGAACTTAACTGTAACCCTAATATCTGTGCTTATTAGATAATCAATAAGATAGCTCTTCGGATATTCCTTCTTTGCGTGTAAACTCATGTTGATGTGTGCTTGAAAGTTGTGGTTCATTGTTGTTGATCCCATACCTAACTTAGCTCTTTCACCCATACTCTACAAATTAATTGTTTTGGGCTTGGGCCATAAATCCCAATCCCACAATTGGCGTCGTCTGTGGGAAGAGCTTGAGTGTAAGGGGAAGTAGCAGCAGTTGATCATGGCTGAACCAGGGCAACAATCGGCAGAATCTGGGGCATCCTAACATATAGACCCTTTTCTCAATTTGGAGCGGAGACAAGACCGTGAAGGCAGTGTGCATACTACACACACTGAACGAACTCAACCTCGTAGCGGAAGTCATGTTCCTCATGCAGAGAAAAACAACATGCAAATAGAGATTGAAAGGTTAAAAAGGGAGCTGTGCCATGCAAAAAGAAAACGTGCTGCCTCGCATTCTGATGACGACTCAGGTGACGAATAAGACATCACTTATGAACAAAGGTCTCGAACTCTAATTAGTGAATCTTTTTCATATGAGGATGAACACCCTCACAAGAAGCAACCTCAAAGGCTATCACATGGAGGGGTGGGAAATGATGCCATGAGCAAGGCTTTGAACCAAATCTCCAGGTCACTGTTCATGCGTAGGATTGAAGGAGCGAAGCTTCCTTGACGTTTCAACCAGCCAACCTTTACTATTTACAATGGTAGAACTGACCCTGTGGAGCATGTAAGCCATTTTAACCAAAGGATGGCTGTCTACTCTAGAGATGAAGCTCTGATGTGCAAGGTATTCCCTTCTAGCCTTGGACCCGTGGCCATGAGGTGGTTTGACAACTTGAAAGCAGACTCCATCAATTCCTACCAAGAGCTCACTCAGGCTTTTGGTTCACGTTTCGTCACATGCCGAAGGATGGCCAGGCCCTTGTCTTCTCTGCTATCCTTGAGCATGCGTGAAGGTGAATCCCTTAAGGCGTATTCAGATAGATATTGGGAGATGTTTAATGATATGGAGGGCAACTTTGATGTAATGGCCCTAGACACGTTTAAGCTGGGTCTCCCCACTGATCATGGTTTAAGGACATCCTTGTCCGGCAAGCCTGTCACTAACATGCGTTAACTTATGAATCGTATTGAAAAATATAAAAGGGTTGAAAAAGATTAGCAGCAAGGGAAGGGTAAGGATAAGGTTATCCCCCAGGATAGGAAGGACTTTAGGTCGGATTGTTACAATAGCAATAAACTGAGGAGAGATTTCGCCGGGCAGTCGGGCTCAGCAAATGCTCAGGTAGTCAATATAGTATTCAAGGAGCCAGTTCATCAAGTTCAGGAAAAGATCAAGAATGAACCATTCTTTAGGTGGCCGAGTAAAATGGTAGGGAACCTTGAGAGGCTCAATCACAATCTATATTGTCAATACCATCAAGACCATGGGCATGCCACTGAAGACTGCAGAAGTTTGTGGGATCACTTGGACCAATTGGTCCACGAAGGCAGGTTGAGGCACCTTTTGCACCATTCCAGTGGCCGAGGAGGCCAAGTAAATTTTGAGTCCGAGAAGAGGGATTCTACGAAACCTCCATTAGGTACTATTAACGTCATTTTCGCAGCGTCAGGAAGAACAGGGTCCTGGCCATCCAAAGTTATGTCAGTGGCTTGGCTACCAGCGGGGGATATTGGCTGAGATCCGAGGAGCCATAGACAGGCTGTCCCGCCCGTGTTAGGCTTTTCGGACGAGGATAAAGCTGGAACCATTTAACCTCACGACGATGCTTTGGTAGTCACACTCAGGATCAGGGGATATGATGTGAAGAGGGTGATGGTGGACCAGGGTACCGCGGTAGAGATTATGTATCCTGACCTTTTCAAGGGGCTGAACCTCAGGCTTGATGATTTAACTCTATACTGTTCTCCCTTGGTCAGCTTCGAGGGAAGGATGATCACCCCGAAAGGACAAATACGGTTACCCATACAGACTAGCTCAGAAGTGGACTTCATTGTTGTAGATGTTTATTCCCCTTATATGGCGATTGTAGCTAGACCTTAGCTACACACGTTAGGGGCTGTTTCCTCCATTCTGCATCAAAAAGTCAAATATCCATCTGAAGGGCGCGTATGTGAAATCCGCGGAGATCAATCCTCGGCCAGGCAATGTTTGGTGGTTGCCATACGACACGAGCTTGAGATTGAATCCTCAGCCAGGGCGGAAGGAGACCTATAGCAGTTAAGGGGTCGGTTATCACCCGTCGAAGGATATGATGAAAGCGCTAAATGCGAAGACCTAGTGCAGGTTTTGATTGGGACTAATCCTGAAAGATACTTTCAAATTGGATCCCAGGTACCTTGACCAGAAAGAGAAGAGCTAATTGATTTCCTTAAAAGAAATATTGATGTATTCGCCTGGAGTACTTATGAAGCCCCAGGAGTGGACCTAGAGTTCATTTGCCATCATTTGAGGGTTAACCCTCTGAGTGCACCCAAGAAGCAGCCTCCTCGGCGGCCATCCAAAGAGTATGCTGATGTAGTCAAAGAAGAGATGATGAAACTCAAACAAGCTGGGGCTATTAAAAGAGTTTTTTTTACCTTGAATAGTTGGCAAATACTGTGGTGGTAAAGAAGAAGAGCAGAAAGTGGCGAGTTTGTGTGGACTTCACGGACTTGAATAAGGCTTGTCCTAAAGATCCTTTCCCTATGCCGAAGATTGATCAATTAGTAGATGCTACTGTCGGCCATCCTCGGATGAGTTTCTTGGATGCTTTCCAAGGTTACCATCAGATATCGTTAGCCCCAGATGACCAGGAGAAAACCACTTGTGTTACCCCCATTGGTAATTACCACTATAAGGTGATGCCATTTGGTCTGAAAAATGCAAGTTCTACTTATCAGCGGATGATGATCAAAATGTTTGAATCACAATTGGGCAAAAGAATTGAGGTCTATATAGATGACATGGTGGTAAAAAGCAAGGTTATTTCTGAGCATTTGAAGGACCTTGATGACGTTTTTGAAACCCTGAGAGACATAAGTTGCACTTGAACGTCTCGAAGTGCTCATTTGGTGTGGGATTAGGCAAATTTTTGGGTTACATGGTAACGCACAGGGGAATTGAGGTCAATCCCGATCAGATAAAGGCTATTCAAAATCTGCAGCTTCCTTAGAATCCGAAAGAGGTCCAGAAGTTAACAGGGATGGCAGCTACTTTGAATCGATTCATTTCCAGGTCCGCAGATAGATGTAAACCCTTCTTCTCGCTGATCAACAAGTGGAAGGGATTTGAATGGACTGAAGAATGTGCCTCAGCTTTCCAACAACTTAAAGACTACTTGTCTCGGCCACCAATTATGTCTAGCCCTGAATCAGATGAGGTCTTATTTGCCTATATCGCAGTGGTCCCTCATGGTATAAGTTTAGTGCTGATAAGAGTGGATCAAGGTATACAAAGGCCGGTTTACTGTGTAAGTAAGTCTCTGTAAGAGGTCGAGATCAGATACTTGCCATTGGAAAAAGCTATTTTGGCAGTAATACTGGGAGCGCGAAAATTGCCCCACTACTTCCAAGCACATACTGTCGTTATACTCACGCAACTCCCACTTAAGACAGTACTCCGAATTGCTGACTTTACAGGGATGATAGCCAAGTAGGGCACTATTTTAGAAGCCTTTGATATCAAGTATATGCCTCGCACTTTAGTTAAAGGGCAGATCCTTGCGGACTTAATGGCTGAGTTCACGGAGCCCAGCTTAGAAGAAGTAACGACAAAAAGAGACATGGATGGAAAATCGGTTGGCATGATTTCCCAACAAGATCCTGCCTGTTGGGAAGTGTATGTAGATGGCGCTGCAAACCGGAAAGGTTCTGGAGTGGGGCTAGTATTGATATCTCCAAAAGGAATTGTCATTGAAAAGTCATTAAGGCTGGATTTCGGTGTAACCAATAATGAGGCAGAGTATGAAGCCCCATTGATGGTAATGTCTATGGTCCGAAGAATGGGAGGAAAGGCCGTGGAGTTGTTCTCTGATTCAAGATTAGTCGTGGGCCAAGTACAGGGGAGTTTGAAGCGAAGGATGAAAGAATGCAAGGATACTTGAATCGAGTCAAGCGTCTGCGGCCGAAATTCAAATTTTTCTGCTTGCTACATGTTTCTAGAAGTAGTAACGTGCATGCAGATTCTTTGGCTACACTAGCCACCTCTTCGGAGCAAGACTTGCCGAGAGTTATCCTCGTTGAGGATTTCCATGAGCCCACCAAAACGGGAGGGGATGCAGTCCGAGTCCACCAGATTCGAGATAGTCTCTATTGGATGGATCCCATAATTAAATTCTTAAAGGATGACACTTCGCCAGAAGAGCGGGGAGAGGCTGACAAGATCCAAAGGAAGGCTACTAGATTTTGGCTGTCCAAAGACTGAAAGTTATACAAACATTCCTACTCAGGACCATACCTATTTTGTATTCATCTAGAGACGGCTGAGTCGTTACTAGAGGAGTTGCATGAAGGAATTTGTAGGAGTCACACTGGAGGCAGGTCGTTGGCCCACCGAGCCCTTACTCAAGGGTATTGGTGGCCGAACATGCAAAAAGAAGCCCATAACTATGTAAGGAAGTGCGATCAATGTCAGCGATTCGCACCGAACATACACCAACCAGGTGGAGTCCTCAACCCACTATCTAGTTCTTGGCCGTTTGCTCAGTGGGGTTTGGACATAGTGGGTCCATTCCCAAAGGCTGCAGGAAACAGGAAGTACCTTTTGGTCGGCACAGATTATTTCACGAAATGGGTCAAAGCTGAGCTTCTGGCCAATATCTGAGATGTAGATATGCAAAAATTCGTATGGAAGAGTATTGTTACCCGTTTCGGAGTTCCTCATACTCTTATCTCGGACAACGGCTTACAGTTCGTCAGTAATGCATTTCGAAGTTATTGTAGTGAACTGGGAATCACGAATAGATACTTTACCCCTTCCTATTCTCAGGGGAATGGGTAAGCTGAAGCAGTTAATAAAGTCATAGTTAATGGATTAAAGAAGAGGTTGGGCGACGCGAAGGGTAAGTGGGTTGAAGAGTTGCCACACGTGCTCTGGGCTTATAGAACTACGCCTCGCAAATCTACTAGAGAAACTCCCTTTTCGATGACTTATAGGGCTGAAATTGTCATTCCTTTGGAAACGGGGTTCCCAACTTTAAAAACTAGCTCGTTCAGTCCGACTAGCAATGATGAGCTTTTAGAAGCAGGCTTGGATTTGATCGAAGAAAGAAGAGAAAATGCAATGGTTCGGCTGGCGCATTACCAGCAGAAATTGAGACAGGGCTATTATGCCAATGTCGAGCTAAGACCCCTGGAACCCGGTGATTTGGTACTCAGAAAAGTCGTTGGCACAGCGAAAAACCCAGCTTGGGGAAAATTAGGACCAAACTGGGAGGGACCATATCACATTACTTCATGTGCTGGCATTGAGGCATATTTTCTAGGCATATTTTCTAGTCATGTAATACCACGCCCTTGGAATGTAAATAACCTCAAAAGGTACTATTATTAATCAAATTATTTCTTTGTTCATTGTGATAACTTGTCATCCTTATCTGTTCACTAAGTGTTTAAACTTAAATCCAATCATGCCTGTAGTCTTCGGACTAGATGATTTGGGTTAGTTAACACTCATTATCTGTTTTCTAAGTGTATAAACTTAAATCCAATTATGCCTGTAGTCCTCGGACCAGATGATTTGGGTTAGTTAACACTTCATACCTATTCTTTGAGTGTTTAAACTTAAATCCAATCATACCTGTAGCCCTCGGACGAGATGATTTGGGTTAGTTAATACTCCTTATCTGTTCTTTAAGTGTTTAAACTTAAATCCAATCATGCTTGTGGTCCTCGGACCAGATGATTTGGGTTAGTCAACACTTCTTATTCTCCCTAAGTATTTAAACTTAAACCCAATCATGCTTGTGATTCTCGGACCAGGTGATTTTTAGTTAGTTAATACTTTTGTGCTGTTATTAATATTGAAGGTTATTTTTAGAATAAATTCTACTTGGCATTGTTAACTCTGTTTAATATCAACTCTAACCTATGCTGACATTCCTAGTGTACATGCAAAAAGATCTATCCAACTTTTACAATACTTGGTCATCGCTTAACAGTAATCTTTACGTATTGTCCTCTTTGGAATCAATTTTAGTTATATATATTGTCAGCAAGGTGAAGTGACTATGTGTGCCTACATTACCATAATTATAAAATGAAGTTACTTGTAGCAAAGGAAAACCATATGGCATGTAACAAATACACCAAAGATAAAAAAAAAAAAAGAAAAAAAAAGAAAAAAAAAAAAAGAAACTGCTTCATTGATTGAAATAGGATAATTTACAATCCCTTATATGAAGGGAGAATAAAAAAAAAAAAAAAAAAAAAAACCCTAAAGTCTAAGTTCCTGCTAGGGCTTGGTCTTTGGGCTCCGAGGACGCTTCCTTTTCTTCCAAGCCCTCGCCCTTTTCCTTAGGTGGCTCAGTGGGGAGGCTCTGATCCTTGGGAGGCTCAAGGATGACTGAGGGAGCTTGGTCGACCAAAGGCGGCTCCGAGACCTCTGGGAGTTATGTTGGAGGAGGGGGATCAGCCTCTGAAAGCTCTCGGATGTCTGGGTCATAAAAAATGCTTTTGGGCAGCCTCAGCTCCGAGTCAGCAGGCACTCCAGCAGCATCTAGTGCCTTACCCCAGGTCATGTCGCAGTAGTCTTAGGCGACCGAAGCAAATTACTCAGTAAGACCCTTTTCCGTCGTCTCCACTCCCAGTTGGTAGGCCGCTTTCTTTTCTGCCTCGGTCGCCTCCTTGGCCAGCTGAGCGTCCCTCTGAGCCTGCTTGGTAGCCTTTTTGGCCTTCTGGAGTTCAGCGCGAAGTTCCTTCACAAGTGCTTTCTCAGATGCCAAGTTGTTCTGAGTATCATTCAGTAGCTTGCGTTGGGCCTCGGCCTGGGTCTCAGCTTTTCTCAGACCGGAATTGAGGCTATCCCTTTCCTGGGTCACCCCTTTTAGTTGGTCCGAGATCTGAGAGACCTCCTCCTTTAGGCTGCCCAGTGCCTTTTCAGCCTTAGACCTAGAGTGGGCCTTCACTTGGGCTTCAACGTAGGCTTTTCGATTCCACTCTTCGACCATGAAGACTTGTTGTGTAATCTGAACAAGTAAAGTAATGAAGTTAGTATAAAATATAGAAAATTAATACTCCAACCGAAGGGCCGAATGAATACGCTTACCATGGCTAGGTCCCTCTTTAGGGACATGAAAAGATCATACTAGCTGAAACGCCTGTATGATTCCATATCGCGGGGGAGGAGCAGCGGTTGCTCCAAAGCTTCGGCTATCAGCCTCGCTCTGCCCCCGTCGTAGTTCCTAACCGAGGTCTCCTAGGAAAAAGGAACCCCGTCTAGTTCCAGCCTGGTAGACCAAGTGCGCTGCCCTTGGCGCACGTCGGCCACATGAGGCTCTTCTCTGTTCTCCACAGAAGAGGCCCTCTTGCTTCGGCGGTCCTTTATCACCTTCTGTTGCTTGGTGGTTTTTGGTGGCACCACCACTTCCCGGTCCTCAGGCTCTAGAGGCCTTTTTTTCTTTAGATCCGGTATCGGTTTCAAGGCCGGATCAGAGACCTGAGGTGGGGATGAGGGTGGAGGTAAGTTCACCACTAGCCGAGAGGTCCCTGTCCCTTTGGACTCAGCTTTATTCCCCCTTTTCTTCAGAAGAAGCTTTAAGTCGGACATTTCTTCTTCTTCGGAAGAGTCCTTTGGGATTGTAGTCAACAGAAGTGGTTGGCGGGCGCAGGATTTCCTGTCGGCCTCCTCCTCGGAATCTGAAGAAGGTATTACCTGAACCCCCCCTTGAGTGTCCCTTTCAAATTTAAATTTGTCAATCTGCTCCTCTAACGAAGTGGATGAAGAGCTGACCCTTTCTCCTACAACTGCCGATTCAAGAGGAACTTGTTGAACTGGTTGGATTAGCAAGGGAATGCCCTGTGGGTTGGGGTGTGGAATAGGTGCAAGATCGTATGGTGCCAAAAAGTGTCGCCGAGCGACGTCTATTCGCCGTAGCCGGTGATCACCTTGTGTGATAGCGTTGCCAGTCGGTTGGATGTCTACTTTCTTAGGTGTGTAGCCGAGTATGAGTGGGATGGATCGGAGTTATCGGTCTTCACTTATGAATATCTCCGAGCGTAGTAGATAATTGAGGGTGAGGGCGTTGATAAGGCTGAGCCGAGGAGCAGTATGTGCCTTATCTGTAAAAAAAACAAATAGATCTGATCAGAAAATTGAAATAGGATGACATCAAAAACAAGTTATGGAGAATGAAGATTCTAAGACTATTGTTAGAGATCCTAAGTCTAAAAAGTCACACCTAGCTCTCCTGGCTCGGTCGGACAGTGTAGATCGTTGTGCCATGCGCCCAAGACGATTAAATAATCGTCTTTCATCCCTTTATTTGATTTGGGAAGGCAGGAGAACAATCTAATGACGTCGGATCGGGATTTAAGGTAGTATCCCACCCTTTTTTGGCTATGACATTCATACATGTATGCCAAGTCGTGCCAGGTCAGCCTTAGTCCTAACTGTGCGTTCAAGGCATTGATGGCCCCTAGTATCCTAAAAGTGTTGGGCGCACACTGCTCAGGAGAGAGCCTGTGGTTATGAAGGTAATTTAAAGAAATGGAGCCCATTGGGAGGGTCATTCCCCCTTCAATGAAGGCTATCATTGAGATTACGACCTCTCCCTTTCTTCGGGCTGTTAGTATCTGCTCTGGAGGGCAATATCTCAGATTTACCCCCTGTGGGATGCCATAATTCTGCTTAAATTCCTCTATCAACGTCGGACTATCGACGAGATATTGGAATTTGCCCATTCTTAGAGAATGACTAAAGCAGTGGACAGAAGAGGGGTTTTGAGAGTAGAAAACGATTAGCCGAGAAGAAAATGAAGGATCAGGAGGTGCTTAAACTTACACAAACAAGATTGGGGTAAAATCCCTGGACTCAAGATGGACTCTTTGAAGATCCTGGAAGCAAAGAACACAGAAATTCGAAGAGGCTTGAAAGGTTTTTGAAGGAAAGAACTCTCTGGGTACTCTAAGAATGCGTAAAGTAAAGAAAAATAGCCTCATCCAGGGGTTTATATATGGGGACAGGTGAAACGATGTCATTCATTCCGTCCAATTCCCGAAGAAGAACCCTGTCCGTTGGATCAACAACCCATCGTTAGATGCAAATGACAAAACGTCGCCTGGAGTAATTAATACAGCGCTTTGGGAATACGAAACTGACAGCGGCAATAATGAAGCGCTTGCCTCTATGCTTGCGCGCGTGTAAACGGGGGTATTTATGACTTCCCTCTTTTAAATTTCTTTATTTTTATTACTTTTTCCTTGCGTGGTAGATCAAAATCTTATTCTTTCTCCTCGGATGCGAGGGAAAAATTAAAATTTTGAGGGGCTATTGTAAGGGGAAAAGGTCACAATCCAACATAGTGGGCCGAGAGCCCATATGAGAGCTATTGTGCGACCGAGAAGAAGGAGATGGTGAGGGCAGGGCTCATCTAGAAGTGGGACCCTCAGAGGGAAGAATGATTACAATCCAAAGAGAACATCTTCTGTCCGAAGAGGTTATATTCCTCTGATGCGAATAGTATAGATTAATTGAGCGTATAAAGGGTCAAAATAATCTTCCGAGGACTCCACCTGATCAAAATAAGTTTTGAGTACACTGGGAAACGATAAGGATGGAGAAATATCTAAAGGGAAAGCTACTACCACCGTATTTAATGCTCTGCAGCAACTTTTCTGGCCGCATTTATGGGGAGAAGACCCCTGAGCTATGTATCTTCACCTACTGCCACTCACACAGAGCTAAAGAAGATGCTTGACGTGACACATACTCAAGTAGACTCACGGATGAGGTACAAGTAAACGATGGAGATGAAGAGAAGGGAAGTTATATAAAGGAAAGAAACTCCTAACGGAGGGGGGGGGGGGGAGAAGAAAAAGAAAAAAGGAACTTAACTATAACCCTAATATCTGTGTTCATCAGATAATTAATAAGATAGCTCTTCGGATATTCCTTCTTTGCGTGTAATCTCATGTTGGTGTGTGCTTGAAAGTTGTGGTTCATTGTTGTTGATCACATACCTAATCTAGCTCTTTCACCCATACTCTACAAATTAATTGTTTTGGGTTTGTGCCACAAATCCCAACCCCACAAAAAATATTGTAAAATTTTTTGTGTCAGTATAATAATATATATACTAGCTTACATAAATATTAAAAAAAAAAATACAAATAGATTACTTAAAAAAAAAAAAAAGGCATTGTAGCTACATGCCACCTGGTACTGTAGCTACAGTGCAAAAATACTGTACTAATAAGTGTCACAACATTTTCACAAAATATTTATTTTCAGTTGTGGTTAGTCACAGTTTCATATTTTATTATTTTATTTTGACTTATAAGAAATTAACATCTCAATAACTGTGAAATTTGTTAGGTTAGTATAACAATATATTAAAAAAAAAAAAAACAAACGGAAGACTTAAAAAAAATGTAACTACTATAGCTACAGTGCAAAACTTAAACAAAAGGGTTGAAAAAAAAAAAAAAGTGCCTCACAAAAAGCACTGTTGTCGCTACAGTGCGCGCACAATGCAATACGTTATTTGCACAGCGCCCAAGCACTGTAGTGGCATAACCGCTTTTTATATATAAGATATATATATATATATATATATATATCATATTTAACAAATAAGCTATAAGCCATAAGATCATTCGTAGCAGTAAAGCTAAATAGCTATAATGCTATTTTAGCTCCACTAAAACACAAAAAAAAACCCCTACAGTAGTGGAGTCATAGTTAAAAATTTTAAATGAATTGCTACAGTGCACATCTATTTATAGATGTGCACTGTAGCTTGGAGCAAAAAAATAATAATAATTTTTTATTTAGCCGGTACAACTTGTCTTCTTCTTCTTCTTCTTTTTTTTTTTTTTTTTTTTTTTTTTTTTCATCATTTTATCAAATCCGGTTAGAGCACTCATTCACTCTTCACTCTAATTCACTCTTTCTCATTCCTATCATCTCTCATCTCAAGCCTCTTAAGCTCACTGTCATCTCTCATCTCATTTGTTGGCCCGACTATTGTCTAGCTCACTCCAGTACAACTTTTTTTTTTTTTTTTTTTTTTTTTTTTTTTTTTTTTTTTTTTTTTTTTTCATTTTATCAAATCTGGTCTCATTCACTCTCTCTATTTCATTGTCATCTCTCATCTAAAACCTCTCAAGCTCACTCTCTCAACGTCACCGGCCCGACCATCGCCAACATCGCCGCCATTGTCAAGTTCAGACCCACGCCACCGATCTGCCTCGACGTACTTCTCTTCCGCCGATCCACTTCAGGTCAGTCTCTGTCTTCTTCATGTGGATGCTTTGAGTTTTTGATTTGGGTATACTCTTCCGCCGATCCGCCGATCCACTTTGGGTTTTTGATTTGGATCCACTTCATGTGGATGTCTCTGTTATTTATTTTTGATATATGATTTTTTATTGTTGTTCTGGATTATTGGCTTGGTGATTTTATGTTATGAGATTTCATTTTGCTTTGTATTAGCTGTTTTCAGTTGCTATAAATGGATGAATAGGGTAGTTTTTTTAGGATTCTTAATGTTCCATATCTGATTTTGGTAGATTTATGATGATTATGGTTTGGTAAGTGTGAGTGTGAGTACTGTGTAGAGATATTAAGATCGTTTGTGATATGGATTTTGTAAGATGGTGTGCTCTGATTTGGGTGAATTTTGTTGGATATGTTCTGTTGCACAAAACTAGAAACAGAGCACACATTTCTTGTGGTTATTTTAATGAGAAATTGTTAGTTTGGTTTTGAGTTTTGATATAAATGTAAGTTTGGGAATTTTCTGTGTGCAGAGAAATTTTGAGTTTTGATATGCATAATCATGTTCTATTGTTATAATTCTAAGTATTTTAAGTTTTGATATAAATGTAAGTTTGCGAATTTTTTGTGTGCAGGGAAGTTTACATTTTTTTTTTCTAATTTTATGGATTCACGTAGAGACACTGAGTTACGTATAGACCTACCATATTTTACGAGTATCATCAATGGGGATATAGAAATTGACTCACAATTTTTGGGAACGTCTCAAAATACTCCTTTGTCAGTTTCTAATTCTTCACCTCCACCTCATCCTCAAGTTGAAAATGCATCTCCTACAAAAGGAAAACGGGGCACTAACTTTAGTTTAGAGGAAGATAAACTCCTAGTGGCAGCATGGCTCAATATTAGTGTTGATGCCATAAATAGTAATAAACAAACACAAAATACATTTCGTAAAAAATTTTGGGAATACTTCAAGCAGTACAATACATTCGGTACCACACGTACTGTTGTCTCATTGTTAAGTCGTTAGGAAGCGATTAGTGAAAAGACAAATAACTTTGCCGGGTGTATGGCTCAAGTTAATGCACTTCATCAAAGTGGTACAACCGAAGAAGGTAAGGTATAAATTATATTACAATAGTGTTAACATGTCCATTCACCAATAGTTTGAAGATATTAATCATGTTATATTGTTTTTAATTTTTTTAGATTATTGATGTGAAGGCTTTGTATTTAGAGAAGTACAAGAAACTCTTTCTTCTTGATCATTGTTGGCTTATGTTAAAGGACCAACTAAAGTTTGCCGATCCTAGCAGTGCTAAATCGAAATCATTCATGCCTCCAACTCTGGAGTCAATATCTATTGGCAAATGTGATTGTGGGTCCAGACTTGGTGACTCTTCCAATGTTGAGAGACCTATTGGTAGGAAGGTCGAAAAGGCCATCTGAAAGAACAAAGCCCTTGGAAAAGATGTAGGGGAATATTTGGCTAAGAAATTGAAATTGATTGAGGATGTAAATCGATTGGAAGAGGAGAAAATGTCTATTGGGAGAGAAAAACTTAAGATTGAGAAGGAAAAAGTCATGATTGAGAAGAAAAATTTGAGATAACAGAAAGGTTAGAGGAGGAGAGAATCATGATGATAGATACAAATGGCTTGACCAGAACACAAAAAGCTTTTTATGAACAACTCCAAGAGGAAATCATGGCAAGATGAAGTTCATGTAATTAATAGGGTTGATTGCATTTTGGATGTAGCTTAGGCTTTTATGTATTTTGTAGTGGCTTATGTAGGCCTTTATGTATTTTGTAGTGACTTACGTCACTTGACTTTAATCTTAAACTAAATGTATGTGTTTGTGTTGTGACTTGACGTGCAATCTAACAAAGACTTTGAAGTGCAATCTTTTTTACCTTTTGTTAAGTTCCATTCAATCTTGGATAGGCATTGATATAATTCTTTGTAGACTGAAAAATGAAACTATTATATATCTTGCTGTTACAGCCACTATGAGTGTCTTTGATCCATGACAAGTCTTAGAATAAATCTATGAATAATGAGCATTCATAGTATTTATTATTTTACCATTTACTTATCTTTTTAAGTTACTTGGTCCTACTAAGAGGAATTTTTATTTTTTGGTTATATACTTATATTTGATAAATGCTTGAGGATAAGCACAAAATTGTGTGTGTGTTGTGACTTGTGCGTGAATTGGTTATATTCATTTTGTTGTGGCTTATGTCACTTGGCTTTAATTTTGCATCTATAGTAATAATTGCTTTCCAATTGTCTTGAAGGTTGCATCCATGAATCACTATTTGGTTCGCAAGTTCATTTTTGATGACTCAGATGAAGATGAGATAATCGAAGAATTCGTCATGAAAACATCACAACCTAAACGTCGACATTCTATCCAACGTAATCATTTGGCAGGCCATGAGAGGTTTTTTCTTGATTATTTTTCTCCCACACTGGTATATCTACCTACTGTATTTAGTAGGAGATTTCGGATTAAGCATTTTCTTTTTCTCCGTATTCAATCTAAGGTAGAAACTCATGACTCTTACTTTATCCAAAAAAGAAATAGTGCCAATGAACTTGGTTTATCTTCATTATAAAAGATAACTACTACACTTAGAATGCTTGCATATGGAGTATCGGGTGATTTAATAGATGAATATGTGCGGATTGGAGAAACTATTGCATTAGAAAGTTTGACAAAATTTGTTACTGCGGTAATTGATGTTTTCTCTGAGGAATACTTGAAAAAGCCAAACAATGAAGACATTGCTAGACTGTTAGCTCATGGCGAATGTCGAGGTTTTCCAAATTTGTTAGGTTCAATTGATTGCATGCATCGGAAGTGGAAAAATTGTCCATCTGCAAGGAAATGTCAATATTGAGGTTATATTCGTGAGCCTACTATTATTTTGGAGGCAATAGCATCATATGATCTTTGGATATAGCATGCATTTTTTGGGTTACCTAGGTTAAATAATGATATTAATGTGTTAGAGCGGTCTCATGTATTTAATGAACTTGCTGAAGGACGTACTCCTACAGTACATTACTCAATCAATGGTCATGATTACACAATGGGATACCTTGCTGATGGCATATATCTAAAGTGGGCAACATGTGTGAAAACAATCCCAGCTCCACAAGGACAGAAGTATAAATTATTTGTAGCAACCCAAGAGGGGTGTAGGAAGGATGTTGAGCATGCATTTAGAGTGCTTCAAGCACGTTTTGCAATTGTCTGTAGTTTTGCACGATTTTTCCATCTTGAAACACTTCAAAAGATCATGAAAGCATGCATAATTCTTCATAACATGATTGTTGAAGATGAGTAAGATGATAATGAAGTGGTAGACTTGGATTATGAATAAATTGATGGAGTAGATAATCCTCCTCTGCAAGTGTTACGTGAACAAAGTGATGGATTTATGTCATACATTGAGAAGCATGGATGCATTAGAGACCAAGAAATTCATTTTCAACTCCAGTCAGATCTCATTAAACATTTATGGCAATTGCAAGGCGAGTTACAGGAACTTTCTTTTTTGTATGTTGAGAAGCATGAGTCATAGGAACTTGTGCGAGTGTGTGAGTTTTATTGTAATTTGGTTTGAGTTATGTATGTGAGTAATGTATGGACTACATTGTTCCTGTTATAATATGTGTTATATTTTATATGTTTTCTTATAAAGTTCCTCCATTTCATAGTTCACATTGTTCCAAGATTGCTTCTAGACAATTGAGACGATAATAGACTATCACGATGATTGAAAAATTGTTTTAGTAAAAAAAAAAAAAGTATGAGTATAATTTGGGGTTAAAAAAATCACTTGTTTACATTAGACGATTATTTGCTATTATGTGGTGGCAGCGGCGGCGGCAGTGGTGGAAGAGTCAGTGGTGGCAGCAGCAACGATGGCGGTAGAAGAGTTGGGCAGCGACGGTGGTAGTGGCGGTGGTGGTGGTTGTAGGTGGTTGTGATTATTATTTATTGTAGTGGATATATTATTTTATTGTAATGTTTATATTATTTTATTGTGTAGAAAGTTAAAATAGATCCACTGCTGCAACATGTGTGTAGGTAAAATAAATAAAATAACTTTTGGTGGAGCTAAAAAGTTAAATTTTTAGCTCCATTGCTGTGAATGCTCTGAGAAACTACAGATATCCAAACGAACACTTATCCCTCCTAGACTTTCAACAAGTAGCCCAAAAATAAATATTGATCAATATTCTCACAAATAATTATAATTAAAAGTTGATAATAAAACACAATCTATTTTTTTGATAGACAAAATTGATGTTGTTATTTGTATATGTCTTTTTTTATCATTTGAAGCTATCTGTACATGTATTTAAGATGAACTTTAATACAATTTGTAAGGACGCAATTTGAGTCTCTAGCCCAAAGGATGGATGAATTTGGGCCCAAAAAGCCCAATACAATGAATTTGTAGAGAGTGAGTTGGAAAACTAGACTCTAATGTGTTGGACAACAAGTAAAGGGAGATAGACTGATTTTCTTTAACCTAAAGAAAATCTTCATCGGCACAGTGCAAGGAGATAGGTTCTTATATATTTCTCTAAAGTTTAATTACAGATTCAGTTCTTAATTGCTATAGTGTCTTTCTCTTAATTTCTTGATCATTTTCTCTCATTGCATTCTTCCTATTTTATACTTTCCCTCTGCCTTCATATTTGCCTTCCACGTGTAGATTGGAGTGTTGGTGTTGATCTCTATCACATCAGCACCTTTTTGAAGTCTCTAAGGAGTAGTTATAAGGCTGAAAGTTACTGTTTAAATATCACTTCCTCATTAATACGGCTAGAGAGTTAGCTGTAGAGCATTTAATGTGGTGGTAGCAGCTTTCCCTTGAGATATTTCATGGCTTTCCTCTGTTCTGTTCCTTCCTGATACTTATCCTCATCTATGGAATGATCCAGAATGTTACTTTTGATGGCAGACCACACCCTCTAACATCGGCTCTGCTCAGCCGAGGAGGGATTTCTCCTTGGACCATCTTTCTGGATGGCTTTAATTAGATTTCACTTCTTCACTTACTAACACAGATCCTTATGAGAGTGTTTACCGGTCCTCGGATTGCCTAAAGTCCTCAAATTGGGCCCCTGACCCAATATATACATAGATATAGGCCCCTGGGCCTACCACCCCTACACAATCAAGTAGAGATTTTGATGGAAACCTAAATAAGATCACAAAAAGTTGAAATAACCTCCTTTTCCAACATTACAACTTTTTTTTTTTTGGGAGATAAAAGATAGAACTAGCATTACAACTTAAAAAGGTTTTTTTTTTTTTTTTTTTTTTTTTTGGTACTAAAAAAAAGTCTAATAAATAATTTTTTTTTTCCAAATAGTTTTACCCTATAGTATCTGCTCCTGATAATAGTTTTTTATCATCAGACTAAGACATTAATCGGTTTTTGGTGTAGGCAAGGATTGAGCCCTAGATTTCTTATTCAACAATTAAAGACTTTACCTGTTAATTAAGCTAACTGAAACCCACTAATAAATAAAACTTAAAGGCGAAGGGCTTGGTAAGACATCACCGTATTATATTTTTTAGTATAAATTCCATGTACCATTTTTTGTGTTCCATTTTATATTTCAATTATAGTGTGTCATTTGTTTGATTATTTTTTCTATTTTAAGTGTGTATTTAGATACCAATGAAAAATTAAAATTATTTTACTATTTAGCTTATTTTTGCTACTATTCATGGCTCCACTATACTTTGTAGTACTATTCATGGACCCCGGTTTACTATTTCAACTAACTTTTACTTTTATCTATAGTACTTTGAATAATAAGTTTTTAGTTTCAACAAAATAAGACGTAGCAATACGTTTTGAACGGTTTTAGATCCCTTAAAACAATCAGTTTAACCTAGTTAATTAGCCAAGTGATTAACTTAGTCAATTTAAGCAATTCTAGGTTATCACAAATATACAATCATATCAAAAGTATAAAGCAGCGGAAATATAAAAGACACAATAATATGATCACCCAGGAAACTACACGGTAAAAACTTGGGGAGGATTTGACCTAGCTATCCTCAAGATAAACTTGAATCCACTATGCGAAAGAATCGAAGTTCATACAAAAGAACTTATAAG
This sequence comes from Quercus variabilis, assembly GCA_030445155.1. Lineage (NCBI taxonomy): Eukaryota > Viridiplantae > Streptophyta > Magnoliopsida > Fagales > Fagaceae > Quercus > Quercus variabilis. The sequence goes on along the minus strand of CP129451.1, from coordinate 35,747,900 downwards.
CTTCCCGCTTGACTTCCTAATGCTACCCACCAGTGGAACTTACTGACATGACTACGTGCAAGCTTCGAATCCACGGACTCCTTCTTTCTTAGATTCTCCAATTAGCTACAAGCACCCACGCTTGATAATCTTTAAGTTTCTATGGTAGCAACCGAGTTGATCATCAAGATGTTGAAGTAATATCTACCTTAAAAACCCTAAACTTTGTGTAAAGGAAAGCTCCTCTAGATCTCACAAGAGATTTACACAAAACAGCAAAGTATGAGCAACAACTCAATTGGAGCGACTCTAAAAACGTGGCTAGGGTTTTTCTTTATATATCTAGGGTAAAAACAGAAAACCCAAAACGTTTAATGAGTTAGGGCTGAGTTGGAATATTCTACAGAAAAATATTTTGCCTTAAATTCGATCGATCGAGCCAGGCCGAAATGCACCAATGCATCTGCAGCCTCTCGATTCCAACTTTACATGAAAGACCCAACTTTGAGCAAGTTTAAACAAGACTAAACAACCTGTTTTGATCATGGTTTGCCAACAATACAAATTAGAGTTCTAAATACATAAAATCCTAAATTTTTAGAACCTAACAAATTTTCAGTTTCAGCAAAATAAACTGTATTCAAACAAATCCTAAACTTTGATCATTTTATAAAGAAAGTCAAATGAATGCATGACATACCATAATTGGTGGAGAAATTATAGAGTTCTCTAGTGGACAAGTAATGTGGTCCACAATTCTACTAAAAAATTTTCACTTGTTTAAAATTGTTGAGTCAGTAATTAATTTCTATTTAAAATTTTTTTTCTAACTAACAATTTTAAACAAGTAGAAGTTTTTTAGTGAAATGGTAGACCACGTCACTTGTCCACCACGTGTATCTTATAATTTCTACAATTGGTGGAACATAAAAGTACATCACAAAAACTGGTAAAGAATGATTTGTATTCTTGAATTTTGAGATCATCTATTATTGTTGTTGTTGGGTTTGAGTAGGTATTCTGTTAGAAACAAAAATGGCAGGGGTTGTGAATAGGAAGATATCTGCATCATCAGCCAGGACTCACACCAGAGAAGCCAACCAAAAAACCACCGTTAATAAAACCTCAGTCTCAGGTCATCTGTTTTTTATTTTATTTTTTTATCTGGGTGCTGTTAAATTTTTCGTTGTGACTTGTTTTCATCGTAAACATTAGAACAATAATATTTTGTTTTATCTGGGTCGCCCTTTTAGCATTTCTCACTGCAAAACTGTTGGATAACACAGAAACTAAAATTAAGTTGTAGGTATATATTACAAAAAGTTGATTTTTGAATATTTATATGAAAAAATAAAATGGTCATGGGATAATGGAAATTAGACTGCATCAACTGGAATTCTAAGGCAATCGGTTTTGTTGTTGAATTATATCATCATCATCATCATCATTATTATTATTATTATTATTACTATTATTAGGGTTTTACTCACGCATGACTTTAAGATATATTAGAAAACTTTTTATAAGAAAATGAAAAAGTAATTTAATATTTTTTACAACTTTTTAAATTTTTCATAAAATATTTCTTAAAATTAATGATTAATGTATGCAATACCATTATTATTATTATTATTATATTTTCCATTGAGTTGTGTTTTCTATTGGAATTTTACTTTAGACTTTAGAGGCAACCCTTGGTCCCAATGTGGGTCTCAGGGTCTGTCTCTGATTTCAAGGCAACCATACTTCTTTTGTTAATGTGAGTTGTCAACCTTGTATTTGTTTCTCCTCATCCACATCAAGTAGAACTTGTTCTAGATAAATATGATGCAAAATATATATATATATATATGCATGTATTTTTACTACAGTATTTATTCTTGCTTCATGGTATCTAATGAGTTGATTATCACTTTTTTTTTTTCTTTTTTTTTTGTCTCCATGATTTAGAATAAAGTTGCTCAATTTTTTATTCAATCATTGTATTGCATTTTAATTAGAACTTGAAAATTTCAGGGATGTTGAGGAGATCGGGGCTGTTATTTTTTGTGGGGTTTCTGTCATGGGCTTTAACGGCAACCCAAATTCCTGCACCCAAGATATGCGGTTCTCCAAAAGGGCCCCCTATTACAGCAGCAAGAATAAAACTTAGTGATGAAAGGCATCTGGCCTACAAAGAACATGGTGTGCCTAAAGAAAAAGCCAACTATAAAATTATTTTCGTCCATGGTTTTGATTCTTGCAGACATGATGCTGTCATTGCCCAAACACTCTCTCCGGTACTTATCCATTTATTGATCTTTATATGTTTACATTGTACTTGTAATGTAAACTTACGTTATAAACATATAAAAAGTGACAAATGTTGTATATATTTGCAAAAGTGATTTGCCACTTTTTGAATGTGTACAATGTAAAAGAAGAATTTCCCTTTATTTATATATTTTTGGGCCTATATCAAGCCTTTAAATATGATATTCTTGGATTAGTGTCATTTGAATAATTTGTGGTTCTTTCAGGAAATTGTTATAGAGTTAGGGATCTACATTGTCTCTTTTGACAGACCTGGTTATGGGGAGAGTGATCCTAATCCAAAGAGAACAGTGAAGAGCATGGCTTTGGATATAGAAGAGCTTGCTGATCAGTTGGAACTAGGATCAAAATTCTATGTAATAGGTATCTCAATGGGTGGGCAGGTGCTTTGGAGTTGCCTCAAGTACATTCCTCACAGGTATGATTTTCCATAGCCATATAAATAAGGACGTTATATGTTTACATTGTACTTGCAAAGTAAACTTACATTGTAAACACACAAAAAATGGCAAATATTGTACACATTTGCAACTTTTTGTGTGTTTTCAATTTAAATGTACATTGTACCTATGTAAAAGAAGAATTTCCCTAGAAAAGAGAATAACAAGAACAGCTGCATTTGCTAGTTTATGTGCCTTTCTCTAATGTGTGGGATGCTGGTAACACTAACAGGCTAGCAGGGGCTGGACTATTAGCTCCAGTGGTTAACTACTGGTGGTCTGGTTTTCCTGGAAACCTATCTGGTGAAGCCTACAACCAGCAGTTTCGGCAAGATCAATGGGCACTTCGTGTTGCTCACTACATTCCCTGGCTTACCTACTGGTGGAACACTCAAAAATTGTTCCCCTCTTCTAGTGTAGCAGGTCATAGTACGGGTACTCTTTCTCCCCAAGACCAAGAACTCGTGCCAAAGCTTACTCAGAGAATAAGCCATATGGTTAGCATCTAACTTCTCTGGAAATTTCAATGAATTATTTCGATGGGAATTAATACCATGAAAGGCATTGAGAAAACCAAGTAACTGCAGTTATTGATTCACTAAATGATATCAACATATGGATTGTACTTTGCGTAAATGAAAATTGTTGCTCAATAAAATGTGAGCTTCATTCCCTAGCGGCTTCATCTAGGATGCATCTCCAACCTATATTCTTATAGGTTGCAAGTTCAAATTAATCCAATTCCCATAGTAGGTTGTCTTTATTTTAAAAGTGAAGTTGTAAATTTATCGATAAGAAAATGTAGAAAATTAATAATATTCTGGTTCTTAGAGTTTCTGAAGCTGTATGATTATCTTGATCTGTTGTACCGTTAAAATGCAAAGCAAAATTGTAAGCGTTTCTGCTGACAAATATGTCTATTAAAGAATCCAGAAACTGTTGCCTGATTTCTGTACATAATTAGCATTAGAATTTTACTTCATAGCACAATGCTATGTTGGTCGCAAGAGGTTGTGAAAGAACACCTTAAACTTTGAATATCTTGTTACTTTCTGAATCTATAGCAATAAATTTAGGAGTGAAGGTGTGATTCAATAGCATGTGTTTGTTTAGGCTGTGTTATCATTTTGTTCTTAATGATTGAGTTATGAATTTCATAATTTAATATAAGAACTTTTTTGCTTAACATATTAAAATTTGTTTGGTACTTGTGAAGGCTTCAATCTAATAAATAAAGATTAGGCTTGAAATAATGACTTAGGGGATAAGTTTATAGAGTAAAAATGAGAGAACCAAATGCTCTGCACTTGTAGTTCGTTGGGATTGACTTTTAGCCTTCACTGTACAGATTTCTTTCGCCTTTTTGCTAAAATTTCATAAAAAAGTACATAGTGACAGTTTTCAACCCCCTGAAATTTGGTGTTTGATTCTACCATAGTTGCAGAGTATTGTAATAACAACCTTTGAATTTAAAAATGCAATGAACATATCCCTCTTGTATATAGGTGTGCTTGACAAATTCTGGTGCACCACTAATAGAAAAGAGATTAGAGATAAGATTAGACTTTCAGTTCCTTTTCTTAAGGTTTGATTTAACTGAATAGACCATCTCATACGACAAATGTTAAAGGAAATTTGTGTTATGTTAAGAGGCTTTCTTTTTTTCTTTTTCTTTTTTCATGTAAATCTACTTCTTCCGTAGAGCCTCATTTATCTAGTGTAAATGCTCTAATTTTCTAAATGTGGCTTTCCTCAGGCAGAGGTAAAACAACAAGGAGCATTCGAGTCCATCCATCGTGACATGATTGTTGGATTTGGGGACTGGGAGTTCAGTCCTATGGATCTGGAAAACCCATTTCCAAACAATGAAGGTTCAGTCCACTTGTGGCATGGAGATGATGATAGGATTGTGCCTGTTACACTGCAACGATACATTGCCCAACAGCTACCATGGATTCACTATCATGAGATTCCGGGAGCTGGGCACTTGTTCGCATATGCTGATGGAATGTGTGATTCTATCATCAAGGCAATTTTGACAGGGGAGAAGTAGACTACTACATAAGTAATGAGCTAGCACAGGCCAGTTGGTCTGTGCATTACATTTCTCCTTAGTGTGGACATCTGAAATTTTATTAGCTGTCGTATAAGAATACAGTTGATACTATAAAGGAAATTTTTAGCCATGGTGACCTTGACCCCATTTTACCAAGGGCACAAGAAGAATACAAGAACTTCGGGGCCTGTTTTCGAGGGGCAACAAGTGCTGCTGTTGCTTAATCCTGGTGATGTTTCCCAATAAAGTCTAAATAACACAACAATTTGTATTACTGCTTAAGTGACATGTTTTGATTAGTACTAATAAAAGTGACGTTAGTGTAGGTTCACGTAAAAGTAATGTTGCTCAAATCATAATTTGTCATATCAAGATTTGTGATTAAGAATATGATAATTGTAGTGTCCCTTGTATTACCAGATGTTTCCAAGTTCAATGCAGAGAAAAGTGTTGGACTTCATAGTATTATGTATAGCTGTCTTTTAAGATATGCTTGAGAATTGAAAATTGAGACTAATCTGGTTGTACATGAATGCGTTATTTTGAATATATAAATATTTAACCATACTTGTAACCGCTTGAAATGGATATCATAAGTTGAAATTATATTATTATCTATTAAAAAAAAAAAACCATTTCATTGGGGTTCTAATAATTAAGGGCAATTTCATGGTCACACACACAATTATATTTAGTGCCGGCTTTATAATAGATGTAGTTGATGCGGCTGTTTAAGGCTCCAAGTAGAAAAAAGACACCTAAATTTTAACCAATAGGGTTAATTTTAATTAATTAAGTCCAAATATTAGCTAAAAAATAAAATAAATTTTTTTTTATCAAATGAAAGACAAGAAAAAAAAAGAGAAAAATGCTAGGTCCACAACATTTACAAAAAATATAAGTAGCAAGTTGTTACAGGGCGTTATTGATGGCAAAAAAATAATTATAATAATAGGTTCAAATTAGAATTAGTAACAATTCAACACCTAGAATTTATTATGAAAAATTTTGTGAATGTAGCACTTTTCAAAAAATAAAAAAAGAGAGCAATACACACTCTCTCACACACACACACACACAAAGTTCACAACATTTTTCACAATAGTTGAGTTGGCAAACTTTTACTAGTTATCATTTAGGTCCACCACTAACATCATTCTTTTACTTACCACTATTAATCTACCATATCAATAGATGTGAAAAGTTTTGTCAAATTTTTTGTATTTATAGAATTTCTAAAAAAAAAAAAAAATTTACGTGGTTCATGTTAATTAGTAATAATTTTGCATATAAAACAAGATAATAGATTTTAAGTAATATTTAATTTTTTTAAGTCATATATATATATATATATATAGGGCCTCAATGTTAGTTTTTGCCTTAGATCTTGAAATGCATCAAGCCGCCCTTGATTATAGTTTTATTTTTTCAAAAGTTAGAACTTTGATTTCATGAAACTTGTGTTTCATCTGCATAGTAACTCTTTCAAGGAAAAATAGGGGTTTCTAAGTCTCTTTTATCGAAGCACATGTGTTCTCATTATACTGGGCATATTTGGCTTTAAGTATGAGCTGCTATGTTGTCTTCTCTTCCAACATGAACTACTTTTCCTATGTTTGAAAATGTTGAGTCTGAGAAGACAAGTAGTAGAAGTCAATTTTCGAAACTTTATGATGGAACGCTCATGCTCTCTCTCCCTAGAAGAGGAAAATGAAATAGTCCACGGCACCAAAAAAGTGAAAGATTCACACCATGCAATCGATGATAGAAGATCTACGCGTGATGGGGAACTCAGCTACCCATCCAAACTCTCCTTCAAGGATAAACTAGTTGGGGAAATATCGGGAGCTTACTCCTAAGCATTTGCATTTACGAATCAAAATGGAAACGGATTCAAACTCGGATGAAGAGATTGAGGAGATTAGGGAAGGTTTTGCTTTGATTTTTTTTTTATTGAAAGAAGCCAAACAACGCATTCAAGCTCCATGGGCAAATGTGCTCATCATAAAAGTTTTTGGTAAGAATGTGGGATAAAATTATCTTCATTCTAAGTTGCTAGAACTCTGGAAACCAACTGGGAGGGTGGATATGGTGGATCTTGGTAGGGATTGTTTCCTACTAAAATTCTCAATTGATGAGGATCTTGAAGGGGTTCTTAAGAAAGGTCCTTGGTTTGTTGGGGTTCATTTCCTATCCATTCGAAGATGGGAAGCGAACTTCAAACCATCAGAAGCACTAGTATCTTCAGTGGCGGTGTGGGTCAGGCTTAACGAATTGCCTATAGAGTACTATGACGCAACAGTGCTTAGGCAGATTGGGTAGGCATTAGGGATGGTTTTAAGATTCGACACGCATGCCCCCTTGGAAGCCAGAGGAAGGTACACACGTATATGCGTTCAAGTGGACATGAGCAAGCCATTGGTTACCATTGTGAGAATAGGTCAACATTGTCAATCCATTGTTTATGAAGGGGTGAACCAACTTTGCTTTGCCTATGGTCATTTAGGCCACCGATGGGAATCCTATCAGTTCATAGTCAAGCCTTATTCGCCGGTGATTCTAAGGGAGGCCTTTGTATCCAACAATGATTAAAAAGGAAACTAGGTGCCACCCTCTTTGAAAGCGCAAACCAAGGCTTCACCTAGGAATCGAACACCTCAAAGGAGGAGTCCAGTGGTGTTGCTTTCGACCCCTAGATGGTAGTTTCATGGAAAAGGAAAGATTCCAAATCGAGCAAAAAAAGTAATAGCAATCCTTTAGCAAATTCGAGACTTGCTTCATTTCATGTGGGTACAAAAGAGCCATTGGGGAGTAGGAATTTTGAAAATGAAACTTGGCCGAGGGGCACGAGCAAGAGTGAGGGTAAACAAAAAGCCCAACTTGATTCAGGCTTGAACCTGTTGTCCAAAGAGCAGGTGAATGCAAAGGAATTAAAGATAACGGGCTTAAGGCATGATAGTCTTGAGAATGTGGGCCGATTCAGTCATGGATCGGTGAAAACTAAGCCCAAATCCAATTCAGTAAAGGGCAAGAAGGACTTTGCAAGGAGTAGGGAAACTTACACTAACTTGTCGCAGATTGACCGCACAAAGGATATCAAAAATTCCAACACTCAGTGGACTGTCAGTATCTCCATGATTCAGTCAGGACAGAACGGAGGGTTCAAGTTTGGAAGTAACTCAGGGATTGAGATGGGCGATCAACGTGGACAGCGAGATTGTGGTGGTTCTGCAAGTGATCATAGAGGAAATAAGAGCCTGCCCCACTCACACCGTGGGGTGGTTTAGTCTGAAGCTTAGATGGGTATGAAAGATGGTGTTTCCACTAACAATGAGCTCAATGCTAGGTTTTCTCCATCTAACAAAGCCGACTTGGGGAAGAATGACAGACCTATGGTGGAAGTTTCTGTCAGACACACCGGGGATGGAAGAAGAAATAACCTTAGTCTAGAATCTTATTCCTCAAATATCAGCGAACCCAATGTTATGCGAGACGATACCGCAAGAGAGTTTGACCGCGAGGAGAATGATGGAGAACCAAGCAATTGCAACGGCTTTCACGGGAAATCGCATGCCATAAAGCTACTGCAAGTATTCCAGCCTATCACGGAGTGCAACATTCACTCAACAGCCACAGAGAAAATGATGGGTGTGCTAGAGCATTGTGTGACATTGATGCCGGGCAGAGGCCAAACGAAGGAGATGGTATGGATGACCAGATGGAATTTGATGGAGGAAGTGAGATTACTCCCTTTGTTTGATAAGTGCTCGACCCCCAACCATTGTTTAGTGATGAATATTATAGCCTAGAATTGTAGAGGGCTTTAAAGCCCTCCTTTCAAAATCATGTTAGGGAGTTGGTTCATAATCATGACTCGACTATTATGATTGTCATGGAAACCCGTATTGGCGGTGATAGAGCTAGGGATATCACAGATAGGCTGCTTTTCGATGGGGCCATTCACATAGATATGATTGGGTTTGCTGGTTGTCTCTGGCTTCTTTGGAATTTAGACAAAGTTCAGGTCACCCAATTAGCCATATCAGAACAGGAGGTTCACGTCCTAGTGAAGGTAACTTCTTCTACCTTTGAATTCATCTTTTCAGCTGTTTACGCTAGCCTTAGATTTCATGAAAGATGAATTTTGTGGAATAATCTAAAAAATGTTGCTAATCTGCATGAGAAACTTGGATAATTGCTGGAGATTTTAATGAAGTTCTTGCAAATAGGGAAAAATTTGAGGGTAGAAATATTAATTCTAATAGGTCATTACTCTTTAAAGATTTTCTTGATTATAGCAACATGATAGATATGGGGTTCACTGGGCCTCGATTCACTTGGACAAATAGACGTAATATAAATGTCCTTGTCCAAGAAAGAATTGACCACTTTTTCGTTAACCCAAGTTGGTGTTCTGCTCACCCCAATGCGAGGGTGACCATCTTACAAGATGTGTGTCTGACCATTGTCCTATGCTTCTCAAAATCAACCTTAGCAATGTGATTCATCTCTCCAGGCCATTTAGATTTCAGAGCTTTTGGTTATCGGATCTATCTTTTCTTGGGATTGTTTCGGAAGCTTGGGGTCGATCCCGCCCTCTTTAAGTTGCTATTGTATATTTTTCCAGGAAAGCTTTGGATTGGAATAAGCATCATTTTGGAAACATTTTTGTGAGGAAGAAGAGAGTTTTGGCTTGGCTGAATGGGATTCAGAAAGCCCTGGTAGAAAATCCCTCACATTCTTTGGTTGAAATTGAGAGAACTTTGCACAAAGAATTAAATGTTCTCTTATGTCAGGAAGAGGAGTTATGGGTGCAGAAGTCTCGCATTAATCAGCTGATTAAGGGTGATTAAAACACAACTTTTCATCATATGTCTACAATTGTGAGGAGAAGACACAATCGAATTTCTTGCATTAAAAATGATATGGAAGAATGGATCAATAGTGAGTTTAGGGCTATGAATTACATTAGAGAAGGATTTAGCAAATTGTTTACAACTACCCTAGATCTTTCTCCTTTCCATCCTCCTCACCCCTCATGGTGGCAAGTTGTTTTATCTGAGAAGGACAAGGGCAGCCTGAATATGTCGGTCTTAGAAGTTGAAATCAAAGAGGGTTTGGGAGCACTTAAGCCCAACAAAGCCCCAGGTCTGGACGGGCTCTATGTAGGATTTTTCCAAAGGTTCTGGTTCATTGTGAATGAATCTACACTTAAATTGAACAAAGCCCCAAGTCCGAACGGACTCTATGCAGGATTTTTCCAAAGGTTCTGGTTCAGTATGAATGAATCTATAAGGAATGAAGTTGTGAAGATTTTTGATGAGGGAAAAATTCTTGAATATCTCAATAGAACCAATATTGTTTTAATCCCAAAAATAGCTGGGCTGGAAAGTTTGGGGAACTATCGCCCCATTAGACTATGTAAAATTGTGTACAAGATTGTCACAAAGATCATTATAGCTAGGCTTAGACCACATCTTGATAAGTTGGTTTGCCCCCTCCAATTTGCTTTTTGTCCTGGGAAGGAGAAGTGTAGACAATGCTATTTTGGTCTAAGAGCTAATTCACACTATTAGTAACAAGAAGGGGCGGGGAGGTTACATGGCAATTAAAGTGGACCTAGAAAAGGCTTATAATAAAATTGAATGGAGTTTCATTAGGAAAGTTCTGATTAACGCAAATTTTCCCCATAATATGGTGAATCTCATTATGGGTTGCATGTCTTCTGTATCCACATCTATTCTCTTTAATGGTGGAATTGAGCCTATTCTTTCTTTAGAAGGAATCAAGCAAGGTGATCCACTATCACCCTATCTCTTTGTTCTTTGTATGGAAATCCTTGGGCATCACATTGAAGAAAAGTGTAGTAAAAAGAGTTGGGTTCTTGTCAAAAGCTCTCAAAGTAGGATGGCTTTATCTCACTTGTTTTTTGTAGATGATTTGGTACTTTTTGCAAAGGTGGACCATGTGAATTGTTCCACAATAAGGGATGTGCTTGATAATTTTTGTGCTCGGTCGAGACAATCCATTATTGAAAGTGAGTCTAGAGTATATTTCTCCCCAAATATAGATGTGGACACAGGAGAGTCTTTGGGCGATATTTTGGAATTCAAGTCAACTCCAAACCTTGGAAAGTACCTTCGTTTTCCTATAAAGCCTCGTGGAGGTGACAATCAAGACCTAAACTTAATTTTGGAAAGGGTCAATCAAAAGTTGGTGTGGTGGAAAGCCAACTTATTATCTCTTGCAGGCAGAACGGTGCTCATTCAAGCTTCTGCATCCACTATTCCTGCCTATGTCATGCAATGCACGGCTTTACCTTAGAAGTTGCTAGATGATATTGATAGAGTTAATCGCAATTTTCTTAGGGTATCTTCGGAATCTTCAAAAAGAACGCATTGGGTGGGTGTGGGTTGGCATAAAATGATCATAGCTAAAGAAAAAGGGGGTCTTGGAATTCAATCGGCAAGGGGAAGGAATCAAGCTCTTCTTGCAAAGCTTAATTGGAGATTCCAGATGGAAAAGGATGCTTTATGGGCAAAGGTGCAAAGAAGCAAATATTGCACTAGCCAAAGGTTAAATGCTAGAAACAAGGACAAGCTCCCTTGTTCTAGAGTGTGGCAAGCCATTCAAAAGGGTAGTGAGGTTTTCAACAAAGAAAAACGGCGGATTCCGGGGTAGAATAGTAACCTAAGCCTTTGGTATGACAATTGGACTGCGAAGGACCCTTTAAGCGCTTTAATCCAAGGTCCCTTTTCTGAAGAAGAAGAAGAGAGGTTCAAAGTTAAGGATGTTTTTGGACCGCATGGATGGGATTGGTCAAAATTTTCTATCCAACTTCCAAATAATATCCTTATGGAAATCAAAGCCATGTCCTATTCTATGAGAGCATCAGTTGAGGAAGATAGGTTGATTTGGAATGGAGATAACTGAGGGGATTTTGAGCTCAACTCAACCTATACAATAGCAACAAGAAGCAGCAAGGAGGAAGAGGATTTCTTGGGTTCTTGGGTTTGGAGGGTGGATACTCTACCTCGAATTAAGACATTCATGTGGCAATGCTTGCATAATAGCATTGGTGTGGGAGAATGCCTTGTTAAAAGGCACCTTAGTGAGTCAGATAGATGCCCTCTCTGTCCAAGGGAAACCGATACAATCCTCCATAGACTTAGTGACTATGGGATGGCCAAAACAACTTGGAATAGACTGGGTATTCTATCAAACAACAGCTCTTTTGAGGATAATCTTCACAACTGGCTTGAAAATAATTGCTAAGATAATATTTGCAGAGTGAACAATCAGCCACCATGGAGAATTGTCTTTCCTTTTGTCATTTGGTTGTTGTGGAAACGAAGAAACAATGTTGTGTTTAGAGGCCAGCACACTCGGTTTGATGTTCACAATGAAGCTCTATTTCATGCACTTGAATTTCTACATTGTGCCTTGAATCCTAGAGTCTCGGGTAGCAGAAAATTGATTCAGATCAGATGGGAGAAGCCTCCACCTGGTTGGGTTCTCCTAAACACAAATGGATCAGCCTTAGGAAATCCAAGACGAGCTAGCTGTGGTGGTATCATTCGGAATGAACATGGAGATTGACTTGGAGGATTCTCAAGAAGCATCGGGGTCACCACAAGTTTTATAGTGGAGCTTTAGGCTCTCCGAGACGGCCTTACCCTCTGTCATAATATGCATTTACATGTTGTTGATATTCAGGTTGATGCGAAAGCTATTATTGATGATGTTAGTAATTCTTCTTACGCTAATCGGATTGTTATGCCTATTGTTGATGACTGTAGGTAGTTGATTTCCTAGCTAGCCCAAGTTCGGATCAGACATTGCTATCGTGAAACAAATTATTGTGCTGACTTCTTAGCTAGGAGAGGTGCACTTCAAGCTAGTAGTTTTATTTTGTACCAAGATTCGCCTGTGGATCTTCTTGGGCTTATAAGCTCGGACAAGAATGTAATGTATTGTATCAGGGCTATCCTTGAACTTGCTGCTTCTCTTTAGTTTCTGTTAATGCAAATTCCTCTTTACCAAAAAGAAAAAAGAAAAAAGAAAACATTGAGTCTGAATTCGTTTGGTTTAATAGCCTGTATGATCTTGATGGAGGTGACCATATACTCATCGTATGTAGGATCTTAATTCAAGTTGGTTCAGTTAGAACCTAGCCCAATCCCACCAAAAACAATAAGTGCTCAAACATGTGGCAAGCAACTTCAAATCTTAACAACATAAAAGTAGGGAAAGTAACAATTGTTCCTCCAAGCTTCTCATGTAAGATCTGATCGTTATGCTAGCTCTATAAAATTAATTTGATGGCTAAAGATAAGATAACGAATGCTAAAAATAGATTGCTAAAAAATAGTTTATTAACATAGTTGCAAACTTATGCGATGTGCGGAAAAAATTGATGATTTGCTTTTATTTTTTTAAGTGAAAAATAAAATAGTATATGAGACTTATAAGTATTAGACTCAAATCTTTCATAAAATGATGTGATTATTTTCTAACAATATATAATTGATACAATATATTAGTTTTTCTATACTAAGCTATCTATATTTGTTATTTGAAAGTATTTTAAATTTCGTAATTTTTCTAAGGAAGTTGAAATTTTTTTCTATTACTCCTTACAAAGGAACACTTAGTAGTGTTTGGTACAGGGAAATCCATATTACCTTCGACATCTAGATTTCTTGGAATGTGATGTCTTACAATCTGGATGCCTTAGAATGCAACTATTCCTATATCTGGTTTATTCATAAGAATCTTAAAAGGAATTGTTTATTTTTCTTATACTGTCCTTAGATTTATAAATACAATATCAATTTTTTTAAATATTCCTCTAAATAAATAATAACAAACAAAATATAAACTATAAATTATGACAAATTCATTAAAACTATTGTCTAACATTTCAAAATGACATGTATAATATAAAAATAACTATTTAAATTCTTGTTCTTTATGGAAATCACAACATCATGTTTTGTAAATAAAAATAAAATTTTTATTTTATTTTAGCATTTATGTTGCTGTGACGGGAAAAGATAAAAATAAGGGTATAGATATTGATGATTTGTTTTAAGTTTATCTCCATTTTTTATCACCATTGGTTAAATGATAAATGAAAAATGGTAAAATTGTCAATTTATAGCAAATGTAATTTTTTTTTTTAAATTTTGGAATCTGGATACCCACTGTTTCAAAGGGAATCTACATTCCTAAAAGAATGAGGTTAAGTGAGAATCCAGATACTCTTAACATTTGATTCCTATGTGTAATTTGCAACCAAACGTAAATTTTTTTTTAACATTTTCAAGAATCCTAAAACATTACCTGTACCAAACGCCACCTTAGAGGGTGTTTGGATTGGGTGAAAATTGAGTTATATAACTCAGTTCACCCATAATTCAAAACATGCGGGACCCGTAAAAGAAATGTTGTTTGACAAGATTTTTTAGTCTTGTTTTTATCACTCAAAACTCAAAATATTAGCCCTTCCAGATTAAACTCAAAATATTAGCCCTTTGTTGATGCTCATTTTGGAAGTCCAGTAAAAGGAAGAAGCCCAACAACATGGGCAGAAAAGAGTTAGTAAATGGATAGAAAAACTATTAAACCCAAGTGGCAAGAATAATGGATCATAGGCCCATAAAATAAACAAATGGTCCTTGAAGAAGCAAACGAACCTAAAGGAGCTTGGAGAGAGAGAAATAGCCAACCCATGGATAGTATGTGATGTAGAAAAGTGAGAATAGGCCACAACAAGCTCGAAGTAATGCAAGTAAAGAAAGTAAGGGATTGATGGAAAGTCCATGAGTCCCAAGGATGAAGGATAAGATAATTGGGCCAGGGAAGTTCAAAGGAGTTAGTAAAAGCCTATGAGAATGCAGAATTAGAAAAAGGGCCGAGGATGCCCAAGGAAAGAAAATGGGCCAAAGATGTCCAAGAGGAAATAAATGGGACACAGGAGCCCGCAAGCAATGTAATAAAAAGCCCAATGATCATACTAAGTCATTGAGTAGCAGGCCCAAAGAGGCTTAGTAGGCTCGGGTCAAATAACACCACAGCAAGAATGATAAAGTGGTACGGCAGGAAATGGTAGCAAGACTACATAAAGGAGTAAAAAAGTAGGCTAAAGGAAGAAAAACTCACAATTAAGCAAAGCCCAACCCTTAGAGGGAGCAGGCCATAAAGAATGGGAAATCAGAAAATAGCTCACGCCATAAGAAATCAAGGATAGGCGGCAGAATGTGCAGATGAGCCTCCAAACCATGGCCAATGAATGGGTAGTAGATAGTTTTTGGACATACATAGAAGTGGAGTATGCGCAAGACCCAGACATCACCAGCCTATACCCAACCAATACAGGAAGTGGTGAGTCATGGCTTAGAAGTAAGAGAGAGCATGGTCTAGCGGTGGGGAGAGGGGAAACCTATTCTAGGGTTCCTGCTCAGGCTCTTTTGGGAGAAATGTCCTGTTGGGATGACATACCACTCAAAAGAAGCAAGTATGAGTTGGAACCACTAGGTACATGCTATTAGGGATAGGAAAAGAGAGAGCACCCACACCGTAGCAGGTAAGAATGCCACAGAAAACAAACAAACCAAATAGTCTTCTTTGTTTGGTGATGGGGAGTGGCACAACTAGCACAGGTAAGTGGTGGTGGCTAGGCGACTGACAAATTAGTGGTGGTCGACAAGAACACCCAGATCAGACAAAGGTAGTTAAAGGCTAAAATAGTAAAAGCCAGTCACGACAGGTATTATGTAAAGGACCCTTACTATGTATAGTGGGGGATCACGATCATAGTAATAGTAACCTCTAGGAGAGAATCACAACATATAAGCAAGCACGAAGAAAGAAAAAGGGAAAAGAAAAGAAGAATTAGAAAAAACGAAAAAATTGAGAGGATAGAATGGCAGGCATGCACCAATAGGTTAATTCCTTCTCTCCCTCTAAAGCCCTGCTCTTTGCCAAGGGCAAAAGATTCTTCTGGGCACAGGCTATTTAGCCTAATTCCCTTAAAGCAATTAATTTCATTATGGGGAGATTATTCGCATTAAGGAAATGGTTTCCCTTCTTGGTTTCGGCCATGTAATATAATTTGGCATGACAGATTGATATTTCCCTCTTTGATTCAACAAACTCATTACTACTTCCCCACTTATTTTTGCTATTTTATGTATGGGATGCTTCTTGTCGCTCCCCTTTATTTATTCTGTCTAAGTAGTGAACACATTTCTTTTCTTATCTTTATTACATTTGTTTACCATAACTTTCCCATAGCAGCTCCGCCTGTCATGGGCATGTGACCAAAGTTTTGGCAAATGGGGCGTAGTTTGTACACAAGTCAGACCAAGGTGAGTTACAATTGGACCGGTCCTAACTCTTTTATCCAGAAAACTTACGCCCAGTATAACAGAAGGCAGCCCAGCCTAACATTACAAAAAGGCCCATCACACCCTTCGACAAGTAGCCTACAACTAAAAACTAATCAATATTCTGACCAGAAATAATAATAATTAAAAGTTGATAATAAAACAAAATCTATTTGTTTGATAGATAAAATTGATGCTGTTATCTAGGGGTGTCAATGTTCAACCCAACCCGTGAACACGACACGAACCCGACACAGGTTTTTTAGGGTTAGGGTTGAGCCTTAATGAGTTTGGGTTATAAACGGGTCGACTCGAAAGCGACACGATAAGAAACGGGTCATAAACAGGTCAACTCGCATAACCCGCAATAGACACGTTTGACACGCTAATTTATTTGTGTCAACCCGAAATGACCCATTTAACACAACCCGTTTAACACATATAACAAATAAATATTTATTTTATTTTAAATTTGTCAAATACCTTTTATATCCAACATATATTTTAATTTAAAAAGAAAAGTAAGTAATTACAAAAATTTACAAGGGATATAATTGGAAATTGAAACTTTACAAACCTTAGAACTACTAATACTTTTATTCTTCTTCTTCTTCTTCTTTTTTTTTTTTTTTTTTTTTTTTTTTTTTTTTTTTGTGGCATAGAACTTACACAAATGAAATTGGATGAGCTTGTGGAAGATATTATGAATTTGGACATCAACAAAGAATTTGTGGATGATAATCGTGGTTATAGTCAGGATTAGTCTACTGTTTGCTCAAATTCTTTCAATATTGATACTTAGCATTTGGCGAGTTCCAAGAATATTATATTTTTGTTGAACTATGTTATTTTATTTTGTGAAAATTTGTTATTTTGAATTTGAATTGAAGTGTTTGCACTTCTTTTGGAATGTAAAGAACTTATTACTAGATGAATGTTATATTTTCGTTGAATTATATTATTTTAAATGTGAGTAGAAGACTTGAAGTGTATGTATTGCTTTCTGGGATGTAAAAATAATTATTTCTAGATAGATGTTATATTTAATATTATGCAGGTTGAAATGAGTTGTGTTACATTCGTGTCAACCCAACACGACTCGTTTATTAAGCGTGTCAAATGGGTTGGGTCAGGTCAACCTGCCTTATTAACAGGTTGGGTTAGGGTTGAAGGATCATGACACGATTATTAAATGGGTTGGGTTAGAGTTGAGCCATTTAGTCGAATACCTCTATCTCGACACAACACAAACCCGACACGTTAACCTGAATTGACACTCCTACTGTTATCTGTATACCTTTTTTTTTTTTTTTTTTTGGAAGCCATCTCTACATGTATTAATACGAACTTTAATACACTCAAAGTGCAAATTTTGATTGAAACCTAAAATGAATAAGGTCACAACCTGACCAAAAAAACAAATTTGCTAAAAGTTATTGTTGAAAAAAAGGGAAAAAAAAGTTCTGATAAATTAAGTGTGCGTTTAGCTCCAAATTAAAAATTCAGCTTATTTTATTATTCAGTTTATTTTTGCTACTATTCATGAGCCTCACTACATTTTTTGGTACTATTCATAGGACCCATGATTCTATTTTAATTAACTTTACTTTTATCTTTAGACTTTTAGCAAAAAGTTTTCAATTTCAATAAAATAAGTAGATCCTAAACATATTGAATTTGAAGGGTTCGGTAACACGTCATCGTATTACATTTTTGTATTGATTGATTCTGCGTAGGCGTAAATACTATTTTGGTCCCTACATTTTGGGTCATTTCTCGTTTTGGTTCCTAAACTAATTTTGCTCCTATGTCCGTCCCTGATTTTTCAAAATTGTTTTTAAAATAGTCCATACCGTCAACCGGGTCATGAAATAAGTTGAGGTGGCAAATGGAAGTGCCAGGTGGCATGTTATATCTGATGTGGCTAATAAAATGATAATAAAAAAAATTATTTGGCTTTTAAAAAATAACACATCAGCATTTTAATAATAAAAAATCCATGTCAGAAAATTTAAAAATAAAATAAAATAAAATAACAAAACCTTAAATCTCATTAAATTAAATAATTAATTTTTTTTTAATTGCTTTTAATTGTTTTTTTTTTTTTGGAGGAACATAAGAACCTATTCTTTCCTAACAGAACTAACACAATTAAACTCAGCAAATTCTAACACAATCAACACCAAATTCTACAGCAAATCAAACCCATAAACTTAAAAAAAAAAAAAAAAAAAAAAAAAAAAAAAAAAAAAAAAAAAAAAAAACTAATCTCCAACAAACCCAAAACTAGAAATTTTCTTGGGAAACAACACAAAAAAAAAAAAAAAAAACACAAAAAATTCAACAAAGACCCATGCTTGAATCTCCATAGCCTTTTCAGTTTAAATCTGGGTTTCGTTTGGATCTGTGATTGACCGAAGCTCCATTGGTGTTGGCATTTTGTTTGGGTCATCTTGCTTCAACGGAATCACCTCCATCGTTGTCCCACCAGCCACAACCCAACAACCTTCCTCTTCCACCACTTCTCAATCTGCAACCACCAACCACAGCTAAACAAAAAAAACCCACGAACCACAACCCACAGCCAAAAAAAACCCATGAACCAAATCAACCAAATCAGCCACGACCCACGGCCAAATCAGCCACGATCCATGGCAAAAAAAAAAAAAAAAAAAAACCCACGAACCACGAACCAGTCGGACCCACGAATTGATCGGAAGCATCGAAGCACAGTCACCCACGACCCACAGCCAAACCGATAGCGACACCATCGAGCACGTCCTCACCCACGAATTTGACCACCACAAAGTTCAAACCCATATCATAGCCAACAAAAACCCACGAAATTAGACCCATGACCCGTCGGAGCACAACCACAAAATCAGACCCATGAATCGCCGGAACACAACCACCAAACCATGAAGAACAATCGCAAGTCACGGGAGTGAGAGAAGGGAAATAGAAGGGTAAAGAGAGAAAGAAGAGTCGGAGTGCATGAGAGCTAGAGAGAGAGAGTGAGGGCCGAAGAGAAGAGAGGTTATGTGTGGAGAAGAGAAATTATAAGCCCTAGGTTTGATTTACTGAATGTTTATGGGTTTGATTTCTTGGATTTATTGGGTTTGATTTTGGGGAAGAACATGAAGCATGAAGTTCATGTCCTGGGGAAGAAGAAGAACAATGTTCTTCTGAAAAAGTTTTTTCTTTTTTTGTTTTTGATTTTGAATTTTTTCAGTTTAATATTTTTAAAATTATTTTTATTTTTTTATTAATTAAAATGCTGACTTGTCATTAAAATGCTGACATGGATGCTGACGTGGTAGCCACATAAGATCTAACATGCCACCTGGCACTTCCGTTTGCCACCTCAGCTTATTCTATGACCCAGTTGACGGTAGGGACTATTTTAAAAACGATTTTGAAAAATTAGGAACTGACATAGGAGCAAAATCAGTTTAGGAATCAAAACGAGAAATTGCCCAAAATGTAGGGACCAAAATAGTATTTATGCCTTCTACGTATTTAGGTTGATGACATAACTCTCTATAAACACAAACATCGATTATTGTCAAAAACAAAAAAACAAGAAAAAAAAAATCAATTGGAATCCATTATAAAGATCAAATTCTTAAGATATCTGTGTTGTCGGGTTGAAAAACTAAAGATATCTTTTTGTGATATGGGCGGGCCAGTCTATGGGAATATTCAATATTCTAAAGAAGACAATTGTTAAAAAGTAAAAATGGTTGACCTTCACACAAATACAAAAATTTTGTTATAAGAACACTGAGTAGTGAGTAGAGAGAGATTATGATCTTCTAGAGTTGTATTTATGAAGTTTTAAAATCACATTCTATCTATTATAAAATGAATTGATTGAGTTTGTAATTTCATAATTAATTTAAATTAATAAAAATAATAGGTGCATTTCCATATTTGTGTAAAGAATTTTAAGAACTCCATAGTCAACTTACCTTAAAAATTTCAAGGAAACCCTAATTCATAAAAAGTAAAAAATTGTGATTGCTTTGGATTTGAAGTGAAATTTATGTTTTTTATTTTTATTTTTTTTATATATAAATAGTGATGGAATGAGAGATGAGATCTGAATCATAAATATGGGACACCATAAAGGATGATGTCATTGTTATTGGACTATTACTTGAACACGAACATGAGATTTATAGTAATAAAACATTCATATGATATTTTTCATCATTTGTAAAATAAAATTCAATATCTCTTTTTATTGGGTATAGTTACTAGTGAGCGTAATTTCAATTAATCTCTTGAGTTAATTTCAATTGCTGTGATTGTTTTCTTAATTAAAAGTGCATTTTTATTAATTTTTCTTCGAATTATGTTTCCATTACTATGATTTTTCTTTACAAAGTGCTAAGGTTATTACAAATTTTATTCTAAAAGTCTTACAAATTGGTATACAATAAGCGTAGTTGGTGGTTTTTGAAAACATAATAAACGAAATAACAAATATCTAAATTATTTTAATACAATTAGTGATACATCAGTTTATAAAATTTGTGTGATAAAATTTGTTATATTATACCTAGCATCACTCTCTTTTCTTTTCTTTTCTTTTTCCCCTACAACCTTTTGGATTAAGATATGCAGGCAAGAATTACATACTTAGTAGTTAGTACTTACGAAGGAAAATAGACTTTTTGATACATTTCACATCCAAACGAAATGAAGCCATTCAACGACTCATCCCACTTGGTTCGTGAAAACGTATCCCATCTATTAGACATAATGACCTTTTTTTATTTATTTATTTATTTTAATTTTTTTTTTATCCTTTGTTTTTTTAATAGAAGCAAACACATACACAAGGGAGAGGAAATGAGATTTTGGTTAACAAAAAAACACATCACAAATTCCACTCAAAAGCAAAAAATAATAGGTAATGACTTTATAGGTATAAGTCTCAAGCCCACCCTAAAAGGAGCACTCTAACTATTAAGGTAATTTAGGCACTTTGCGAACCAATATTCAACTTCCTCCTAAGCAACATAGGACAAAGTTCACAAGGGATCCTATAAAGGATTTTCTTTTGAGTCCAAATTTGGTAATGATATGGTGTAAAATTCATATTTTATATCATCCAATAAGAGATCGTCACATCAATTTTATTTTACTTAAAACTCAATACATTATACCAAACCTAATAACACAATATCAGTCTTTTACTTAAAACCTAAAATGTGGTATTTATTGAAATGTTATTCTGTGTAATCAAATGTATTTATGTTTTAGTAATATGATGATTTGACATTGTTAGGACATATATGTTTTAACTTGTTTAAGAACATATGTCACTTAATTATGTAAATTGGCTAATCCTTTGACAAAACGCACTCTGCTTGTAATTGGGTAGTTCTAGGTGTTTTTAATACTTTAAGAAACAATGTTTCAAGGTCAAGTGTTGAAGTCATCAAGTCTGTCCAAGAGAAAGCAAGTTGAAGTGCAGAATTTTTAAAGCTTGACACCTCTCGATAGCTACCTCGACACCTGCTATTTGTCGAAATTTAAAAAGTCAGATTTCCAATCTGATTTTCTTGGGATCCGTGAATATGTTTTTGGACTTTCTTTTCTTCTAACCCTAAACATATAAAAGGATTATTTTAAGAGCCGTTTTGGGTGACACAAGTTGCATATTCATTAAGCAATCTCTGTTTAAGCAAATTGTGATCAACAGACGAAGTTCTTGACCTAGTTCATCTTTCATCAAGAAGTTGCTGTGTATTTGCACCATAGGGTTTTGTAACCAAGTATCTTCCTGCTATTCATCAGAAAGGATGATTTGAAGAACTTTGCAGCCAACCATTCTTCCTCAGTTGGTGTTCTGAAGTCGCGTACTTGGATCCGCGCAATTGGTTAGTCACGTACTTGGGAGTCGTGCATCAAAGGTGGAGACTGTCACTACAGATCAAGTCCAATTGGGTATTGGGGTAAGGGTTCAACTGTAGGTTGGTAAGGTACTTGGGATTCCTTTACTTGTAACTGCTTGATTTGATAATAGTGGAGTTTCGGGAGTGGTGACTTGAAAATCACCCGATGGAGTTTTTGCCTTTAGGGTTTTCCCCATTCGTAAACAAATCACCGTGTTATTTATTTTCCGCTGCTTATTTAGGTGATTGGTGATTTGTTTGTGCTTCCATAAAATTGCATGATTAATTGATTAATTAATTACTTTGCTAAATTAATTAATTAGGGTTAATCACAAGGGGTCATTCAGATTGTGACCTATCAGACATGTCTTTATTGGAGGGTGTAAACCAAATGAATTACATCAATTCCTTATATAATTTAATCTTTTTTCTTTTTCTTCCGATGGAAAATTCTTAGGTGCTCTCGGAGTATAGTGAAATGATATTCTCTCCTCTTACATTTATGGTAGACTCCATCATGAATTTAATGAGTGGACCCTACCATGAATGTGAGAGGAGAGAGCATCATTCTTCGTACTTTGAGAGTACCTAAAAATTACTATCTTTCAATAAGCAATTAAAGAGATAAAAAAGAGTAGAATATAGCACTATAGGTCTCAAGTCTATTACAAAAAGAGTACTCTTAACTCCTAGATAGCTTAGTCAACCAAGCACAACTTTCCTTTTCCTTTTTCATTTTTGAGAAACCAACCAAAAATAACTTTGATTAGAGATACTAAGGTTTTTTTTTTTTTTTTTTTTTTTTTAAATTTTTTTATTTGATATTTTTATACATATAATATCAAACTAGACAACATTTGTTTACTCATTAAAGTTAAAAAAAAATGGTAAATTCTCTTCAAAAGGTATCTATTAAATATATATACACACACACGCACATGCATCAAATTTGATAAAATTTTATGTAATATATTTATGAATTATTACTTACTTTAGTATTAGAAAATTGATTATTATACACATAGTCTTGATCAATCTATTACTATCATTAGGGGTGTCCAACCAACTTGTGAAACCGACCTACTTGCCCAAACCGACTAATTTGACTTGAAAACCGGCTGACTTGACACCTATGATGGTTAGCAGTAGATATCCGTCCTCTATAAACCAAAACCTACTGGTCGATTGGCGATCGTTGCATGACAACCTGATTCCAATCAACTTGACTAATTTCCACCCACTAAAGTCACCGTTCTCCACCTGTTCTTGCCTTTCTTTGCTAGTATGAGGCATTCTTTAGTCAAATATCTTCAAGATCTTGAAAGATCCAACAAGATTTTGCCAAATCTGGCAAGTTTGGGCCATATCTACTCTTCCCTAACTCCAACTGACAACTAATATGTATCCGAAGAGATTCAACTCGCCCGAACCTACTCTTCTTCCTGGTTGATGGTGGGTGCAATTCTTGGGGACTTAAAGTGATCAAGTCAAGTTTGGGTTGGGCACAAACCTAACCCGTGGACAGCCTTAACTAGCATTCTGTCACATAAAAATTTATTAATACTCACACACACGCACGATATTGAATACTATTAATATCATTTGACCAAACTAAATTTTTATCTACCCCTGATAGAATAGAGCATGCAATTTGATTTATTGATGGCAAAAATTTTCCACCTACCCTATTTTTTCCATTGCAAATTTTTTCCTAACTTGAAAAAGTGAGCAAGGTAGGGATAGGCTTTGCTCACACTGCCCTATCTTGCCCCGCTTGACTGCCTTGAGAGTGTGTGTTTATATATATATATATATATATATATATATTTAATATTCTTACACAAATCCTATTTATAATTGAGTTTTACTAATGTATGCCCTTGTTTTATCTTTCTCTTAGTATTCTTATGATTGTCTCTCCCTTTTTTGTTTCATCATTACTTTATTAATGTTAAAACCAACTAGACAAGGATAGCAAAATAACTCAAACTTGTACTGATAGCAAAATAACTCCCTTTTACCATAATTTGTCGCATAACAAATTGTGAGTAGTGGAAGCAGAAACCCACCATTTTATTTCTATCACTCACAACTCATTATATCTTGAGTTGTGAACCTTTTTTTTTTTTTTTTTGTTCCTAATATTTTCCTAAAAAGTATAATAAATTCAAAACTATATGGTTATCAGAAGGGAAAAAAAAAATGTTAAGTGTAACCCTCCAATCCGAACAATCCCACGCGGCATCACATACTTGGCCCATTAAATTTAAGACTAAAAAACTCACTTCACTTTCCACGACACTCTCAGATCTCTCTGTGTTGTGTTTGTCTACCCCGTTGAATTTTGGGGTCATCATAACTCATATCTATTCTTGTTGTTGTTGGATTTGGGTAGGCATTCTGTGAGGAACAAAAATGGCGGGGGGAATGAATAGGAAAATATCTGCAGCATCAGCCAGAGCTCACACCAGAAAAGCCAGGCAAAACTCCTCCTTTAAGCTTCCCTCAGGTCCATTCTTTTTTCTCTTTACTTGATCTGGGTGCTCTTCAATTTTATGTTGTCTGGGTCGCTCTTTTAACATTTCTCATTAACAAAAAGTTGATACTTGAATCTATATATATATAAATTTGGGTCTTTGACTTATGGAAATTAGACTGCATCAACTGGAATTCTTATGCAATCGATTTTGTTGTTGAATTATATTATTAGTATTGTTATTTATTTAAAGTTAAAGAGTTAAGAGTTGTGTGTTTTTCTATTGGAATTTTACTTTATAGATTTTTTTTTTGGAAATTTGTTCTTAATATGAATCTGAAATCTATTTGATGGAAATACAAAATTAAAAATTGTATCGGGTCCCATAGCCAACTGTGTGAGGCACTCACCTCTCAAGTGTGTAAAACCTCACATATGCCCAACAAGAGTCTAATACTCCAATCTGCTTCATATTTCTCAAATCTGAAATAAGAAAATATAGGGTGAGCTTGTTAGTTCAATAAGTAACCAAAATCCCAACTATCTGGATCAAACACTTTTTGTTGTTGTTGTTGTTGTTGTGGATAAGTAACAATCTTTATTAAATCATCAAACTTGAATAGCTCTAACAAATCTGATAAGGACTCACAGGGGAGAGCTTGAATAGTTCTAGCCCAATCTGGATCAAACACACATATAAATACAAGTAATATAAATAAACTATTGACTAAGATTAACTTCATAGTCTTAAGAATTGTATATTAGTGCAATTAGAAAATCGACATATAAATTTGCAATGAATTCCAAAAACATCAAAAATTTCACTTGAACTAATACACATGTAATGAATCTTAATATACTATAAAAAATTAGTATCAATACAGTATTAACAAAATACAAACAAGAGAATATTGCACAAAGTAATTGTTTCTCAATACATTTTGAATCAATTATTTATTAAAATGGAATTCAGCGTTCTTTTAAATCCTAAAAATAATATGTGATTGATTGTATCTAAATTCGCATTAGTTTGCCTTTCAATGTACAAGATGAAATAGTCCTCTAGAAAATCATTTTCCTTTTTATTGCAAAACCTAGTTTTTGACAATTTTTATGACTATAAATACTTGTCTTGTAGTTGTAGTAGAAAAAAGAACAGCAAGCACAGATGCAATCTAGTTATAAAAAAGTTAGTTGGTTGTTGATCTTTTAATCCTTATTAACCATTTTTAAGGCAAAATTCACCCAAATTTTTTTTTTTTTTTATAAATTTTATTATCAGGAATTAAAAAAAAAAAAAAAAAAAATCTGTACTTCAGATCTACTACCATCCCCATCAGAATTTTGTAGGGAAAAAAACTTTATGAAATATATTAATTAAAAAAAAAAAGGAAGGGTGTACACAGACATACCTATGAGCAAGAAGGTACCTTAGAATAGGGAGTAATCTTGCTTGAAAGCTCTTAGCCTCCTGTTTCAAGGGAACCCTTGGTCCCAATGTGGGTCTGTATCTGATTTCAAGGCAACCATACTTCTTTTGTTAATGTGAGTTGTCCACCTTGCATTTGTTTCTCATCATCTACTTGAAGTAGAACTTGTTCTAGATATACTATATATGATGCAAAGTATGCATGTCTTTTAGTGCAGTTTTTATTCTTCCTGCATGGTTCTTAATGAGTTGATTAACATTTTTTTGTCTCCAAGACTTAGCATAAAGTTGCTCAAATTTTTATTCAATCATTGCACTGCACTTTAATTAGAACTTGAAAATTTCAGGGATGTTGAAGAAAACAGTGCTGTTGTTTTTTGTGGGGTTTCTGGCATGGGCTTATAAGGCAACCCAACCTCCTCCACCCAAGATATGCGGTTCTCCAGATGGCCCCCCTATTACAGCAGCAAGAATAAAACTTAGTGATGGAAGGCATTTGGCCTACAAAGAACATGGTGTGCCTAAAGAAAAAGCCAACTTTAAAATTGTTTTCGTCCATGGTTTTGATTCTTGCAGACATGATGCTGTCATTGCCAAAACACTCTCTCCGGTAATTATCCATTGGTTGCTTTATTTATATTTTTTTGGGGCCTATTTCAAGCCTTTAAATATGATATTCTTGGACTTAGCGTCATTGAAATCATTGGACTGGGTTCCTTCAGGAAATTGTTGAAGAGTTAGGGATCTACGTTGTGTCTTTTGACAGACCTGGTTATGGGGAGAGTGATCCTAATCCAAAGAGAACAGTGAAGAGCATGGCTTTGGATATAGAAGAGCTTGCTGATCAGTTGGGACTAGGATCAAAATTTTATGTAATCGGTTTCTCAATGGGTGGGCAGGTGCTTTGGAGTTGCCTCAAGTACATTCCTCACAGGTATGATTTGCCATAGCTGTATAAATAAATGCTAGAAAAGAGAATAACCAGAACAGCTGCATTTGCTAGTTTATGTGCCTTTTCTCTAATGTCTGGGATGCTTGTAACACTAACAGGGTAGCAGGGGCTGGACTATTAGCTCCAGTGGTTAACTACTGGTGGCCTGGTTTTCCTGGAAACCTATCTGGTGAAGTCTACAACCAGCAGCTTTGGCAAGATCAATGGGCAGTTCGTGTTGCTCACTACACTCCCTGGCTTACCTACTGGTGGAACACTCAAAAATGGTTCCCCTCTTCTAGCGTTGCAGCTCATAGTACAGATATTCTCTCTCCCCAAGACAAAGAACTCATGGCGAAGTTTTCTGGGAGAGAAAAATATATGGTTAGCATCTAACTTCTCTGGAATTTTTCAAGAATATTTCAATCGGAATTAATACCATGAAAGGCATTGAGAAAAACCAAGTAGCTACAGTGATTGATTTCGTAAATTATATCAATATATGGCTTGTATTTTGCGGAAATGAAGATTGTTTCTCAATATTATGCACTTCTTAGCAACTTTATCTAGAATGCATCTTCATCCTATATTCTTATAGGTCGCAAGTTAAAAAATGTACAGATTTCTTTCATCTTTTTGCTAAAATTTCATAAGAAAGTACATAGTGACAGTGTTACAGTGATCTTGATTGGGAAATATCTTTTTTGTGTTGTGTGCATCATATCTTTATGTCTCCCACTTTAAAACCCCCTGAAATTTGGTGTTTTTTAATGGACTCTTTGTAATTTTTGTGTTTGATGTACTGTTTTCCACATACACCCCCGGTGTACCTGGACTTTTGATTAATACAATTCCGTTATTTATCAAAAAAAAAAACCCCTGAAATTTGGTGTTTTTTAATGGACTTTATGATCCTTAATGAGATATTCTTTGTCTTGAGAATCATGGTTGGATTGTTTATTTTTCCCCTCATTTGTTTGGTAATAACACTAATGGCTGTGAAGGATCTCTAAAATATCACTTTTAGAACAAATATAAACTGTTAAAGTATTATGAACATTAAGGACTGAAATGCCACCACCTCTTTCTGTAAAAATAATTTGAGTTATTTACCTCCTAAAGTGAGGAACTTGACTTGAAATAGGGGTTGACTAAATAATCCTTAGTTGTGCATGTTGGTGATTGATTCTATTTCTACCATAGTTGTTGAGCATTGTAATAGCAACCTTTGAATTTAAAAATGCAATGAACATCCCTCTTGTATAAAAATGTTCTTGATAAATTCTGGTGCACCACTAATAGAAACAAAGTTTTGATATAAGATTATGCTTTCAGCTCCTTTTCTCAGCCAAATTTAAGGTTAGATTAACTGATTAAAGCATCTTATATTACAAAAGTTTAAAATAAATTTTTGTTTGTTAAGAGGCATTTCTTTTTCCTCGTACATCTACTTCCATAGAGCATCATTTATCAAGTGTAATGCTCTCTCTCTCTCTCTCTCTCACACACATGCACACACTTTTTTTTTGGGGGGGGGGGGGGGGGGGGTGGTGATTGATATGGATTTAAAACCGTATTTTTTTAAGCTGATGGCCTCTAAGTCAAATGGCACTTTCACCACTACCACTCCCCCCAATCCCTAATAAGCATGTGATAGTGGTGAGATCTTGGGTTCAATTTCCATGAACAACTTGTACTCTTCCTTATGTTTTCATTAATAATAGTTCTCTGATTACCTATTAAAAAAAAAAAAAAGAGTTACTAATAGGGGAAAAAACATTATTTCTTTAAATGTTCTTATTTTCTAAATGTGGTTTCCTCAGGCACAGGTAAGGCAGCAAGGAGAATTTGAGTCTCTCCATCGTGACATGATTGTTGGATTTGGGGCTTGGGAGTTCAGTCCTCTGGATCTGGAAAACCCATTTCCAAACAATGAAGGTTCTGTCCACCTGTGGCATGGAGATGAAGATTGGATTGTGCCTGTTATGCTGCAACGATACATTGCTCAACAGCTACCATGGATTCACTATCATGAGCTACCGGGAGCTGGGCACTTATTCCCACATGCTGATGGAATGAGTGATACTATCATCAAGGCAATTTTGACTGGGGGGAAGTAGCCTTGCACGTATGTAATGGGTTACCCCAGGTCAGTTGCTCTGTGCATTACATTTTCTCCCTGATGTTAAAATATGAAATTTCTTCTGATCATTTTGATATTTATGACAAGTATTGTGTACCAGGTATTATAATTTTTATAAACTGTTGTGTAAGAATACAGTTGATACTATAAAAAGGAAATTTTTAGCCATGGTGACCTTGTCCCCATTTTACCAAGGGCACAAGAATACAAGTAACTTGGGGCCTGTTTTCAAGGGGCAACAAGTTCTGTTGCTTAAACATGGTGATGTTCCTAATAAGTCTAAGAACACAACAATTTTCATAACTGTTGAAGTAACATGTTTTGATTAGTAATAATAAAAGTGATGTTAATGATAGATCCAGGTGAAAGTAATGTTGCTCCAATCATATTTTATCATGTCAAGATTTGTGATTAAGAATGTGAAAATTGTTGTGCCCCAAGCATTACTAGATATTTTCAAGTTTAATGCTGAGAAAAGTGTTGGGCTTTATACTATTGATGTAAGGTTGTCTTTTAAGATGAGGGTGAGTTGAGGTACCACCAAGAGACTCCATTACAAGCTGCCCAAGATTGATTGTCCATTGATGCTTCCTTTGAGCTCCGATGGAAATCCTGCAAGTGGTTTTCAGACTACTTGGTGCAACATTGTTTATCTTTTCACAGACCCTGATGCTTGAGAATTGAAAATTGAGACTAATCTGGTTCTACAGGAATGCGTTGCTTTGAATACATAAATATCATGGAGTATTTAACCATCCTTGTGAATAAGTTTGGATTTGGATACGTTCATTTCATAAGACAACTAAATAGAAAATCAGTTGGTATCTTAGCTTGATGAGAAGAGCAATTATCATGGAGTAAACGCTATAGGTTGAAATTTTAAAACTTTCGTTTTGTGAAATTGTGTTTCATCTGCATGAGTAACTCATTCAGGGAATATAGGGGTCTCTAAGTCTCTTTTATTCAAGCACATGTGTTCTCATTATACCGAGCATGTTTGGCTTTGAAGTATGAGTTACTTTGTTGCCTTCTCTGCCAACATGAGCTACTTTGCGTTGAGTCTGAATGCGTTTGGTTTAATAGCCTGCATTGCGTGTGTTCCTGATGGAGGTGACCATATACTCATCTTAGGATCTTAGCTCAAGTTGGTTCAGTTGAGTAGAACCCAATCCAATCCCACCAAAAACATAAGTGCTCGACATGTGGCAGCTTAGGCAGCTTCAGGTCTAGACAACATAAGGCGGGAAAGTAACAATTGTTCCTCCAAGGTTCTCGTGTAATATTTGATTGGTATGCCAGCTCTATAATTATTATGATGGCTAATAATAAGATAACGAATCCTAAAAATACATCACTGAAAATTAGTATAACCTAGTGGCAGACCTGCGCGGAAAAATTTGACGATTTATTTTTTTGTTAAGTGAAAAATAAAAATAGTATATGAGTTTTATAGGTGTTAATTTCAAACCCTTCTTAAAATAATGTTACATTAGTACAACATTAAAAAAAAAAAAAAAAGATTTAACTTGTAAGATTATATATTAAAATTTGTAATTTGTTACAAAGTGTTTTTCTCATAAGAATATTTCATTTTAGGTATGTTAAACTATTAAATTTTCCCTTTAAAAAACAATCTTTTTTTTTAATTGTGCCATCTACAAAACCAATGAAGGACAAAGGACCTAAATGAATTGAAGTAAACTGAACCAGACGTAATGGACTGAATTGCCTGCAGTGGACTAAATGGATTGAAGTTGATTGAGGTGGAGTGAAATGGACCAAAGTGAATTGTAGTGGACCAAAATGAACTGAAATTGACCTAATAGACCAAAATGCTACACTAATGCAACTCAATAAGAGTGTAGCAATAATAACTTATACTCTTAAGTGTTTAGATATTATATATAATATAGATAAGATCCCACACTATTATTAATATTAAGGATTCCAATTTACTATTTATCCAAGAAAAAAAAAAACTTCAAATTTTTTTTCTCAAATTGAAGATATTTCTTTGAATTAAGCATCTCAGAAACACTTGTGACTCCTCCACCTAGGAGAGTCAAGGGCTCAAAGCTTGGAAAATTTTATTTTATTAAACAATCTTATGAGATATCTCTCTCATAATATACGTGAGTCTCTTATGTTACGAGAGAGAGGTCTCATGAAATAATTTCTCCAAGGCTCATTTGAAGAGTTTGTCCTGCACTTCATTTGGCAAAATATGTAAAATAGAGAGGTTAAAGCGCACATATATATATATATATATATATATATTTTTTTTTTTTTCTAATTAAGTTTTGAGAAATATTCCTTCAAACTATTGTGCAACTACTAAAATAATTATTCATACATACTTTTAGTCACATAAAATATTCAACAAGTCATGTGACTTTTTTTTTTTTTTTTAATTTAATAAGTTATTTGGTTTAATAAAATCTATAATTTTATAAATTATCTCATAATAGATGGATCAAATTTCTCCAAACTGGTTTCGAAAAAATTGTCCAAAAGTGAAAATTAACGGCTTAAACATAAGTTAAACATCGCTTTCTAGAATTCCATTTTCGTACAAAGAATAGAAATATGGCATCTTGCAAAGTATTAAATATTTCGTTTGGGAGAAACAAAACATCTTAGAAAACATATAATAAATCATCCGTGGAGGTGATAAAGGAGTAGGAAGTTTTTGTGAGTTATAACTCATTACACTTACGAGTCTAGGAATTATGGGTTCAAATAGTGATAAGTTCTATTCGTTTTTGTGTGGTTTCACGCCGTAATTCAATGCAGATGTTTAAGTAGTGTAGAATCAGTGATCACACTTGCGACCCATTTTTTATATATTATTTTTTAGAAAAATACAACAAACACTCCAATCCAAAGCAGGAAAAAAAAAAAAAAAAATTCTACAACATAAAAAACCAAAATTTTTGTCATAATTATTTATGCGATAGATTATAAGTGGTTAAAAAAAAAATTATGTAAAAGTAACAAATAACTAGCTAAGATTAGCAAAAATTGTGGCTTTTTTGCGGGGAAAAAAAAAATCATAAATAGATACACGAACACCACACATATAAGGGCCCAGTAGTATCAAACAATTAAGACAAAAAATGCTAATATAACTTGATTTTATAGAACTTTTGTGACGACTGGTTCAACGGTAAGCCATAGGCAAAATGTAGTGGGTCATATCTTCATCACTCACTACCAGACACGTAACAAAAATGGGGGTAAAATGTTGCGGTCCTGCATTTGTTGGTATCAAGATAGACAGTCTTCACTCTTCAAACTTCACTTCAGATATCTGTGTAATTGGGTATTCTGTGAGAAAGAAATGGCGGGAGGAGTGAACAGGAAGATATCTGCAGCATCAGCCAGAAGTCATACGAGAAAAGGCAAGCAAAACAGTTCCTTTAAGCTTCCCTCAGGTGGGTTTTTTGTTCTCTTCTTTTTATTTGATCTGGGTGCTGTTAATTTGTCGTTGTGCCTTATTTATTTTCACCGTATACGTGGGAACCATAACATTGTCTTAATAGGGTCGCTCTTTCTGTTTAACGTTTATCATTGCAAAAACGTAGGACAATACAGAAACTAAAATTGGGCCAAAATGACATGTACCACTGTTTAGAAAAATATGTAGGGATGCACCACTATTTTGGAAATATATGGATGTACCACTTTTGGAACTCAAGTTTATTTTATAACTGGAGTTCCTAGAAATCGAGTTTTTTGAAAAAATAGCTTTCAAGTTTGCTATACTATTTTTTATGAAACTCGAGTTTCTAAAACTTGAGTTACATCAAAAATTGGTATTTTTCATTGAACTCGAGTATGTGAAACTTGAGTTACACGGCAAACTCGAGTTTCACAAACTCGAGTTAAAAAAATGTGGTAGATCCTTAATTATTTTGCAAACAGTGGTAGATCTATACATATTTTGCCAAATAGTGGTACTTGGCCCTAAAATTGTTGTTGTTGTTGTTGTTGAGTGTGTGTATATATATATATATATATTAAAGAGTTAGAGTTGTGTTTTTATTGGAATTTTTTTTTTTATAAGACACGAAATTTTATTGAACAAATAGGAAACACCCGTTTACACTAGGGGTGTACTTGGGTTGCAGTACAATCAAACTTTCAAATTACAATGCTCATGCATATCTAATAAATTAGAAATTAGAACAGGGAAGAGATTTGAAGCAACACACCAATCCAGTGTAGTATGAAAAAAGAGCGATTTAATCTCAAGAATAGACCATTCACATCCCTCAAAACATCTGGCATTCCATTTCCACCAAAGAGTCAAAGACACAATATAATGCAATGCAGCACAGCCCTCCAAAAAGCTTTATTTTTGTATCTACCAAAGGTACCTTACCAGGTTACTAACAAATCAAGGACCCTTTGTGGCATAACCCAAAGATGACCAAACAAACTCCACAACATTGTCCAAACTCATACGCTATGAGACAATGAAGAAGATTATGGTCGATTGACTCCCCACTCTGTTTACACATATAGCACTATTCTTGTCAATAATAACACTCCTTTGTAAATTATCAGAAGAAATCTTCCTTAGGGCAGTGGTCCACGAAAAGAAAGTTATTTTAGGAGGAACCTTTGATTGTCACACTAACATCCAAGGAAATAACATGCCAATAGTTGAGGAAAGGGAAAGGTAGTACCCAGACACCTTAAAACCCCGACTATTGGCTGGCCTCCAACTGAGTTTTATCAAGTCCCTCACCTTTCACTAAGGTGGAATAGGTCAAATCCATAAAAGCAGTCAAAGACTCCAACTCTCAATC
Source organism: Quercus variabilis (assembly GCA_030445155.1). NCBI lineage: Eukaryota > Viridiplantae > Streptophyta > Magnoliopsida > Fagales > Fagaceae > Quercus > Quercus variabilis. The sequence continues at coordinate 35,714,023 of CP129451.1, read as the reverse complement.
CTGGACTAATCTAGAGAACTAAAAATCCAAATGAAGCATCCCATTGGGGAAATGCATAACCTCTGCTCTAGAAGACTCCTTATCAAAGACTAATTCTATATAACTCTGAGAAGTTCTCTTTAAGCGGACAATAACTGCACCGCAAGTCATCCAAAATTTTACTCAAGTATCATCGTCCACATCAAATTGTATAATCCAGGAAAAAGTCAACCACTCGTGTCTTATGGATTTCCGGAGACGTACACCATAAGGACTTGGCACCCCTTTAGTACACCAGCCACCCAATTCACTCCCATACCTCACTTTTATAATCTTCCTTCATAGATGGTCTCTCCTAGTCCCATATTACCACAACCATTTCCTAGCAATGCTTGGTTGAATCTTATCAAATTCCAAACTCCCAATCCTCTAAATTGCAAAGGTTCACAAATCTGAGCCCAATTAACTAGATAGAATTTTGGCTCCTCACCAATCCCACTCTATAAGAAATCCCTTCTAGAAACCTCCACCGAAATGGGAAAGGGTGAAAGGAAATAAGTGGGCAAATTTGAAAGAGTGCTTTTAATCAAAGTTACCTTACCCCCATTTTATTGGAAATTTACTTTAAAGTTGTATTTTTGTTTGAATTTTACTTTTGATGTGAATTGGAAATCTATTTGATGGAAAGAATTTGAAATTTGAATCGACTTGGTCTCTTTCCTCCTTTATATTATACAAGGATGATTTTGTTTCCTTTAAGTGGTATCTATTAGCTTGGTGACACTAATTCACATTGGATTGAAGGATGGGGTCAAGGTATCAAAACTTATTGGGTGAATATCTGACATATCAATATAGAAACACATACCTTTTATTTTTAACAAATTATTATTATTTGATAAGTAGTGATATTTTTATTGGAAAAAGACCACTTCAAGTACATATATAATGAACATGAAGAAGCTTAAAGAATTACAAAGAAAATGTATTATATACAGAAGTGTAGTGACTCTTTCAATTCATCTATGGAATTACCATTGGTAAAACCCCACACATGGGACCAATCTAACAAAGATCTAATAAACAATGCTGTCAATTGAGTCACTGAACTTTCAGTTTCCTCAAAAGTACAATGATTCGTTTCCCTCCACAATTTGAACATCAAACATAGAGGGACTAAATTCCAAATATCTGATGAATGTTTGCCAACCCAATTCCTCCGACCAAATAAAAGATCAATGACCTTTTCTGGAAACACCCGCTGAATCCCAAAAGATCTAAAACAAAACTCCCCAAATCACAAGCAACTCATGTTGCTGGAACAGAATGTTTCTTCATTAAGCTGGCACTGGCGTTTTTATTTTTATTTTTTGAATTGGTGCTAGGGAGGTCATTTCCACAACTTGACTATGGATTTCAAGGCAACCATACTTGTATAGTTAATGTGAGTTGTCAACCTAATATTTTTTTCTCATAGTCTGCAGCCATTGCAGGTAGAACTTGTTCTAAATAAATATGTTGCAAAATATGCATGTCTTTAATACAATGTTTTTGCTCTACTCATGGATTTTAATGTGTGGATTAATATTTTTTGTCTCCAAGATTTAGTATAACATCGATCAACATTTCAGGGATGTTGAAGCAATCTGTAGTGTTGTTTTTTGTGGGGTTTCTGGCATGGGCTTATAAGGCAACCCAACCTCCTCCACCCAAGATATGTGGTTCTCCAGATGGCCCCCCTGTAACAGCAGCAAGAATAAAACTTAGTGATGGAAGGCATTTGTCGTATAAAGAACATGGTGTGCCTAAAGAAATGGCCAATTATAAAATTGTCTTCGTCCATGGTTTTGATTCTTGCAGGCATGATGCTGTTGTTGCCAAAACACTATCTCCAGTACTTATCCCTTTGTTTTTGTTTTTTTCCTCTCTCTTTTTGGGTCTATTTCAAACCTTTAAATATGATATTCTTGGACTTTGTATCATTTGAATCAATGGTGGGTTCTTCCAGGAAATTGTTGAAGATTTAAGAATCTACACTGTGTCTTTTGACAGACCTGGTTATGGGGAGAGTGATCCTAATCCCGAGAGAACAGTGAAGAGCATGGCTTTGGATATAGAAGAGCTTGCTGATCAATTGGGACTAGGATCAAAATTCTATGTAACTGGTTTCTCAATGGGTGGGCAGGTGCTTTGGAGTTGCCTCAAATACATCCCTCACAGGTATGATTTGCCATAGCTATATAAATAAATGCTATAAAATCGAATAACGAGAACGGTTGCATTTGTGTATATAAGAGAGAGAGAGATTCTACCACGTTATGTGTCTTTTCTCTTATGTGTGGGGTTGGAATGCTAACAGGCTAGCAGGAGCAGGACTGTTAGCTCCAGTGATTAACTACTGGTGGCCTGGTTTTCCTGACGACTTATCCAGTGAAGCCTACTACCAACAGCTTCCGCAAGATCAATGGGCGTTACGTGTTGCTCACTACACTCCCTGGCTTACCCACTGGTGGAACACCCAAAAATGGTTCCCTGCCTCAAGCATTGCATCTCTCAATTTGGATATTCTTTCTAGCCAAGACAGAGAACTCATGGCAAAGCGTTCTGAGAGAAAAAAATATGTGGTTAGTAACCATCTTCTCTGGAAAATGAATATTACAATGGTTATATTTAAGGCATTGAGAAAAAGCAACAAGTAGCTACAGTGATTGATTTAGTGAATGATATCGGTTGACTGATTATATATGGCTTGTTTTTGGTGGAAATGAAGATTGTTGCTCAATATAATGCAAGCACCACCTCCTAGTGACATTATTCTGATAGGTTGCAAGTTCAAAAATTTTATTTCATTAATCCAATTTTCGTACTAGGTGTGTGCATATATATATATATATATTGCAAATGTATCCATAATAAAATTTATAAAATTAATACTAATTCTGGTTCTTAAAGTCTCTGACATTGTATGATTATCTTGATCTGTTGTATTATTAAAATGCAAAGCTGAGTTTTGAGCATTTCTGCTGACTAATGTTGTCTATTGAAGACTCAGAAACTGTTGCCTGATTTCTGTACATAACTAGTACTAGAATTTTACTACATACCACAAACCTACATCGGTTGCAAAAGGCTCTGAAAGGACACCTTCAACTCTGAATTAATATCTTTTACTTTCTATAACTATAGCAATTAGAAGTGAAGGTGTGATGACTCCGTAATATCATGTGTTTGGTTAGGCTTTGTATTTTAACCAAACACATGATATTATTTCAGTTTGTTCTTGATGGTTGAGTTTTAGATTTCCTAATTTAATTTAAGAACATTTTGCTTAACATATTAAAACTTGTTTGGTATTTCTGATGGCTTCAATTTACTATATAATTGCTGTGGATTGGAAAAAGCTCCATAGTCACATCAATTTCTAACCTTCTATTTCACTGCCTCATAGCTTTGATGTGGTGACTAATTAATGATTTCTGTTTGTCTAACTGATTAGATCACCTTATATGACAAAAGTTTAAATGAATTTTTTGTAAAATTAAGAAAAAATTTTTTCAGCTTTTTTCCATGTAAATCTATTTCCATAGCATCATTTATCAAGTCTAATGCTCTCTCTCTCTCTCTCTCTCTCTCTCTCTCTCTCATTGGGCAATTGATATGGATTTAAAACCATATTTTCTTTCTATTATAATCAACATGTTTTTTTTAACCTATGGTCAAATGGCACTTTCATCACTGCCTCTTCCCCCCATCCTCATAAGTATGTGATGGTGGTGATGTCTTGGGTTCAATTCCCATGGAGTACATGAGTTACTAATAGGAGATTTTTTTTTTTTTTTTTTTTTTCTTTAAATGTATGTATTTTCCCAATGTGGCTTCCTCAGGCACAGGTAAGACAGCAAGGAGAATTTGAGTCTCTGCATCGTGACCTGAATGTTGGATTTGGGGCCTGGGAGTTCAGTCCTATGGATCTGGAAAACCCATTTCCAAACAATGAAGGTTCCGTCCACTTGTGGCACGGAGATGAAGATTTGATTGTGCCTGTTACACTGCAACGATACATTGCTCAACAGCTGCCATGGATTCACTATCATGAGCTACCAGGTACTGGACACTTGTTCCCACATGCTGATGGAATGTGTGATAGTATCATTAAGGCAATTTTGATCGGGGAGAAGTAGCCTTCCAGTTCCATGTTTGTAATGTGCTACCCCAGGTTAGTGCTCTGTGCATTACATAGAAATCTGAAATTTCTTTTGATCATTTTGATAGGTATGACAAGTTTTGCACCAGGCATCAGCATTTTGTATGAACTGTTGCATATGAACACAGTTGCTACTTTGGGATTGAATTGAAAAATATAATTTGAAAATTTGAGTTTGCCTAGCTTTTAATGTGTTCTTTGACACCGATGGTCAGATAGTCAACATCTATAGGATCATGACTGGTGAGTGGATGAACTGAAAAATATTTTCACTTCATTTGTATCTATTGAGTGGAAAAGTTTCAGCTATTCAACATAAAGGTGAGGTTCTTGAAGGGGTATTTAGTCGATGCATGTGCTGCATTGTTTAGTGGGTCTGGATCATGTAGTTGACAACTATAAACCCTTTCTTTAAATCATTTTGGTGGGAAAAGTACCATGCAAATGCCCATATTTTTGCCATTGTAATAGTTAGTTTTATAGATTTCCTTAAACATAATGGTTATAAATTTGTTATACACATGAAATCATATGACTTCATTTTCTTTTTTGTAGTGTTTGAAGGTGCCAAATTGTCGCTGTTGATGGGGCCATCGGAATAATGTGAGTTGGCGCAACTGATGGCATAGGAGTTAGGACTTCAGAACTTTAATCAGTAAATGCTTACTCAGTATTTTCAGTAGTAGATTTTGTCATGATGATGATCATTAATGGCTGCCATTGTATGTTATGTTCCACTCAAAATTATGGATTGTAAGAATATTGTAGACAACTTACAAAGAATATTTTCTATTCCTTTTTTGAGACTTCGTTTTGTGTATCTACCCTTTTTTTGTTGCTATTTCTTTTCCTTTTTTTATAAATATTAACTGATAAAAAAAAGGTTCTTCAGAAGGCTAGTGATCTTGTTTGTTGGAATACTCAGCCATTTTACAGAGCTGATTAGAAAAATCCCACCTGACAATTGGTGAAAGGTATCAGCTAGCATATATATACCATTCTTTTCCCTTGTAAAAGCTAGAGAGTTCTGCTTCCATTTCCCAAAGTCTGGGTTTTGCAACTTGATGGCCACTACTGGACCAAATATATGATTAATTTACATTTACTCAGGAATCAGGACTGTGATGCCAACTTGTAATCAAATAAATTTCAGTTGCATCAACAACATTGTTACAAATTAGAATAAGAAAAAATCCACCTTGCTGGGAAACAATTCAGTGTGGCAATCCAAACAAGTTGGTTTTGGAAGCAAAACCCTAAACAAATGAAGATAATTCCTATGAAAATGTTCAAATTTTTTAAACTTACTCATGTTATGATCTTATTTTCTGTCACTGTTTAGTTGGCTTCTTGAGACAGCGAAAAGGATTATGGAATTTGATCTTAGTGAGAATAAAATATAATTATGTCATCTTTTTATTTTTTATTTTGAAGTGTTTGCAAATTACCTCTGCCTTTGGGGTTTGGAGTGATGCAGGCATGTCACTCATTCTCATGCATTCTTTAAAGTCCAGTGCCCTGATTATTTAAGACTAGTTTGGCTTCAATAATATAATCTTTATAGTTGTTTCCTTCCATTAACAAAGCAGGGTGTATTCAATAGACAAAAAGAAAGAAAATGGGGAAAAAAAAAAAAGAAAAAAAAAGGAAAAGAATTACAAAATGAAAATTACCAAGTGACCGAACATTGGACCCTGAAAAACAGCCATTCCATAATAGATAAATACTCAATAACATAAGTAAGTATTTCCATAAGATATGTCACCCAATTGAACAAAATGCCATTCACTCACCCCTTCACCCTTTTGGGATTAAACCTTCTTCTCATGACCTCAATTTGCTTAGGACTTAATCCAAAAGCCTTCTCTAAAAGCTCCTCATGGATCCCAGATCCAAAAATGGCAGTCGGTATTTTTTGCAATCCAGGATTTTGGCTATTGAAACTACCAAATATTGTTGCTGGCTGATCACCAACATTCATCAGGAAGTGCAGTAGACCCCGTGGGAACACAATGACCTCCCCTTGCTCAATTACTCTAGCAAAAACGCGATTAGTGGAATCCACAAAACCTGCATATACTCTTCCTTGCACCACATATGCAATTTCAGTGGCTCTTGGGTGAAAATGTGGTGGATTATATCCACCAACTTTAAGGTCAGCACGTACAAATGACATGCCTAGTGTGTTAATGCCAGGAAAGATGGCTGGGTTCACTGATATGGCTGCAAGGCCTGTGTCAGAGAAGTTTCCAGCTCCCTTCATGCCCGAAAAAACAAAGTCATCGGTAGTAGCCTCGGATGAATTCTTGCATGGAAGGCTACCATGGTGAGCAGTTTTTATGGAACCAAATTTTGGGTTGGGTATGCAAAAATCTTGAATTGGGTCAGGGTCTGAAGCTGATGTTGTAACACAATATAGAAAGAATGCAACAACCAAAATAGCCAAAATTGGAGACATTTTGGTGTTCTTTCAATTTTTTTTTGATAGTTTGTGTTCTTTCAATTGGATTATGATCTGAGTGTGGTTTTGGACGGGTTTTAATAGAGTTTTAAAGATTTTTACAATTCCATGAACGCCCTTACACTACAAGCCAAGTAGCCTCCTTGTATGATTGCATTAAGATTTAGCAATTTTTGCTTTTGAGGACTCAAGGCTCATATTGTGCAAGAGGCAATAGTTTCATACAGCACAATTATCTAATTCGGGTCCTACTACTCATAATCTCATCTGCCAATACAAAAGGATACATTATTGATAATTATTTCAAGCAATAAATCAAATAGTGGGAATTTGACACCATGGTATCCATGTTGTCAACAAACCATGATTAAGTTGAATAAAGGTTCTCCCATAAAAAATAAAAAATAAAGTTGATTATAGGTTCTTGATGTCTACCACGTGAACAAAGGTAACCGGTATTAATTTACATTCTGGAAATACAATTTCATGAAAACCAAGTTTATAATCGAATAGGAGATGGATAACATGGTAAATTTGGTCTTAATCTTTTCTTGGAAGTGAAGGGATGAGGCCTCTAAATCATGATTAGTTCCACCTTTTGGCAAGGTGATGATTTTTCAGATCAGAATTATCAGATGGTGTCTGGAATAGTCAGAATCAGAAAAGAGAAAAAAGGAACTAAAATTCTGTTTTATGTAGCGTGTTTTCTATACTATACGTGTATGCATGCTTAAACTTTAAGCAATAAAATTCAGCCTGAGCCTGAATCCTTTTCTCACTTGATGCAAAGTTATAAACTAGAACAAAAAGCTGCCTATGTGTGACTATCATCTACTTGGTGGTCATCAATTGATCATTTGATTTTGAGCTATGTGCCTAGGTTCTCATTCCTACACTTGCAGACATGACCATGCTTGAACTACTTTTAGTTTCACTTGGGCCAGTCTTGAACCAAAGTTCACAGTACTCATTGTCAAATAGTACTTTTAGCCCACAAGCCTATTTAATAATGAGCACCCAAAACAAGGCCATGATAGTTACAGTACGCAAAAGCGTGGTTTGGGCGTAAAACATAATTTGTGAGAAGATTAATTTGGAAATGGCCATTTACTTCCAGTTTCACCTCATAGACAAAAATTTGTACTATCTTTAATCCTGAATACATAGATAGCTTCATTTTCACAGATTAACATTTAACACTAATCATATCTCACCATATCTCTCCCCTTTAGTTGAAAGTAGGAGAAGGATTAGAAGATATAAGAGAGGTATTGAAATCCCAATCAGGATCTATTTAAATTTAATATAAGGGTAAAATGCACTAAGACCTCCTAACTTCTATGTTATTGCACTAAAACGCACTTAACTTTATTTTTCTTCAATATAGCACATCAACTTTGACATTGTACCAAATAGAACACTTATGTTAAAGTTTTGTCAATTTGAAAAAGTGATTGTGACAAAGTATTATAAGTGTGCAACTTTAGTAATGTGACTTAACTTATTAAATTAAAACACACCACGATTCTAACAAAATCTCAACTCAACTTCTAGCTTACCCATTGCTATTGAAACCAGAAAAATCTCTTAGCCTCCATTGAGGTCTCTCTCTCCTCACTTTTCCTTGTTTTTCCTTTGTTTTCTCGCCAACCAAACAAATACATCATATGGTTGCCAAGAAAACAAAGAAAAAATAAGAGAAAGTGAGGGGCCAACTGAGGTTGAGAGATTTTTCTTGTTCCATTAGCTATGAGTGAACTAGAACTTGAGTTAGATTTTTTTATTAACGTGACATCTTTTGAATGGGCCAACTAAGTCACAATTCAAAAATTGCACCTTAATATATCACCACACACTTTTTCATTAGCAAATTGATGGAATTTTGACATATTATAATAGGTCTACTTTGTCAAAGTTGATATATTAAATTGATGAAAATAAAAAAGTTAACAGCATCTTGATGCAACACTATAAAAGTTCAAGGGATCGTAGTGCATTTTTATGTTTAATATAATATATTAAATGATAAAAGTTGAATTTTTATAAATTGCAATTGTAATAATTAAGCTAATTAATGGTTAATGCTGAAAATAGGATAGATATTGATGAAATGGTAACTTAAGCCACATCATAATATACATGATGAGTGTGTAAATTACAAGTATTAATAATCAAGGAGCGAATTTAGGATGACTCCAAAAAAAAAAAAAAAAAAAAAGTTTAGAAGTGACCACAAAAATTTGTGTAAAGAGTATTGTAGTCTAACAAAATTGATTTACCTTACTAATGGATTTTATAACAAATATGGAGATAGTATATAATTATATAAAATGGGTTCAAGTTACATATTTTTTAAACTATTAGATTTAAGTAGATTTAATGGTTAAAAAAAGATCATCATTATTACAAATATTTTTATTAGAATCTCATTAATTACCTTCATTTATTACATTCTAAACTTATCTTTAAACCCAATAAAATTTGATGTATGACTTTCTCTCTCTCTCCCTGTTTCTCTTTCTCTCTACGTTTCTCATAATATAAGAAATTGACAGCCATCGTTTCCGGCCGGTTTGAGAAAATAATATCATTTGTCTTAATGATTTCTTTGGCCCTATTTGCAGATGATACCACAATTGTTGGAGCACAGCCCAAGTCTAAGAACATTATAGGGCCATATTTCTTAGATAGGACATGAAGGGAACGGTGTGGGAGTGTGCCTAGTTGGTGAAAGTCACCAATAATTGGCAGCTTTGGTGGGGATGGTGGGAATTTTGGTTTGCCACTTCCTACAAATGTTTTTCTATTTTTGAGAAAATTTTGAAAACTATAGCAGTACGGTACTAATACGTTTTTTATTTTTATTTTTATTCAAAGTACAAAGTTTTCCTATACTTTCCGAATCTTGCTTATCTTCTTCTTCTTTTTTCTTTTTCTTTTTTTGGATGAAGCTTATCTATTAGACTGCATGCTACTGCCATGCTATATATGTAGTCAGCAAAGTTCTTTATTTTTTATAACAAACGTAGAGGGAGAGAGTCAAACATCAAATTTTATTGGGTTTAGAGATATGTTTAGAATGTAATAAATGAAGGTAATTAATGAGATTTTAATAAAAATATATGTAATAATGAGTGTCTTTTTTTCACCGTTGGATTTACTTAAATCGAATGATTTAAAAAAAATGTAACTCTTTAAAGTTACACAATGTGTAACTTAAACCCATTTCTAATTATATATAATTAAAGATATAAGACTAATCAACGATATCTTCATGGTGTTAAGAACTTTATAATTTAACTAATTAACACTTCTTAATATTTTCAACGAAGACAATTTGAATTTAAATCCCTTATCTCTTTATTATTAAATTTATAAAAAAAAAAAAAAAAAAAAAAAGGAAAAACAAGAGGAAAAGAAAACAAAGAAGTTATTTTTGCATGATGGCATGTATGGACTGTGTTGTTTTTTTTAAGGGGCCTAAGCGTGTGATTGCCAACATATGTTTGTGTGATTTGCGTGTTTTTGTGCTGGTCTTACTATATTGTTTATGGACCAACCAACTTTAGTAAAACGCAAGAACAATTTATTTATTTTATTTTAAAAATTATTTTGTTATAATAATATTTTTAAAAATAAAATTTTAATTTTCACTAAAAAGTCTAAAATAATCGGTATTCAATTAGCCCAAAAAATTTCAGTTTAGTACACACTCCTTAGGCTTCCAATGGTGGCGTACCTAAGCATTCGAGATAAGTACACACGGCTTCCAATAGTGGCGTACCGTTGGAATCTTTAAAAGTTGCTCCAAGAGCTCTATCACATCACAGTTTATCTAAGTATAACTGGTTAGATTTTTTTTTTTCAAAGGGAACCTAAATTAAGTAGAATTAAAAGTACGAAGTACAAAGTTTAGGTTATAAAAACACCCCAAACTCAACCAATAACCCATAAATATAAGAAAGAGGATGCAAATACAAAACAAATTTTTTCGATCAAAAAATTGTGTAAAGGTAACTTTTCGTATTTTTCATTATTTGATAGTATCAGTTAAAATGAGTTAAAGAAAAATTATTTTTGATTAATGAAAAAAGTATGGTTTATTTTTAAAGAGATTAAATTTGATAAAGATGTGGTGTAAAATACATATTTTACTCTTTCAATCTTAACATGCCACATTATGTTATCACATATTTAAGAATAAATATAACCACATTCAATTAATTCTAATACTCATATATAAATCCAACCAAATTGAGAGTTTATTCCTTCTCAAAAAAAAAAAAAATTTGAGAGTTTATTAGGATGCTACTAGGTATGGTAGAATGTATTAAATTTTAAGTAAAATGATGATGTGACAATCTCTTATTGGATGATGTAAAACATGAGTTTTACATTCCTTCCTTACCAAATTTGAACTCATTTTTAGATTTATTTTCACTAAATTTTTTATAAAAAAAAAAAAATTATCTCACAGTAAATTAAATAAAAGAAGTTAGAAGATTATTTTTCAACTTATTTAAAATTACTATTAAACATAAGGAAATGAGATAGCTTTATAAATTTTTTCTTTTTGAAAAATAACTCATTTTTAAGAAAACATTATCTATGAACCAAAGAAAGAAACTTGTAATTGAATGACAATATTTTATTGCCACAATCAAATGATAAGGTATCTCATGTTTATATATATATATATATATATTAATAGGAAAAATAAAGAGAAAATTTAATTAAATTCTAAATTAGAGTCTAATTTTGCAGCATATGTCTCATCTAATTTTTAAATTGTGTGTCAAGTGAATTATTAGGTACAAAAATTTAAAAAAAAAAAGTCTAAATTTAATTAGATTTTAAATTGAAGTTCAATTTTGTGCTATGTGTCCTATTTAATTTTTTAATTTTTGTAATAAGTGAATTATTGGGTTTAAAAAAAAAAAAAATCTATATCTAATTAGATTATATATATATATATATAATTGTAATTATTTTTAAATATACTTGTACATATATACCATATTCCATACTAGTTCTCAGGACCTACAATCCAGACTAAAAATGATTTTATTGCGTCCAGTCTGAGTACCACAACAGCTTGAAATAGAATCAATAGGACGAAAAAAAAAATAAAAAATACAACCCAACTCTCCCAAAAACAGCGGCCCCACCATACCACAAAACTACGGGTACTATTACCATTCAATAAAATCCACCAGAATTGTCCACAAACCCAAGGCTAAATTCGTGAAGGAGATGCCCCTAATTTGTAGGACCAGCTTGCCTATGATACTCACACCTTAGGCATGAGCTATCCACCACCATCACATGTGACACGTGGGAGATCTTTACCTAATCAAAACCACCAAAACTTCGTGATGATCACCTGCTAATTGTCAAAATTTTAAATTCCCTATTTTAGAGAGTAAAAAGCATTTATAAATTATTACCAATCACTTGCTCATTATGTCCCATAAAATCGATTCTGAATTAAAGGGTTTTTGTACATTTGAATTGACTTATTTATTTATTGAAATTGAGCAAAAGTATAATTATATTTGTTTAGAATTGTGTGGTTAAATAATCAAATTTACTATATTTCAATAGTTTAAACTTTTGAAAAAATCGATAATTTAACATGTATTAAAGTATAAGATTCTAAGTTCGATTATTATTTCCTCCATTCTATCTTCCATTTAAAATCTCACATTCTTCAATAACAAAAAGTAGTCTTAAATATTGACTAACAATCTAAACTCACTTAAATAAAAATGGATAAAATGTTATTTAACCTCTCTAAGTTTGATCACTTCTAAATTGACTTCTTAATTATACAAATTTATCATATATATTTTTGAGAAATACAATAGTGTCAATGTATCATCTTCATTAACATAACATCCGCTAAAATATTGCCATTAATTCACAAAAAAGTTATTTTAAATAGAAAAATAGGAACAAAAACATTATAAAATGTGACTTAATAAAATAAAATAGGCATATTGATTATTGACATTTTTATCATAGTTTTTTTTTTTTTTTTCTAAATAAAAAAATGGGATTTACCGTATGAACTCATCGACTTTATATTACACTAAAAAAAATGAATAATATTATATGTACTATCGGAGCTTTGATATGACTATTTACTTGAATTGCTCACCAAGTGAAGGGGTACGAGAATTCTTATCATTAGGTCCCATCATGCGATGTTACATTTAATTTGTTTAAAATTTTAAAATGGTCGGATTGGAAAAGTGGACAGTTTGGGAGGTATGAGTGTTTTACATGCAAGAATTGGCACCAGCAAAAATAGGAGCAAAACGTGTTAGGCTCGGAATAGAGGCGGCACCAAAATGAGGCTAATGAAGCCACATGGCCAACACGTGGCGAGAGGAAAGAGCTTGGGACTTTGCTTTGAATTATTTCTACTACTGAGCAGCACTGTGGATCGATGTGATTGACTAAAGACGCTATTGTGGGCCCCCACGCACACGCCTATTTCGCCGGGAAGATAGAGAGGAGGTCAGAGAGAAGAAATAGACTCATAATAGAGTTTAGAAAAATCAATTATACACTCACAATTACACTAACAAAAACCCTCCCTCTTTGATTCTCTACTCGTATTTTTAATCTTTGCAAACTTTATATATTACACCCTCAAATTTGGTACTTGGGGTACTATGTAATAAGCTAAGAGAAAAAGAAATGTTCCTTTGTTGCGGTTTTGTGAGCTCCTAGATCGATCTGTTCAAAGAGGAGGGTGCAACTCTGTTTTTGAGCTGAGCAAAAGCTTTTTGAACTCAATCGGGTATGTAACTATATATGTATACATCTTTTATGTCTCTCCTGCATCATTGTGGTAAATTATTGTGTTATTGGTTGGGGTTGATATTGCTGATCTTATTATGTGTTGGATATGAAGGGGGTGTTTGGTAAGGTAGTTTGAAAATTGTTGTTTATTGTTTTTCTAAATACGTGTGGGTGAAAAAGTGTGTTGAAATGCGTGAAATGCTGTTTAAAAACTAAAAAATGTTGTTTGAAATGGCAAACCAAACAAGGCAGAAAGATTTGAGGAAGAAGGAGATTGTTTGTTTTATGGTTTAGTCTCATGCAACAGTTTTTCATTGTTATTATTATTATTTTTTGAATGGAAGAGATAGAAATTTTCATTGTTATTATTTAATTAATGTTAGTGCGTGTTAGTGAGGAATTTTGAAAAATTCTAGGTACGTAGGACCTGCGAGATGCTACTTTTCGTGTAAAAAATCTGGTTCTTTTTTCTTTTTTCTTTTGGCTATGTATTTATTGATTTGTCACGATAATTTATTTAAGCACTAAGTGACTTACTAAAATAGGAAAGATTCTTTTTTTTTTTTCTTTTGCTTTCCAACCCATTCTTAACTTCCTATTTCGGAAATGAGATTTTAATACGCAAATAGAGAAGGATTCTAGTCATTATGTCCATGAAATGGACCTCACATTCTGAACCTTTTGTCTATTCTTCTTCACTTCTTCTTACCCAAAAAGAAAAATTCTATTCGTTTCATTTTCTAGTAAGTAATTCCCATCGTTTTCAACAGTATGAGCATGTAATATGGAATAGGGTGTTCCATACATCCAGTTGTACCAAAATTCCTAACACGTCTTGTAATTTTGATGGCTCATGGTAAAAAGTTGCGGCATATTACAAGTTGGAAATTCCCGATTGATATTAGTTTTCAACTATAGCTTCCAATAGAATGGCACCACGTCAAACAAGACCGATGTTGCCCTGTGGTCCTGTGGATAAGTGTAGCTTAAATAAGTAGGAATTATATATTGTGGTACCAAAAGGTCGGATAGGGTTAATGGTTTTAATTTCTCTGTCCAATCTTCATTTCTTACTTTATATTTTTAGTGGTTTCCAGCCTATAAAAGAGATGATATTTGCACTTCAATTTTTAAAATTTTTTTTAACACCCATGTGTTCTACTTGTGGAAATATGGACGAAAATTTTCTAAAGAGTTTTTTAATATTATTATGGTGACTATTTTTAGAAAACTATAAAGTAAAATTCTTAAAATACTATTAATTTATTTTGAAAAGAAATGATTATATTATTAGGTTGACTATCATTATTTTGGTATTATCCTTGTTCCGCATTGTTTTTTATCATCTTTTTAAAGAGGAATACATTTTGAGATATCTCAAAATAGAATAAAAACTAATCATTTAGAATAAATGGACTATTTATATAAACTATTGATGATGTGGCAAAATACAATCCATTCATTTCAAAATAAAAGACAAATTCTATGGCTTAGTTACCTTAAAACTCTAACTCTAAAAGGATCTTCAACTGCAAAGAAAACATGTTACCCCCCAATAAAATTATAGAAAAAATTGGTAGGTAAGAAGATTACATTGTTAATAAATGATTATGTTTTTGGTTTGGCATGATCAATTCATGTATAAAAAAAATGTTTTCTTAACTTGTTAAATTTCTTCTAACATTTTGTTTCTTCCTGTAAATATTATACAGCAACACTTAGTAAAACGTTTCATGAAAGAGAAAGAGGGAGGAAAAAAAATGGAAGTTACTAAAAGTATAAAAGTTAAAAACAGCTTAGCATTGCAAAAAAGATGAAGCAATTTCCGAAAATGTGTCCAATGAAACGCTTGCTAGCTAGTCTTTTTAATCTTCTGGGTGGAGTCCTAAAGAATAAGGAACCCCCATGCCAATAGTATCTTGTAAGAGAGTCAGGTGGACCAATTCGAATCAGTCATTCATATAAATACCATATATGTGTTGCTTGCTGATTAGGTTTCTATGTCATTGCATGCTCGAAACGTGTCATTCAGCTTTGTTGGATCATGTATCAACTCACCTTGCATGGCGGCATTAAAAATCTACACCTACCCTGTACATAGAGGACACTTTTCAAAATTGTGGCATTGTCTTACTTATATTCATAAGAACTGAACCACTTCACCTGGTCCTACTCCTTTGCATATTAACAGAAGAAAGTAGGCCTTTGTTTAACATAAATATTGATTAGCACATTCACATGAAATTCATTGGCCATATCTTAAATTTGTTTTGACTTTTTCTTGGCCTTTATATTTAATAAATTATCTTTTCAGATGGTGTTTTTTTTTTTTTTTTTAATTTATATATATGGTATGGTCTCAAATTTTTGAATTTGTTTTTGGTAAAGTTGTTGCTTGTTGGGTTTATTTGTAATTAAATTAAGGGTTCGACTTTATCAAAAAAAAAAATGCAAAATTCCTCTTTGATCATATAGCAATATAATCCACCATAATATACATGATGTGTCAAAGTGACAGAGCATTGCAATTGTCAAAAATTATTCAGTCATTTTCGACAGGAGCTCTCTATAATAAATGGAGGTTTAATTTCCATACAGTTTTTTTGAGAAGTCTGGTTGTACTCTAGAGTCTAGAGTCTAATTGCATTTCATAAGCATATAACACACAGACACACACAAGAAAAAAGTAACACATTTCATCCTCAACCTTTGTCCTATGTTTCAAAGTTGGCTTCATCATTTGAAATGTTTTATTTTAATCCTCATGAATTGTGCATTTAATCGAGTGGAAAAAGAGAAAGATGGAAAAAGGAAAATAAAAAATGAAAAAAAATAGGGTTTTTTCTTTCTTTGGTGTGGTGGAAAATAGGGTCCAAATTAAAACCATCCTCTCAAATCTCGAGAAAAAGTGGGCATGCAGAAAATTTTTCTTATATTTAATTTACAATTTTTTCCATTTTAATAGGGAATGATAGAAAAAAGGAAAATTCTCTCTTCTTTGGTACGACGAAATAGAGGAAGAACGAAAAAGAGGGAGAACGGAAAATAAGATAAGTATATGTTTTCATCTGGGCCTACCAAAAACCATCCTTCCAAACAGGGAGAAGAAATGGGCAGAAAGTGTTTTTATATTTAATTACAATTTTGTCCATTTTAGTTATACGTTTTTCGAGAAAAGGTCTTTTAAGGCAGGGACCATTACATGGGCATATACTTCAATTAGTCTACCCATGAGCATATAAAGTTAAATAGATCTGGGGTTGTTGTAGTTGTGAGGAGATAGTTTATTAACAACAGACTAATTGTACTACTAATTTGGCACACTAGTAAAGTTTGATGAGCAAAATAGCTAAAATAAAAGGTTATTGGTGTAATGACCACTGCCTTCAATTTTAGGTGATGTGAAGGCATTTTTCTCTAGTTTTCAATATTTTTATCTTTATGTAATAAAGTATGTAAACGTATAATTTATTATTAAAATCACGTAAGAGGAAAATTGAATCATTTTCTATTTTTCAACTTTTATATTCTTCTTACATTTAGTCCATCTAAAGATATGTATTTTTTTTTTTACTTAATTTTAGTCATGTAATTGTTCGGATCAACTAATTACATAATTAAATTTAATTTTTCTTAAAAATAATAATTTTTTTTATCGGGTTGATCAAAATAGTTACATAATTTTAGAAAAAGTTTATAAATACAAACTTTTTTTTTACACTTGATTAATGTATCAAATTGTTAATAATAAATAAAAAATGATGTTAACGATAAATTAAAAAAATAAATAAATAAAAAATTTATGAACTTAAATAATAATAAAAAATATTGTAAATTTTTTTGGCAAAATACAAGCAATGCGGCTTTCCCATTATATCCCTCTTCAGTTATTACCATTCAGTCTCTCAGTATTTTTGAGATAGCATTCATTACCTTTTAGACCCCATCTGTAAGCAGCAGCACTTATCTCTTCTGCAATTGGAGCTCCAAACTCCAAGAGTTTTCAAACCAGCTAAGGTTACGTCACTCACATCTCGAACAATGCAAAAATAGTCTCTCTTTCTTTGCAACACTGGCTAGAGCATAAACTCTGAATCTTATAAACACCTTCCTTAAAAAGTTTCAAGCTAATTATCCTAATCGATGTACTACTCTCCGATTAAAGCAGGTACTTTATTTTCAATCTTCATCAATTTTCATCTTCTTCATGACAAAAATGGTAGTCACTGAGTTCGATATGATCTCCCAAGGCGAGGTAGATGTAGATTCGCCATTGCAACACGATCAACAGCCCAACAACAACAACAACAACAACAACAACAACAACAAAAACAATCCTTTCTCTTCGCTTGGAAGACAATCCTCCATTTACTCTCTCACCCTTGACGAGTTCCAACACACTCTCTCTGGGAGCGGCAAGAACTTTGGGTCCATGAATATGGACGAGTTTCTCAATAGCATCTGGACCGCCGAAGAGAACCAAGTCATCACCACCACCAACACCACCACCACCAGTTTTGCCAACAATAACAACAACAACAACATGAGCAGCAATGTCTTTTTGTCTCAACAGAAGGAAATGATAGCAAAGCAGCCAAGCTTGACAAGGCAAGGTTCGCTTACGCTTCCAGCACCGTTGTGTAGGAAAACGGTGGACGAGGTTTGGTCTGAAATACGCAACAAAGGGCAGGAAGGACAACATCAGAATAGTAATAGTAACATCAGTGGTAATAGTAATGATGGTGATAATGTTCAAAATCCCGAGTCTGCCCCTCGCCAGCTGACTTTTAATGAAATGACCTTGGAGGATTTTTTGATAAAGGCAGGGGTAGTAAGGGAATCGTATACATTACCAGCGATAGTGCAACTACAACCTAGGCCACAACAGCAGTACGGGGTGTACCAGAATAACAATCACAGTTTTGTCAATAGGCCTTTATTAGGACTTGGTGGTGGTGCTGGTGGTGGAGCTGGAAGTAGTGTTGTTAGTGGTGGCGGCGGCGGCGGCGTTGGTGCTAGTGTTAGTGTTAGTACATACCAAGCAATGTCACAAGGTGGTGGTGGGGGTATTGGAGAGTCATCAGGGTATGCTGGAAATGGCAAGAGAAGTGGTGGTGGTGGTGGTGGTGGTGTGTACCCACCACCGCCACCGCTAACTGTTTGTTTTGGTGGGAGGGCAGTGAATGGTGGTGGTGGTGGTGCATATGGGGCGGCACCGGCAATGGGACCGGTGAGTCCAGTTTCTTCTGATGGGATGTGCACTGCTCAGGTTGATAACACAAGTCAATTTGGGTTGGAGATGGGTGGGATGAGGGGAAGGAAGAGGATCATAGATGGTCCGGTGGAAAAGGTGGTGGAGAGGAGACAGAGAAGAATGATCAAGAATAGAGAGTCTGCAGCAAGGTCTAGAGCCAGGAAACAGGTAACAATACATTCTCTCTCACAAATAGATAGAATTTGATAGCCATGCTATATTTTTTAAGGATTTGGTTTTCAAACAATAAATCCTAGTGGGAGTGTAA
This sequence comes from Quercus variabilis, assembly GCA_030445155.1. Classification (NCBI taxonomy): domain Eukaryota; kingdom Viridiplantae; phylum Streptophyta; class Magnoliopsida; order Fagales; family Fagaceae; genus Quercus; species Quercus variabilis. Next base: position 35,695,047 of record CP129451.1, on the reverse strand, counting down.
GTGAATCTCATTTAACTTGGAGGAATTTAGACCTTATTCATCAATGAATATAGCACTACTGAACCTGGAACATCTGTTTGTTTCTAGCCATATGTATTTTGATTCATTACTCACCAGGGATGTGCGATGATTCTCTAAAATAACTTATTTCACATTTTCCATACACATTCACTTTCTACGATTTCTAAAGGTAGATATTACCATTTTACATTTTAATGTATACATTAGCGTATGCAACTGTGAATATTGTGTATACAAGTGTAAAATAGGGGAGAGAGAATTTACCATTTTTGGAAAAATACTAGCTGGGTAGCATGTCAATTCCCTCTCTTTATTGTCTCTGTGGGTCTAGGTTTTTCCTCGTTAATCATTAGAAAGCATAGTATGTTTAGATTTGGTTTTAAAGGTGGACATTACTTTTTTACATTTTAATATGTTTACATCGATCATTGAATGCAATTGTGGACAACGATTGTGTTAAAAAAAGATTTTGAGAGAATATTTACCATTTATGAAAAATATTAGCTGGTAGGGCATGTCAATTCCCTCTCTTTATTGTGTCTGTGGGTCTGGTTTTTCCTCGTCAATAATTAGAAGCATAGTATGTTTTGGGGGAAAGGAACATTTCTATTTCAAATGATTCAATTCATGGTTTTGTTTAATATTTACAAATCTAAACCGATGTTTATAATACAGTGGTGGAGCCAGGAATTTAGGTCAGGGGGAGCAAGATTAAAAGACAAGATTAGAAGTAAAAAATTAATCTAAAAAAATTAATCGATATTAATAACAAAATAAGTAAACAACTATATGATAACGTAATTGTTATACAGAATCTAATATAAAGTGTAAACTTTAATTTATTTTTTCACATCTAGCTTATTTTACTCAATTGCCCTTGACGATTTTTTATATTTTGAAACTGCTACATGATTTCTTCACACTCAATAATCTTGAATATATATTTCTTAATATATGTGACTAAGCAATCATTCATCACTGATCTCCTATTCGATTGCGTAATTGATTTTTAATTATATTCATTACTGAAAAAGCTCTTTCAACAGTAGCTATTGCAACTGGTAAGATCAATGCCAAAGTCACTAATGAGTAAACCAATGGATATGAAACATTCTTTTTCATTTCTACCATATTTTTAGCAAGCTATCTAATTTTTTTAACTGCTGAAAACTCTTCAGTGAACTACATGTCATGGATGTATGTCTCAAGTTGGCTATCCAAGAAAGAAACTTGACACATAAAAAAATTCTATAGGTGGCTTTGTCTAGTCCATCAAGTTTACTAAGTGGGATCCATTAATTTTATATATAGAATTGTACTAGGAGTAAAAGTCTACTACTACTAGAAAAATTGGAAAGGTAATGTGAATTCACTTAATTGGGAATTTTTTTTTTGTAGGGGGTGGGGGGGTATGTCAAAACATTTGAAAGTTCAGGGGGGCAGGTGGCGCCCCGCCCGCCCCCCCTCCCTCCGCCCCTGTTATAATATGTCATTTAAAATTGTACTCATATATAAGAAATAAAATCGTAACCTTTCTTCACTTGAAATGAAGATGATCTTATTCCATATTTGGGACAGATGCATAGAGGTCTACCTTTGTGTACTATCTAGGAGTTATCTAATATTGTAAGTTTTAACATGAAAGTAGAGAGTGCAGATCCTAGTGGTTCCCTTGTACACATGTACACATGTTGATGGAAAATGCATCTAGAGCAATTGCCAGTGACTTCATGATTGAGTGAGTTAGGCTGGTAGTATTAAGGTCTTGCAAGCATTGATTAGATTCTTTAAGATGCTTGATAAAAATGAAACAACACCTCGGTTTGATTTAATGTGGAAAAGCTTCGGTTAGAGGTGTAATGATTTTCTACCACAAACGAAGACAGAAACAAAAGGGCTTGATTGTGCGTGATACAATAAGGTACTTCTTAACCATAATAATATAACTAGCTTGGCTACATGTCATGGTGGAATATTTTTCTGACTTGATGGATAGTTCACCTAGCATGATAGTTGATGCAGAAAGAACGCTAGTGGACGCAGAGATGATATTAGAAGAGAGTTATAGAGAAGATGATATTAAGAGCATTAGCATTGGAGAATGCTACTGTCATATGTAGGGTGTATCTAGCATTTCAACCCTTAACATCTAGTGCATCAGAGAATTGCAAACCTAAGAATTGCAAATTTTTTTGCAATTTTGCTATAGGTAGCAGTATTATAAAAATAAAAACATTATTTTATTCTGCTCTGAACTCTCCCACTCTCCCAATCTCTCAACTCTGTCCTCGTCTCTCTTTCTCTTTCTCCCTCGCCCTTTCCTCTCTCTCAATTTTGTTTGCTCCGATGGGTTTGATGTAGCTTCGATGGGTTTGCTCAGATGTGGGTGTGGTTTGCTCCGATCGGTGTATCATGGGTCAAGTGGTGGATCGGCATGGTGGACTGTGAGTTATGGGTTATGAGTTTTGGATTTGGGTTGATCTGGGCGTGACAGAGCTAGGTGTTGATTTGGGCGTGGATTGGCGTGGGTTGATCTAGGCGTGATAGAGCTGGGTTTTGGATTTTGGTGTTGATTTTGGATTTGGGATTAGCATGACGGAGCTGGGTGTTGATTTTGGGTTTGGGATCGGCATGGATTGGCGACGATCGGAGATCGTGGTGGCAATGTGGGTTTGGGTCGATGATCGGGTCATGGAAGATGATCGAGTCGTGGTGGCGGTGGCTTCAGTGATTATTATTTTTGAATGGGTTTGCTCCAGTGGGTTTCAAATTGGCGATTGTTGTTGATGGGTTTGCTCTGGTGGTTGTTGATGGGTTGGGGTGTCGTGGCTGTGGTTGTTGATGGGTTGAGGTGTCGTGGTTGTGGTTGTTGATGGCTTGTGTGTTGCTAGAGGTTGAGGGAGAAGGAGAGGAAAAAAAAAAAAAAAACTGTTCGAAAGCACAGGAAACATGAGTCTGGGAAAAAAAAAAAAACAGTTATAAAGAAATAGTAAAGAAATATTAAAAAATAATATTTTAATAAAAATAGAGTTTTGGGATGTAGGAGGTATTATAAAATTAAATGGTATAATGATAAAGTGAGGTTATAGAATAGTAAAATAGAGTAGTATTAGCATTTTCCAATGCTAATGCTCTAAGTGCAGAGCACAAAAAAGGTAATTGAATAGCATGGAAGTGCAGTGAAGGAATAAAAAAATGCAGCTTGTGCTGTACATGTAGATCCCCCACCCCCCCCCCCCCCCCCCCCCCCCTTCTTCGTTTTCCTCTCTCTCTCCAGTCTCCACACACACACACACAAATTATTTTTGCAAAATACGAACCTACAACAGATTTAAGAAAAAAACTTATTTGTAATTGCCTGAAGATCATTGAGCCGAAATGATATTCACGAGGTGCCACCATGCTAATACGGTTAAAATACCATAAGCTATGTAAAATCAGATTGTATTTACTTTTACAGGCATACACAGTTGAACTAGAAGCAGAGCTGAACCAATTGAGAGAAGAGAACACCCACCTTAAGCAAGCTTTGGTAATAAACATTTGGAGCATTAATTGGTTGAGAGGTTGCCATTTATTTAGATGTCACAGGTATTTACTCACAATTCTCGCTTTTGTTTCTCTTCAACTTAAGCAGGTAGAACTTGAGAGGAAAAGAAAGCAACAGGTAATTATTCAAGGATTTTGTTTCTTATTAATGCATAATTAATCATATGTTTTTACATCAACGCATGGACTGCACATTTGGTTCGGAACTCAACCCACCTGTGTTAGATAGCCCTATTGTGTTCTGTCACAAAAGAATTGCATGTTTGTTCACTTAATTGATGGTTATGTACTTCTAATTTGCCATATTTTTCAGATGCAGTGGAACCTATATATATAATAGGGCCATTCCATGTGGAGTTGTGGTTGTGATGAAAATATCTTTCAAACTACTCTTCTAGTAATATTATTTTAATCTCTTTAGTCAAAAGCATTATGTAGAACCCTTCAGTTAATTGGATTTGGGTTTTCTTTAATGTATTTTAATCTTATATTCTTTCTTTAATTCTTCTTTCTGGCAGTACCTTGAGGAAATGAAAACCAAAGTTCATACCAAGGCTCAAAAGGCTAAGGAGAAACTGAGGATGTTGAGAAGGAACTTAAGTTGCCCATTGTGAATAAAGAGATGGTAATTGCATTCACATTTTGTGTTTGAGTTGCATCATTTTAGAATGAGTCTCTTCTTCTCCACCGATTCATGTTATATTCATCTGCTTAAAGAATTACCTATATGCAGTGAAAGGAGGAAAAGTGGAAGGTCAGACTGAGAAATGAAACAAGCAAAGGCCAGATCACAATGCAGGAAAGGCTAAAGAGATCGATGAGGGTGATGAGAAGAAATTCGTTTTTCCCACTGTGAAGCAACTCGATCATTATTGCACAAAGGTTTGGTGCATGACATTGTATCAGCTGACGTTTCATTGTGACTATAAAAGCTAGTTATTTTTAGTGCTGAAGCTACATGTTTGTAATATTCTTTCTTTATAATTAGGAGATAATGTTGCTCTTAGTGTTCTTATTCCATTTTGCACCCCTGCTCTTGTTTGAGTTTTCTGTCCCGATCGAGTTTCCCGGGTCTCTTGAGCTGGTACTAATCTACAAACATAGACTCGCTTGGGCATTGGTACATGTATGCGGCCTTGATTAGTAAGAACTAACAACCAAGTAGTTTTCACCCGCCCACTCCTAAACCTGATGTTGGTAGTTTTTAATTTACTCACATAACCAAGTAACATTATTGTCTATTAGGCTTGGCTTCAAAAGAGAGAGCATGAAACCAGCTGTGCATTGTAACCCACCAACCCAAGGCAGGGTTGCCTTGAGTTGGGTTAGGTTTTATACATTTTTAACACATTTGACTCAATCTGACATATATATGTTGGGTTGGGTTTGAAATTTTTTGTGCCTTAGGTTGGCGGGTTAGGTCTGAGTTTGATACAATTTTTTGAACACATTTGATTGAATCTGACAATTATATGAATTTATGTCATTATTTTATTTTAGTCTTTTTAGTTTGATTATTTTAGTATATATTTTGAGAATCAGTTTTGATGAATTATAATTTTTGAAATATAATTTAAATATATTATGCGATGGAAAACGATTAGTTTACATGAATAGTATCATGTAAAATGTATATTATAGGTACGTACGTAAAACATTTGCCACTTAGGGGAAAAATGGCTAACATTTGCCATATATTTTGCCTACAATGTACATTTTACATTTGTACAATTAATATAAACTAATAGTTGTCCTTATATGAATTATAATTATTTATTGAAAATGAAATGTTCGAGTTTTAATTTACACCCAACACAATTACTGGAATTACGTTGAATTGTTGTTATGTGATGATGGTTAAGAATTTCTCAATACGATGTGCTGAGTTGGATGAAAAAAAATGTAAAGTTTGGATGAAAAAAAAAATGTAACTTTTTTAAAATTTTAAATGTAACCTTTATTTATTTTATTTATATATATAGTTTAAGGATGAAATGAGTTTAGGGATGAAAAGTTAGAAAACTAAAATTTTAGGAAGAAAAATAATATATGTATCTATCTTTTAGCTAGATACATAGAAAAAGAATATTGGTTTCTCTTGATGTTCAATGCCTTCTAACTTTCCCTGTTATGTAAAAATATTCTTGTATTGAATTGGCCTGGAAATCATTCTATCTTTATTCTCTCAATTCTTAAATAAATTATATAATGACATGGTCAACATTAAAGGCATGGTCAATTTTCCCCCCTTTGTTCCTATAGACTTTTTGTTCTTTTAATAGAAAGTATTATTCTTATAAAAAAATAATATAAAGTATTATTCGAGAAAAAACAAAAACAAAAATAAAAATGCCAAACGCGTATGCGGAACTCGAGGCAGGCTCTATCCCAAGTGATGGAATGGCTCAAAGATTCGATTTGCCCATAATGTGATGCAACTTGATCATTATTGCACGACATTTTAGTGCATGACATAGGATCAGCTGACCTTTGACTTTGAGATTAAAAATTAATTAATAGCTAATTGTGAAAAAGACCGGTTATTATTTAGCGGTTTTTAGTAATCTAGGTATATATTAATAAATTATTTTAAAAAACTTTTTATAAGAAAATTAAAGAGTTAACTTTTTTTTTTTTAATACCTTTGTTAATTTTTTGAAAAATTTTCTTAAAATTGATGATTAATATATGTTCTAAAGATATAATATATTAACCCGGCCTATTATTTATTACTAAAGTTTTTACACATTTGTAATAATCTTCTTTGGTTATAATTAGCTGACAATGTTGCTCTTAGCTAGTGTTTATGGGCTTGGTCGGTTAGGCATTTTGAGTGCTTAAAAAAACGTTTTTAAAATCTCAAATTCTGTTTTGTAATAACAGTTCTCGTAGTTTTTATTTATTTTTATTTTTATTTTTTACAAACATTCATTTTAAACTCAAATTAAACACCGTTTTTCAACCGCTTCTAGCTTTATACAAACGCACCCTATATAAAAATACTCTTGTATTAAAATGGTATTAATGGATAATATTTACTTTTATTTATTATGTAACAATGTAGTGTTGAATAAAATTATAGATGCAAATGATATATATGGTCAACATTATAGGCATGGTATACCGTATATACCAAGTATGCAGACATTAGAAGTAAACCTCTGGTGTGAATACGTTTCTTGATCCTTCATGGTTCTTGATTCCCCTTTGGTGGAATGAGTCTTACATCCGACCTATATGTAGCTACGGAATCTTCAGGAAGCCAATGGTTTTTTTTTTTTTTTTTTTTTTTTTTAAATAAAATGAATAAGGAAATGTCCCTATTGTCAATGGCTTTGAAAACAAGTAGGCAAGTAGCTAGCTATATATGTTCAAGTTTCCTAGAAATAACACCAAAGCAACAGCGTTGGTTTTTATTATTTATACCTAATTGACAAGGTACATTGCTACTCTTAGTACCATTAAGGCTTTAATTTTCACTCTTAATCACTTGTAAGTCATGGACTCATGGCTGGCATGTGTGGCAGAACAATAGTGTGCTGCTTCTGGATCTTCTACTTTGGCATCCTATTCTTTGTCCTCGGTAGCTTTATCTTCTGGCTCATCTTCTTTCCCAAGGAGGTTGAGTTCAAAGTCACAGATGCCTCACTCACACAATTTGATTTCAACACTGACAACAACACTCTCAACTACAACCTAGCACTCAATATCACCCTTAGAAACTCAAACAAAAAGGTCGGCATCTATTACCGCCGCGTCGAAGCCATTGCATTCTATAAAAAGAAATGGTTTGCGACGGTGAGCTTGAACCCATTTTACCAAGGGCATAAGAATACAACTATTTTAAGGCCTGTTTTCGAGGGGCAACAAGTTCTATGGCTTAAGCCTCGTGATGTTTCCAGTTTCAACGCTGAGAAAAGTTCTGGGGTTTATAGTATTGATGTAAAGCTCTCTTTTAAGATAAGGGTGAGGTATGGTAAGTTCAAGACTCTCCGTTACAAGTCACCCAGGATCGATTGCCCCTTGCAGGTTCCTTTGAGCTCTAATGGGAGTCCAGCAAATGGTTTCAAGACTACTTGGTGCAATAATGCTTATTTTTTCTCAGACCCTAGTGCTGATTAGTTGAAAATTGAGACTAATCTGGTCCAAGGGGATGTGTTTCTTAAGTAATGGGTAATAGTACAGTTGATTATGTGGTGCACTTTAAGTTCACCAATTAAGTCATATAATAGTACTACTAATCAATAAATCACATAATTGAATATAGTGAATCGATTTTTAGTGTGGGAATAAACATTGTTGACTGAGGGTAGGTAAAAGCTGGATTAATTCTTTTACTTGGTCATGCCTTCATAGAAACTCAATTATATGTCCTTGACTATCCAAAATCAATAAATAACATCTCTTCAATTAATAAAAAGAGAATTCAATTTCATTGACCTTATGTTTGGATGGAGGAAGACGAGAGAATAGGAGAATTGAAGATGACTAAAATCTACTAAGTTTTAACGTATTCCAAATTTTCCAATCATATTCCCCTCTATTAATTTTGTCTCCTCTCCCTTCATCATCTCCTTCATGCTACTTCGTTTTCAGGTTGAAAGAGTCCTAGCTCTATATATACTCTACGTACCTTTGTCAATTGAAATAGCTTAGCTACGGAACCTTCCAAAAGTCGATGGCTTTGGACTTTGGAAGTCATAAGAAAACGTCCCGATTGTCATTTCCTCTATACACGCGTGGGATTAAGTTTCTTTCCTACGGATTAATTGCTCCAAGCAACAGCGTCTAGTTGTGCCATTCTCAATAGTCAATACTAGTTTTCGCTAGCTCTTGATTCGTCAGTCATGGCTAACTGGTGTGGCTGCGGCTATGACTGCTAGCTGCTTCCTTAGTTTCAACTGCATCCCCACCATAATCCTTTTACTCGTTGGTTTCATTGGTGTCATCTTCCATCTCTACCACATTGATTGTTCCAAAAGTTTAAACATCTAAAAATTTGTGAATTTAATCATATATAATTCTAACACCTTTGAGTTTTAAGGGTCTATTTACCTCCTCTCTTCTCTCCCTCCATCTCTCTCAAGCCAAATATAGGATAACAGAATCTAGCAAACGGTTTTAATATACCTGGTGCAAGAATGTTTATTTTTTCACAATTGATTCTCACACATATTTCACAAATTTTTTATATAAACTTTTATGTATTAACATGTGGATATTCTTGCATTAATTGTGAATGTATATGAAAAAGTAGATATAAATGAGTATTGTAATGACATTTTTTTAATAAAAAGATTTGAAATGGATAAAACGACTTAAAATGAGATTGTTCTTATGTCATCTCCCCCCCCCCCCCCTCTCTCTCTCTCTCTATCTGTCTCTCTCTCCATTCATGCTTAGACTATAGAACTTGTCTTACAACTTCCTATCTATGCAAAACATGATCTTCTCTATTTCAAGAAAAGATTTGATTTCTTGGATTTAACAATTTATATTTAGTTATATTAGTTAAAATTTTAAATGACTTGGTACTTAATATTCCTTTAAATTTATTATTTAAAGTTTTATTGGGCTTAATGTAAAAACGAAGTAAAAAAACAAAAATGGAAGTTTAATAAGCCTGAATTGGGCTTCAGATCTACCTCTTATGCTGGGCTCCCCCCAAAAAAATTAGGTTGACCTTCGAGCTTAGTTTGCATTTATATATGTAAGGCCTAGATCCCGGCCCAAATAATCGTGTATGCTTCAATACGAGTACTTTCATGGAGGGAAGGGAAATGCAATTCTCGTATCAAGATCGAGTTTCGTAAAGCAAGTCCTCCGTTTATTGAATGCAAAAAAAAACTAAAAAAATGTTGCAATTAGCAATTAGATCTCTCATTTTAAAATTATTTCATTAATAACATTTCATCAATTTTTTCTTTTAAACTATCATTATTATTATTTTTCCATCATTTGTGAACTAGTTCTACTAGAATACTCTTTTATCTTTCTTTTTCTATCTTTTCTTTTATATCCAACTTCCTACATATAGGTTCTATCTTTTCATCATTTTGTCTTTCAATTTTCTCTAACATTTCTTTTACTATGCCTTTCCTTATCATTCATATTTCTTTGTCTTCATCCATTATGTCTAACTTCTTCTTTTGCATTGTTTCTATAGCACTATTTTCTTTCTTTTCTGTTAGAGTAATTTTTAGTGTTTTCAATTTTTTTTTATTTAAGTAATCTTTCTCAAAGTCTTTCTTATTGTCTTTATACATTATAGCTATAGGTCTTTCGGTTGCTTTTCTACTATTATTTATATGCCAGATTTCTATTGTACTATTCTTTTCATCATGCTAATTATCTATTATGATTTTTGTTAAAGGTGATCTATACCACTCAAGATAAAGGCGGTTTTCATTTCCTTAAGTGAACAATATTGTTTTCCTTTTCACCTTATAAAAACTCAAACAATTCAATTGCTTTTTATTTTGTTCATAAAAGAAATACTGCTTGTTGTTTATTAGTTCAATAAAAAATTTAATGAGACATAGGCTTTACAATTAGAGTAGTATTTATTACAAACAAATTATTTTACATAGTTTTATGACACTCAAAAAAAAGTCACGATTTCTATGCTTTTGGGTGTGTGTATAAAACTGTGTAAAACAGTATGTATATAATAAGTTTAATCCTTAATATTAATTCTAGGCTAAAATGGAAATTGCACCATCTAAATTTGACTAAAATTCATTTCAGTTCTTTACTTTTACTTTCGTTCAATTGAGTCTTCTAAGTTTCAAATTTTTTCAATTTAGATATTCTATCCAATTTTGTTAAAATTTGTCATTAAAAAAAATATTTTCCTCATGTGATAAAAATCTACAAAATTAATATAAAAAAATTATAGGTTTTTTTATGCGAGAATTTCTTTAATTTTTTTTTTCTATTAGTTAATCACATATTTAATGATATTTTTTTAAAGGAATTTGACAAAATGACTGAAGTCATTAAATTTGAAACTTAAATGCGATTGAATTGAACAAAAATAAAGTTAGAATCCAAGTTAAACTTAGAGTGTGCAATTTGCATTTTAGGGTTTTGGCTTAATTCTAAAGTTATCGTTCATTGTTTTATGCCACCTCTCACATGAGTAATTCTTAGATATGTCTGGAGTAGTACTTCATCTTTTCATATTTATGGTAAGATTCATTCATTAAATTTATGGTAGAGTCCATTGAAACTCATCAAGAAAAATACACTGAATCATGAAATGAAGATCTACTTCTTTCAAATTATCAGATCCTCCTTCTCACAATCATTTCTCGCAATACTTTCATCATTCTCAACACCTAACAACCACTATTGCTTCATAAATATCTTGAACCCAATCTTTTCAATACATGTGAAAAGAGGAAGCGAGTACGACTTATGACGACGGAGTCAATGGCGTTCCCAAATCCCACATGGGTTGAGAATCTTGAGTAAGAACGTACATAGTACGGTCACACCCCAGGCATGTGATTTCAATGGACAATAGTTCCCTCAAAGCTCAAATTTTCCATGGAGACACGGCTGACCAATCTAACGTAACCGCCTAGAAACAGCACCAAATAGGCAACCAACAGCTTTGGAAGTTTCCTACTAAAACAAATAATCATGCATCGAACTAGCTAGAAGCCTAGAAGTTACAAGGAAGTAGGAAATATTCTCAGTCTATCACACGGCGCAACTACCGTGTCATCGAAATCATTTGGCTGCCTCACTCACACGCCTTTGGATTTTTTTTTTTTTTTTTTTTTAAATCCAAAGGCGTGTGAGTGAGGATTTTGATTCTCCTATATAAGAGTTCTAAGATTCACTTCCTTTGTCCAGAATATACAGAGACTCAATTTTTGAATTTTTTCACCACTACTTTCTAAGCTTTTCAACAAAACAAAGAAATTCTCACCCTTTTTCAGCTCTTGATTTTCCAAGCCATGGCTAAGTGTGGCGCTTGCTGGCTTTTCAAACTCGTCTACATTGCCTTTTTATTATGCTTCTTCGCAGTCTTCATTTTCTGGCTTATTTTCCGTCCCAAAGAGGTGAAATTCCATGTCACAGATGCCACACTCACGCAGTTCAATTTCAACACCACCAACAACACGCTTTACTATAACCTCTCTGCCAACATCACCCTCAGAAACTCTAACAAAAGGGTCGGTGTAAACTACAACAGCATTGAAGCCTTTGCTTACTACCAAAACAAGTTGTTCTCTAATGTGGGTTTGACGCCATTTTACCAGGGGCACAAGAACACGAGCATTCTAAGGCCAGTTTTTGATGGGCAGAAAGATATGTCGCTTCAGGTTCTTGACCTTTCGAAGATGGATGAGGAGAAGAGTGCTGGGATTTTTGGTATTGATATAAGGCTCTCGGTTCAGATAAGCATCAATTATGGTAAGTTCAAGACTTTCAAATTCAAGCCGAGAATGATCTATTGTCCATTGAAAGTTCCTTTGAGTGATAATGGAACTGTTGCTGAAGGTTTTAAGACAACACAATGTAACGACGCTTCTTTTTTCTCATACCCCAATGATACAGATTGAGAGTTTGAGACATCTAACCCTGTATAGATAGAATCATCAGCTGGAGGGATTAGAGTTCTTAGTGTGAATTTATTATGAAATTCAATAGCGAGGATTAATTTGTGTAGCACCCCCACATTTGGGCTAAAATAATCAATAATTATAAATTTTGTATAGGACTCGTGTGAGGTGGTAGACAAATAGGGAGGTGAAATTGTTAAATTGTTGTAAATTTTTATTTTGAACCTATCATTACTTTATGAAATTTCAATTTTTTTTAATGAGTGGATTGAGTTTTACCACATCATCTACAATTTTAGAAATTTCATAGTAAGTTCCTTTGAGCTATAATGCCGATGGGATTGTTGAAGCTTTTAGGCCAACTCAATGTCATAATTTCTTTCTCCAACTCTAAAATGCTACTGATTTAGAGTTGAGACTTCATCTAACCTGTCCAAACAGAATGACCAACTTGGGGGACTAGAGTTCTTAAGAGTAACATTATTATGAAATTCAATAAAGATAAGGGTGACAACAAAAATTCACACTCTCCACCACCTTCACATCTGGGCCGCCATAATCTACAATTAAAATCATCCATATTCTAGCTTGGAATAATATTTTATTATACTTCAATAAGTTCGGGTTATTCATTCCACTAAAAAGTAAGTTTAAGTTTAGCCTCTCTCTATTTCCTGCAACTCCAATGATTAGCCATTCTATCATGACCTCACGATTGAAAAATACCTTGCATAAACTTCTTTGATTATTAGAAAAGTCACAAAATTACAATTTGACAAAATTGTTCCCAAAATGTCCTGAAACTTACATCTTAATCTGGCAATGTTTCTTTCAAAGGTTAAAGACACGAATCTAACTCATCAAGAATGTAGGAGTTGTAACACTATAAGTTGTCTTAAGATTCATTTTCAACAATTTTTACATGTAAGCTGCTTAAGATATTCTGGTCCTTACAACATAACAATTACATCAAAAAAGAACATGGCAAGATTAACGTTTTTGTAAGCCCAATGAGCATCAGTTCCAGAGAAGTGTATACACTAGAGCCATGTTAGCATGGCCGCTACTGCTAAGAGAGGCAACTGTAGACACCAAAGCTTTCATTCTTCATCATTCTTCAGGTAAAAATTTAGCAGACAACCACTGATACTAAGCTTGGCTGATGAATAATAAAACAAAGGGTTCCTTGCAGTTTTGATCACAAGTTTAACCATGACCCTACTTAGCAGCTCCTGCACTGTTTGTTGTCATGAAGGATTCCCCACAACCACACTGCCCTTTAGAGTTCGGATTGATAAATACGAACTCAGATCTGACCAAAAAAGGATATACAATACAATTATATGCAAACTCAGAGATGCAACAGCAATAGGACAAAAGCAAATAAAGCCGACACAAAATTAAGCACAATGGAATTGTTATTGTTAGTTCGTAGCATAACTGATAAAGGATTTCAAACACTTGAGAAATGGAGATATTTATTAAGGTCACATCCATGGGTTCTAAGGCAGATTGAACTACCAAGGTCCTAAATTGTAGAGAAATCCAGTGACCACTACCTCTGGCTTGCATGTGTAACTGGTATTCAAATCAAAAGGATAAATGACAAGTTATGTATCCCATAAGACATATCTCTATGATTTGCAGAAAATATTAAGTAATGCATTAAAGGATACATAGCCAATTAAAGAGGGTAAAAAAGGGGCCTGGGGGGTATCAACCATCAAAAAAAGCTATCTAACATCAGAATGGTTGGTGGGGATGATAGATGGTTGTAGTGTTGCATCATCAGCATTTGTGGCAGAAAAGTAGTATGGTGCTAAAAGTCAGAAGATAAGGTTGGTTATCATATTCATCACAGTTCAGGTATCAGTCAATGTCATCTTGAAGAGATGCAGAGTATGGTGATCATAGCATCAATCTTGGATCTCTTGGTCATGTATAAGGTGGTCATGGCATGCTGTCATGGTTAGTGGTGGTGCATTGGCAATGGATGGTGGTTCTGGTAAGAGTCCCTTACAAAATAGCTTCTTGGAGTGGGGTAATGAAGAACGAAAATAATGAAAATGCCAAGCTAATGGCAGAAATATTTAATCCTAAATGATTATATAATGGTTTTTTAACCATTCAGCTCCTCTGAAATTAGAGAATTCACCTTCCCTGGAAATTACAATGAATTTGGAGGCATATTTTCCTCCAATCAGTTTGCCTGTGTTAGTACTCAATTCTATTCTGACATCAGGTACCCTATGGCCAGACCAAAACAATAAATGAAAAACTAGAAGAATTTGAAGAGTAATTCCAGTTCCAGAACAGCAGAAGCTCAGTCAGTGCAGGCACAATCTAGAGAGTAGCTAAGAAGAGCTTATTTTGATTTGGTGGAATCATGATTCAGATCCAAATACACTCCAACAAAAGAAGATGGGAGCCCAATTAGTATACACCCATGTAATCCTATTAAATAATTAATGTCTACAATGTTTTAAACAAAAAACAAGGAAAAAAGGGGTACCTGAGTTTGTCGTCCACAAAATCCATCTTGGTCCCAATTACATGCATGAGGGCCTTTGGATCAATTAATATCTTTACACCCTTGTCCTCAACCAATTCGTCAAACTTCCCTTTCTCATCTATCATATTGTACACAGTATAAAATTAAGAATCAGTTCAACAAAATACTTTCAAAGTAAAAAACATGGATGATCAGTTCAACGAATCATATGTAACACCTTCTAGCACAAAAATAAAAAAAAGGCATGGTTAGTAGAAGAAAACAAATGTGCATCTGGCCACAATTTTTCATGACGTTATTTAGCTCAGCAAACATGCATAATCGCTTACATATATTTGCTGATGACTCTTAACATACTTTTCACATTTTGATTGCAGATTTGCATCCATTGATGATAAAGATTGAGAAACAAGTTTGACCTTAAATATGGATTCAAATAATTTATATGATCTCTTCCTCTGTCTTTGTGGCTCTCTGTGGGTTCTCATATAAAGAAAAGAAACTAAAAAAACGAAGAAAAAAAATAAGCAGAGCTACGAGAAGGCATGTAGGAAAGGAACAATGGAGATAACTGATCCTCATCCTCAATCTGGTTCGCGATGATCAAACTATGCACCATAGATGATACACCATCTTACTTTTGCCTCTGTCTAAACTGAAGAGCTGCATTAGTCCACTCTGCAGCTCCAGTTATTCAAGAGGCAACTTTTCTGTTCTTAGGAAAAATATATGCTGTAGTAGATTATGTCCTAAGACTGCTTGGAGGACAATCGACAAAGAAGCAAAAGAGTCCCCTCAAAAGACTTAAGAAGACCAATAATGATCCATTAATCTTTGCCTCCTAACTAAGCCAATATGGCACATAATAACTCATATGGCTACTCAAAGAGGCAGTGAGTTTTAGAAGAAAAAAAGGGAAAAAAAAATATGGGCGAGTTGCTCAAGTGATGACATGAGTTTATATTTAGAGCTGCATTTTCATATTAAACAATACCACATGGGGGGTTTTGTGCTAAACAATTAATGGTTTTACACATAAAACAATACCACAGGTGGGTTAAGTGTTACACTCAAAACCTCAAGTGGGTTCTGTGTTTTTAGAACAAAAAGCAAACTGCAAGAGGTTTTTTGTATTTTTCCTAAGAAAAATGGTAAACACCCAGTGAAAAATGATTTGAGAGTATGTGATTTATCATCTATTTAATCTCTTAGAAACCGAGCAATTCTGCCTATTAAAGCCCATAAGAGAAGCCACATGAGATCAAAGATTGTTCAAGTATCGCAAAACCTCTTAAGTGATCCTTAGTAATGGTTTTGCAATCTATTTTAATTTTGGTGGAAGAACTCAACATTAGTGGAACCTGAATACATGACCTCACTCACACAACATGTTTATTTTTCATGTGCCTGGGGGATTGCCATTTACCAATCTTGTTGAATTGTGGCATTGCAAATGTCAATTTTACTAAGCATGGTCTAGCTCTAGTAAAAAACAATTAAATCAAACCCAATTTATAATAGCGATTTCCAACATATCCAACCCTTAAAATTTTCATTATTATTATTATTATTTTATCTAACATACAAATTCAAATCTAAAATTATATATCATGTAAAAGTATCGCAAAATTGAAAGGGCAAAAAAGGCATATGAGATTGAAATCTAAGATCAAAGAGCCACCTGAGTAGTTGAGGGTGTAGGATAAGCCGTTACAGCCGCGTGCTTTAACGCCCAATTTGAGAAAGGGTCGCTGGCGCTGCTGTAGCAGGTGGCGTATTCTGGCGGCGGCGGCGTCCGTTAAGTTCAGGACTTGCCGCCTCGCCACGTGTCCCATCTTCTCCGCCACCATTCGAGAAGCCATGAAAATGAAATCTAATAAAAGGTCTTTCCCACAAGTTAAAGCAAATTGTTGTCTCAAATCCCAAACACAATTTAAATTCCCAATTCCCATCAAGGGTAATTTAGTCAATTCACTCCTAACCTCCCAGAACCAGAAGTTTCAAGAAGGATTACCGTGAGATAGTTATTTCACCAACATGTGACTCCATCACTGCCCGCAAAAATAAATAACTACCCGCCAGTCCAACAGAATCCAAGTCAATCTTTTACCGTCCAAAATATCTGATCAACTCCATCAAAAAGATTATCGAACAGTATATAAGCAAGCAACACTAACAGCTTTTCCCTCCTAAATTTCAACCTCTTCAAAATCTCAATCTCGCAGAGAAATCCATGGCTCGTAGAGTACGAACGAGTTTCTTGGTTCTGATACTGGTTGCTCTTCCAGCGTTAGTATGCGCGATTCAGACTATGAGATATGCGCCTTTCATGGAGGTAAAGCGAGATGGGGAGTACAAGGAAGGCGACTACATCCCTCTCTTCGTCGGCAAAGCTTATCCTAATGAAGGAGATGATCCATGGTAAATTAGTTTCTCCATTTTTTTTTTCCTTTGAAAATCTCATCTCTTTCAACGTTTTCTAATCTTCTTCTATGTGAATTTGAATGTGTTTTTTTTTTCCTGATTCTTTTGATTTGGTTGTAATATTTCTTATTTAATATCTAGCTATTGTTCTCTATGTTTTGAGCTTTTTTACTTTGTTTGCTAAGAGTTTTATTTTATCTGTTGAAGCCGAAGATAAAAAAGTATGGTAAAGTGCACTTTGATTTTAGGTCACAATGTTTTGATTTTGTTTAAGAAATCTTTAAATTTCTTGAGAAAATAATCATTTGTTTGTTGTTAGATTAGATTCATATTGTTAGTGAGCATCAAAGGTGTTTGATTTTGTTCTCAAAGTTTGTGTATACATTTTGCGAATCCCTGATATAATTAAAAAAAAAAAAAATTCAAGTCAATCTTTAAGTCGGTTATAATATTGTGAGCTTTTAACAGGAGAGAAAATTTTTCTTTAAGATAATGCTTCTTTTTTTGGACCTTCTTATGAATTTGATGCATCTCTGTTTGTATATTAATTGTAATTTTTTTTTCAATTCAATTGCAGTGAGGCATATTCGTATTTTGATTTGCCATTCTGCCCTCCTGGAGGTAAGAATTACTTTCTTGGTTTGTGAACAAAGTTTTACAATTTGCACATATTGTCTTTTGATCTTAGTTTCTACTTTCTAACTAGGAGTCTAGGATGCATGGACATGGACACAGACATGGGTGGTACAGTAAGATAGGGTGACACTTTGCATCAATTTTTGAAAAATTAAAACATAATAGGATACATTATGACACAGGTACCGCATCCCAAATGAAGTGTACATGCATTCTAGCTTTTAGGCATAGATAACATAACGAATTCATTGGTTAGTTGCAAATTAGTATAAAATTTATCTTGTTAGACTTTTATGAGCTAAGTTTCTGGAAAAATTTGCATTTTTCTAACCAACATATTCATCACTATATATAGATCCAATACCCAACAGAAAGAAATCGTTTGAAGAAGTTATAGCAGGGGATTGCTATGTGAACACTGGGTATGAATTGAGGTTCATGATGGAAACAAAGAAGAGACCCCTTTGTGAGAAAATTCTGACGAGAGAAGAAGTTGCGAAAGTTAAAGCTGCCATTGAAAATAAAACTGTGTACGGGATGTACTTTGATAACATTCTCTTCAAAATGCAAGTTGGAGAAAAGAGTGCAACCTCCTACGATCCTATGCATTATATTTTCAATCACCTGGACTTCCATATCCTTTACTTAGAAAACAAAGTCAAATACATATATGTTACGGATGACTACGATATTGCTGAGGATATATCTAAGGACAAGGAAATCTATGTCAACTTCACGTATTCTGTCTCCTGGGAAGATTTTGAATATATAGAGTTATATTTGGACCAACAAATAAGTATTCTGTCTTCGGTCAGTGACTCATCGGAGAAAGTTGGGGGAGACGATCCTATGTCTTATGCTACAAATATAGTCATTTGCGCCTGGCTTCTGTTGCTTTGTATTGTGATTGTGACATACCTTAGAAAGTATTTTACTCGGTATCTCTCCATTCCTTATGTTTGTATAGTTCCATTCAAGCAGGCCATTGTATTCTCCTAATGATGATCAAATCAACTTCTACAGGAGGAACGCTTTTCAAGCTGAAATGATGACCAAAGCAACAGGGCTTGTTCTTCCAAGTCGTATTCATGGTTATAGTTGCAGGTGTCCTCCGTACTCGTCCCTACTTGGGGCCATTCTGGGTGTTGGAATTCAACTCTTCATTATGTAAGCCATATCTGCCACATGTTTGTTAATTCAATTTTTTCCCTTCAATTCTGAATTCTAGCTTCTTTGGTTGAAAGTCTAAAGCTATTTTGGGTTTTTTGGTCCGATTTTATTCTGAAAAATGTTGTCACATGTCACTTAGGAATTCTATTTGCAGAGTTTGCATCCTCTTCGTTTTGGCTGTATATACTGGTCGCCAATATCCCTGCAATCATGAGAGCTTGTATACTTGGATCATCACGAGTTATGTTCTCACATCATTGGTTTCTGGGTACAAGGCTGCTTCATTCCACTCTAGTTTCACAAGAAGTAGATGGGTAATACAGTAGTTGTAATTAACATATACAGTATCACAGTAGTTTCTGTGTTAAAGTCTTTACAGTTCAGGTTTTTAATTATGTGGCGAATGATTTTTCTTGCAGAGAGAATGTGTTTTACAAACTGGGGCACTGTACTTTGTTCCAGTGTTCATAACAGGTCTTGCCATAATTACATTGAAGGTGATCACAACAGGGGTGTCACTTCCTCACGATTGGTATAATTATCTTTGGAAAATCATTTCATTACCCCTCTCTTTCGGAATCCTTATTTTGGGTGGCATATTGGGGCAGTCTTCCCTAAGAGAATATGAAATAACTTGTTCCACCATACACTTTCAAAGTGAGATTCGTAATCAGGCTTGGTACATGAAGACACCTGCTCACATGTTCTTTGGGGGCCTTCTGCCTTTTTGCATGATCTTCTTCATGATGAACGATATCTATGCAAGCTTGTACAATTTGAAAGTCTGTGGTGCATTTAGTACTATGTTTACGGCATTCCTCGTTGTCATCATAATGACTGTGTCAATGGGAATGGGCTGTACACACTATCAGCTGTCCAAGCAAGATAGCCAATGGTGGTGGAGGTAATTCTCTTACAAGCGTTATAAAAACTATAAATTTCACAACTTTTTCACATTTGAGGTGGAAGATTGAAGCCCAAATCATGCTTTTCTAGCTTTTGTTCCTAACTTGATGAAAAATCTAATCTCTTCTTATCCGATATCTATCTATCCATTGATCTATCTAAGTCTATTTGCAATGCAGATCTGTGTTTCGTGGGGGATCAATTGCCATTTTTATGTTTGTGTATGGCCTCTATTTCTATGCTAGAGCAAGCGCTAGAATTTCAATGGACCTGCTAGAGTTCCTGGGCTACAATGCTTGCATATTCTATGCTGTCTTTTTGATACTTGGAACCGTTGGCTTCTATGCTTCATCAATTATTTCCAAACGTGTACACCGAGGTCTAAAAGAGTCGTGATCTGGAAACTCAATTCAATAGGATCTGTGGGATGATATGAGCTGTGCTTTACTTAAGTGATAAGTACCGGAAGTTAGCCTTGGCAGCTGAGTTGGCATTATAGTCAGTCATTAGTTAGGATGTGTATTGGGAAGGGGGAATTGTACTATAAGAAGCTATAGGTAATTGTAAAGGATCATATGAGAAATGTTAAGCAAATTGCTCTCTTCATTTTCTGTTTCTTGTTTTTACTTCTAAATTCCAAGGAAGCTAGTTCCCTTGAAGAACTACTTCAATTCCATAAGAATCCATAGATTCTTATTATATAAAATAAAATTAAAAAGGTAATTCCTTGGTTCGATCCATTTGTCACGAAATAACTGAAAGCAAAGCTACATATTCATTTATTTCATACAAACTGTCACACCAATTCAGGTATCAGTCAATGTCATCTTGAGGAGAGGCAGAGGATGGTGATTGTAGCGTCAATCTTGGACCTCTTGCTCTTGTATGAGGTGGTCATGGCATGGTGCCCTGGCAATGGATGGTGGCTATGGTAATAGTCCCTTGCAAAATAGCTTCTTGGTGAGGGTAATGGAGACAAAATAATGAAATACCAAGCTCAAAGCCATGCAAGCAATATTTAGTCATAAATGATCAAAGTAGAGAATAAAATTCACCTTCACTGAAAATTACAAGGAATTTGGAGGCATATTTTTCTCCTATCAGTTTGTCTTTTTAGTACTCAATTCCATTCTGATCGACATCAGGTGGGTATGGGCAGACCAAAACGATAAATGAAAAACTTGAAGAATTAGGATGCCCATGAAATGGTTTCAACTAATTATCTAAGTCATGCTAGCGTATTTAAATTAAGATATGTATCGGCGTACAAATCTTTTTTCCCAACTGCCCCCACACTTTATTGTCTCAAAACCCAAACTCAAGCTTATTTCCATTCCTTTCTCACCAAAAAAGAAAAAAAGAAAAAGAAAAAAAAGAGTTTCAAGAAGGAAAGTACAGTGAGATAGTTATTTCACCAACTTGTGACTCGATCACTGCCCGCAACATAATTCTGTTATCCAAAATAATTAACTACCCGCCAGTCCAACAGAATCCAAGTCGATCTTTTACCGTCCAAAAAATCTGATTAACTCCATCAAAAAAGATCAACGACCTAGATTAAAAGAACCCGCATAACGAACAGTATATAAGCAAGCAACACTAACAGCTTTTCCCTCCTAAATAATCAAGCTCTTCAAAAACGCACACACACTCTCTCTCAGAATCACAGAGAATCCATGGCTCGTAGAGAAACAACAAGTTTCTTGGTTCTGATACTGGTTGCTCTTCCGGCTCTGGTATTCGCAATTCGAACTCTGAGAACTGAGCCTTCAAGGAAGCAAGATCGGGGGTACAAGGAAGGCGATTACATTCCTCTCCTCGCCAGCATAGCATATCCTAATCAAAGAGGTCCATGGTAATTCATTTCTCTTTGAAATCTCTTCTCTCTTTCAACGTTTTCTAATCATATTTTTAGTGAGCAACAAAGGTTGTGTATACTTTTTGTGAATGCCTGAGATAATTAAAAAGAAAAATACTTTTTGGACCTCCTGATGAATTTGATGCATCTCTGTTTATTTATTTTTTTCGATTGCAGTGCGGCATATTCGTATTTTGATTTGCCATTCTGCCCTCCTGGATGTAAGAATAATTTTCTTGGTTTGTGAATTTAGTTTCTAGGCATAGACAAGATGATTAATTGGAAAAAATTTGTTGAATAGTACATTTTAAGAAAAAATTGAGGGGAATAGCATGCGTTTAAAGTTATTTAGTTATATAGGCTGTTATTGGAACTCGAGTTTTGCAAAATTAAGTCCCAACCAAAAGTCAAGTTTAACAAACTCAAGATCCAACTAGTATAGGTCTAGCGTGGAATTAAAAAAAAAAAAAAAAAAAAACCGTGTGGAACTTGAGTTTAGGAAACTTGAGCCACATGCTATTCACCAAAAATCTATTCAGCAAATTTTGCTAATTAATTCAATAGGATCTGCTCTCAAATTAGTATAAAATTTATGATTTCCTATTCCTATGCATTTTCTACCTGACATCTCGATATATAGATCCAATGCTCAACAGAAAGAAATCGTTTCAAGAAGTTACAGCAGGGGATTGCTATGTCAACACTGGGTATGTATTGAGATTCAAGACGAAAACAGTGGAGAAACTCCTTTGTGAGAAAACTCTGACGAGAGAAGAAGCTGCAAAATTTAGAGATGCAGTTTTAAATGAAACAATGTACGAGTTGTACTATGATAGCATTGGATTGAAAGTGAGAGTTGGAGATAAAAGGTCCGTAGGTGAGTACGGCAATTTCCAGGACCCAAATGTAATAGGTCAAAGGATTTATATTTTCAATCACCTGGACTTTCATAAATGTTATGAATTACGAAGAGACTGTAGCGGATGTGTCTGAGGACACTGAAGTCAATGTCAAGTACACGTATTCTGTGTACTGGGATGATTTTGATCCCAATGAAAAGCTTTTGGACGGAGCACATTTTCTGTCATCGGTCAGTGACTTGTTCGAGCCCGTTGGAGGAGATGATCCTATGTGTTCTTATGCTACAAATATTATCATTTTCGTCTGGATTGGGTTGCTTTGTATTGTGATTGTGACATACCTTAGAGACTATTTTACTCGGTACTCGCTCCATTCCTTTATGTTGGTGTAGTTCCATTCAAGCAGGCCATTGTATTCACCTAACGATGATCAAATCAAATTCTACTGCAGGAACTCTTTTCGTATTCATGGTTATAGGTGCAGGTGTCCTCGGTACTCGTCCCTACTTGGTGCCATTCTGGGTGTTGGAACTCAACTCTTCATTATGTAAGCCATATGTTTGTTAGTTCAATTTTTTCCCTCCAATTCTGAATTCTAGCTATTTTGGGTTTTTTGGGCGATTTTATTCTGAAAAATGTTGTCACATGTCACTTATGAATTCCATTTGCAGAGTTTGCATCCTCTTCGTTTTGGCCGTATATACTGGTAGCCTATATACTTGCAATCATGAGAATGAGAGATTGTATACTTGGATCATCACGAGTTATGTTCTCACATCATTGGTTTCTGGATACAAGGCTAGTTCATTCCACTCCAGTTTTACAAGAAGTGGATGGGTAATACAGTAGTTGTAATTAACGTATACAGTATCACAGTAGTTTCTGTATTAAAATCTTTATGATTCAGATTTTTAATTATGTGGCAAACGATTTTTCTTGCAGAGAGAATGTGTTTTCCAAACTGGGACCCTGTACTTTGTCCCGGTGTTCATAACAGGTCTAGCCATAATTACACTAAAGGCAATCACAACAGGGGTGTCACTTCCGCACGATTGGTATAATTATCTTTGGAAAATCATTTTGTTACCCTTCGCTTTCGGAATCCTAACTTTGGGTGGTAGATTGGGGCAGTCTTCCCTAAAAGAATCCGAAATAGCTTGTTCCAGCATAAACTCTCAAAGTGAGATTCATAATCAGGCTTGGTACATGAAGACACCTGCTCATGAAGTGTTTTTTGGGGGCCTTCTGCCTTTCTGCGTGATCTACATTTTGATGGATGAAATCTATGCAAGCTTGTACAATTTGAAAGTCTGTGGTGCAATTAGTACTATGTTTGGGGCTTTCCTTATTGTCATCATACAAACTATGACAGTGGATGTGGCGTGTGAACGCTATCATCTGTCCAGGCAAGATCACCAATGGTGGTGGAGGTAATTCTCTTACTAGAATGTTATAAAAACTATAATTTCACAACTTTTTCACATTTGTGGGGCAAGATTGAAGCTTAAATCATGTTTAATTTCATTTAATTTTAAGCTCAAATTACGCTTTACTAGCTTTTATTCCTAATTTGATTAAAAAAAAAATCAAATATCTATCTATCTATCTG
The DNA here is from genome assembly GCA_030445155.1 of Quercus variabilis. Classification (NCBI taxonomy): domain Eukaryota; kingdom Viridiplantae; phylum Streptophyta; class Magnoliopsida; order Fagales; family Fagaceae; genus Quercus; species Quercus variabilis. The sequence continues at coordinate 35,670,926 of CP129451.1, read as the reverse complement.
TTGATCTAAGTCAATCTGCAATACAGATCTGTGTTTCATGGGGGATCAGTCGCCATTTTCATGTTTGCGTATGGCCCCTATTTCTATGCTAGAGCAAATGCCAGAATTTCAATGAACCTGCTAGAGTTCCTGGGCTACAATGCCTGCATATTCTACGCTGTCTTCTTGATACTTGGAACCATTGGCTTCTATCATTCATTAACTATTTCCAATCATTGACCAGGAAACTTAATTCAATAGGAGCTGTGCTTTTCTGAAGTGGTAAGTACTGAAAGTTAGTTGCATTCGCATTTAGCCTTGGCTGCTGAGTTGGCATTATAGTCAGTTGTTAGTTAGGATTAGTTAGTTAGTTGATACTGTTGTAACGGATTGGGATTTGGGAACTTGTTTTGGGAAGGAAATTGTACTATAAGAAGCTATAGCTAATTGTAAGCAAATTGCTCTCTTCCTTGTCTATCTCTTAGTTTCTATTTCTTGTTCTTAGTTCCCTTGAAGAACTACTTCAATTCCATAAGATTATTTGGATTCTTATCATAAAAAATAAAAAATAAAAAAAATTCCTTGAATCAATCCATTTGTCACAGAATAACTGAAACCAAAAATACATATTCATTTATTTCATACAAACTGTCTCACCAATTCAGGTATCAGGGAATGTCATCTTGGACCTCTTGGTCTTGTATGAGGTGGTCATGTCATGTTGCGGTGGTTGGTGGTGGTGCCCTGGCGATGTATGGTGGTAAGAATCCCTTACAAAATAGCTTCATGGTGTAGGGTAACATAGACAGAAAATAATGAAATACCAAGCTTATAGTAGTGGCAATAGAAGCAATATTTAGTCATAAATGATCATATCAGTTCCTATCAAAGAAGAGAATAAAATTCACCTTCACTGGAAGTTACAAGGAATTTGGTGGCATATTTTCTTCATGTCAGTTTTTCCTTTTTAGTACTCAATTCCATTCTGATCGACATCAGGTACCCTATGGCCAGACCAAAACAATAAATGAAAAACTTGGAAGAATTAGAAGGGTAATTCCAGTTCAATCAATGCAGAATCAATGAAAATTGTGAAGGACATGTGCGCTTCCACTGATCTTGTGAGTTGCTTATATGCAAAATTGCAAATGTATACCAAATCTCAAGTCACAACTCAGCTAATAAGAGGTGAGGGATAAGGCCAATTATCTACTTCAATAGGATCCATGTTGGTATTTTGGCAGTGGCCGAGTAGATTTTTTAGTGAAGACAATTCTCTTGATTTTTTAGGTGGTCTCATTTATAGAAGCTACGGTCGTTTGATTTTTTCGTGAAGACTATTAATTCCTTACTGGCGACTTGCAAAGAAAGGGAACCACCCATGCAAATGCAATGAGGACCAAATTAACTCACCTGGGGTTCTTATCCATTGCATTCATTTTTAATCTTGTTTAGTCCGATTTTTCAAAACAGTTGCAATATATATCCAATGTGGAACATAGAGCTCAAATTTTTATCATAATTCAAATAGTAAAAAATTCGAAAAGTAAAAAGGCACTAGTAGAATTATCTAAGCCAATTGTAGAATCACATGAAATTTGGTGACCAAAAGGGAATCTCCATGAGAATCAAAATTTATTGCCTAATGGCGGTGACCTACTTCACAATACAGACAAATCCCTTCATTTAGATCTATCTTTTATTAAATTTGCTATGTATGTTTATTTGCTTTTTTTTTTTTTTTTTTGGTTATAATTCTCAAATTAAAAGTCATAATAAGGTCTTGATTACTAGAAGGTTGAATTAGTAGGTAGTGGGGTTCGGGGTTACAAAAACAACAGAGGTGTTTGCAATGGATGATTGGAATGGAAAAGAACGGGGGAGTTAGAGGTATTGAGTTTGGATTGTAATGTGGGTCGAAAGAGGATAACATCATAATATTGGTGTAATTTAGAACTGATAGTGCAAGTAGAAAGTCTTTCATTATGTTTTTGTGAGAGAGCGTTGCGTGTGTTGGGAGCAGATAGCAAGGGAGGTAGAGTTGCCAAAAACATATACAGAGAGAAGAAGACGACGAATATATATTAATTGTTCATCAATGCCAACTAATAATATAGTCCCCTTTCTCTTCTTGCAAAATGCCATTCATTTCCCTCCAAATTGCATTTGTTTCCTCTCCAAGAGATTGAACATATGGTGGACACTGAATTGAAAATGCTGCCATATATGGACTGGAAAGCATTTCAGCATGCACCAAAAGAGAAATTACTCATAATATATATATTTTTTCTTTTTTCCTTTTTATTTTGGGGGGGGAGAGAGAGAGAGAGAGAGATCATGGTGGGCTGCCAACAATGCCTACAGAGACTCGGTTCAGTGATGGCAATTTCATTTGCTGTTCATGGGCTCTGCTCTTCTTGAATAGAGGCTCTGGTAATGAATAAACTGAGGACCCCACAGCCCAAGAATCGTAGGAACTATCCGAGCTAAAAGCAGCATCAGGAACTTGTTCATAATTGCGCTTGTGACTGTGAGGGTTATTATGGGCGCGATTATATGCATTTGATAGCCCAAGGATGAGATTGCAGCAGTCATTTACTTTTTCCTGTTACAATGCAGATGGGTAATCAAGATCAAATCATATGTATTAATAGCTTCACGCTTGAACTTAATTCTAAGAGAAGCATTAAAGTTCCAAAAACTATTTAACTCAGTAGGCCAGAGAGAGAGAGAGAGAGAAACCTTGCTTATTTTAAGGACATCCAGAAGTTGGTGTTGGTATTCCATGGAATTACAAGGCTCAAATTGGTCTATAACGTGCATCCAAAAAATTTTCATTATCATTGTTGAATCTTATGTAAGTTGAACAAGTATGAAATCTTCGAGACAAGCATCAAGCATATATAGATCAGCCCTTGCAACCTCCGCGATTGCATTAGAAAAGTGGTGAAGACTTCAATTTCATATTACAAAATACAGGTTACAGATCATAAAGAACAACAATTACAACTTACAAACAGGATTTTTAAGCTATTGTTATTGTAATACACAACATTTTTTTTTCATAGAAGCTCATCAAACATTATCTTTCTCAACCAGGAAACAAGGACTTTCTGAATGGGTTTCACTCTCTCCAACCATATAAATTTCTTGGTTTCTTAGCTGCCATACTGAAACTGCATGTAAGGGGTTCATTTTTGGTTTCTTGTGACACAGAAATTCTTGAGACACTGATTTCATTGTCGGCCTAGACTTTGGTTTAGCACGTAAGCAAGCAAATGAAATTGCAGCAACAAGAAAAACATCATGTGCAACCAAGCGATTTGGAGGTGGGAGACGCTTGTCTAATATTTCATTTAGCATCACACTTTGAGATGAAGATAATGATGTCAAGAGTTCACCTGGATGCCTTCCCATTAATATTTCTAATGCCACCACTCCAAAGCTATAAATATCACTTTTTTCGGTCACCTTCATAGTATAAGCCAATTCTGCAAATATTGGACAAAAAATAGGTATGAGAAAATTAATATCTTTTGTTTAACTTTAATCTCTCTCTCTTTTTCTTTTTCTTTTTTCCTGGAAGTTTGGACAAAACTTGCTAGTGTATAAAACTTCCATCATAAAAGTAATAGTTTCTCACTAGAATGATAGAAAGCTCTACATGTGACTAAACTTTTAAAATAATATCTAGGATAATTACAAAAATAATATATAATTCACCTGGAGCAATATAACCATAAGTCCCAGCAATTAAAGTTTGATTGGAGGTATCTGAATCAAGAAGTCTAGCCGTGCCAAAATCTGACACAAATGCCTCTAACTTAGAGTTCAATAGAATATTGTTGCTTGATATATCTCGATGAACAATTACCGGGACACCTTCATGATGCATATAAGATAATGCATTTGCTATACTTTTGATTATGTTCACCCTCTTCATCCAATCCAATTCTACAGCCTCAACGTTGTTGCGTAGGACACAAAATAGACTTCCCCTTTCCATATACTCATAGACCAAAAACATGCATCGTTTGTGCAAACAATAACCATGCAGTTTCACAATATTCCGATGTCGGATTTCGGTTAAAATTTTGACCTCATTTCTGAAACTCTTGTCAAAATTTGGGTCCTCAGCCTCTAAGTGATGAAGTTTCTTTAAGGCAACTACTTTACCATTAGGCAACTGTGCTTTGTAAACACTACCATAACCACCTGTTCCAATACAATATCTAATGTCAAAGCCCTCTGTTGCTTCAATGATGTCTTCATATGCAATTTTTCCATCATAATTCCATATTGAGAACAAATCCCCATTCTTTGATTCCCTTAACTCAGATGACATTTTCCTAACTCTACATTGAGAGTAGAAAAAATACCCAAGAAGTAAAAATATAGGGAAAGCAATTAAGGGAACAAAAAATTTTATTTGATGGACAATGGATCTATTGTTGCTTGGGCAAGGAGGGAAGCCTTTGACATCACCACATAAATCTTTGTTGCCGATGAAGGCTGAAGGTGCATAATTAAAGTAGCCAACTGGGATCCGACCATGGAAAGAATTGTGGGAAAAGTTCACTTCTTTTATTGAAGCTGAAAGATCCGGAATATTTCCAGTAAGATTATTGCAACTGAGATCCAAGAACTTTAAAGGTTGTGAATCCCCTTGTTTAAAAGGAATTTCCCCACTGATAGTATTATAACTTAGGTCAATAGCATTTAAATGCTGAAGGTCACTAATTTGAGATGGAATGCTTCCAGTTAAATGGTTATGGCCTAATTCCAATTCAGTCAACCACTTGCAATCAGCTATTTCTTTGGGGATGGGGCCACTAATTTGGTTCCAACTAAGGGACAAGTTTCCCAACCCAGTTAATTGACCTATAATCGAAGGAACTTGACCAACAATTTTTTTATTGCTAAGGTTGAAGTGATACAGATACTCCATATCGCCTATTAAGTTTGGAAAGGAGCCATTGAAGTTATTGTAGCTGACATCCAAAAATTCTATACCCGAAAGAGGTATTTCTCCTCCACTAATAGAATTATAACTGAGGTCAATCCATCTTAATGGAGAAAGGCTACTGTTCAGAAAGGGAATGCTTCCAGTTAAGTAGTTGTGGCTAAATGTTATGCTGCAGAGTGGAGAGCAATTAAAAATGTGTACAGGGATGGAACCACTAATTTGGTTCCAACTGAGGGACAAAGTTTGCAACCTAGTTAAATGACCTATAGTCAAAGGGATTGGACCAACAATATTGTTATTATCGAGATACAAGTTTTCCAAATTCGTCATGTTGCCTATTTCAGGAGGAATGGAGCCATTGATTTGGTTTGAATGAAGAGACAAAAAGATCAAATTGATTAGATGACCAAGAGATGAAGGGAGGGGACCAACAATATTGTTATTATTGATGTACAGGTGACTCAAATTCTTCATGTTGCCTATTTCAGGAGGAATGGAGCCATTGATTTGGTTTGAATCAAGAGACAAAGAGATCAAATTGATCAGATGACCAAGAGATGAAGGGAGGGGGCCAATAAGCTTGTTATTATTGATGCTCAGGTGACTCAAATTCTTCATGTTGCCTATTTCAAGTGGAATGTGACCACTGATTTGATTCATAGAAAGAGACAAAGAAGCCAAATTGGTTAGATGACATATAGACAAAGGGATTGGACCAGTGAGATTGTTTTCTTGTAGGTCCAATTCCAACAAATTCTTTAGCAATCCAATTTCTGGCACTATACAACCATTAATTTTATTAAACGACAAATCCAAGATGGAAAGATTGGTTAAAAGGCCAAGAGCAGAAGGGATTGCTCCGGTAAATTCGTTATGACTCAATCTTAATTCTAGAAGATTCTTTAAATTACCTAATCCTTTGGGTATGGAACCACTAACTAGATTAGAGGAAATGTCAAATACCTGTAATCTAGTGAGGTTTGCAAGTGAAAGAGGTAACTCACCAACGAGTCAATTACCTTGCGCACTAAAATGGGTGAGATTTGTTAAATTTCCCAATTCTTTGGGAATCGAACCAGTGACAGAATTTGCAGAAATGTCAAATGTCACTAATCGAGTGAGGTTTCCAAATGAAGGAGGCAACTTACCTGTGAGAGAGTTATGGGACAGATCAAGGTGGGTGAGCTTTGAAAGGGTGCCTATCTCAATTGAAATGCTCCCCGTAAGCCAATTACGAGAAAGATCAAGACGAACTAAATTTGGGAAGGAAGAGAAGTTGAGTTTACTGATCGCATCTCCCTGATAGTACCCACCCCTAGTAATCTCTATGACGCTTCCACCATCATTGCATATGATTCCATACAACTCGCAATGATTTAAGGATGTATCGTTGGAGTAATAAGCCCACCACCCACTCTCCAGGAGAGCCTTCGCTTCTAGTTCAAGCGCTGATGAATTAGATGCTGCCACAGAGCCAGCTGCAATAACCATAGTCGTGGAGTGCATCAAGATATAAAGAACCCATAATGCTACTATCAGAATGGAAATGGAAACAGAGGGAGCCATGTTAGAGTTTATGATTGATTGATGAGTGCGTTGCAAAGGAGCAAATGTTTGATTGTTATATATTCGTCACTCAATACACTTTAATCATTGAAATAAAGTCCTTACCAACTCAAGACTAGAAGTCAATTTAACGAATGTGCTACTTTTTTCGTTTCCTCCCCCTTTTTTTTATTTTTTTTATTATTTTTTATTATCACGAAGCATCGTCTTTTTGAACCCTGTTGAAGTGCAGAAATTTACATGAATCTACCGGCATGATTTCCACGAAATCATCTTGGAAATTTCTTAAACTCATAATGCAATTGCGCCCTTGTTAGATTACTGATAGTGGAATTGCTGCGAAGTTTGCAATTTTTTTTTCTTTCTTTAAGAATCTGAATAGTGTAATCAGCAAATGGTTTAATAGCCACGATTTATTTCTTACACTTTATCAAAGGTTGTAGATGAGGGATAGTTATTGAGTATTTCTGAAGTATCATAAATAAATATTTTTCTTCTCATATTAACTATAAGTCTTGTTAATTAAATTTATGGTGATATTCACAATTTATATGAGAGAAAAGAAGACACATTTATAATACTCTAGAATCATTCAATGATATTTCCTAATTAAGATCCTTATATTAGTGGAATCAGTAAATGATATAATGGTCATGATTTATTTCTAACACTTCATTAAAGGTTTCCTTCGCTTCTAGATCTAGAGCTGATGATTTTTTCCAGGTGCAAAGCACGTGTGGGTGCCTTGTCAAAGCTCATTTATGAGCTTTTGCCTTCAAAAGTCTTCGAAAGTCATGTCTCATAATGAGACTTGATTTAAGCGTGTTGAACACACTGAAGAAACAGTACGGTGGAACCAAAGGGGCCTTGGTCCTCCCAAAATATTTGAAAAAAAATTAGTATATATATATATATATAAAAGAGTTATTTTAATAAAAAAAAATAATATATTTATAATATTTTTACAACAAATTTTAAGTGAGAAATTATTATTGACTGTTATGAATGCGTAAAAAAATTATTTAAGTTGTGAATTAAAATTAAAAATAATAACAACTTATCACTTAAGATTTATTATGAAATTATTATAAAAATATTGTGAATGTAGCACTTAAATTATTCTCCTTCAGTAGATAACAATTTTTGTTTTTTTTTGTTTTTTGTTTTTTCTTTCCTCCTAATGCAATTGAGGTGAAACATTGTCACATGGCATTGAAGTTGGATGACCATTTCAACAGCAGCATTTAGCACATTTTGCTAGAATATTCGCGTGGGAGTAATTCTGTTTGTTAACTCTTAAAAATCTCACATTGGATAATTACCACAAGAAAGAGCGGATGATAAAAAATTTAATTTTGTCACATTGGAACCAAGGATACAATAACAATGGAATCAAGAGACTTTATTACAAAGTCTTTGTAAAAGTAAGATGGACGGCGGTATTGATTGCTTATATAGTGTTATGTTCGTTCAAGAATAGAATTCACTTAGGCATTGTTAATTGGGGACCTTTGATGAGTTCAATAAAAAGTTGACTTCTCTTAGAAAGTTAAGAGAAGTCTACTCAGTCTACTTAAATGAATTCTAAGTGAATTCTTTGAAATATCAATTCAACTTAAGAGTGTAACTTTTTATTTAGTCTGGCCAAATTAAAAAATCACATAATCTAAAGAAGTCCTTCAAAAAATAAAATAAACAAAATTTCATAAATAATTAACAAACTAAAGCTAATGTTTGACTATAAGTCACGGGCAATCTGTGAAAGTATTGAACTCATTACCACCACCGTCCATCTTACTTTGACAAGGACTTTGTAATAAAGTCACTTGGGATTAATAAGAATAGACTGATGGCCGTGTTGATTGGACACTGGAGTCAGTCTATGCAAAAAAGCTTTAGAGAAGTCATGGTCCTTTGATATTCCAGTGAAGACAATTCCTTAATGGCGACTTGCAAAGAAGGGGAGCCACTCATGCAATTGCAAAGAAGGGGAAACTCACCTAGCCCCAATTATGGGTTAGCTCTTTTTAGAAACTTCAAGTCATGATCCTATTACTGTCAAAGAAATAAATATTGCGCGTCTGTATTTGATATGTCGAGGATTTTTTATTATTATTCATAGTGCATCGTTTCCGATCAAGGCAACTACTTTTCTATTGCATAAACTGACTCTACCCAATCCAAACAGCCTTCTAAATTATTAATCAAAAGAACCTTAAATTTATTTATATATATAAAAATAAAAATAAAAACAAAGTTTATAATAGCTAAGTTAGGTCAAAAGCAAAGAAGATTGAATTGTTTGAGAGAAATATCAAAAATCATAGAGAGATATCAAAAATCATAGATTGATGGAAATGCTGTGAAAGATTTAATTAAATTTAAATATGATGGTGACTCGATGAACCATAATTCCAAGATTCAATTGATTTATTCAAAACAACATCGTTTTGAGCTAATGTGGCATTATATTTAACGGTAAGTTGATGCACTATGCAATGTTAGAGGGGAAAATCAAAATTACTCAAACTTAAAGTTGTAAATTGCAATATAAACTAGCCAAACTGACACATCATATAATGTAAAGAAGTCCTTCAAAACTAGAGTTAACCAAAGTTAATGTTTGACAACTTGTAAGTATTGAAACTCATTATCCCATTCTCCATATTATTTTTACAAGGGGGAATTTGTAACCAAGTCTCTTAGTTGCTTACATGTGCACACGCACATAGAAACCATCACCATTAATTTAACAAAAATGGTAGGAAATAAAAAATAAAATAAAAGAGAACTATTTTCAAACCCCCCCCCCCTCCCCCAGGCTTCGGTTTGGCCCTAGTTTTTGAGAATTTCTAGACGAGCTCCTTCTGAGGTAAAGTCCTAGCTTAGTAATTTACTTTTTAACTTGTATGCTAGGTTCCCATAAAATCAATCATATTAAATGAATTGGTGTTAAGATCTTTATAGTTTAGATACTTGGCACCTCTTAGTATTTCCAATGAAGACATTCGGAGCCAAATCTCCTTTCCCCCAGCTATTGAATAATAATAATATTGTTAGGGTCATATTTTCTATGTAATTGGTTAATCCTTTGACAAAATGCACTTTACTTGTAACTGGGTAGATCTAAGTTCGGTTTAATATATCAAGTAGTATGTTTATCAAACATATCAAGTGGTATCTTTAAAAACATGAAGATTGATTCAAGAAATAAGGGAAGAAAAGTTGTTTTATTAAAGCTCGACACATAGTTGACAAATAGCTACTATCGAGACTAAAGGGGAAGCTTGACACATCTTGACACAAGCTTAATCTATCGAGATTTACGATTTCATGATTTCCAGATTTGAAATTCGGCCCATGATTGTGTTATTTGTTTAGGGTTTCTTTTCTCACAACCCTAGACATATATAAGGCTTATTTTAAAAGCCGTTATACATGGATGTAGAAACCAAGAGTTTAATTTTCTCTACGAGAGGCTACTGCATTTGTACGCCATAGGTTTTGTAACCAAGTGGTTCTTGATCTTCATTGTTAATGAAGTGAAGAATTTTGCAGCCAACAACAATCATTCAAGTTGCTGAAGTTAGTCATGTACTAGGATCCATGCAAAAGAGTTAGTCACAGATTGGAGATTTGTACATCAAAGGAAAGAAGGTTACTACATGATCATATCCAATTGGGTATTGCTTGATATATCACGATGAATAACTAGTGTTATGCATTCATGATGCATGTAAGATAAGGCATGTGCTATGCTTTTGATCATGTTCATCCTCTTAGTCCAATCCAATTTCATTGCTTCAACATCGTTGCTTAGGAAACAAAATAAGCTTCCCCTTTTCGTGTATTGATAAACCAAAATGCATCGTTTATGCAAGCAATAACCATGAAGTTTCACAATATTTCGATGTCGAAGTTCTGTTAACATCGATCTTTACCTCGTTCTTGAAACTCATGTCAAACGTTGGGTCCTTAACCTCTAAGCGATGAAGTTTTTTCAATGCAACAACTTTCCCGCTAGGCAATTGTGCTTTGTAAATGCTACCATAACTACCTGTTCCAATGCAATATCTAATGTTAAAGTCCTTTTTTACCTTAATGATTTCTTCATATGCAATTTTTCCATCATAATTCCATATTGAGAACATGTCCCCATTTTTTGCACTCCTTGTCTCTGATTTTGTTTTCTTAACTTGACATCGAGAGTGAAAAATATACCCAATAAGTAAAAGTGCAAAGAAAATGATAAAGGGAACCAAAATTGCTACTTGGAGCATGGTTTGAGAAGTTGGAGGGCAATGAGCAAATCCTTTGATGTCACCACATAAATCCTTATTGCCAAAAAATCGTTCAAATGCATAATTTTGGAAAATATATGGGATTTGACCCTCCAAAGAATTGTATGACAAGTTAAATTGAGCTATGTTGATGAGAAAAAGGGGAATGTTGCCCTTAAGGTTATTGTAGCTGAGGTTAACATAAATTAGGAGGGATAGGTCTCTAATCCTAGAGGGAATGGTTCCGGTTAAGTAGTTATGGCTTAAAGATAAGGAGTTTAACAACGAGCAATTAGCCAAGGTGGAGGGGATTTTACCATCTTGTTATTGCTAAAGTCCAACTCAATCAAACTCTTCATATTGCCAATTTCTAGGGGAATGGAACTGTTGATATGGTTTGAATCAAGAAACAAATGTGACAAATTCTTTTCAAATCTTATTTCAGATACTTTAGAACCACTAATCCCATTAAAAGACAAATCCAAATACTGGAGATTAATTGGTTAAAAGGCCCATAGTTGAAGAAATTGATCTTGTGAGTTTGTTATGACGCAAATCTAATATTTGAAGATTTTTAAAATTTCCCAATTCTTTGGGAATGGGCCCACATATTAGATTTTGGTAAATGTAAAAAGATTCTAATTGAGTGAGGTTCGTGAGAAAAAGAGGGAAGTGATCTGTAAGATAATTACTAGAAAGAGATAAGAAGGTGAGCTTTGAAAGTGTACCTATTTGTTGAGGGATGCTCCCTTGAAGTCCAGTATTCCAAAAACATAGACTTTACTAAATTTGGTAAGGAAGAGAAGTTGAATTTCCTAAACTTATCTCCCACATAGATCCCATCCATGTAAATTCCTATAACAATTCCACCATCATTGCATATAATTCCATTCCACTGGCAATAATTTAAGGAGGTATCGTTGGAGTGACCATTTCAGTTTATTTCAGTCCATTTGGACTATTTGGACCTTAAATTGATTCTTTTTTTAGGTTGCATTTTTAGTTCTGGGCTCAATTTTTTTTTTAATTGAAAAGTTAAAATTTTTTCTTCTATTTGGGCCAAACTCTTTAGTTTTGAACTAAAAAATACAAACAAAATAAACATTAGAAATTAAGGATATGTACCCTAAAAAAGAAATAAAAATGATATACACTCCTGTTAAACCATTTTAATATAATATTTTGATATACTTTAGTATATTTAGTCCATTAAGTTTATTTTGGTCCACTTCAGTTTACTTGGGTCCATTCGATCCATTTTGATCCACTTTGGTTTATTTGGTCCACTTTGGTAGATTTAGTCCAATTAAGCCCACATTTGTGACAAACACTTCTTAAATAGGCAAGTAAAGTCAAACAACTAATTATCCAACTACAAAACTTAGATATGATACCTTATGTGTTTTTTCTTAGATTCACTACTTAAGATTTAGCCATGTGGCTACTTAATTAAAAAATGCACTTCCATCCTATGAGAAAAAATCCACATGGCAGAATTTTAAAATGAAAACTTAAGAAACAGCAACTAAGTACTATACCTAAGTCTTGACCATTATCCAAACCATGCTTTTATCATTATATGCTGGATGCATTATGCATACATATCTTTCTTTGATTCCCATTAAGGGTAATTTCGTCAAAATCCAAGTCAATCTTATACCATCCAAAATTTCTAATTAACTCCATCAAAAAAAATCAACCACCTAGATTAAAAGAACACCCGCATAACGAATTGTAGATAAAAGCATGCAATACTAACAGCTTTTCCCTCCTAAATATTCAAGCTCTTCAAAATATCTCTCTCTCAGAATCACAGAGAATCCATGGCTGGTGGAGAAACAAGAAGTTTGTTGGTTCTGATACTGATTGCTTTGCCAGTTTTGGTATTCGCAATTCAATCTCTAAGAACTGAGCCTTCAGGGAAGGAAGGTCGGGAGTACATGCAAGGAAGGCGATTACATTCCTTTCTTCGCCAACATAGCTAGCTACATTGTTATTCATGGTCTAGGAATTGGATGACTGACATTTACCAATCATGTTGCGTTGAAATACACTCGGGATAGGTCACTTTTAGTTTTAGTAAGCTCAAGTCTAGGTAAAAAGAATTAAATGAAAATTGCAAAGGACAAATGCTTCCACTGACCACTGATCATTAAGTTGCATATAGATAAGCAAATGTTTACCACCTCTCAAGTCACAACCTCTATTTCTGAACATAGAAAATCGACAGATCCTAGTTTAAGTTTGAATACAAGTACTACTATAATCCCAAGATTTGACTTGGAATAATTTTGGTGATCAATTTACAAGTGGAGTAGAAAAGTGCAATTTGCTTAAGCTCTAGACAATCTAAAAGTCAACTACTTCTTCGACTTTAGTTCACCATATTTTCATGCAATAGCTTCAAACTCTCTTCTTTCTCTATTACATATAAATATTCATTTCATTCATTACTATTATATTTTTCTGTCTCTAAAAATCTTTCATATATTTTCAATCTCTTCTCATCATTCCACAATCTTTTTGCCTCGTCAAGCTTCCCATTGACATCATTGGACCACCTTATACAAACAAACCTATTGATCATCGACCTTATAAATCCTTGTGGCGGCCTCCCTATCAAATCTCGTTAGGACCAATGGTTCCAACTCCATTAAAAAGATCCCCTTATAGGTATCCCTGAAGTCCTTGCAAGACCAACCGACATAATCGACCAACACGAAAACAATGGAGAAACTTCTTTGTGAGAAACCTCTGACGAGAGAAGAAGTTGTGAAATTTAGAGATGCAGTCTTAAATGAAACCATTTACGAGTTGTTCTATGACAACATTGGATTGAAAGTGAGAGTTGGAGATAAAAGGTCCGTAGGTGAGTACGGCAATTTCCAGGACCCAAATGTAATAGGTCAAAGGATTTATATTTTCAATCACCTGGACTTTCATAAATGTTATGAATTACGACGAGACTGTAGCGGATGTGTCTGAGGACACTGAAGTCAATGTCAAGTACACGTATTCTGTGTACTGGGATGATTTTGATCCCAATGAAAAGCTTTTGGACGGAGCACATTTTCTGTCATCGGTCAGTGACTTGTTCGAGCCCGTTGGAGGAGATGATCCTATGTGTTCTTATGCTACAAATATTATCATTTTCGTCTGGATTGGGTTGCTTTGTATTGTGATTGTGACATACCTTAGAGACTATTTTACTCGGTACTCGCTCCATTCCTTTATGTTGGTGTAGTTCCATTCAAGCAGGCCATTGTATTCACCTAACGATGATCAAATCAAATTCTACTGCAGGAACTCTTTTCGTATTCATGGTTATAGGTGCAGGTGTCCTCGGTACTCGTCCCTACTTGGTGCCATTCTGGGTGTTGGAACTCAACTCTTCATTATGTAAGCCATATGTTTGTTAGTTCAATTTTTTCCCTCCAATTCTGAATTCTAGCTATTTTGGGTTTTTTGGGCGATTTTATTCTGAAAAATGTTGTCACATGTCACTTATGAATTCCATTTGCAGAGTTTGCATCCTCTTCGTTTTGGCCGTATATACTGGTAGCCTATATACTTGCAATCATGAGAATGAGAGATTGTATACTTGGATCATCACGAGTTATGTTCTCACATCATTGGTTTCTGGATACAAGGCTAGTTCATTCCACTCCAGTTTTACAAGAAGTGGATGGGTAATACAGTAGTTGTAATTAACGTATACAGTATCACAGTAGTTTCTGTATTAAAATCTTTATGATTCAGATTTTTAATTATGTGGCAAACGATTTTTCTTACAGAGAGAATGTGTTTTCCAAACTGGGACCTTGTACATTGTCCCGGTGTTCATAACAGGTCTAGCCATAATTACACTAAAGGCAATCACAACAGGGGTGTCACTGCCGCACGATTGGTATAATTATCTTTGGAAAATCATTTTGTTACCCTTCGCTTTCAAAATCCTAACTTTGGGTGGCAGATTGGGGCAGTCTTCCCTAAAATAATTTGAAATAGCTTGTTCCAGCATAAACTCTCAAAGTGAGATTCATAATCAGGCTTGGTACATGAAGACACCTGCTCATGAAGTGTTCTTTGGGGGCCTTCTGCCTTTCTGCGTGATCTACATTTTGATGGATGAAATTTATGCAAGCTCGTACAATTTGAAAGTCTGTGGTGCAATTAGTACTATGTTTGGGGCTTTCCTTATTGTCATCATACAAACTATGACAGTGGATGTGGCGTGTGAACGCTATCACCTGTCCAGGCAAGATCGCCAATGGTGGTGGAGGTAATTCTCTTACTAGAATGTTATAATTAAACACTATAATTTAACAACTTTTTCACATTTGTGAGGCAAGATTGAAGATTAAATCATGTTTAATTTCATTTAATTTTAAGCTCAAATTACGCTTTTCTAGCTTTTTTTCCTAATTTGATTATAAAAAAAAAAAAAAAAAAATCAAATATCTATCTATCTATCTATCTGTTGATCTAAGTCAATCTGCAATACAGATCTGTGCTTCGTGGGGGATCAGTCGCCATTTTCATGTTTGCGTATAGCCCCTATTTCTATGCTAGAGCAAATGCCAGAATTTCAATGAACCTGCTAGAGTTCCTGGGCTACAATGCCTGCATATTCTACGCTGTCTTCTTGGTACTTGGAACCATTGGCTTCTATCATTCATCAATTATTTCCAATCATTGACCAGGAAACTTAATTCAATAGGAGTTGTGCTTTTCTGAAGTGGTAAGTACTGAAAGTTAGTTGCATTGGCAATTAGCCTTGGCTGCTGAGTTGGCATTATAGTCAGTTGTTACTTAGGATTAGTTAGTTAGTTGATACTGTTGTAACGGATTGGGATTTGGGGACTTGTGTTGGGAAGGAAATTGTACTATAAGAAGCTATAGCTAATTGTAAGCAAATTGCTCTCTTCCTTGTCTATCTCTTAGTTTCTATTTCTTGTTCTTAGTTCCCTTGAAGAACTACTTCAATTCCATAAGATTATTTGGATTCTTATAATAAAAAAAATAAATAAAAATTCTTGAATCAATCCATTTGTCCCAAAATAACTGAAACCAAAAATACATATTCATTTATTTCACACAAACTGTCTCACCAATTCAGGTATCAGGGAATGTCATCTTGGACCTCTTGGTCTTGTATGAGGTGGTCATGTCATGTTGCGGTGGTTGGTGGTGGTGCCCTGGCAATGGATGGCGGTAAGAATCCCTTACAAAATAGCTTCATGGTGTAGGATAACGTAGACAGAAAATAATGAAACACCAAGCTTATAGTAGTGGCAATGGAAGCAATATTTAGTCATAAATGATCATATCAGTTCCTATCAAAGAAGAGAATAAAATTCACCTTCACTGGAAGTTACAAGGAATTTGGTGGCATATTTTCTTCATGTCGGTTCTGCCTTTTTAGTACTCAATTCCTTTCTGATCGACATCAGGTACCCTATGGCCAGACCAAAACAATAAATGAAAAACTTGGAAGAATTAGAAGGGTATTTACAGTTCAATCAATGCAGAATCAATGAAAATTGTGAAGGACATGTGCCCTTCCACTGATCTTGTGAGTTGCTTATATGCAAAATTGCAAATGTATACCAACTCTCAAGTCACAACTCAGCTAATAAGGGGTGAGGGATAAGGCCAATTATCTACATCAATAGGATCCATGTTGGTATTCTGGCAGGGGCCGAGTAGATTTTTTAGTGAAGACAATTCTCTTGATTTTTTAGGTGGTCTCATTTATAGAAGCTACGGTCGTTTGATTTTTTGGTGAAGACTATTAATTCCTTACTGGCGACTTGCAAAGAAAGGGAACCACCCATGCAAATGCAATGAGGACCAAATTAACTCACCTGGGGTTCTTCTTATCCATTGCATTCACTTTTAATCTTGCTTAGTCTGATTTTTCAAAACAGTTGCAACATATATCCAATATGGAACATAGAGCTCAAATTTTTATCATAATTCAAATAGCAAAAAGTTCAAAAAGTAAAAAGGCACTAGTAGAATTATCTAAGCCAATTGTAGAATCACATGAAATTTGGTGACCAAAAGGGAATCTCCATAAGAATCAAAATTTATTGCCTAATGGCGGTGACCTACTTCACTATACAGACAAATCCCTTCATTTAGATCTATCTTTTATTAAATTTGCTATGTATGTTTGTTTGCTTTTTTTTTTTTTTTTTGGTTATAATTCTCAAATTAAAAGTCATCATAAGAGCACTCACAGCAGTGGTGCTATATAGGTATAATGCTCTATTTTTAGCTTAAAATCACAAAAAATAACACGCAGCAGTGGAGCTAAATCTAAAAAGATTTAGCTCCACAGCTACAGTACACATCTATATTTAGATATGTACTGTAGCACACAGGTATAAAAAAAATTATTTTTTTATTACATTCTTCTCTCATCTCTTATTTAAATAATCTTTTCCCATTTCTATCTCTCCGGCTTCTCTCTTTCTTCTTCTTCCTCAATTTTTTTCTCTCTAGCAAGCCGACCACTCCCTCATCTCCCTCATCCCCCAGATCGCTGGCCACTTCCTCAGCTCGCCGGCCACTCCGTGCCCCATCGCCCAATCCGTGACCCATCGCCGACCCAATTTGTGCCCCACCAACCAAGCTCGCCGACCCAATCCGTGCCCCATCACCCAATCCGTGACCCATCGCCCAACCAAGCTCGCCGACCCACTCTCTCAGTCACTCTCACCTCTCTCGACCAACCTAGCTCACCGACCTAACTCCCGCAAGCCACCACTGCCGCACCCATCTCTCTTTTCTCTTTGCTGTGATTGATTTTTTTTTGCTGTGGACTGGTAGTGGTGGATGATTGTGCTGTGCTGTGTTGGTGATCAGAGTGCTTGCTCATGGTGGGGTTTTTTTTTTTTTTTTTTTTGCTGTGGACTGCCGGTGTTGGTGGTGGTGGTGGGGGTGGTAGTGATGGTGGTTGTGACTGTGGCTGTGGCTGTGGCTGTGGCTGATGGTAGAGTGGGTTGTGGGTGGTGTTGTTGATTTTTTTTGGGGTGTGATATATTATTTTATTAGAGTAGTTATATTATTTTATTGTAATGTTTGTATTATTTTATTGTGTTAGAAGCTAAAATAGATCCACTGCTACAGCACGTATGTAGGTATAATAGATAAAGTGATTTTTGGTGTAGCTAAATAGCTAGAATTTTGCCCCCACTACTGTGAATGCTCTAAGGTCTCGATTACTAGAAGGTTGAATTAGTAGGTAGTGGGGTTCGGGGTTACAAAAACAACAGAGGTGTTAGCAGTGGATGATTGGAATGGAAAAGAACGGGGGAGTTAGAGTTATTGAGTTTGGATTGTAATGTGGGTCGAAAGAGGATAACATCATAATATTGGTGTAATTTAGAACGGATAGTGCCAGTAGAAAGTCTTTAATTATGTTTTTGTGAGAGAGCGTTGTGTGTGTTGGGAGCAGATAGCAAGGGAGGTAGAGTTGGCAAAAACATATACAGAGAGAAGAAGACGACGAATCTATATATTACTAAAAGCTAAAGCGTAGCGTTTAATGCTGCTGTTCTCACGTTGCACCACATCAGTTGCCACATCATTCTTTTTTTTCTTTTCTTTTTTAAAATATAATTTTCCTACAATTTAAAAATGATTTTTACAATTTTCAACCCTATAAATGTAGTCCACTACTTATTTATTTACTTCCACTACTTATTTTCACTTCTCCAACCTTTCTTTTTCCCTTACCATTTCATCTCCCCACTACTTCTTCAATCTTTCTCCCTCCCTTACCTTTTCATTTCCCCACTATCCTCTCCATTAATATCATTCTTCCTCTTTCCCTTCATCTTCCTTTATTTTTGTCTTTTCTTATTCACACATTCTTACTATAAATTTGTCACTATCTCTTCTATTCTATGCATAGTTTTCCCTCACCAAAAAAAAAAGGTTCTCTCTCTCCCTCTCTCTCTAAATTTTTTGGTGGATTTTTTTTTCTTGCATCTCTACTTTAGGTTGATAATTTTTTATATTCTTTAAAACTCTATTTTGGGTTAATGCGATTTAGTTTAGTTTTTTAAATTGTGATTTAGTTTAGCTTTTTAAATTGTTGTTGTTGTTTTTTTATTTATTTTTTATTCTTTTTGAATGTTAAATGTTATCCTATTGCGTTCTAAAGAATTAAATATAGCATATAAAAATATAATATTATTCTATTACATAGCATGATTTGGATAATTTGGTATTTATTCTGTTACATAGCATGATTTTTTATAGTGCTCAATTTAGATGTTAAACTATGAGACTTTACTAATTTTTGTTTATTTTCTAATCCTTTGTGGTGGACAAAGTACTCTTAATAGTTGTACTAAAAATACTTTATATTGCCATTTATTTAAAGAAAAACAAAGGTTAGCCAAACGAAAGAAAAGCAAAGGTTAGTCAAACAAAAATAATCGGATAGGTGACAAATTTTAACTTTTGTAATTTTATTTTAATTATTATTATTTTTTAACAATGCATGTATAGAAATTTAATTCTTAGATTTTGCTAATAATTGTTTATTTGATAATATGTTTTGAGCGGCCGAAATTATAATTTCTACAAAGAAAATAACCTTAATAGATTATCAAAAACAAAATTTTATCCTAATATTGGTGCAATTAATCATTGTTAAGTTTTATTAATTTTTTTTAGTTTTTTTTTTTTTGGTGTTTTGGATTGATCCTATATTACACTTATGATTGTTCTTATAATAAATAAAAATATAATTATGAAATACATTACTCATTATTAGATTAGTTTAAATTGTAAATTTTTTTTTTAATAAAACCACCATAAAAATAATTATCATGCGCAATGCGCAGGTTCGCGGCTAGTATATATTAATTGTTCATCAATGCCAACTAATAATATAGTCCCCTTTCTCTTCCCGCAAAATGACATTCATTTCCCTCCAAATTGCATTTGTTTCCTCTCCAAGAGATTGAACATATGGTGGACACTGTATTGGAAATGCTGCCATATATGGACTGGAAAGCATTTCAGCATGCGCCAAAAGAGAAATTACTCATAATATATATATTTTTTTTCTTTTTTTCTTTTTATTTTGGAGAGAGAGAGAGAGAGAGATCATGGTGGGCTGCCAACAATGCCTACAGAGACTCGGTTGAGAGATGACAATTTCATTTGCTGTTCATGGGCTCTGCTCTTCTTGTACAGAGGCTCTGGTAATGAATAAACTGAGGACCCCACAGCCCAAGAATCTTAGGAACTATCCGAGCTAAAAACAGCATCAAGAACTTGTTCATACTTGCGCTTGTGACTGTGAGGGTTATTATGGGCGCAATTATATGCATTTGATAGCCCAAGGATGAGATTGCAGCAGTCATTTACTTTTTCCTGTTACAATGCAGATGGGTAATCAAGATCAAATCATGTGTATTAATAGCTTCACGCTTGAACTTAATTCTAAGAGAGGCATTAGAGTTCCAAAAACTATTTAACTCAGTAGGCCAGAGAGAGAGAGAGAGAAACCTTGCTTATTTTAAGGACATCCAGAAGTTGGTGTTGGTATTCCATGGAATTACAAGGCTCAAATTGGTCTATAACGTGCATCCAAAATTTTTTTATTATCATTGTTGAATCTTATGTGAGTAAGTTGAAAAAGTATGAAATCTTCGAGACAAGCATCAAGCATAAATAGATCAACCCTTGCAACCTCCGCGATCGCATTAGAAAAGTGGTGAAGACTTCAATTTCATATTACAAAATACAAGTTACAGATCATAAAGAACAACAATTACAACTCACAAACAGGATTTTTAAGCTATTGTTATTGTAATACACAACTTTTTTTTTTTCATAGAAGCTCATCAAACATTATCTTTCTCAACCAGGAAACAAGGACTTTCTGAATGGGTTTCACTCTCTCCAACCATATAAGTTTCTTGGTTTCTTAGCTGCCATACTGAAACTGCATGTAAGGGGGTCATTTTTGGTTTCTTGTGACAGAGAAATTCTTGAGACACTGATTTCATTGTCGGCCTAGGCTTTGGTTTAGCACGTAAGCAAGCAAATGAAATTGCAGCAACAAGAAAAACATCATGTGCAAGCAAACGATTTGGAGGTGGGAGATGCTTGTCTAATATTTCATTTAGCATCACACTTTGAGATGAAGATAATGATGTCAAGAGTTCACCTGGATGTCTTCCCATTAATATTTCTAATGCCACCACTCCAAAGCTATAAACATCACTTTTTTCAGTCACCTTCATAGTATAAGCCAATTCTGCAAATATTGGACAAAAAATAGGTATGAGAAAATTAATATCTTTTGTTTAACTTTAATCTCTCTCTTTTTTTTTTCCTGGGCGTTTGGGCAAAACATGCTAGTGTATAAAACTTCCATCATAAAAGTAATTGTTTCTCACTAGAATGACCATATAGAAAGCTCTACATGTGACTAAACATTTAAAATAATATCTAGGATAATTACAAAAATAATATATAATTCACCTGGAGCAATATAACCATAAGTCCCAGCAATTAAAGTTTGATTGGAGGTATCTGAATCAAGAAGTCTAGCCGTGCCAAAATCTGACACAAATGCCTCTAACTCAGAGTTCAATAGAATATTGTTGCTTGATATATCTCGATGAACAATTACCGGGACACCTTCATGATGCATATAAGATAATGCATGTGTTGTACTTTTGATTATGTTCACCCTCTTCATCCAATCCAATTCTACAGCCTCAGCGTTGTTGCGTAGGACACAAAATAGACTTCCCCTTTCCATATACTCATAGACCAAAAACATGCATCGTTTGTGCAAACAATAACCATGCAGTTTCACAATATTCCGATGTTGGATTTCAGTTAAAATTTTGACCTCATTTCTGAAACTCTTGTCAAAATTTGGGTCCTCAGCCTCTAAGCGATGAAGTTTCTTTAAGGCAACTGTTTTACCATTAGGCAACTGTGCTTTGTAAACACTACCATAACCACCTGTTCCAATACAATATCTAATGTCAAAGTCCTCTGTTGCTTCAATGATGTCTTCATATGCAATTTTTCCATCATAATTCCATATTGAGAACAAATCCCCATTCTTTGATTCCCTTAACTCCGATGACATTTTCCTAACTCTACATTGAGAGCGGAAAAAATACCCAAGAAGTAAAAATATAGGGAAAGCAATTAAGGGAACAAAAAATTTTATTTGATGGACAATGGATCTATTGTTGCTTGGGCAAGGAGGGAAGCCTTTGACATCACCACATAAATCTTTGTTGCCGATGAAGGCTGAAGGTGCATAATTAAAGTAGCCAACTGGGATCCGACCATGGAAAGAATTGTGGGAAAAGTTCACTTCTTTTATTGAAGCTGAAAGATCCGGAATATTTCTAGTAAGATTATTGCAGCTGAGATCCAAGAGCTCTAAAGGTTGTGAATCCCCTAGTTTAAAAGGAATTTCCCCACTGATAGTATTATAACTTAGGTCCATAGCATTTAAAAACGGAAGGTCACTAATTTGAGATGGAATGCTTCCAGTTAAGTAGTTATGGCTCAATACCAATTCACTCAACCCCTTGCAATCAGCTATTTCTTTGGGGATGGAGCCACTGATTTGGTTCCAACTAAGGGACAAGGTGTGCAACCCAGTTAATTGACCTATAATCGAAGGAACTTGATCAACAATTTTGTTATTGCTAAGGTTGAAGTAATACAGAAGCGCCATATCGCCTATTAAGTTAGGAAAGGAGCCATTGAAGTTATTATAGTTGACATCCAAAAATTCTATACCCGAAAGAGGTATTTCTCCTCCACTAATAGAATTATAACTGAAGTCAATCCGTCTTGATGGAAAAAGGCTACTGTTCAGAAAGGGAATGCTTCCAGTTAAGTAGTTGTGGCTAAATGTTATGTTGTAGAGTGAAGAGCAATTAAAAATGTGCACAGGGATGGAACCACTAATTTGGTTCCCACTAAGGGACAAAGTTTGCAAGCTAATTAAATGACCCATAGTCAAAGGGATTGGACCAACAATATTGTTATTATTGATATGCAAGTCTTCCAGATTCGTCATGTTGCCTATTTCAGGAGGAATGGAATCATTGACTTGGTTCGAATCAAGAAACAAAGAGATCAAATTGGTTAGATGACCAAGAGATGAAGGGAGGGGGCCAATAAGCTTGTTGTTATTGATGTTCAAGTAACTCAAATTCTTCATGTTGCCTATTTCTAGTGGAATGTGACCATTGATTTGATTCATAGAAAGAGACAAAGAAACCAAATTGGTTAGGTGACCTATAGACAAAGGGATTGGACCAACAATATTGTTATTATTGAGCTGCAATTCTTTCAAATTCTTCATGTTGCCTATTTCAGGAGGAATGGAACCACTGACTAGATTAGAGGAAATGTCAAATGCCTGTAATCTAGTGAGGTTTGCAAGTGAAAGAGGTAACTCACCGATGAGTTGATTAGCATGCACACTAAAATAGATGAGATTTGTTAAATTTCCCAATTCTTTGGGAATCGAACCATTGATAGAATTTGAAGAAATGTCAAATGTCACTAACCGAGTGAGGTTTCCAAATGAAGGAGGCAACCTACCTGTGAGATTATTAAAGGACAGATCAAGGTGGGTTGATGTCGCGGAAGCCTGAAGAGAAGCACACACGATGCTCTCTTGATGGAACAGAAACTAAACTGTTAGTTTCTGGTAGTAAACCTCGAATCCACGAGGGGTTTCCCTGAATCCACAAGGAGAATAAGCTGGAATCCACCAGAAGAAAATTTGACAAAATTCTGTGTTTATTGATAATAGTCTATTTTGCCTCTGATGGCTACAAAACATATAAATACTGAAGAAAAAAAAACGTTTAAAACCCTAATTCGCACTAATTAAGCGATTAGGTGACAAATTACCGAATTTTGCCAAAAATGGCAAAATTGAGTTAAATGCAAAATCATAAACTACTGACCTTAAGGGTCGTCCCAAAACAGACGGGACTTTATTCTGACTTTTAAACTAAAAGTTATTAAGGAAAAACAAATAATACTATAAATAGCAAAAACGCTGTTATCGGGGTCTTAACGAAGGAATTTGCCTAAATTTTGGCGACTTTCATGGCATCATGAATCTGGATCAGAACGTCGTTTCCCTTCAACCTGCCAAATTTCATGCAATTCCGACACTGTTACCCCGATGGCCCCTACTGGCACCCCCCTTTGATCTTGCGTTGTGACTTCTTGCGCCCCTGCTGCTCAAGGAAGGCATGTGCTGTCTGTTCTACATCAGTCCCCCCCACTTGAAAAGAACTCGACCCTGAGTTCCCACTATCTGGTTCATCAGGAGGATGATAGTCATACAAGTCAGCAACATTGAAGGTAGAAGAAATGCTCATGTCTGGCGGAAGAGCAACCACATAAGCATTGTTGTTGATCTTCTTAGTAATCTGGAATGGTCCATATTTCTTGTCCTTCAATTTGTTGTAGGTACCAACAGGAAATCTCTCCTTTCTAAGATAGACTAGCACTAAATCCCCAACATTGAAGATCTTCTCACGCCTCTTCTTATCAGCAGCTTCCTTGTACTTGGCATTTGTATCTTCAAGTTTCTGCCTCACCTCCTCTTGCATAGCCTGAATACGATCAGCCATGTTTTCTGCTGCTTGACTCACTCCTGGAAGCTCAGGTAAAGGTACCAAGTCCAAAGCGTGTTTTGGGGGCACGCAGTAGACGATGGCAAATGGAGACTTACCAGTGCTTCTATTGACTGAGCTATTGTATGCAAACTCTGCTTGGGACAATGCAAGATCCCACTGTTTAGGCTTCTCACCTGAGATACACCGGATCAGATTCCCCAAAGTGCGATTAACCACTTCTGTCTGGCCATCAGTCTGTGGATGACTAGTGCTGCTGTAATTCAAGGAAGTGTCAAAACGCTTCCACAAAGTCCGCCAGAAGTGACTAATGAACTTGGTATCCCGGTCAGAGGTGATGGATTTTGGCACTCCATGCAAACGCACCACTTCTTTAAAGAACAAATTGGCCACTCGAGTAGCATCTGAAGTCTTCTTGCATGCTATGAAATGGGACATCTTTGAGTACCTGTCAACCACAACAAAAACAGAATCCATACCTCGCTGGGTTCGAGGAAGACCCAGTATAAAGTCCATAGATAAATCTTCCCATGGTGCTTGTGGAACTGGCAAAGGCATATATAAACCAGTATTCTGAGATTGTCCCTTAGCAGTTTGGCAGATTGGACACTTCCTCACATGATTGCCAACATCCCTCTTGAGCTGTGGCCAATAATACCTTTCTTCCACCAGTGCTATAGTCTTATCTCTGCCCATATGTCCACCCAAACCTCCACCATGCAGCTCCCTAATAATCTGCTCCCTCAATGAACTTTTAGGGATGCATAATTGGTTACCACGAAAAAGGAAACCATCTTGGATGTATATACTATTGATAGCAGTATGAGTTTGTTGACACTTACCCCAAATATCACCAAAATCCTCGTCATTCTCGTATAGCTCCTTGAGGCAATCAAACCCTACAACTTCAGTACGTAGGGTGGTCAACAAAGATGCTCGCCTGCTGAGTGCGTCAGCCACCTTATTAGTGACACCAGACTTATGCTTCAATGTGAAATGGAAGCGCTGAATATAAGCTACCCACCGAGCATGCATCCTGTTAATGCTACCTTGACTGTTGATGTGCTTCAATGCCTGATGATCTGTATATAATACAAACTCCCTCTGAATCAGGTAGTGCTCCCAATGCTTAAGAGTCCGTACTACAGCAAAGAACTCCAGCTCATAGGCTGACCATTTACTTCGAGCTTCACAAACTTTCTCACTGAAGAATGCTACTGGTCTGTTGTCTTGTGAAAGAACAGCGCCTATTCCGACCACAGATGCATCACACTCCACCTGAAACACCTTATCAAAGTTGGGCAATGCCAAAACCGGGGCGGTGCTCAACTTCTCCTTGATCAAGGCAAAGCTCAGTTCTGCCTCCTTCCCCCATGAGAACCTTCCCTTCTTCAGACACTCAGTGATAGGGGCTACTATGCTACTGAAATCTCGCACAAACCTCCGATAAAAGGTTGCTAGCCCATGGAAGCTTCGTACATCACTCACTGTCTTTGGGGTTGGCCATTCTCTAACTGCACGAACCTTGTCCTCATCAACATGAATCCCATCTGCACTGACCACATACCCTAAGAACAGCAACTTATCAGTCAAGAAGCTGCACTTCTTCAAGTTGATATACAACTTATTGGCCTGCAATACCGCTAATACTTCTCGCACATGATTGTAGTGGGCTGCTTCTGTCTTACTATAAATCAAGATATCGTCAAAATAAACTACCACAAACTTTCCAATAAATGGTTTCAATACCTGATTCATAAGTCTCATAAAAGTGCTGGGAGCATTAGACAATCCGAACGGCATTACCATCCACTCATACAACCCCTCCTTTGTCTTAAAAGCTGTCTTACACTCATCTCCAGGTCGGATCCAAATCTGGTGATACCCACTCTTGAGATCCAACTTGGTGTAACACTTGGACCCACTTAGCATATCAAACATATCATCTAGTTGGGGAATAGGAAATCGATACCTGACTGTGATCTTATTGATGGCTCGACTGTCCACACACATACGCCAGCTCCCATCCTTCTTTGGTGTTAGCAGTGCCGGTACTGCACATAGACTCATACTCTCCCTAATCTGCCCCTTGCTCAAAAGCTCATCCACCTGCCCTTGCAGAATCTGACCCTCTTGAGGATTCATCCTGTAATGTGGCAGATTTGGTAGGCTAGCTCCGGGAGCTAAATCAATGCAATGCTGGATGTCACGCATCGGTGGTAAACCTGCAGGCAGCTCTTCTGGAAAAAGCTCTTCAAACTCCTTGATCAATGGCTGAATCGCCTCAGGTATCTCAGCAACCTTCTTTGGCTCACCACCTGTCACTACTACAGCGTATACCTGTTTCAACTCCTTACAATCCCTGTCAAACTCATCTTCATTGTTCACTATAAGGAGTGCTGGCTTCCCCTCCACTTTAGAAGCTTTGGGTCTACTGCCTTCCTTAATAGGACCAAGGACAATTTTTCTGCCATTCTTAAAAAACACATACACATTATCCTTACACTTATGAGTAGCATCTACATCATACTGCCAAGGTCTACCCAATATTAAGTGACATGCATCCATTTCAACAACATCACAAACTACTTCATCTACATAATATTTGCCCATAGAAAAAGTAACACGACATTGTTGAGTAACAAGAGTTTCCGTACCTTTCTTGATCCAACCTATCTTGTACGGGGAGGGATGCTTTTCTGTTTTCAGTCTCAGCTTGGTAACTAAACTTTTCGCCGCAATGTTTTCTACACTGCCACTGTCTATGATCAAATCACAGACCCTTTTATTGATGGTGCATCGTGCTCGGAAGATCTCATTCCGCTGGTCACCAAATTCCACCCTTGGTGTGAGTAATAACCTCTGAATCACCAAAGACTGCCCTAATGGCACACCTTCCTCATCCTCTTGGACCTCATTGGGATCATAGGCATACGGATCTGCATCATTATACACCTCTTCACCCTCCTGTTCACCTTCTACCTCACCCTCTTCTGCCACTACCAGATTCACTGCGGCTCGCTTAGGGCAAGTACTAGATCGATGTCCTGGTTCTCCGCACCTGTAGCACTTATTCCCAGTTGGTCTAGCATAGGGGTTGGCATTCGCTACCGGCTGGGCTGCGGAACCTGCTACTGCCACTGTGGATTGGTTGACACCACTATTCTCTCTAGCCGCAGGTTGTGACCGTGGTGTAAACATGGGTTGTTTACCTTTGTTGGCAATGGAACTAGAGGACTCCAAACTGCGGTTGGAAAACTTCGAACCTGTCCTGAGATGCTGAAATTCTATTTTCTTGGATAAGGTGACAGCCTCATTCAAAGTATATAGGGTGTGTAAGGATACCTGATCTCGGATGGAAACTCGTAGCCCGTGTACAAATCTGGATATCCGTTGATCTTCAGTTTCCTCCAAATCATTGCGATTCGCCAACCTGTCAAACTCCTCCATGTACTCATTAACTGTCCGAGTACCCTGCTTGCAATCTTGGTACTGTCTGAACAACTCCTGCTGGTAATCGGGTGGTAAGAACCGATCTGCCATTAATCTTTTCATCCTCCTCCATGACCGTATTGGAAGCTTTCATTCCCGAGTACGGTTTAATTGAACACGATCCCACCAGGCAGATGCTCCTCCCTTCAATTTGTAGGCCACCAAACACACCTGCTTGTCTTCTGGTGTACCCATATAGTCGAAAAACTTTTCAACCTCACTGACCCAATCCAGATATTCTTCAATAGAGACATTACCATTAAAAGATGGTAACTCTATTTTCATCCGATAGTCCCTCTGCTCCTGATAATCTCGACCATTATCCCTCGCGGGACCACGATGATTTCCAAGGACTCTCTCTGCATACTCATCATCTTCACTATCTTCTTCATTGTAATCTTGTTGCCTATTCCGGTTTGGACCACGATAGGGAGGGCCACGCACTCGGTTATCACGTCGCTCTTCATCAACGCGATTAGGGTTTCGGTTAAGCAAAGTGGCAAGTGCTGCTTGAATCTGGTCTAGAGTTTGTTGGGTTGAATCACGAAATTGTTGATTTTCATCACGAAAATCAAGGAACTCAGCCCTAGTGAGGACTGGGTTATTGACGTTGTCACCGCCGTCATTGTTATGGTGGTCACCGTCTCGCCGGTTAGCCATCAGACCAGGGTAAATCAAGGCTCTGATACCAACTGATGTAGCGGAAGCCTGAAGAGAAGCACACACGATGCTCTCTTGATGGAACAGAAACTAAACTGTTAGTTTCTGGTAGTAAACCTCGAATCCACGAGGGGTTTCCCTGAATCCACAAGGAGAATAAGCTGGAATCCACCAGAAGAAAATTTGACAAAATTCTGTGTTTATTGATAATAGTCTATTTTGCCTCTGACGGCTACAAAACATATAAATACTGAAGAAAAAAAAACGTTTAAAACCCTAATTCGCACTAATTAAGCGATTAGGTGACAAATTACCGAATTTTGCCAAAAATGGCAAAATTGAGTTAAATGCAAAATCATAAACTACTGACCTTAAGGGTCGTCCCAAAACAGACGGGACTTTATTATGACTTTTAAACTAAAAGTTATTAAGGAAAAACAAATAATACTATAAATAGCAAAAACGCTGTTATCGGGGTCTTAACGAAGGAATTTGCCTAAATTTTGGCGACGTTCATGGCATCATGAATCTGGATCAGAACGTCGTTTCCCTTCAACCTGCCAAATTTCATGCAATTCCGACACTGTTACCCCGATGGCCCCTACTGGCACCCCCCTTTGATCTTGCGTTGTGACTTCTTGCGCCCCTGCTGCTCAAGGAAGGCATGTGCTGTCTGTTCTACATCATGGGTGAGCTTTGAAAGGGTGCCTATCTCAACTGAAATGCTCCCCGTAAGCCAATTATAAGAAAGATCAAGACGGACTAAATTTGGGAAGGAAGAGATGTTGAGTTTACTGATCTCATCTTGCAGACGGAGCCCATGTCTGTGAATCTCTATGACGCTTCCACCATCATTGCATATGATTCCATACAACTCGCAATGATTTAAGGATGTATCGTTGGAGTACCACCACCCACTCTCCAGGAGAGCCTTCGCTTCTAGTTCAAGCGCTGATGAATTAGATGCTGCCGCAGAGCCAGCTGCAATAACCATAGTC
This sequence comes from Quercus variabilis, assembly GCA_030445155.1. Classification (NCBI taxonomy): domain Eukaryota; kingdom Viridiplantae; phylum Streptophyta; class Magnoliopsida; order Fagales; family Fagaceae; genus Quercus; species Quercus variabilis. Next base: position 35,641,315 of record CP129451.1, on the reverse strand, counting down.
GTGGAGTGCATCAAGATATAAAGAACCCATATAGCTACTATCAGAATGGAAATGGAAACAGAGGGAGCCATGTTAGAGTTTATGATTGATTGATGAGTGCGTTGCAAAGGAGCAAATGTTTGATTGTTATATATTCGTCACTCAACACACTTTAATCATTGAAATAAAGTCCTTACCAACCCAAGCCTGGAAGTCACTTTAACGAATGCGCTACTTTTTTCTTTTCCTCCCCCTTTTTTATTTTTTATTATTTTTCTTTTAGCTTTTCTATTTTTTACTTTGAATGAATACCAACGTGATTATCACGAAGCATCGTCTTTTTGAACCCTGTTGAAGTGCAGAAATTTACATGAATCTACCGGCATGATTTCCACGAAATCATCTTTGGAAATATCTTTTTGAATAGAAATTCATAATGCAATTGCGCCCTTGTTAGATTTCTGATAGTGGAATTGCTGCGAAGTTTGCAATTTTTTTTTCGTTCTTTAAGAATCTGAATAGTGTAATCGGCAAATGGTTTAATAGCCATGATTTATTTCTTACACTTTATCAAAGGTTATAGATGAGGGGTAGTTATTGAGTATTCCTAAAGTATCATAAATAAATATTTTTCTTCTTATATAATTGTAAGTCTTGTTAATTAAATTTATGGTGATATTTACAATTTATATGAGAAAAAAGAAGACACGTTTATAATACTCTAGAACCATTCAATAATATTTCCTAATTAAGATCCTTATATTAGTGGAATCAGTAAATGATGTAATGGTCATGATTTATTTCTAACACTTCATTAAAGGTTTCCTTCGCTTCTAGATCTAGAGTTGATGATTTTTTCCGGGTGCAAAGCACGTGTGGGTGTCTTGTCAAAGCTCATTTATGAGCTTTTGCCTTCAAAAGTCATGTCTCTTAATGAGACTTGATTTAAGCGTGTTGAACATGCTAAAGAAACAGTACGGTGGAACCAAAGGGACCTTGGTCCTCCCAAAATATTTGAAAAAAAATTAGTATATATATATATATAAAAGAGTTATTTTAATAAAAAAAATAATATATTTATAATATTTTTACAACAAATTTTAAGTGAAAAATTATTATTGACTGTTATGGATGCATAAAAAAGTTATTTAAGTTGTGAATTAAAATTAAAAATAATAACAACTTATCACTTAAGATTTATTATGAAATTATTATAAAAATATTGTAGATGTAGCACTTAAATTATTCTCCTCCAATAGATAACAACGCGCGTGATTAAAATACTTCCTGCAAAAGCAGGTGTGTAGCTATGTGGGCTACTCCCACTTTACTTTTTTATATATATTTAACGACTTTTTATCTAGATTTTGTTGTAAAATTTTTATAAAATTATTGTGCCCGTAGCACTACACTTATAGTATTTAATTTTATATTTAAAAAATTCCAAAATTTTGCTCATTTGTTAAATAAAAAAAAAAAAAAAACATTTTCCTTGAGACTTTGGCTTACTTTGTTGTGGACAATGAAATGAAACTGTTTTTCTTTGTACTTTTTTTTTCTTCATAAGTAAAAAAATTACACTACCATTACAACCAAGAGATCTCTATCTACATATGTGGTTCTCCTCTCATTCTCCTTATCTCTCTTTCACTTCTATATTTTCTTAGTTTTTCTCTTCATTTGACCAAGTAATTTGATAAATACTCTATAGATTTTCGAGTCCAAGAAGTCTTTTAGTGCTTGCTTAAATTCTAAGAAAGCAACTACATATATGATTAAAAAGCCATACACTTTAAAAGAAAAAACTTATATTAGTTACTATTTTTTTTTTCTTAATTTCACATTTGCCCCTAGTCCTACTCCTAGGTGTGTTACTATTCTTCTTTATCATATATTTTTATTTAATTGATATTACATATAAATATAATAATTTGCTATTAATTTGAAAAAAAAAAATGTAGTATTAATTATTTAATTATATTTTTTTTATGAATTTAATGGTTGTTATCTTACCGATCTTTAAATTATTAATAAATTTTTTAGACTATTAATATTATACAATATAGTTATATTGTATTTTAGATTATCGTATAGAATATGGAAGTTGTATATAAAGAAACAAAAATTATCATTTTATTTTTTACTTGCCTCCATGACAAATCTTTAGTTCTATCATTGCTAACTCTCCTGGAAAATATCTTGGAACTGCCATGGTTAAAGTGGTTCCTGGTATATGAATCTGATACTAATCAATAGTAAATTAGAAAAAATGCTTCAAAGGGAACCAAGGCCACAATAAACAATGGAAGTCTACATGGATTAAGGATATTATAAATAAAATGAGTTAAAAACTGTAGAAGATTTGTCTAGTGTAAATGCATCTTTGAATTTTTGTTTTTTTTTTCTTTCCTCCTAATGCAACTGAGGTGAAACATTGTCACATCGCACTGAAGTTGGATGACCATTTCAACAGCAGCATCTAGCACATTTTGCTAGAATATTCGCGTGGGAGTAATTCTGTTTGTTAACTCTTAAAAATCTCACATTGGATAATTACCACAATAAAGAGCGGATGATAAAAAATTTAATTTTGTCACATTGGAACCAAGGATACAATAACAATGGAATCAAGAGACTTTATTACAAAGTCTTTGTAAAAGTAAGATGGATGGCGGTATTGATTGCTTATATAGTGTTATGTTCGTTCAAGAATAGAATTCACTTAGGCATTGTTAATTGGGGACCTTTGATGAGTTCAATAAAAAGTTGACTTCTCTTAGAAAGTTAAGAGAAGTCTACTCAGTCTACTTAAGTGAATTCTCTGAAATATCAAATCAACTTAAGAGTGTAACTTTTTATTTAGTCTGGCCAAATTAAAAAATCACATAATCTAAAAAAGTCTTTTAAAAACTTAAATAAACAAAATTTCATAAATAATTAACAAACTAAAGCTAATGTTTGACTATAAGTCACAGGCAATCTGTGAAAGTATTGAACTCATTACCACCACCGTCCATCTTACTTTGACAAGGACTTTGTAATAAAGTCACTTGGGATTAATAAGAATAGACTGATGGCCGTGTTGACTAGACACTGGAGTCAGTCTATGCAAAAAAAGCTTTAGAGAAGTCATGGTCCTTTGATATTCCAGTGAAGACAATTCCTTAATGGTGACTTGCAAAGAAGGGGAGCCACTCATGCAATTGCAAAGAAGGGGACCAAACTCACCTAGCCCCAATTATGGGTTAGCTCTTTTTAGAAACTTCAAGTCATGACCCTATTACTGTCAAAGAAATAAATATTGCGTGTCTGAATTTGATATGTCGAGGATTTTTTATTATTATTCATAGTGCATCGTTTCTGATCAAGGCAACTACTTTTCTATTGCATAAACTGACTCTGCCCAATCCAAACAGCCTTCTAAATTATTAATCAAAAGAACCTTAAATTTATTTATATATATAATAATAAAAATAAAAACAAAGTTTATAATAGCTAAGTTAGGTCAAAAGCGAAGAAGATTGAATTGTTTGAGAGAAATATCAAAAATCATAGAGAGATATCAAAAATCATAGATTGATGGAAATGCTGTGAAAGATTTAATTAAATTTAAATATGATGGTGACTCGATGAACCATAATTCCAAGATTCAATTGATTTATTCAAAACAACATCGTTTTGAGCTAATGTGGCATTATATTTAACGGTAAGCTGATGCACTATGCAATGTTAGAGGGGAAAATCAAAATTACTCAAACTTAAAGTTGTAAATTGCAATATAATCTAGCCAAACTGACACATCATATAATGTAAAGAAGTCCTTCAAAACTAGAGTAAACCAAAGTTAATGTTGAGGGATGCTCCCCCGAAGGCCAGTATTCCAAAAACTTAGAGGCTGTTTGGATGGACAAATCTCATGACTCAATTCTCAGTTTTCATAACTCAATTCTCAAAAATAGTGGACCCATAGCAAAATATTCGTTTGCCTGCACCAATACTCTATTTCCATAACTCTGTTTCCAATACTCAATTCTCTACTTTTTGAGTTATGAGTTATGGAAACTGAAGACAACTTTTGGCTGTTTTCAATTTCCAATTCTCATAACTCAATGGCATTTTTGTAAATAACACTATATGAGGGACCCACTGTCATACTTTTAGCCACAACTTTTGACCATCTTTTTTTTTTCTTCTTTTTTCTTTACTGGGGTTCACCGTCTCCCCTTTTTTTTTCTTCTTCACCTAGGTTCACGTCTCCTTCCTTTTTTTTTTCTTTTTTTTTTCCTTCTTCACCTGGGTTCATGTCTCCCCTATTCTTCCTCTTTTTTTTTTTTTTTTTTTTTTTTTTTTTTTTTTTTTTTTTTTTTCAGGGTTCAGGTTTGTGGGTACTCTGAAAAAAAAAAAAAAAAAAAAAAAAAAAGCTGCTGTGGTGACAGAAATAGGGCCCACAAATAGTGTGAAAAATATTGAGTGATGGGAAATGAGTGATGTGCCAAACGGGTATTAATTTTAGAGTGATGAGTGATGAGTATTGGGTTATAAGTGATGAGTGATGAATAACGAAAATTGAGTGACGAAAATTGAGTGATAAAAAAAAAGGTGGCCAAACAGCCTTTTAGACTTAACTAAATTTGGTAAGGAAGAGAAGTTGAATTTCCTAAACTTATCTCCCACATAGATCCCATCCATGTAAATTCCTAATACGCTTCCACCATCATTGCATATAATTCCATTCCACTGGCAATAATTTAAGGAGGTATCATTGGAGTGACCATCTCAATTTATTTCGGTCCATTTGGACTATTTGAACCTTAAATTGATTCTTTTTTTTAGGTTGCATTTTTAGTTTTGGGCTCAAATTTTTTTTTAATTGAAAAGTTAAAAAAATTTTCTTCTATTTGGGCCAAACTCTTTAGTTTTGAACTAAAAAATACAAACAAAATAGACATTAGAAATTAAAAATATGTACCCTAAAAAAGAAATAAAAATGATATACACTCCTGTTAAACCATATTAATATAGTATTTTGATATGCTTTAGTCCATTTGGTTTATTTTGGTCCACTTCGGTTTACTTAAATCTATTCTGTCCATTCGATCCATTTCGATCCGCTTTGGTTTATTCGGTCCACTTTGGTCGATTTAGTCCATTTAAGCCCACATTTATGACAAACACTTCTTACATAAGGCAAGTAAGTCAAACAACCAATTATCCAATAACAAAACTTAAATATAGTACCTTATATGTTATTCCTTAGATTCGCTTCTTAAGATTTAGCCATGTAGCTATTTAACTAAAAAATGCACTTCTATCCTATGAAAAAAAATTCATATAGCAAAATTTTAAAATGAGAATCTAAGGAATAGCATTTAAGTACTGTACTTAAGTCTTGTCTATTACCCAAGCCATGCTTCTATCATAATATGCTGGATGCATTATGCATACATATCTTTCTTTGATTCCCATTAAGGGTAATTTCGTCAATTAACTCCTCAGCTACTAGAAGTTTCAAGCAGTACCTTGAGATAGTTACTTCACCAATTTGTGACTCGATCACTGCCCGGTGCCCGCATCTAATTCTGTTATCCCATATAATTAGTCCAACAGAATCCAAGTCAATCTTATACCGTCCAAAATCTCTGATTAACTCCATCAAAAAAGACCAACGACCTAGATTAAAAGAACACCCGCATAACGAACTGTAGATAAAAGCATGCAATACTGACAGCTTTTCCCTCCTAAATATTCAAGCTCTTCAAAATCTCTCTCTCTCTCTCAGAATCACAGAGAATCCATGGCTGGTGGAGAAACAACAAGTTTGTTGGTTCTGATACTGATTGCTTTGCCAGTTTTGGTATTCGCAATTCAATCTCTGAGAACTGAGCCTTCAGGGAAGGAAGGTAGGGAGTACAAGGAAGGCGATTACATACCTCTCTTCGCCAACATAGCTACATTGTTATTCATGGTCTAGGAATTGGATGACTGACATTTACCAATCATGTTGCGTTGAAATACACTCGGCATAGGCCACTTTCAGTTTTAGTAAGCTCAAGTCTAGGTAAAAAGAATTAAATGAAAATTGCAAAGGACAAATGCTTCCACTGACCACTGATCATGTAAGTTGCATATACATAACATAAACAAATGTTTACCACCTCTCAAGTCACAACCTCTATTTCTGAACATAGAAAATCGACAGATCCTAGTTTAAGTTCGAATACAAATACCACTATAATCCCAAGATTTGACTTGGAATAATTTTGGTGATCAATTTACAAGTGGAGAAGAAAAGTGCAATTTGCTTAAGCTCTAGACAAGCTAAAAGTCAGACCTTAAATTCTATAAAAAAAAAAAAAAAACTACTTATTCGACTTTAGTTCACCATATTTTCATGCAATAGCATCAAACTCTCTTCTTTCTCTATTACACATAAATATTCATTTCATTCATTACTATTATATTTTTCTGTCTCTAAAAATCTTTCATTTTTTTCAATCTCTTCTCATCATTCCACAATCTTTTTGCCTCGTCAAGCTTCCCATTGACATCATTGGACCGCCTTACACAAACCAACCTATTGATCATCGACCTTGAAAATCCTTGTGGTGGCCTCCCTATCGAATCTCGTTGGGGCCAATGGTTGCAACTCCATTAAAACGATCCCCTTATAGGTATCCTTGAAGTCCTTGCAAGGACAACTGACATAATCGACCAAGTTGTCAAAGTGAGCAAAGTTTAATCGTTTGACAGTATTCACACCAACTTCTCTAGAATTTTAGTTGAGTTTTATGTCAGTTGAGTTGGCCAATTTTTCAAGCACTCATCAAACTCAAACTCTCTATTCTTTTCCTGTTTTGATAGAAATATTCATTTTATTTTTTTTATTTCTGCAAAAAAAAAAAAAATCTTCCTTTTTTTTTTATTTTATTTTTTTTTTTATGTCGTCTTCTTAGAATTTGATTTTGTCACCAACAACACCACTCTTTACTACAACCTATCACTCAACAGCACCCTCAGGAAGTGAACTCCAACAATTGGGGTCAGCATATATCACCAACGTGTCCAAGCCATTGCATATTATAAGAAGTACTTAGTTTGGGTGGCAACAATTGTTGTCTCTTAAGCCTCGCAATCTTTCAAAGTTCAAAGCCGAGAAAGTGATGGGGTTTATAGCATTAATTGATGTGTAAAGCTCTCTTTTCAGATAAGCGTGAGGCTCTCGCGGTAAGATCAAGACTCTCTTTAGTAAGCCGCCCATATATGGCAAGTGGTTTTTAGAGTACCTAGTGCCAATAACCAAGTGGACCAAAATGGATTGAATGGACTGAAATAGACCGGAGTAGGCCATAATGGGTTGAAATAAACTGAACTGGACCAAATTGTTTAAGATGGACCGAAAAAACTGAAGTGGACCGAGATAGACCAAATGGACCAAAATTCTATGTTGATGTGCTCAATAGGAGCATAGCAACAATAAATACTATATTTCAACTTTTACATATTTCTCACAAAAAAGAAGTTGACAAATTTTATCTTTTGATCTAAGTGAGAAAAAAAAAATGTAGCTTATATGGTGAAAAGGGTACTCCTATTATTAAGTGAGAATAATGGTACCATATGAAGTTGATATTCTTATTATATGGCAAAGATGTGATGATGTCTTTGTATAAAATAGTCCCTTATATTTGTACAGAGAAGAAAATAAGAATGAGTAAGCATTTTATGGAAGATAGGGTTTGAGGAGAGAGAGAGGCTTACCCCATTGAAAGAGATGGGACAGAAATAAAAAATTTTGATTAATATACTATTCATTTCATATATGATATTTGCAGTATGCTTCTTACCGTATTTTGGCTTTGTAGGTTGACCTCTAATTTTTGTAATATGCATTAAGGCATGTATTTTGCTTGGATTTTAACTAAGGTTTCTACCACACATCTCCTATCATGTACTCTTCATCGGTGTTTCATTCTTCATTTTAATTTTTCTATGCTAAATTGATCTATTGAAAATTTTGAATTTTATATAAGACCATTTTAAGCTAGGTGGAAAAAAGTAGGTAGACTGCAATATTACTTATTTTTATATTTTTTAAGACACCCACAAAATGGCTTCAAATCAAAACATAGGCCACATTTGTAAAAGATAACACTTTATAAATAAAGTAGTAGATTAAGATAGGTAAAGTCATCCACATACTTATCCAAGTCATGCTATATAATAAAATAACTTTCTATCATTATATACTGTATTTCAATTAAGAAATGCTAGCTCTTTTTGTATTTGTAGATTTATGTTCAAGTTCAATTTCCAGTCCTGTTAAGGGTAATTTCATCAATTAACTCCTAAGCTCGCAAAAGTTTCAATGAGTACCTTGAGATAGTTAGTTCACCAACTTGTGACTCGATAACTGCTCGCAACATAATTCTGCTATCCAAAATAGTAATTAACTACCCGCCAGTCCAACTGAATCCAAGTCAATCTTTTACCATCCAAAAAATATGATTAACTCCCTCAAAAAAGATCAACGACCCAGATTAGAAAGAACCTACATGGCGATAAGTATATAAGCAAGCAACACTAACAGCTTTTCCCTCCTAAATATTCAAGCTCTTCAAAATCTCTCTCTCACTTTCTCTCTCAGAATCACAGAGAATCCATGGCTTGTAGAGGAACAACAAGTTTCTTGGTTCTGGTACTGGTACTGATTGCTCTTCCGGCTCTGGTATTCGCAATTCGAACTCTGAGAACTGAGCCTTCAAGGAAGCAAGATCGGGGATACAAGGAAGGCGATTACATTCCTCTCCTCGCCAGCATAGCTTATCCTAATCAAAGAGGTCCATGGTAATTCATTTCTCTTTGAAATCTCTTCTCTCTTTCAACGTTTTCTAATCATATTTTTAGTGAACAACAAAGGCTGTGTATACTTTTTGTGAATGCCTGAGATAATTAAAAAGAAAAATACTTTTTGGACCTCCTGATGAATTTGATGCATCTCTGTTTATTTATTTTTTTTTCGATTGCAGTGAGGCATATTCGTATTTTGATTTGCCATTCTGCCCTCCTGGATGTAAGAATAATTTTCTTGGTTTGTGAATTTAGTTTCTAGGCATAGACAAGATAATTAATCGGGAAAAATTTGCTGAATAGTACATTTTAAGAAAAAATTGAGGTGAATCGCAGGCGTTTAAAGTTATTTAGCTATATAGGCTGTTATTGGAACTCGAGTTTTGCAAAATTGAGTTCCAACCAAAAATCAAGTTTAACAAACTCGAGATCCAACTAGTATAGGTCTAGCGTGGAATTAAAAAAAAAAAAAAAAAAAAACCGTGTGGAACTTGAGTTTAGGAAACTTGAGCCACATGCTATTCACCAAAAATCTATTCAGCAAATTTTGCCTAATTAATTCAATAGGATCTGCTCTCAAATTAGTATAAAATTTATGATTTCCTATTCCTATGCATTTTCTACCTGACATCTCGATATATAGATCCAATGCTCAACAGAAAGAAATCGTTTCAAGAAGTTACAGCAGGGGATTGCTATGTCAACACTGGGTATGTATTGAGATTCAAGACGAAAACAGTGGAGAAACTCCTTTGTGAGAAAACTCTGACGAGAGAAGAAGGTTCAAAATTTAGAGATGCAGTTTTAAATGAAACAATGTACGAGTTGTACTATGATAGCATTGGATTGAAAGTGAGAGTTGGAGATAAAAGGTCCGTAGATGAGTACGGCAATTTGCAGGACTCAAATGTAATAGGTCAAAGGATTTATATTTTCAGTCACCTGGACTTTCATATCCTTTACTTGGGAAACAAAGTGACAGCTATATATGTTATGAATTACAACGAGACTGTAGCGGATGTGTCTGAGGACACTGAAGTCCATGTCAAGTTCACGTATTCTGTCTACTGGAATGAAAAACTTTTGGACGAAACGCATGTTCTGTCATCGGTCAGTGACTTGTTCGAGCGCGTTGGAGGAGATGATCCTATGTCTTATGCTACAAATATCATCATTTTCGTCTGGATTGGGATGCTTTGTATTGTGATTGTGACATACCTTAGAGATTATTTTACTCGGTACTCGCTCCATTCCTTTATGTTGGTGTAGTTCCATTCAAGCAGGCCATTGTATTCACCTAACGATGATCAAATCAAATTCTACTGCAGGAACTCTTTTCGTATTCATGGTTATAGGTGCAGGTGTCCTCGGTACTCGTCCCTACTTGGTGCCATTCTGGGTGTTGGAACTCAACTCTTCATTATGTAAGCCATATGTTTGTTAGTTCAATTTTTTCCCTCCAATTCTGAATTCTAGCTATTTTGGGTTTTTTGGGCGATTTTATTCTGAAAAATGTTGTCACATGTCACTTATGAATTCCATTTGCAGAGTTTGCATCCTCTTCGTTTTGGCCGTATATACTGGTAGCCTATATACTTGCAATCATGAGAATGAGAGATTGTATACTTGGATCATCACGAGTTATGTTCTCACATCATTGGTTTCTGGATACAAGGCTAGTTCATTCCACTCCAGTTTTACAAGAAGTGGATGGGTAATACAGTAGTTGTAATTAACGTATACAGTATCACAGTAGTTTCTGTATTAAAATCTTTATGATTCAGATTTTTAATTATGTGGCAAACGATTTTTCTTACAGAGAGAATGTGTTTTCCAAACTGGGACCCTGTACATTGTCCCGGTGTTCATAACAGGTCTAGCCATAATTACACTAAAGGCAATCACAACAGGGGTGTCACTGCCGCACGATTGGTATAATTATCTTTGGAAAATCATTTTGTTACCCTTCGCTTTCAAAATCCTAACTTTGGGTGGCAGATTGGGGCAGTCTTCCCTAAAATAATTCGAAATAGCTTGTTCCAGCATAAACTCTCAAAGTGAGATTCATAATCAGGCTTGGTACATGAAGACACCTGCTCATGAAGTGTTCTTTGGGGGCCTTCTGCCTTTCTGCGTGATCTACATTTTGATGGATGAAATTTATGCAAGCTCGTACAATTTGAAAGTCTGTGGTGCAATTAGTACTATGTTTGGGGCTTTCCTTATTGTCATCATACAAACTATGACAGTGGATGTGGCGTGTGAACGCTATCACCTGTCCAGGCAAGATCGCCAATGGTGGTGGAGGTAATTCTCTTACTAGAATGTTATAATTAAACACTATAATTTAACAACTTTTTCACATTTGTGAGGCAAGATTGAAGCTTAAATCATGTTTAATTTCATTTAATTTTAAGCTCAAATTACGCTTTTCTAGCTTTTATTCCTAATTTGATTAAAAAAAAAAAATCAAATATCTATCTATCTATCTGTTGATCTAAGTCAATCTGCAATACAGATCTGTGTTTCTTGGGGGATCAGTCGCCATTTTCATGTTTGCGTATGGTCCCTATTTCTATGCTAGAGCAAATGCCAGAATTTCAATGAACCTGCTAGAGTTCCTGGGCTACAATGCCTGCATATTCTACGCTGTCTTCTTGATACTTGGAACCATTGGCTTCTATCATTCATCAATTATTTCCAATCATTGACCATGAAACTTAATTCAATAGGAGCTGTGCTTTTCTGAAGTGGTAAGTACTGAAAGTTAGTTGCATTGGCAATTAGCCTTGGCTGCTGAGTTGGCATTATAGTCCGTTGTTAGTTAGGATTAGTTAGTTAGTTGATACTGTTGTAATGGATTGGGATTTGGGGACTTGTGTTGGGAAGGAAATTGTACTATAAGAAGCTATAGCTAATTGTAAGCAAATTGCTCTCTTCCTTGTCTATCTCTTAGTTTCCATTTCTTGTTCTTAGTTCCCTTGAAGAACTACTTCAATTCCATAAGATTATTTGGATTCTTATCATAAAAAATAAAATAAAATAAAAATTCCTTGAATCAATCCCTTTGTCACAAAATAACTGAAACCAAAAATACATATTCATTTATTTCACACAAACTGTCTCACCAATTCAGGTATCAGGGAATGTCATCTTGGACCTCTTGGTCTTGTATGAGGTGGTCATGTCATGTTGTGGTGGTTGGTGGTGGTGCCCTGCCAATGGATGGTGGTAAGAATCCCTTAAAAAATAGCTTCATGGTGTAGGATAACGTAGACAGAAAATAATGAAATACCAAGCTTATAGTAGTGGCAATGGAAGCAATATTTAGTCATAAATGATCATATCAGTTCCTATCAAAGAAGAGAATAAAATTCACCTTCACTGGAAGTTACAAGGAATTTGGTGGCATATTTTCTTCATGTCAGTTTTGCCTTTTTAGTACTCAATTCCTTTCTGATCGACATCAGGTACCCTATGGCCAGACCAAAACAATAAATGAAAAACTTGGAAGAATTAGAAGGGTAATTCCAGTTCAATCAATGCAGAATCAATGAAAATTGTGAAGGACTTGTGCGCTTCCACTGATCTTGTGAGTTGCTTATATGCAAAATTGCAAATGTATACCAACTCTCAAGTCACAACTCAGCTAATAAGGGGTAAGGGATAAGGCCAATTATCTACATCAATAGGATCCATGTTGGTATTCTGGCAGTGGCCGAGTAGATTTTTTAGTAAAGACAATTCTCTTGATTTTTTAGGTGGTCTCATTTATAGAAGCTACGGTCATTTGATTTTTTGGTGAAGACTATTAATTCCTTACTGGCGACTTGCAAAGAAAGGGAACCACCCATGCAAATGCAATGAGGACCAAATTAACTCACCTGGGGTTCTTCTTATCCATTGCATTCACTTTTAATCTTGCTTAGTCTGATTTTTCAAAACAATTGCAATATATATCCAATGTGGAACATAGAGCTCAAATTTTTATCATAATTCAAATAGTAAAAAGTTCGAAAAGTAAAAAGGCACTAGTAGAATTATCTAAGCCAATTGTAGAATCACATGAAATTTGGTGACCAAAAGGGAATCTCCATGAGAATCAAAATTTATTGCCTAATGGCAGTGACCTACTTCACTATACAGACAAATCCCTTCATTTAGATCTATCTTTTATTAAATTTGCTATGTATGTTTATTTGCTTTTTTTTTTTTTTTTTTGGGTTATAATTCTCAAATTAAAAGTCATAATAAGGTCTCGATTACTAGAAGGTTGAATTAGTAGGTAGTGGGGTGCGGGGTTACAAAAACAATAGAGGTGTTAGCGGTGGATGATTGGAATGGAAAAGAACGGGGGAGTTAGAGGTATTGAGTTTGGATTGTAATGTGGGTCGAAAGAGGATAACATCATAACATTGGCATAATTTAGAACGGATAGTGCAAGTAGAAAGTCTTTCATTATGTTTTTGTGAGAGAGCGTTGCGTGTGTTGGGAGCAGATAGCAAGGGAGGTAGAGTTGCCAAAAACATATACAGAGAGAAGAAGACGACGAATCTATATATTACTAAAAGCTGAAGCGTAGAATTTAATTCTGCTGCTCTCACGTTGCGCCACATCAACTGCCATGTCATTTTCTTTATTAAAAAAAAAGTTTTCCTTCAATTTTTAATTGGTTTTTACTTCAATTTTTAATTAGTTTTTACAATTTACAGCCCTATAAATCCCAGCCTATAATTATAGCCCACTACTTATTTATTTATTCCTACTATCTATTTATTTAATTCCACTATCTATTTAATTCAGCCCACCTCATATTTATTTAGTTCCACTGTGAAGCCCAACTGAAAGCCTTTTCAGTTGAGCTTAATAAAGAAAAATTTCAAGCCTTTATTTAAATATCAAAACTGAAAGCCTTTATTTAAATATCAAAACTTCCAAGCCGGATTGGAGGGAAGAGAAAAGAAAAAAAAAAAAAAAAAAAAACAAAAGGAAGCGTAATTAAAAAAGGAAGCGTTCAGTGTAACGTACAGGGAAGCTGAAAGGGAGGAAAAAGAAAGAAAGAAAAAAAGAAAAAAAGGTACGTTCAAGCTGGTTTTTGAAGAAAGAAAAAAGGAAAAAAAAAAAAAAAAAGAGGAAAAAAGGAAAAAGGGAAGCGGTTAGGTTTTGCAATATGTAACGTAGAGGGAAGCTTAAAGGGAGGAAAAAGAAAAGAAAAAAAAAAACATTGAAGCGTTCAGGTATTGTGTGAGAAAACAGAGAGTTTGTTCAGGTATTGTGTGAAAAAACAGAGAGTTTGAAAGCTACCTATCTTCCTGCTCTACTGTTTCTCAGTAACGGCTGCCTATCTGATTTCCTTCCTCTCTTTATTTCTTTCCACATGGTTTATAAATACTAACAGAACCTCCCTGAGGTATCTCTACATCTTAATTCTTTTTTTTTTGGTGCAAAACTTTTATTCTCTATTTCAATTCTTTTTTTTTTGGTGCAAAACTTTTATGCTTTGTTTATATTAATATGAGACGCTTTTTTTTTTTTTTTTTTTTTCGTTTGTTTGTATTTGTGTTTATATTAGATGAGCATCCTTGGCATGCCATTGATGTGTTTGTGAGATTGCCTGAATGACGTTTCAATAGTGCTACAATTTTACTGCCAAAAAACCTATTTTATTTTACCTTGGTTTATTTGGAAATATCTCAGGTGTCGTTTTTTTAATGTGTTGTGGCTAAAGTGTTGGTGGCACATCTCATCCATTCCAAGGGGATTTAAAGGTGAGTTTTCATCTCTCTCGATTGTTTATATTCCATGACTGAAGAAAGTAGTTTGGTAGTGGTATAGCTGGAAACAATAAAAATGATAAAAACAAGTTTTCAAATATTGTAGTAGCTAGGAAATATTTTAGTAGTTGGGGAGGGGGGCATTCATGTTGAGATTTTAGGCAATATTGTAGTAGCTGGGAAAGGTCTTTTGGTTACAATTTACTCTCACCATGATCCCCCAGGAAAATAAATGATTTCAACAACCTTGGTATAATGTGAGGTTCCTCAAAGGACCAATTAGTGAAAAACTTTTATGCTTTGTTTATATTAATATGAGACGCTTTTTTTTTTTTTGTATTTGTGTTCCGCAAAACTTTTATGCTTTGTTTATATTAATATGAGACGCTTTTTTTTTTTCGTTTGTTTGTGTTTGTGTTTATATTAGATGAGCATCCTTGGCATGCCATTGATGTGTTTGTGATATTGCCTGAATGACGTTTCAATAGTGCTACAATTTTACTGCCAAAAAAACTATTTTATTTTACATTGGTTTATTTGGAAATATCTCGGGTGTCGTTTTTTTAATGTGTTGTGGCTAAAGTGTTGGTGGCACGTCTCATCCATTCCAAGGGGATTTAAAGGTGAGTTTTCATCTCTCTCGATTGTTTATATTCCATGACTGAAGAAAGTAGTTTGGTAGTGGTATAGCTGGAAACAATAAAAATGATAAAAACAAGTTTTCAAATATTGTAGTAGCTAGGAAATATTGTAGTAGTTGGGGAGGGGGGCATTCATGTTGAGATTTTAGGCAATATTGTAGTAGCTGGGAAAGGTCTTTTGGTTACAATTTACTCTCACCATGATCCCCCAGGAAAATAAATGATTTCAACAACCTTGGTATAATGTGAGGTTCCTCAAAGGACCATTTAGTGAAAAACTTTTATGCTTTGTTTATATTAATATGAGACGCTTTTTTTTTTCGTTTGTTTGTATTTGTGTTCCGCAAAACTTTTATGCTTTGTTTATATTAATATGAGACGCTTTTTTTTTTTCCCGTTTGTTTGTGTTTGTGTTTATATTAGATGAGCATCCTTGGCATGCCATTGATGTGTTTATGAGATTGCTTGAATGACGTTTCAATAGTGCTATAATTTTATTGCCAAAAAAACTATTTTATTTTACCTTGGTTTATTTGGAAATATCTCAGGTGTCGTTTTTTTAATGTGTTGTGGCTAAAGTGTTGGTGGCACGTCTCATCCATTCCAAGGGGATTTAAAGGTGAGTTTTTATCTCTCTCGATTGTTTATATTCCATGACTGAAGAAAGTAGTTTGGTAGTGGTATAGCTGGAAACAATAAAAATGATAAAAACAAGTTTTCAAATATTGTAGTAGTTGGGGAGGGGGGCATTCATGTTGAGATTTTAGGCAATATTGTAGTAGCTGTGAAAGGTCTTTTGGTTACAATTTACTCTCACCATGATCCCCCAGGAAAATAAATGATTTCAACAACCTTGATATAATGTGAGGTTCCTCAAAGGACCAATTAGTGAAAAACTTTTATGCTTTGTTTATATTAATATGGGACGCTTTTTTTTTTTTTTTTTTTCGTTTGTTTGTATTTGTGTTCCCCAAAACTTTATGCTTTGTTTATATTAATATGAGACGCTTTTTTTTTTCGTTTGTTTGTGTTTGTGTTTATATTAGATGAGCATCCTTGGCATGCCATTGATGTGTTTGTGAAATTGCCTGAATGACGTTTCAATAGTGCTACAATTTTACTGCCAAAAAAACTATTTTATTTTACCTTGGTTTATTTGGAAACATCTCAGGTGTCGTTTTTTTAATGTGTTGTGGCTAAAGTGTTGGTAGCATGTCTCATCCATTCCAAGGGGATTTAAAGGTGAGTTTTCATCTCTCTCAATTGTTTATATTCCATGACTGAAGAAAGTAGTTTGGTAGTGGTATAGCTGGAAACAATAAAAATGATAAAAACAAGTTTTCAAATATTGTAGTAGCTAGGAAATATGGTAGTAGTTGGGGAGGGGGGCATTCATGTTGAGATTTTAGGCAATATTGTAGTAGCTGGGAAAGGTCTTTTGGTTACAATTTACTCTCACCATGATCCCCCAGGAAAATAAATGATTTCAACAACCTTGGTATAATGTGAGGTTCCTCAAAGGACCAATTAGTGAAAAATAATTTCAACAACCTTGGTATAATGTATATGGTCATGTCCCAATTATGTAGAGTTCAGTCTTCCAAATGACGGAGACCTAAGTACATCAAACAAGCAAAGTGAAACACATTTTTGTAAGACAATAACAATCAAGTTTTAATTAATTATACAAAGCAATACATCATAAAAATTATAAGCTTACACATATTATGTGATGTAAGTGCTATTTAGTCCTGTGTGCACCTAAATCAATGCCTATTCATATGTTTTTGCACAGGTAGCACTGATAGCATCATTATTGGAAAATAGAATCTCTTTGTTGTCGCCATCTATGTTGTTGTACATAATCTTAGCAATACGTAATTTCTTAACTAGAATTGTGTTCTCCTTTGTTAAATTATTTAGCTGCACAGAACATATTGTAATTGCAAACATTGATATGAATGTTCAGTAAGTTTGCTATTACTATTAAAATTTATTTGTACGAAAAAATAAAAAGAACTAAAAAAACTATAAAAAAAAACCATTTAGGAGCCCCATGGGTTTCTCCTGACAAGTGGAACCAACTCCTATTCTATACATTATCAGAAGCTACAGACTCATCATTTAAAATGGATTTAGAGGAACAAATGTGAGCAATCACATTGATAAGGTTTCTCATCCCATGACACACGGCCATTAGGATTTTCTGCCATTATTTTATGAAGGCTGCCATTTTCATTAGCATCCCTCTTCAGTTACAAACAGAACATAATGGAACAATTAAATGTCCATTGGAAATGCAAAAACACCTTCAGCAAATGTAGTCAGTTCAAGACGGCAGAAAGAAAATTAATGAAATGAATAACCAAAGTACATCAGCCATGTGCCACTTTGGTCCACAAGTGTCATTGATAGATCCAGAGCTATTACCACTATGGATGCAGAGGTAGCAGTCTACTTGAATAAAAAACAAATATGTGACCAGTCAGAGCTTAATATAGTTGCACATTGTCAGAAAATATTACTTCTACTTTACTACAATGTATTGTTTAATGAGTTGCTTTGCTGGGAAATTCCACATTTGGCTGAACAGTTTGTGTAACCAAAGAAAACAACCAAAAAAAAAAAAAAAATAGGACATTGTTGAATGAGTTGCTTTGCTGGGAAATTCCATTGTAAATAAAGTTGGAATGTTTCTTCAAGTATGTCCAACATTCAATTATAAATAAAATGAAAAGGCTATGCTAAAATATTTTTATATTATCTTTTGGTATGCTTGAGTAATTTTATATTATCTTTTGGTTGTGTAGGGTGTTTAGTTCAAAAATTGGATTGTTTCTTCAAGTATTTGTAACTTTTAATTATAAATAAAATGAAAAGGCTATGCTAAAAATTGCAAGTTAAATAAAATGATTCCACATCTAATTCCAAGACAATACCTTCTACCATCACAAATCCTACAATATATTGTGTATACATATATAATGCAACTTAAGTAGTAACACATTCAAAAATATTTCAAATAATAACACAATCATAAATAAATAAATAAATAAATAACCACGCGCAACGCGTGGGTCTGCGACTAGTATATATTAATTGTTCATCAATGCCAACTAATAATATAGTCCCCTTTCTCTTCCTGCAAAATGCCATTCATTTCCCTCCAAATTGCATTTGTTTCCTCTCCAAGAGATTGAACATATGGTGGACACTGTATTGGAAATGCTGCCATATATGGACTGGAAAGCATTTCAGCATGCACCAAAAGAGAAATTACTCATAATATATATATTTTTTCTTTTTTCCTTTTTATTTTGGAGAGAGAGAGAGAGAGAGAGAGAGAGAGATCATGGTGGGCTGCCAACAATGCCTACAGAGACTCGGTTGAGTGATGGCAATTTCATTTGCTGTTCATGGGTTCTGCTCTTCTTGAACAGAGGCTCTGGTAACGAATAAACTGAGGACCCCACAGCCCAAGAATCGTAGGAACTATCCAAGCCAAAAACAGCATCAGGAACTTGTTCATAATTGCGCTTGTGACTGTGAGGGTTATTATGGGCGCAATTATATGCATTTGATAGCTCAAGGATGAGATTGCAGTAGTCATTTACTTTTTCCTATTACAATGCAGATGGGTAATTAAGATCAAATCATGTGTATTTATAGCTTCACGCTTGAACTTAATTCTAAGAGAAGCATTAAAGTTCCAAAAACTATTTAACTCAGTAGGCCAGAGAGAGAGAGAGAGAGAGAGAGAGAGAAATCTTGCTTATTTTAAGGACATCCAGAAGTTGGTGTTGGTATTCCATGGAATTACAAGGCTCAAATTGGTCTATAACGTGCATCCAAAAAATTTTCATTATCATTGTTGAATCTTATGTAAGTTGAACAAGTATGAAATCTTCGAGACAAGCATCAAGCATATATAGATCAACCCTTGCAACCTCTGCGATCGCATTAGAAAAGTGGTGAAGACTTCAATTTCATATTACAAAATACAGGTTACAAATCATAAAGAACAACAATTACAATTTACAAACAGGATTTTTAAGCTATTGTTATCGTATTACACAACATTTTTTTTTTTCATAGAAGCTCATCAAACATTATCTTTCTCAACCAGGAAACAAGGACTTTCTGAATGGGTTTCACTCTCTCCAACCATATAAGTTTCTTGGTTTCTTAGCTGCCATATTGAAACTGCATGTAAGGGGTTCATTTTTGGTTTCTTGTGACACAGAAATTCTTGAGACACTGATTTCATTGTCGGCCTAGACTTTGGTTTAGGACGTAAGCAAGCAAATGAAATTGCAGCAACAAGAAAAACATCATGTGCAACCAAACGATTTGGAGGTGGGAGACGCTTGTCTAATATTTCATTTAGCATCACACTTTGAGATGAAGATAATGATGTCAAGAGTTCACCTGGATGCCTTCCCATTAATATTTCTAAAGCCACCACTCCAAAGCTATAAATATCACTTTTTTCAGTCACCTTCATAGTATAAGCCAATTCTGCAAATATTGGACAAAGAATAGGTATGAGAAAATTAATATCTTTTGTTTAAATTTAATCTCTCTCTCTCTCTCTCTCTTTTTCCTGGACGTTTGGACAAAACTTGCTAGTGTATAAAACTTCCATCATAAAAGTAATAGTTTCTCACTAGAATGACCATATAGAAAGCTCTACATGTGACTAAACTTTTAAAATAATATCTAGGATAATTACAAAAATAATATATAATTCACCTGGAGCAATATAACCATAAGTCCCAGCAATTAAAGTTTGATTGGAGGTATCTGAATCAAGAAGTCTAGCCGTGCCAAAATCTGACACAAATGCCTCTAACTCAGAGTTCAATAGAATATTGTTGCTTGATATATCTCGATGAACAATTACCGGGACACCTTCATGATGCATATAAGATAATGCATGTGCTATACTTTTGATTATGTTCACCCTCTTCATCCAATCCAATTCTACAGCCTCAGTGTTGTTGCGTAGGACACAAAATAGACTTCCCCTTTCCATATACTCATAGACCAAAAACATGCATTGTTTGTGCAAACAATAACCATGCAGTTTCACAATATTCCGATGTCGGATTCCAGTTAAAATTTTGACCTCATTTCTGAAACTCTTGTCAAAATTTGGGTCCTCAGCCTCTAAGCGATGAAGTTTCTTTAAGGCAACTACTTTACCATTAGGCAACTGTGCTTTGTAAACACTACCATAACCACCTGTTCCAATACAATATCTAATGTCAAAGCCCTCTGTTGCTTCAATGATGTCTTCATATGCAATTTTTCCATCATAATTCCATATTGAGAACAAATCCCCATTCTTTGATTCCCTTAACTCAGATGACATTTTCCTAACTCTACATTGAGAGCGGAAAAAATACCCAAGAAGTAAAAATATAGGGAAAGCAATTAAGGGAACAAAAAATTTTATTTGATGGACAATGGATCTATTGTTGCTTGGGCAAGGAGGGAAGCCTTTGACATCACCACATAAATCTTTGTTGCCGATGAAGGCTGAAGGTGCATAATTAAAGTAGCCAACTGGGATCCGACCATGGAAAGAATTGTGGGAAAAGTTCACTTCTTTTATTGAAGCTGAAAGATCCGGAATATTTCCAGTAAGATTATTGCAGCTGAGATCCAAGAGCTCTAAAGGTTGTGAATCCCCTAGTTTAAAAGGAATTTCCCCACTGATAGTATTATAACTTAGGTCAATAGCTTTTAAAAGCGGAAGGTCACTAATTTGAGATGGAATGCTTCCAGTTAAATGGTTATGGCTCAATACCAATTCACTCAACCGCGTGCAATTAGATATTTCTTTGGGGATGGAGCCACTGATTTGGTTCCAACTAAGGGACAACGTTTCCAACCCAGTTAATTGACCTATAATCGAAGGAACTTGACCAACAATTTTGTTATTGCTAAGGTTGAAGTGATACAGATACTCCATATCGCCTATTAAGTTAGGAAAGGAGCCATTGAAGTTATTGTAGCTGACATCCAAAAATACTATACCCGAAAGAGGTATTTCTCCTCCACTAATAGAATTATAACTGAGGTCAATCCATCTTGATGGAAAAAGGCTACTGTTCAGAAAGGGAATGCTTCCAGTTAAGTAATTGTGGCTGAATGTTATGCTGTAGAGTGAAGAGCAATTAAAAATGTGCACAGGGATGGAACCACTAATTTGGTTCCCACTAAGGGACAAAGTTTGCAAGCTAGTTAAATGACCTATTTCAGGAGGAATGGAGCCATTGATTTGGTTTGAATCAAGAGACAAAGAGATCAAATTGATCAGATGACCAAGAGCAGAAGGGACTGCTCCGGTAAATTCGTTATCACTCAATCTTAATTCTAGAAGATTCTTTAAATTACCTAATCCTTTGGGTATGGAACCACTGACTAGATTAGAGGAAATGTCAAATACCTGTAATCTGGTGAGGTTTGCAAGTGAAAGAGGTAACTCAATGGAACCACTAACTAGATTAGAGGAAATGTCAAATACCTGTAATCTAGTGAGGTTTGCAAGTGAAAGAGGTAACTCACCGACGAGTCGATTACCTTGCGCACTAAAATGGGTGAGATTTGTTAAATTTCCCAATTCTTTGGGAATCGAACCATTGATAGAATTTGAAGAAATGTCAAATGTCACTAACCGAGTGAGGTTTCCAAATGAAGGAGGCAACCTACCTGTGAGATTATTAAAGGACAGATCAAGGTGGGTGAGCTTTGAAAGGGTGCCTATCTCAACTGAAATGCTCCCCGTA
The DNA here is from genome assembly GCA_030445155.1 of Quercus variabilis. Lineage (NCBI taxonomy): Eukaryota > Viridiplantae > Streptophyta > Magnoliopsida > Fagales > Fagaceae > Quercus > Quercus variabilis. The sequence goes on along the minus strand of CP129451.1, from coordinate 35,619,280 downwards.
AGCCAATTACTAGAAAGATCAAGACGAACTAAATTTGGGAAGGAAGAGATGTTGAGTTTACTGATCGCATCTCCCTGATAGTACCCACCCCTGGTAATCTCTATGACGCTTCCACCATCATTGCATATGATTCCATACAACTCGCAATGATTTAAGGATGTATCGTTGGAGTAATAAGCCCACCACCCACTCTCCAGGAGAGCCTTCGCTTCTAGTTCAAGCGCTGATGAATTAGATGCTGACGCAGAGCCAGCTGCAATAACCATAGTCGTGGAGTGCATCAAGATATAAAGAATCCATAATGCTACTATCAGAATGGAAATGGAAACAGAGGGAGCCATGTTAGAGTTTATGATTGATTGATGAGTGCGTTGCAAAGGAGAAAATGTTTGATTGTTATATATTCGTCACTCAACACGCTTTAATCATTGAAATAAAGTCCTTACCAACCCAAGACTGAAAGTCAATTTAACGAATGTGCTACTTTTTTCTTTTCCTCCCCTTTTTATTTTTTATTATTTTTCTTTTAGCTTTTCTATTTTTTACTTTGAATGAATACCAACGTGATTATCACGAAGCATCGTCTTCTTGAACCCTGTTGAAGTGCAGAAATTTACATGAATCTACCGGCATGATTTCCACGAAATCATCTTGGAAATTTCTTAAACTCATAATGCAATTGCGCCCTTGTCAGATTACTGATAGTGGAATTGCTGCGAAGTTTGCAATTTTTTTTTTTCTTTCTTTAAGAATCTGAATAGTGTAATCGGCAAATGGATTAATAGCCACGATTTATTTCTTACACTTTGATATAGATGAGAGATAGTTATTGAGTATTTCTGAAGTATCATAAATAAATATTTTTCTTTTCATATAACTGTAAGTCTTGTTAATTAAATTTATGGTGATATTCACAATTTATGTGAGAGAAAAAAAAAAGACACATTTATAATACTCTAAAATCATTCAATAATATTTCCTAATTAAGATCCTTATATTAGTGGAATAAGTAAATGATATAATGGTCATGATTTATTTCTAACACTTCATTAAAGGTTTCCTTCGCTTCTAGATCTAGAGCTGATGATTTTTTCGGGGTGCAAAGCACGTGTGGTGCCTTGTCAAAGCTCATTTATGAGCTTTTGCCTTCAAAAGTCTTCAAAAGTCATGTCTCTTAATGAGACTTGATTTAAGTTTTCAAAAGTCATGTCTCTTAATGAGACTTGATTTAAGCGTGTTGAACACGCTAAAGAAACAGTACGGTGGAACCAAAGGGGCCTTGGTCCTCCCACAATATTTGAAAAAAAATTAGTATATATATATATATATATATAAAAGAGTTATTTTAATAAAAAATGATATATTTATAATATTTTAATAACAAATTTTAAGTGAGAAATTATTACTGACTATTATGAATACGTAAAAAAGTTATTTAAATTGTGAATTAAAATTAAAAATAATAACAACTTATCACTTAAAATTTATTATGAAATTATTATAAAAATATTGTGAATATAACACTTAAATTATTCTCTTCTAGTAAATAACAACGCGCGTGATTAAAATACTTCCTGCAAAAGCAGGTGTGTAGCTATGTGGGCTACTCCCACTTTACTTTTTTATATATATTTAATGACTTGTTATCTAGATTTTGTTGTAAAATTTTTATAAAACTATTGTGCCAATAGCACTACACTTATAGTATTTAATTTTATATATATAAAAATTCCAAAATTTTGCTCATTTGTTAAATAAATAAAAAAACATTTTCCGTGGGACTTTGGCTTACTTTGTTGTGGACAATGAAATGAAACTATTTTTCTTTGTAATTTTTTTTTCTTCATAAGTAAAAAAATTACACTACCATTACAACCAAGAGATCTCTATCTACATATGTGATTCTCCTCTCATTCTCCTTATCTCTCTTTCACTTCTATATTTTCTTAGTTTTTCTCTTCATTTGACCAAGTAATTTGATAAATACTCTATAGATTTTCGAGTCCAAGAAGTCTTTTAATGCTTGCGTAAATTCTAAGAAAGCAACCACAGATATGATTAAAAAGCCATACACTTTAAAAGAAAAAACTTATATTAGTTACTATTTTTTTTTCTTAATTTCACATTTGCCCCTAGTCCTACTCCTAGGTGTGTTACTATTCTTCTTTATCATATATTTGTATTTAATTGATATTACATATAAATATAATAAGTTGCTATTAATTTGAAAAAAAAAATGTAGTATTAATTATTTAATTATATTTTTTTATGAATTTAATGGTTGTTATCTTACCGATCTTTAAACTATTAATAAATTTTTTAGACTATTAATATTATACAATATAGTTATATTGTATTTTAGATTATTGTATATAATATGAAAGTTATATATTAAGAAACAAAAATTATCATTTTATTTTTTTACTTGCCTCCATAACAAATTTTTAGTTCTATCATTGCTAACTCTCCCGGAAAAATATCTTGGTACCGCCATGGTTAAAGTGGTTCCTGGTATATGAATCTAATACTAATCAACAGTAAATTAGAAAAAATGCTTCAAAGGGAACCAAGGCCACAATAAACAATGGAAGTCTGCATGGATTAAGGATATTATAAATAAAATGAGTTAAAAACTGTAGAAGATTTGTCCAGTGTAAATGCATCTTTGAATTTTTTTTTTTTTTGTTTTTTTTTTTTTTCTTTCCTCCTAATGCAACTGAGGTGAAACATTGTCACATGGCACTGAAGTTGGATGACCATTTCAACAGCAGCATCTAGCACATTTTGCTAGAATATTCGCATGGGAGTAATTCTGTTTGTTAACTCTTAAACATCTCACACTGGATAATTACCACAAGAAAGAGCGGATGATAAAAAATTTAATTTTGTCACATTGGAACCAAGGATACAATAACAATGGAATCAAGAGACTTTATTACAAAGTCTTTGAAAAAGTCAGATGGACGGCGGTATTGATTGCTTATATAGTGTTATGTTCGTTCAAGAATAGAATTCACTTAGGCCTTGTTAATTGGGGACCTTTGATGAGTTCAATGAAAAGTTGACTTCTCTTAGAAAGTTAAGAGAAGTCTACTCAGTCTACTTAAATGAATTCTAAGTGAATTCTCTGAAATATCAAATCAACTTAAGAGTGTAACTTTTTATTTAGTCTGGCCAAATTAAAAAATCACATAATCTAAAGAAGTCCTTCAAAAAATAAAATAAACAAAATTTCATAAATAATTAACAAACTAAAGCTAATGTTTGACTATAAGTCACGGGTAATCTGTGAAAGTATTGAACTCATTACCACCACCGTCCATCTTACTTTGACAAGGACTTTGTAATAAAGTCACTTGGGATTAATAAGAATAGACTGATGGCCGTGTTGACTGGACACTGGAGTTAGTCTATGCAAAAAAGCTTTAGAGAAGTCATGGTCCTTTGATATTCCAGTGAAGACAATTCCTTAATGGCGACTTGCAAAGAAGGGGAGCCACTCATGCAATTGCAAAGAAGGGGAAACTCACCTAGCCCCAATTATGGGTTAGCTCTTTTTAGAAACTTCAAGTCATGATCCTATTACTGTCAAAGAAATAAATATTGCGGGTCTGTATTTGATATGTCGAGGATTTTTTATTATTATTCATAGTGCATCGTTTCCGATCAAGGCAACTACTTTTCTATTGCATAAACTGACTCTGCCTAATCCAAACAGCCTTCTAAATTATTAATCAAAAGAACCTTAAATTTATTTATATATATAAAAATAAAAATAAAAACAAAGTTTATAATAGCTAAGTTAGGTCAAAAGCGAAGAAGATTGAATTGTTTGAGAGAAATATCAAAAATCATAGATTGATGGAAATGCTGTGAAAGATTTAATTAAATTTAAATATGATGGTGACTCAATGAACCATAATTCCAAGATTCAATTGATTTATTCAAAACAACATCGTTTTGAGCTAATGTGGCATTATATTTAACGGTAAGTTGATGCACTATGCAATGTTAGAGGGGAAAATCAAAATTACTCAAACTTAAAGTTGTAAATTGCAATATAAACTAGCCAAACTAACACATCATATAATGTAAAGAAGTCCTTCAAAACTAGAGTTAACCAAAGTTAATGTTTGACAACTTGTAAGTATTGAAACTCATTATCCCATTCTCCATATTATTTTTACAAGGGGGAATTTGTAACCAAGTCTCTTAGTTGCTTACATGTGCACACGCACACAGAAACCATCACCATTAATTTAACAAAAATGGTAGGAAATAAAAAATAAAATAAAAGAGAACTATTTTCAAACCCCCCCCCCCCCTCCCCCAGGCTTCGGTTTGGCCCTAGTTTTTGAGAATTTCTTGAAGAGCTCCTTCTGAGGTAAAGTCCTAGCTTAGTAATTTACTTTTTAACTTGTATGCTAGGTTCCCATAAAATCAATCATATTAAATGAATTGGTGTCAAGATCTTTATAGTTTAGATACTTGGCACCTGATGTAGGACAGAATATTCTAATTAATTTTTGTAATCTTTTATATTTGGTATTTTTATGTAATTTTCGTTATTTTAGGTTTAGGTGGTTTATTTTCTTGTTTTTAGGTGCATTTAGTGCTTTTTAGGTCAAATTTTATTCCTGTTATGGTTAGGTATCAATTAGGAGTTATTTTAGATTATATTTTCTTGTCTGTCAAGTTTTAAGGAGCCCTTAAATAGGCCCCTAAGTCTGTAAACGTTTTTCATAGACTATTATCAATAAACACAGACATTTTGTCAATTCTCTCTACTGGTGGATTCCAGTTTTTATCTCCTTGTGGATTCAGGGAAACCCCTCGTGGATTCGAGGTTTACTACCAGAGACTAACAGGTTAGTTTCTCTTTCATCAAGAGAGCATCGTGTGTGCTTCTCTTCAGGCTTCCGCGACATCAGTTGGTATCAGAGCCTTGACTTACCCTGGTCTGATGGCTAACCGGCGAGACGGTGACCACCATAACAATGACGGCGGTGATGACGTCAACAACCCAGTCCTTACTAGGGCTGAGTTCCTTAATTTTCGTGATGAGAATCACCAATTTTGTGAAAAGAGTCAGAAAATTATAGGCGAAATCCAGCAAAAGATTGCTACTCTTCTTGCTAGGAAATCATCTTGCAGCAACAATGTTCGATATATTCAAAGACACACTCCAAACTACAACAAAATTCCATTCTTTGATGGAGATATGTGTAAGATGGGTTTTATTGACTGGCTTCTTGATTTGGAAGAGTATTTTAATTTTTGGAAGATTTGTGATGAAGAAAAGGTGCGGCTTGCATCTAATAAATTAGACAATGAAGCAGAAGAATGGTGGGAAGACATTCAAATTGATAGAAAGCGACAAGGTAAGCATCCAATTCGCTCTTGGCAAAGAATGAAAAGAGTATTAATTGATTTATGGTTTCCTAATGACTATTATGATATATTAGATTATATAAGTGTTGATTATAAATCTATATATTCATATGAAAAGCAATATATTCAAAACCAAAATTATGATAGCCAAGTCCATGTGTCAAGTAAAGGAAAGGGTTTGAGGGTTGAGAAGAAGCAGCCTATTTCTAAAGAAAATTTTGAAGTGGTTAAAAAAGATCAAGATTTGCTACAAGTTATTGAATTGAAGATTGTAAATACCACTTGTCAAAAATTTGAAGAAGAGGTCAAAGAAACGAAGGTTGAGTTGATTGTGAATAATGACAGGAATGAAGAGATGGTAATTATTGAGAACGTTGTGGAAAATTCAATTGAGGTCAAATATGAGGATGAGTCCATAACTCACAATCCTCAGGTCTCAGTTGATTTGTTAAAGATGACTACACAATATGTTGATTTTCTTGGAGTAGAAAATTTTAATTTTACTATCTACCCTTTGTTGATTGATGTTGCAAATAAATTGAAGATTGATGAGAAGAAATTTTATGCTACACTTTATAACAGATTCAAGTTTCAGAACCGAATCAAGTTATTAAAACATTCAAAGTATTTGTTTATTTGGAGTGGAAGATTTCAGATTTCAAGAATGAACTCGAGGACGAGTTTATTTCAAGTGGAGGGGTCTGATGTAGGACAGAATATTCTAATTAATTTTTGTAATCTTTTATATTTGGTATTTTTATGTAATTTTCGTTATTTTAGGTTTAGGTGGTTTATTTTCTTGTTTTTAGGTGCATTTAGTGCTTTTTAGGTCAAATTTTATTCCTGTTATGGTTAGGTATCAATTAGGAGTTATTTTAGATTATATTTTCTTGTCTGTCAAGTTTTAAGGAGCCCTTAAATAGGCCCCTAAGTCTGTAAACGTTTTTCATAGACTATTATCAATAAACACAGACATTTTGTCAATTCTCTCTACTGGTGGATTCCAGTTTTTATCTCCTTGTGGATTCAGGGAAACCCCTCGTGGATTCGAGGTTTACTACCAGAGACTAACAGGTTAGTTTCTGTTTCATCAAGAGAGCATCGTGTGTGCTTCTCTTCAGGCTTCCGCGACATCAGCACCTCTTAGTATTTCCAATGAAGACATTCGGAGCCAAATCTCCTTTCCCCCAGCTATTGAATAATAATAATATTGTTAGGGTCATATTTTCTATGTAATTGGTTAATCCTTTGACAAAATGCACTTTACTTGTAACTGGGTAGATCTAAGTTCGGTTTAATATATCAAGTAGTATGTTTATCAAACATATCAAGTGGTATCTTTAAAAACATGAAGATTGATTCAAGAAATAAGGGAAGAAAAGTTGTTTTATTAAAGCTCGACACATAGTTGACAAATAGCTACTATCGAGACTAAAGAGGAAGCTTGACACATCTTGACACAAGCTTAATCTATCGAGATTTACGATTTCATGATTTCTAGATTTGAAATTCGGCCTATGATTGTGTTATTTGTTTAGGGTTTCTTTTCTCATAACCCTAGACATATATAAGGCTTATTTTAAAAGCCGTTATACATGGATATAGAAACCAAGAGTTTAATTTTCTCTATGAGAGGCTACTGCATTTGTACGCCATAGGTTTTGTAACCAAGTGGTTCTTGATCTTCATTGTTAATGAAGTGAAGAATTTTGCAACCAACAACAATCATTCAAGTTGCTGAAGTTAGTCATGTACTAGGATCCATGCAAAAGAGTTAGTCACAGATTGGAGATTTGTACATCAAAGGAAAGAAGGCTACTACATGATCATATCCAATTGGGTATTGCTTGATATATCACGATGAATAACTAGTGTTATGCATTCATGATGCATGTAAGATAAGGCATGTGCTATGCTTTTGATCATGTTCATCCTCTTAGTCCAATCCAATTTCATTGCTTCAACATCGTTGCTTAGGAAACAAAATAAGCTTCCCCTTTTCGTGTATTGATAAACCAAAATGCATCGTTTATGCAAGCAATAACCATGAAGTTTCACAATATTTCGATGTCGAAGTTCTGTTAACATCGATCTTTACCTCGTTCTTGAAACTCATGTCAAACGTTAGGTCCTTAACCTTTAAGCGATGAAGTTTTTTCAATGCAACAACTTTCCCGCTAGGCAATTGTGCTTTGTAAATGCTACCATAACTACCTGTTCCAATGCAATATCTAATGTTAAAGTCCTTTTTGACCTTAATGATTTCTTCATATGCAATTTTTCCATCATAATTCCATATTGAGAACATGTCCCCATTTTTTGCACTCCTTGTCTCTGATTTTGTTTTCTTAACTTGACATCGAGAGTGAAAAATATACCCAATAAGTAAAAGTGCAAAGAAAATGATAAAGGGAACCAAAATTGCTACTTGGAGCATGGTTTGAGAAGTTGGAGGGCAATGAGCAAATCCTTTGATGTCACCACATAAATCCTTATTGCCAAAAAATCGTTCAAATGCATAATTTTGGAAAATATATGGGATTTGACCCTCCAAAGAATTGTATGACAAGTTAAATTGAGCTATGTTGATGAGAAAAAGGGGAATGTTGCCCGTAAGGTTATTGTAGCTGAGGTTAACATAAATTAGGAGGGATAGGTCTCTAATCCTAGAGGGAATGGTTCCGGTTAAGTAGTTATGGCTTAAAGATAAGGAGTTTAACAACGAGCAATTAGCCAAGGTGGAGGGGATTTTACCATCTTGTTATTGCTAAAGTCCAACTCAATCAAACTCTTCATATTGCCAATTTCTAGGGGAATGGAACTGTTGATATGGTTTGAATCAAGAAACAAATGTGACAAATTCTTTTCAAATCTTATTTCAGAAACTTTAGAACCACTAATCCCATTAAAAGACAAATCCAAATACTGGAGATCAATTGGTTAAAAGGCCCATAGTTGAAGGAATTGATCTTGTGAGTTTGTTATGACGCAAATCTAATATTTGAAGATTTTTAAAAGTTCCCAATTCTTTGGGAATGGGCCCACATATTAGATTTTGGTAAATGTAAAAAGATTCTAATTGAGTGAGGTTCGTGAGAAAAAGAGGGAAGTGATCTGTAAGATAATTACTAGAAAGAGATAAGAAGGTGAGCTTTGAAAGTGTACCTATTTGTTGAGGGATGCTCCCTTGAAGTCCAGTATTCCAAAAACATAGACTTTACTAAATTTGGTAAGGAAGAGAAGTTGAATTTCCTAAACTTATCTCCCACATAGATCCCATCCATGTAAATTCCTATAACAATTCCACCATCATTGCATATAATTCCATTCCACTGGCAATAATTTAAGGAGGTATCGTTGGAGTGACCATTTCAGTTTATTTCAGTCCATTTGGACTATTTTGACCTTAAATTGATTCTTTTTTTAGGTTGCATTTTTAGTTTTGGGCTCAATTTTTTTTTAATTGAAAAGTTAAAATTTTTTCTTCTATTTGGGCCAAACTCTTTAGTTTTGAACTAAAAAATACAAACAAAATAAACATTAGAAATTAAAGATATGTACCCTAAAAAAGAAATAAAAATGATATACACTCCTGTTAAACCATTTTAATATAGTATTTTGATATACTTTAGTATATTTAGTCCATTTAGTTTATTTTGGTCCACTTCAGTTTACTTGGGTCCATTCGATCTATTTTGATCCACTTTGGTTTATTTGGTCCACTTTGGTAGATTTAGTCCAATTAAGCCCACATTTGTGACTAACACTTCTTAAATAGGCAAGTAAAGTCAAACAACTAATTATCCAACTACAAAACTTAGATATGATACCTTATGTGTTTTTTCTTAGATTCACCTCTTAAGATTTAGCCATGTGGCTACTTAATTAAAAAATGCACTTCCATCTTATAAGAAAAAATCCACATAGCAGAATTTTAAAATGAAAACCTAAAAAACAGCAACTAAATACTATACCTAAGTCTTGACCATTATCCAAACCATGCTTCTATCATTATATGCTGGATGCATTATGCATACATATCTTTCTTTGATTCCCATTAAGGGTAATTTCATCAAAATCCAAGTCAATCTTATACCGTCCAAAATTTCTAATTAACTCCATCAAAAAAAATCAACGACCTAGATTAGAAGAACACCCGCATAACGAACTGTAGATAAAAGCATGCAATACTAACAGCTTTTCCCTCCTAAATATTCAAGCTCTTCAAAATATCTCTCTCTCAGAATTACAGAGAATCCATGGCTGGTGGAGAAACAAGAAGTTTGTTGGTTCTGATACTGATTGCTTTGCCAGTTTTGGTATTCGCAATTCAATCTCTAAGAACTGAGCCTTCTGGGAAGGAAGGTCGGGAGTACATGCAAGGAAGGCGATTACATTCCTTTCTTCGCCAACATAGCTACATTGTTATTCATAGTCTAGGAATTGGATGACTGACATTTACCAATCATGTTGCGTTGAAATACACTCGGGATAGGTCACTTTTAGTTTTAGTAAGCTCAAGTCTAGGTAAAAAGAATTAAATGAAAATTGCAAAGGACAAATGCTTCCACTGACCACTGATCATGTAAGTTGCATATACATAACATAAGCAAATGTTTACCACCTATCAAGTCACAACCTCTATTTCTGAACATAGAAAATCGACAGATCCTTGTTTAAGTTTGAATACAAGTACTACTATAATCCCAAGATTTGACTTGGAATAATTTTGGTGATCAATTTACTAGTGGAGAAGAAAAGTGCAATTTGCTTAAGCTCTAGACAATCTAAAAGTCAACTACTTCTTCGACTTTAGTTCACCATATTTTCATGCAATAGCTTCAAACTCTCTTCTTTCTCTATTACATATAAATATTCATTTCATTCATTACTATTATATTTTTCTGTCTCTAAAAATCTTTCATATATTTTCAATCTCTTCTCATCATTCCACAATCTTTTTGCCTCGTCAAGCTTCCCATAGACATCATTGGACCGCCTTATACAAACAAACCTATTGATCATCGACCTTATAAATCCTTGTGGCGGCCTCCCTATCAAATCTTGTTGGGACCAATGGTTCCAACTCCATTAAAAAGATCCCCTTATAGGTATCCCTGAAGTCCTTGCAAGACCAACCGACATAATCGACCAACACGATAACGGTGGAGAAACTTCTTTGTGAGAAAACTCTGACGAGAGAAGAAGTTGTGAAATTTAGAGATCAGTCTTAAATGAAACCATGTACGAGTTGTTCTATGACAACATTGGATTGAAAGTGAGAGTTGGAGATAAAAGGTCCGTAGGTGAGTACGGCAATTTCCAGGACCCAAATGTAATAGGTCAAAGGATTTATATTTTCAATCACCTGGACTTTCATATCCTTTACTTGGGGAACAAAGTGACAGCTATAAATGTTACGAATTACGACGAGACTGTAGCGGATGTGTCTGAGGACACTGAAGTCCATGTCAAGTACACGTATTCTGTGTACTGGTATGATTTTGATCCCAATGAAAAGCTTTTGGATGGAGCACATTTTCTGTCATCGGTCAGTGACTTGTTCGAGCCCGTTGGAGGAGATGATCCTATGTCTTCTTATGCTACAAATATCATCATTTTCGTCTGGATTGGGTTGCTTTGTATTGTGATTGTGACATACCTTAGAGACTATTTTACTCGGTACTCGCTTCATTCCTTTATGTTGGTGTAGTCCCATTCAAGCAGGCCATTGTATTCACCTAACGATGATCAAATCAAATTCTACTGCAGGAATTCTTTTCGTATTCATGGTTATAGGTGCAGGTGTCCTCGGTACTCGTCCCTACTTGGTACCATTCTGGGTGATTGAACTCAACTCTTCATTATGTAAGCCATATGTTTGTTAGTTCAATTTTTTCCCTCCAATTCTGAATTCTAGCTATTTTGGGTTTTTTGGGCGATTTTATTCTGAAAAATGTTGTCACATGTCACTTATGAATTCCATTTGCAGAGTTTGCATCCTCTTCGTTTTGGCTGTATATACTGGTAGCCTATATACTTGCAATCATGAGAATGAGAGATTGTATACTTGGATCATCACGAGTTATGTTCTCACATCATTGGTTTCTGGATACAAGGCTGCTTCATTCCACTCTTGTTTCACAAGAAGTGGATGGGTAATACAGTAGTTGTAATTAACGTATACAGTATCACAGTAGTTTCTGTATTAAAATCTTTATGATTCAGATTTTTAATTATGTGGCAAACATTTTTTCTTGCAGAGAGAATGTGTTTTCCAAACTGGGACCCTGTACTTTGTCCCGGTGTTCACAACAGGTCTTGCCATAATTACATTAAAGGCAATCACAACAGAGGTGTCACTTCCGCACGATTGGTATAATTATCTTTGGAAAATCATTTTGTTACCCTTCACTTTCGGAATCCTAACTTTCGGTGGCAGATCGGGGCAGTCTTCCCTAAAAGAATCCGAAATAGCCTGCTCCAGCATAAACTCTCAAAGTGAGATTCATAATCAGGCTTGGTACCCATGTTCTTTGGGGGCCTTCTGCCATTCTGCGAGATCTACATTTTGATGGATGAAATCTATGCAAGCTTGTACAATTTGAAAGTCTGTGGTGCAATTAGTACTGTGTTTGGGGCTTTCCTTATTGTCATCATACAAACTATGACAGTGGATGTGGCGTGTGAACGCTATCACCTGTCCAGGCAAGATCGTCAATGGTGGTGGAGGTAATTCTCTTACTAGAATGTTATAAACACTATAATTTCACAACTTTTTCACATTTGTGGGGAAGATTGAAGCTTAAATCATGTTTAATTTCATTTAATTTTAAGCTCAAATTACGCTTTTCTAGCTTTTATTCCTATTTTGATTTTAAAAAGAAAAAATCAAATATCTATCTATCTATCTGTTGATCTAAGTCAATCTGCAATACAGATCTGTGTTTCGTGGGGGATCAGTCGCCCATTTCATGTTTGCGTATGGCCCCTATTTCTATGCTAGAGCAAACGCCAGAATTTCAATGAACCTGCTAGAGTTCCTGGGCTACAATGCTTGCATATTCTACGCTGTCTTCTTGATACTTGGAACCATTGGCTTCTATCATTCATCAATTATTTCCAATCATTGACCAGGAAACTTAATTCAATAGGAGCTGTGCTTTTCTGAGGTGGTAAGTACTGAAAGTTAGTTGCATTGGCAATTAGCCTTGGCTGCTGAGTTGGCATTATAGTCAGTTGTTAGTTAGGATTAGTTAGTTAGTTGATACTGTTGTAACGGATTGGGATTTGGGGACTTGTGTTGGGAAGGGAATTGTACTATAAGAAGCTATAGCTAATTGTAAGCCAATTGATCTCTTCCTTGTCTCCCTTAGTTTCTATTTCTTGTTCTTACTTCTTAATTCCAAGGAGGCCTAATTCCCTTGAAGAACTACTTCAATTCCATAAGTTTATTTGGATTCTTATCATAAAAAATAAATAAATAAATCCTTGAATCAATCCATTCATCACAAAATAACTGAAACCAAAAGCAGCTAATCATAACCCAGATCAAAGCAGCTAATTTTCTATTGCATGGGTCCCTTTGCATAGATTGACTCCAGTCAATACGGGCTTCTGAATTATTAATCAAAATGGTTGATTTTTATATCCATGGGTCAAGACACTTTAGTAAGTGAGACAAAGCTAGTGAGTGAATAGTGGGTATCTTCTTTTTTTTTTTTTTTTTTTTTTTTTTTTACTTCCAAAGAATACCAACATTGATCCTATTGAAGTGATTGAATGTATATATCTAAACGGACTTTCTGAACATATATAGGTCCACACGGTGCTTTAATCTCGCGTGAGCGATGATGTCGCGGAAGCCTGAAGAAGAGCACACACGATGCTCTCTTGATGAAACAGAAACTAAACTGTTAGTTTCTGGTAGTAGGCCTCGAATCCACGAGGGGTTTCCCTGAATCTACAAGGAGATAAAACTGGAATCCACCAGAAGAAAATTTGACAAAAGTATGTGTTTATTGATAATCAACTATCTTGCCTCTGACGGCTACAAAACATATAAATACTGAAGAAAAAATGTTTAAAACCCTAATTCGCACTAATTAAGCGATTAGGTGACAAATTACCGAATTTTTCCAAAAATGACAAAATTGAGTTAAATGCAAAATCATAAACTACTGACCTTAAGGGTCGTCCCAAAATAGACGGGACTTTATTCTGACTTTTAAACTAAAAGTTATTAAGGAAAAACAAATAATACTATAAATAACAAAAACACTGTTATTGGGGCCTTAACGAAGGAATTTGCCTAAATTTTGGCGACGATCATGGTCATGAATCTGGATCAGAACGTCGTTTCCCTTCAACCTGCCAAATTTCATGCAATTCCGACACTGTTACCCCGATGGCCCCTACTGGCACCCCCCTTTGATCTTGCATTGTGACTTCTTGCGCCCCTGCTGCTCAAGGAAGGCATGTGCTGTCTGTTCTACATCAGTCCCCCTCCACTTGAAAAGAACTCGACCCCGAGTTCCCACAATCTGGTTCATCAGGAGGATGATAGTCATACAAGTCAGCAACATTGAAGGTAGAAGAAATACTCATGTCTGGAGGAAGAGCAACCACATAAGCATTGTTATTGATCTTCTTAGTAATCTGGAATGGTCCATACTTCTTGTCCTTCAATTTGTTGTAGGTACCAACAGGAAATTTCTCCTTTCTAAGATAGACTAGCACTAAATCCCCAACATTAAAGATCTTCTCACGCCTCTTCTTATCAGCAGCTTCCTTGTACTTGGCATTTGTATCTTTAAGTTTCTGCCTCACCTCCTCTTGCATAGCCTGAATACGATCAGCCATGTTTTCTGCTGCTTGACTCACTCCTGGAAGCTCAGGTAAAGGTACCAAGTCCAAAGCGTGTTTTGGGGGCACGCAGTAGACGATGGCAAATGGAGACTTACCAGTGCTTCTACTGACTGAGCTATTGTATGCAAACTCTGCTTGGGACAATGCAAGATCCCACTGCTTGGGCTTCTCGCCTGAGATACACCGGATCAGATTCCCCAAAGTGCGATTAACCACTTCTGTCTGGCCATCAGTCTGTGGATGACTAGTGCTGCTGTAATTCAAGGAAGTGTCAAAACGCTTCCACAAAGTCCGCCAGAAGTGACTAATGAAATTGGTATCCCGGTCAGAGGTGATGGATTTTGGCACTCCATGCAAACGCACCACTTCTTTAAAGAACAGATTGGCCACTCGAGTAGCATCTGAAGTCTTCTTGCATGCTATGAAATGGGACATCTTTGAGTACCTGTCAACCACAACAAAAACAGAATCCATACCTCGCTGGGTTCGAGGAAGACCCAGTATAAAGTCCATAGATAAATCTTCCCATGGTGCTTGTGGAACTGGCAAAGGCATATATAAACCAGTATTCTGAGATTGTCCCTTAGCAGTTTGGCAGATTGGACACTTCCTCACATGATTGCCAACATCCCTCTTGAGCTGTGGCCAATAATACCTTTCTTCTACCAGTGCTATAGTCTTATCTCTGCCCATATGTCCACCCAAACCTCCACCATGCAGCTCCCTAATAATCTGCTCCCTCTATGAACTTTTAGGGATGCATAATTGGTTACCACGAAAAAGGAAACCATCCTGGATGTATATACTATTGATAGCAGTATGAGTTTGTTGACACTTACCCCAAATATCACCAAAATCCTCGTCATTCTCATATAGCTCCTTGAGGCAATCAAACCTTACAACTTCAGTACGTAGGGTGGTCAACAAAGATGCTCGCCTGCTGAGTGCGTTAGCCACCTTATTAGTGACACCAGACTTGTGCTTCAATGTGAAATGGAAGCGCTGAATATAAGCTACCCACCGAGCATGCATCCTGTTAATGCTACCTTGACTGTTGATGTGCTTCAATGCCTGATGATCTGTATATAATACAAACTCCCTGTGAATCAGGTAGTGCTCCCAATGCTTAAGAGTCCGTACTACAGCAAAGAACTCCAGCTCATAGGCTGACCATTTACTTCGAGCTTCACAAACTTTCTCACTGAAGAATGCTACTGGTCTGTTGTCTTGTGAAAGAACAGCGCCTATTCCGACCACAAATGCATCACACTCCACCTGAAACACCTTATCAAAGTTGGGCAATGCCAAAACCGGGGTTGTGCTCAACTTCTCCTTGATCAAGGCAAAGCTCAGTTCTGCCTCCTTTCCCCATGAGAACCTTCCCTTCTTCAGACACTCAGTGATAGGGGCTACTATGCTACTGAAATCTCGAACAAACCTCCGATAAAAGGTTGCTAGCCCATGGAAGCTTCGCACATCACTCACTGTCTTTGGGGTTGGCCATTCTCTAACTGCACGGACCTTGTCCTCATCAACATGAATCCCATCTGCACTGACCACATACCCTAAGAACAGCAACTTATCAGTCAAGAAGCTGCACTTCTTCAAGTTGATATACAACCTATTGGCCTGCAACACCGCTAATACTTCTCGCACATGATTGTAGTGGGCTGCTTCTGTCTTACTGTAAATCAAGATATCGTCAAAATAAACTACCACAAACTTTCCAATAAATGGTTTCAATACCTGATTCATAAGTCTCATAAAAGTGCTGGGAGCATTAGACAATCCGAACGGCATTAGCATCCACTCATACAACCCCTCCTTTGTCTTAAAAGCTGTCTTCCACTCATCTCCAGGTCGGATCCGAATCTGGTGATACCCACTCTTGAGATCCAGCTTGGTGTAACACTTGGACCCACTCAGCATATCAAACATATCATCTAGTCGGGGAATAGGAAATCGATACCTGACTGTGATCTTATTGATGGCTCGACTGTCCACACACATACGCTAGCTCCCATCCTTCTTTGGTGTTAGTAGTGCCGGTACTGCACATGGACTCATACTCTCCCTAATCTGCCCCTTGCTCAAAAGCTCATCCACCTGCCCTTGCAGAATCTGACCCTCTTGAGGATTCATCCTGTAATGTGGCAGATTTGGTAGGCTAGCTCTAGGAGCTAAATCAATGCAATGCTGGATGTCACGCATCGGTGGTAAACCTGCAGGCAACTCTTCTAGAAAAAGCTCTTCAAACTCCTTGATCAACGGTTGAATCGCCTCAAGTATCTCAGCAACCTCCTTTGGCTCACCATCTGTCACTACTACAACGTATACCTGTTTCAACTCCTTACAATCCCTGTCAAACTCATCTTCATTGTTCACTATAAGGAGTGCTGGCGTGCTGGCTTCCCCTCCACTTTAGAAGCTTTGGGTCTACTGCCTTCCTTAATAGGACCAAGGACAATTTTTCTGCCATTCTTAAAAAACACATACACATTATCCTTACACTTATGAGTAGCATCTACATCGTACTGCCAAGGTCTACCCAATATTAAATGACATTCATCCATTTCAACAACATCACAAACTACTTCATCTACATAATATTTGCCCATAGAAAAAGTAACACGACATTGTTGAGTAACAAGAGTTTCCGTACCTTTCTTAATCCAACCTATCTTGTACGGGGAGGGATGCTTTTCTGTTTTCAGTCCCAGCTTGGTAACTAAACTTTTCGATGCAATGTTTTCTACACTGCCACTGTCTATGATCAAATCACAGACCCTTTTATTGATGGTGCATCGTGCTCGGAAGATCTCATTCCGCTGGTCACCAAATTCCACCCTTGGTATGAGTAATAACCTCTGAATCACCAAAGACTGCCCTAATGGCACACCTTCCTCATCCTCTTGGACCTCATTGGGATCATAGGCATACGGATCTGCATCATTATACACCTCTTCGCCCTCCTGTTCACCTTCTACCTCACCCTCTTCTGCCACTACCAAATTCACTACGGCTCGCTTAGGGCAAGTACTAGATCGATGTCCTGGTTCTCTGCACCTGTAGCACTTATTCCCAGTTGGTCTAGCATAGGGGTTGGCATTCGCTACTGGCTGGGCTGCGAAACCTGCTACTGCCACTGTGGATTGGTTGACACCACTATTCTCCCTAACCGCGGGTTGTGACCGTGGTGTAAACATGGGTTGTTTACCTTTGTTGGCAATGGAACTAGAGGACTCCGAACTGCGGTTGGAAAACTTCGAACCTGTCCTGAGATGCTGAAATTCTATTTTCTTGGATAAGGTGACAGCCTCATTCAAAGTATATAGGGTTTGTAAGGATACCTGATCTCGGATGGAAACTCGTAACCCGTGTACAAATCTGGATATCCGTTGATCTTCAGTTTCCTCCAAATCATTGCGATTCGCCAACTTGTCAAACTCCTCCATGTACTCATTAACTGTCCGAGTACCCTGCCTGCAATCCTAGTACTGTCTGAACAACTCCTGCTGGTAATCGGGTGGTAAGAACCGATCTGCCATTAATCTTTTCATCCTCCTCCATAACCGTATTGGAAGCTTTCGTTCCCGAGTACGGTTTAATTGAACACGATCCCACCAGGCAGATGCTCCTCCCTTCAATTTGTAGACCACCAAACACACCTGTTTGTCTTCTGGTGTACCCATATAGTCGAAAAACTTTTCAACCTCATTGACCCAATCTAGATATTCTTCAATAGAGACATTACCATTAAAAGATGGTAACTCTATTTTCATCCGATAGTCCCTCTGCTCCTGATAATCTCGACCATTATCCCTCGCAGGACCACGATGATTTCCAAGGACTCTCTCTGCATACTCATCATCTTCACTGTCTTCTTCGTTGTAATCTTGCTGCCTGTTCCGGTTTGGACCACAATAGGGAGGGCCACGCACTCGGTTATCACGTCGCTTTTCATCAACGCGATTAGGGTTTCGGTTAAGCAAAGTGGCAAGTGCTGCTTGAATCTGGTCCAGAGTCTGTTGGGTTGAATCACAAAATTGTTGATTTTCATCACGAAAATCAAGGAACTCAGCCCTAGTGAGGACTGGGTTATTGACGTCGTCACCGCCATCATTGTTATGGTGGTCACCGTCTCGCCGGTTAGCCATCAGACCAGGGTAAAACCTGGCTCTGATACCAACTGATGTCGCGGAAGCCTGAAGAAGAGTACACACGATACTCTCTTGATAAAACAGAAACTAAACTGTTAGTTTCTGGTAGTAGGCCTCGAATCCACGAGGGGTTTCCCTGAATCCACAAGGAGATAAAACTGGAATCCACCAGAAGAAAATTTGACAAAAGTCTGTGTTTATTGATAATCAACTATCTTGCCTCTGACGGCTACAAAATATATAAATACTGAAGAAAAAACGTTTAAAACCCTAATTCGCACTAATTAAGCGATTAGGTGACAAATTACCGAATTTTTCCAAAAATGGCAAAATTGAGTTAAATGCAAAATCATAAACTACTGACCTTAAGGGTCGTCCCAAAACAGACGGGACTTTATTCTGACTTTTAAACTAAAAGTTATTAAGGAAAAATAAATAATACTATAAATAACAAAAACACTGTTATCGGGGCCTTAACGAAGGAATTTGCCTAAATTTTGGAGACGATCATGGTCATGAATCTGGATCAGAACGTCGTTTCCCTTCAACCTGCCAAATTTCATACAATTCCGACACTGTTACCCCGATGGCCCCTACTGGCACCCCTTTTGATCTTGCGTTGTGACTTCTTGCGCCCCTGCTGCTCAAGGAAGGCATGTGCTGTCTGTTCTACATCAAGCGACAAACTCACATGGGATGGGTACGTACGTGCCTGCGTGTAATCGAGAAGATAAGAAAAACAAATTCCACTAAAGGGTCTGTTTGGTTCCCGTAAAATATTTTTCGAAAAATACCTATTTTTCGGAAAAGGAAAATATTTTTAAGTGTTTAGTTGTATTATGAAAATTGTTATAGAAAATATTTTCATGTGTTTGGTTCTATTATTTTCCTATAATTTTTCACATTTTCTCATCTATTTTCTTAGCATTCAAACAAATTTTGTTACAAAAAATTTCAAAATCACAGCCAATTCATCACCAAATTCCGGCAACAAATTCCGCAATCAAAAGCCACAACCACCAAAACATCACCACCACACCACCACAACAACAACAACAATCAAATTAAATAAAAATAAAAAATAAAAAATAAAAACCTGAGAGATCGAGGAAGAGAGAGTGACAGGTCTGGGTCTGGGTTGGCGGTCGAAGGCGATGGGTCTGGTTCATGGATCGGTGAGATCGAGGAGGCGATGGGTCTAGATTCATCGGTTCGTGGGTCGAAGCAATGG
Organism: Quercus variabilis; assembly: GCA_030445155.1. Taxonomy (NCBI): domain Eukaryota; kingdom Viridiplantae; phylum Streptophyta; class Magnoliopsida; order Fagales; family Fagaceae; genus Quercus; species Quercus variabilis. The sequence continues at coordinate 35,599,630 of CP129451.1, read as the reverse complement.
GTTGCTTTGGGTTGCTCGTGTTGTTGCTCGTGGGTCTAGGTTCGTTGGTTCGTGGGTCGGTGGTTGCTCGTGGGTCTAGGTTCGTCGGTTCGTGGGTCGACAGTTGCTTGTGCTGGCTTGGTCTCTCTCGCCGGCGGTTCGTAGGGCTTGGTCGCCGGTCTAAGTCTCTCTCTCTCTCTCTCTCTCTCTCTCTTCGTGCTCTCTATTTCTTTTCCAGAAAATTTCATTTGAAGTGAAAATAAAAGGGGAAAGCAATTTTCGCTTTGACTCATGGTCAACGGAAATGAATTTTCGAAAATGCTATTTTTCATGCGCAACCAAACACCCGCATTTACGGAAAAGCATTTCTAAAAGTAATTTTCACCCAAAACAAACGCAGCCTAAAAGAATATTATTCCATCTTGCCTTTTTACTTCTCTTCCTCCGCATTGAATTCTTGAACTTCTATTCCTCTATGCATGGATTGGATTCATGTTTGCCTCCATTTTAGCACTTCTATAATTATTGGAGATTAAGCCTAGTCAAACTTGGTCACTGTTAAGATTTTTTTTAACATGGGTTTATCGGTCATTGTCAAGCTTTTATGTATTTTTATTTCTGTTTTTACATTAGAGGATAACAAAAAATTCAAAAATCGGCTGAGAATTAACAATCTGATAAGTCGCTTTAATGAGTGCGCTACATTTTACTTTACTTTTTGACTTTGAATGAATACCAACGTGATTCTCACGAAGTATCGACTTTTTGAAAATCCTATTGAAGTGCAGAAATTTACATGAAATTTATCCGCATGAAATCATTTTGGAAATTTATTTCCACTTTTCTATTCTTGTTCTTCTTTTCTTCTTTTCTTGGTGACTGTTAGGACTGTTGCGAAGAATCTGACTAGTGCAATCAGTAAATGGCTTAAGGCCACTATTTTTTTCTTACACTTTATTAAAGGTTTCATATGACGTCTTTAGATTAATTTGTGGAGCTAGTACCCAACCTGCCCTTCGTGTAAGAAAGTTTTATATGAAAGTGATAAATATATAAGGACAATAATTTATGAAACACTTTTTTCCATTATCAAAATAAACAACAATAACAACAACACCAACAAAGCCTTGGTCATTGGTCCCCAATATTTTTGGGTCAATTACAAATATATATTCTTTTCCTTCAATCTTTTTTATTCACAAATCATAGTATTTGAATTTCCAATATATATATAGACAAAATTTAAGTACAATACCTCAGGTACTGTTCCTTATATTCTCCTCTTAAAATTTAGCCATGTGGCAATTTAATTAAAATATACACTTCCATCTCATAAAAAAAATCTACATGACAAAATCTTAAGAAGAGAACTTAAGGAACAACACTTAAATACTATACTTAAGTCTTGCCCTATAATTTTTAGTTTTTAACATTTTGTTACTTCCTTAATTAACAAGCCTTTTGAATTGCTACTAATATTATTTCTCTATTATTAAAATGAAAAAAAAAAAAAAAAAAAAAAAAAAAGAATCTCAAGAATTTAAAAGGAAAAGTAAGAAAAATATTTATGTGGGGTCAAAGAATTTGGCAATCGCGACCCACTTTATATTAAGCCCAAGGCCCACACCGAGAAGGAAGAAATGTTTGAGGAAAAAATGAACAAGTTCAAGGTGCCCTGAAACATCGCCGAGGACGATCCTATCCTCAGCGAACCAAAATCACAGAAGGGAAGAGCAACATACCATCAAAGGCAGCCCCTCAGAGCATCCCAAGGAAAAGAATAGGTACAATGGACCAGCCATGGGAACACAGTGGAGGAGCAATGTAAGGAGAAGTTGTCACCTCCGCATTAAATGCCCATAACTAACGTCCTGGCCGCATTAATGAGAAAATGACCTCTGAACAATGCTACCTCGGTTACTGTAACTCACGAAATGCCAGGGAGGGTGTCTAATGGGACAGACACTCAAGAATAGGCTTGGATGATCAACAAGTGGAAGGCCAAGATCAACTAGAAGGGAGTATATAATGTAAGAAATCCTCCAGAAAAGGGAGACAGGGGAACAATCTCAAGAACTCCTATAACCATTGTTATCTAATATATAAGGGAAGAGCTCCTTGGATTGTGCCGAGGACAAATATTCTATGATAAACTCATTTCATCTCTGTTTAATTGTCACGAACACCAAATTAGTTGTTGTCCACTCACTAAGGCCTAATTCTTCAACCCACTCTCTATAAATTCATTGTATTGGGCTAACTGGATCTAAGTCCATTCATCCAAAAGAAGAAGTGCACCGATCCAGTCCCTACAATTGGTGCCGTTTGTAGGGAAGGAACTTGTGCATTAGTGAGTGCAACGATTAATCATGGTAGGATCAAGCTCCCATCAGCAAGAGTCCTTGAAGAGGGTCATCTTGGCGGTGGTGCATGCTTAATGAAAGCTTCCCCTCTATTTCCAAGAACACCCACGCAGTTGTTGTCATAACTCAGCTTTTGCTCAAGTCTACACTTCAAAGTACTGATTACGCAAGGAGGATTGCTAAATTTGGCATAGTCCTAGGGGCTTTTTGACATCAAGCATACACCCCGTATCTCTGTCAAGGGGCTGGTTCTCGTGGGTCTAGTAGCCCGGTTCGCAGAATCCCCAATGGAGAAAGAAGCCGAGAATCAAGGCATGGATGGAAAATCTGTTGGCACCATCTCCCTGCAAAAACTTCTATTCTGAATGCAATATATTGATATCCTGGAATCTTTTGATGCGGTTAAACGGAACCTTAGCCATGCCGAGTCCTTGGACGTCTTGCTTTGGGAAAATCAACACAAACTGGCAACATTCCTTGATGGTTGCACAGCCTGCGATATAGAGCACATGGTTATTTTCCTAGTTTTTTCTACATAGTTAACTTATTTAAGGTTAGCAGCCGAGTGCTACTGTCAATTTTTGTTAAAGTCAGAGTGACAATTTTTTCCTTACCATCAACAGCATCATCCCTAAGCCCCATTGGAGGGAAAAATAACGACGCACCCATCTAGGAAATAGTCATTGCAGAGAAAGAAAAGATTCATAAAGTAAAAACTGCAGCCTTTTTTTTATTAAATAAAGGAAAGGTACATCATATACAAAGCGGCTTAGGCAGGCTTGTTTTAAAGTTAACTATAAAAAGAGAAAGCCCATGGGAATGGTAGACTCACAATCTTGTTCTAGTAGTAATCGAGCCAATATGGGTGGTACCGGCAATGAGAAAGAAGAAGAGGCGGAAACACCAGATGGACCCCTTTTCCCTAACTGCTAGATGTTCTGCTATCAAGGCTGAGAAACAGGAGTCACGTTTATCCTTGTCCTTGCTGATTTGCTTGATCAACCTTGGGTCGCTTTCGCATTTATGCACACATAATATATGCCGCCAGGTGAGACCCAAACTTTGTCGCACCAAAAATCTATTGCGATTTACACCTGCCTTGGTTCTTGGCTGAAGGAGGAGGGTCCTCTTTCTTGCTCGGATGAAAGGTAGTAACATCTTTGGCCTCTGCTTCCTTTACCTCAATTGTGTCACCCTGGATCTTGGCGGCATCCTTGGTCTCTGAGGGGGGCTTGGTTTCCTTCCCCTTACCTTTATCCGCGGCCACCTCATTCCCTAGGCCATGACCACGATCTTGGCAAGACCCTTGGGAATTCCTGAAGGGTTGAGAACTTGAGATTCCTGCAGAACTCAAGGATTTTTAAATGAGGAACAACAATTCCCCAGGGTGCCTTATATAAAAGGCGAAATCTAGTGGAAATTAATCCATATGAAGTTCAAAGAAAGAGTTACAAGCGAAATAAATCTCGCCCAATTTCCAAAGAAATCATCAGCCGTTGGATCTGCGCCACTTTATAAAAATATTAATGAGGGCGCGCCTCACGTACTGAAACGTCAGGAACGTAACTTGAATAGTTAAAAGACGCCTCATAATCAAAAGCGGCGAAAAATAGGCAAGATAGAGCTACTATCACGTGTGGGGGTGAAAGGCCAGGCAGCCCACGTCCATACCTGTGTTGGGCTAAGGGCCCAGTCTGAGGAAGAACCCGGCCTCGGCAACTCTAGAGACAAACTTCCTAATGCTGAGGACAAGTTCCTTCACTCCAAGCAATAATGATAAAGTATTAGACAGAACCAAGGTCTTGCATGGCCCTCGAACTCAACCCTGTGAGGAAACTAGTTACTCCAAAAGAATCTAAGTACTAGACAGAACCAAGGTCTTGCATGGTTTTCAGACTTAAACCTATGGGGAAACTAATTACTTCAAAAGAATCTAAGTACTAGACAAAACCAAGGTCTTGCATAGTCCTCGAACTCAAACCTGTGGGGAAACTAGTGGAAGCTAGCTACTTTGAACACCTATCTAAGCGGTGAACAAGATCCAGAATGGAACCTAACGCCTGGATCACTCGCCCTACCCGTCCATGAGCATCACTTAAGGCACTTCAAGGCTTGAATTAAAAGTTGCATGTTAACATCCCTAATTGTCCGATTAATAAAGGATGGAGCACACTATTAAGGATATTCAAGTGTTAGTAAAAGCATGAAGACATAATAAATAACTAGGCATTATCCTTAAAAGAAATGAGCACATTTTATTACCAAAAGGGTCAGTTACATTAAAAAAGTTTGAGTACATAAAAAAAAAGGGGGGGGGGGGGGGACAACAATCGAAGCAAAATACGAGCAAATAAAAACATCCTATTTCTTCAATTTTGTGGCCACTTTGTCCTTAGAAGGTTGTTGAGAAGCTATATCAGAGGTTGGAGGGTCCTAGCTTGGGAGAATCGCTTCAGAGGGCGTAACAGGAAAGACCAAGTTCGACACCATTTCAACAAAAGGAGCTTGAGGGTCGGCTGGGGGCTTCGCCACCTTCTGGGGCACTTCTTGGTTGCTAGTTATCTCTTTCTCCAACACCCCAGAGTGCTCAGCCTCCTTGACAGACTGGTCAAAGGGAACAGGAACATTGCCGACCCCCTTTTGGCCTGCCTCAGCCACTTTAGAGGCAATATCAGCTTCAGGGCTAGCAGAAGAGGACTCTCGGATGGCAGGAGGGAAGTACACATTCTCCACCTTCCACAGATCGAATGAAGCCTCAACCCCAGCTTGCTTAAAGGCTTCATTCCAAGTCTAGGAACAGTAAAGCCTACATACCCCAAGTACTAGAGCCTTAAGAGTAGCCTCGGTCTTAGCCACTCCTGAGGCAAAAGCCTCCTCCTCGACCTGCTCCTTAGAGCTTTCAGCCTCTGTTCTGGCAAACTCCGCCTCTGTTTTAGCCCTCAAGGCTTTATCCCTGGCCCACTCTATGACATTCTTGGCTCCCTCTACCTCAGCCAACTTTTTCTTCAGATCAGTGATGTGCTTCTTGGCAATCTTCAACTGATCTTCAGTTTCGTGCAGGTGCCTCGTTTGGTCTTTAGCTTGTTTTTTAGCACCGGCTAGGCTTGATTCAGTGCTATCTCTGGCCTTGTCATCTTCTTTAGATCCTCCCTCGCCTTCATGAGATCGGCTTCGAATTTTTTAAGGGTCCGAGCAACATCCCAACGCTTATCATGCTCGAGATCCAAGGCCCTGCTCTGCTCGTTGGCTGTCTCTTCCAACTTGTCAGTGGCCTGGACAGCCTGCCAATTAAAACAAGCACACGTTTAGTTGGAAACCAAAAAATAAAAAATAAAAACAAAAATCAGCGAAGTTACGAGAGTTAGATATCTTACCATGCCCAAATACTTCTTAAGACTAAGGAAGACCTCCTGCCACTTCAAACTCCCATAGTCGACTATATCGTCGGGGAGTAGCAAGGCCTTCTCCAGCGCATCAGCCACGATAGTGCCTTCACCCCCTCAAAAATCCCTGATGGAAGCGTTGTCCATCAAGGGCTCCCCATGGAGCATTAGGGTAAGGAGCCAGGCTTAGGCTCGGATGGTGTGGCGATTTCTTTTTCTTGGCCTTGGTGCCTAATTTTTAATTGCTTTGAAGCTCGTCGAGCTTCATCTTCCTCCTGAGAGGAGCGAGACCTCCCCTCATCCATTGGATCCTTGCCTTTGGAAGCCCTTTTTCTTTTTGGGTCGACAGGCTCAGACTGAGGAGGATGAGTCGACTGAGGAGGAGAAGGAAGTTCGAATTGCGTGGAAGATGACCTGGTCTAAGCAGGCTGAAGCATAGATGGAGGAGGAGGAAGCTTGGATTGTGGCTTCCTCGGTGCGTCCTTCCCCGGTTGGCCCTCAATCAGATCAAGCAGGCTGGTTGGAGGCTTTCTCTTAAAACCCATCTCGGCCTGAGAGCAAGTTCCTGTTGACGAAAGATCCGCTTCAGTCAAATTAAGGTCGCCCAAGTCGCCAGAAGGATCCTTAGACGGATTGACTTGTTCAAAAACATTAAATTTGTCCTCAGACGGACCCAGATCAGCAATCTCCTCTTCTCTTTCTACTCTACTTCCCTCAGCCTCTGTAGCTTGATGAGATGAAGAAGGACCTGCCAACGGAATGCCTTTGGGAACAGGAGATCCTTCAGGAATCAAGAACCGTGCTCTACTACGGTGATTCTGTGAAGCCAAGGATCTTTGGCTCTAATCACGTACTTCGAAGCCGAGAATGATTTTTGGAGGGGATCATGCCCGAGGATCTTGTGAGCAGCTCTGATTTGGTTGTCAGCTTCATTCACAAAAACCTCTGCCCTAAGGATTGTTTCGAGATCTTCTCAGTTGACCAAGTGAAAGTGTCGTTCAAAGGCGTGTGGATCTGTAAAAAAGAAAAGCACATTCATATTAGCAACCAAACAATACAAATTGTGATGACACGAAAGATCAACCCTCTCCTACTTTAAATACCCCACCTGGTGCCCCCTCCTCCATCAGACAATGCAGGCCGTAGTGCCACTCCCCAGACACGATGAGAAAGTCCTTAGTTAATCCCTTGCTGGACTCGGGGAAGCACATAATAAGTCGAACTTTATCATCCCTTATCTTCATATAGTAGGATTTACCCTTTAAATGTTGGAGGTTATAACTCCAGTTTAGATCATTATGAGTTAACCTTACTCCATCTTCTCGTTTAAGGCGTCCACGCAACCTAAGATCCTGAACACATTGGTAGCATACTGGGTGGGAGCTAATCTAAAATGCCTAAAGTAGTCCCTCATCACCGGCCCCATAGGGATTCTCCTGCCACCTTCAAGGAAAGCGATTATGGGAATCACTACTTCACCCTCCTTCCTCCTAATATGCCACTCCCCTTTTTCATAGTACCTCAAACCTACGTTACTGGGTATCCTATAATCGGTAATGAATTTCTCCATTGTCTCTTCAGACTCAACCAACTTCTTAAATCTACCCATCCCTAGGAATGGCTAAAAGACTCAGGAAAATGGACGAAAGGAAGAGAGAAAACGCGAATTAGAGGGAGAAGAACACTTACAGAAATGAGGAAAAGGTCCTCGAAAAGGCTTTTTATGCTGAAAAGAGACGTAAGTTTGGTTAAAGACTTGACCGAATTCAGGGTATGTGCACAAGAACTCTTGAATGTGAAAGTAAAGAAGCAAATCGGTTCAAATGGGTATTTGTACCCCTAATTAAAGAGGACTATGTTAGTTTCCCGCCCATAAAAGCGAAACCCCGCCCCCCCTGCCATTAGATTACCATCACACCGTTGAACGTGGGAAGCATAGAGCAGCCAGAATTTAACGAAGGCGCGCTCCGTATATTGAAATGCCAGAAACGTGTCCTGGACAAGTGAAGAGACCCTGGCATTGACAGAGGACAAGACTGGACAAGCCATGACAAATGTCCGAGGACATCAAAATCCTCCTCCTCGTCTGAGGAGCCGGACAGCAGGATTTTGAGGGATTATTGTGGGGTCAAAGAATTTGACAACTGCATCCCACTTTATATTAAGCCCAAGACCCATGCCAAGGAGAAAGAAATGTCCAAGGACAAAAGGAACAAGTTCAAGGTGCCCTGAAATATCGCCGAGGACGATCCTATTCTCTGCAAACCAAGATCACAAAAGGGAAAAGCAGCATACCATCAAAGGCAGCCCCCTAGAGCATCCTAAGGAAAAGGACAGGTACAATGGACCAGCCATGGGAACACGGTGGAGGGGCAATATAAGGAGAAACTGTCACCTCCGCATTAAATGCCCACAACTAACGTTCTGGTCGTATTAATGAGAAAATGACTTCTGAACAACGCTACCTCGGTTACCGCAACTCATGAAATACCAGGGAGGGTGTTTGATGGGACAGACACTCAAGTATAGGCTTGGATGATCAACAATTGGAAGGCCAAAATCAACTGGAAAGGGATATATAATATAAGAAATCCTCTAGAAAAGGGGGACAAAGGAACAATCTCAAGAACTTTTATAACCATTATTATCCAATATATAAGGGAAGAGCTCCTCCGATTGTGCCGAGGATAAATATTCTATGATAAACTCATTTCATCTCTATTTAATTGTCATGAACACCATATTAGTTGCTGTCCACTCACTAAGGCCTAGTTCTTCAATTCACTCTCTATAAATTCATTGTATTGGGTTAACTGGATCTGAGTCCATTCATCCAAAAGAAGAAGTGCATGGATCCAGTCCCTATAATTTATTTATAAATACGATTTACATAAATTTTATTATGCATCATCGAAATATGTTAAAAATCGGCAATTATTGACAAAAATAAAGCTCTCAAAATCCAAACTTTCTCTACCTAATATCTTCTAAAACACAAAATATTTTTCTTTACAAATATTAAATCAATGAAAAGTATTAAAAAAAATTGAAAAGAACAATTTGAAATCTAACAAAACTACAATTCAAAACCGAAAAGAAAAAATAAAGTCACAAAAAAATATAAACTTTTTTCTTTATAATATCTAAAACACAGAATTGTATCGAAAACGAAAAATAAAAAATAAAGTCACAACAAAATTTAAACTTTTTATTTTTAATATCTAAAACGCAGAATTGTATATTAAAATTTATCAATCGAAGAAAAAAAAAAAGAAGATTCAAGCACATTTAGAATCTAAAACCCTAAAAATCACAATTTATAACCAAAAAAAAAAGTTGTAGAATTTTATTTTTGATGATGTTGACTGTCACATCCATGGCCAAAGACCCTTTATTTTGTGATATATATTCCAACTTTCAAAGAATACGAACGTGATTCTCACAATAGCAATAGGAAACCGGATATGGATAGCTAATTCTTTCTACAATATTAATAAATAATTCACAAATGGCATCTGGTTGATTGCAAGGCTTGTCATATTAGAGGGTACGAAGTTGAAAATTAAAATATATTCTGACAGTGGCCGAGTAGATTTTTTAGCGAAGACAATTCTCTTGATTTTTTAGGTGGTCTCATTTATAGAAGTTATGGTCATTTGATTTTTTAGTGAAGACAATTAATTCCTTACTGGCGACTTGCAAAGACGGGGAACCACCCATGCAAATGCAATGAGAACCAAATTAATGTTGGAGAAAAATCGTAATCCCCTTAATAATGTCTATGTGTGAATTAAAATATATAACTATCAAGTAATAGCAATATTATTGAAAAAAAAAAAATTCAGCAAGCACCACATAAACACAATCACACAAGAATATCAAATTTTACGTGAAAAACCCTTTAGTGTAGAGGGAAAAATCACGGGGCAGCTCCGAAAAATATTCACTATAAAATAGAGATTACAACTATCAAGTTTATGCTAAACTTAAGTCACCATAAATTGGATACACAATAAATAAATCTCAAGGAGTAAATACAATTTCATCACAAAGCTAGTAGTAAAATCTTCCTTTGAATACTCTAACTATCCATGGTTATAGCACTCAAAAACTCTATGAGAACTCCACTAATTTATCTTCCTTGTGTGTAACTTGAGCAAAGAAAAATGTCTTTTTTTTTTCACTCTCTCACACTCTCACTTTGTTTCTCTCTATTTCTTCACACGGACTGCACCTCAAATGGCTGATGGTCTCTCCTTTTGTGTTTCTTGCTCACTCTAGAACTCACACACAAAATAGCCAAATGCTCTCTATGCTTCAGCTACTCCCAAGGCCGAATGGCCTTTGCTTCTTTTTTTTTTCTTTTTCTTCAACGTGTCCCACACGCCATGCAACACTTCTCAATAAGAAAAGTCAGACCATACTTTGCTCACTTCTCAATAAATAAATAAAACTTGCTTTGAAGACTTTTGGAGGCCAGCTGTTAATGAGCTTTAACAGGGCATGTGGGCAGGACCGACACGGTGCTTTGCACCCAACAATTAACTCACCTGGGTTTCTTCTTATAAACTTCAAGTCAAGATCCTGTTACTGTCTATTACAAATATTGTGCATCTGTATTTGCTCTCTCGAAGATTTTTAGAGTTACCATTACAAAAAATCTAATATCACAAATAAATACACAACTCTTACCACAACTGTGATGTAGAACACAATTTATTTAAATTTTGTAATTTTTTTAATTACAATTTTTTTATGTAATTTATATAATTTTAGGTTTAGGTAATTTATTTCATTATTTTTGGGTGCATTTAATGCTTTTTAGGCCAAATTTGGTTCTTGTTATGGTTAGGTATCAATTAGAGATTTAGATCTTTTAGATTTCTTAAGGTACTCTACCAATAGATTTTCTTAAATTCTAATCACTCTTTTATGATATAAAAGTCTAGATTTTGTTATGTTAGCATTCCACTAACAATACTCTTAAAATAATAAAATAATGTTGCAAACAAAACAATTAAAATTATTGTTAGTAGAATGATGACATAATAAAATTCAGACCATTAAATCATTAAAGAATTATTAAGATTTAAGAAAATCTATTTGGGAGAGTACCCTAGAAAATCTAAAGGATTTGAATCCATCAATTAGAAGTTATTGTAGAATATATTTTCTTGTCTGTCAAGTTTTACGAAACCCTTAAATAGGTTCCTAAGTTTGTAAACGTTTTTCATAGTATATTATCAATAAAAATTTAGACTTTTGTCTATTGTTTTCACTAGTGGATTACAGGCCAATCACCTTGTAAATTCAAGAAACTCCTCATGGATTTGAGGTTTACTACTCAGAAACTAACAATTTAGTTTCTATCCATCAAAAAGAACATCGTGTCTCTTTTCTTCAAACTTCCACAACATCAAACTGTCTTCGACTCTCCGTGGTAAATTATGAGTGGTAGACAAAAAGTTGTGGGTTCATATAAAAGTAACATACAATCAATCATAGTTTGTTACGTAAAAGATTTGTGGTAAAAGTAGTGATTTTTTTTTTTTATGGTATTAGAATTACTATGGTCATTAAAGCGGCTTCTTTTCTATTGCATGGATCCTATTGCATAAACTGACTCGTCAGTCAGTCAATACAGGCTTCCGAATTATTAATCAAAAGAACCTAAATAAAGAAAAAAGAAAGAAAAGAGGATGGTTTACCCAAGGTTTACCACATAGATTATCTATTCAACCACATATCAAAGTAGAACCATCAAGGGGAACTAGATTTCTTTACTCGTTGGATTCATGCTAGCCTTCATTCTTGCATTTTTGTGATTATTGGAAATTACGAGCGGGATAAGTTGGTCCTTTCCTATTGAAGAAATTGAACAGTGGTTTGTAGTAAATGGGAAAGAATACGAAATTGATAATTTTTTACTTGAAGTTTGTAATGGCTAACCCAAGTTTGGGGCAAGGTGTGTTTGGTCAAGATTAAATTGATTGAGAGTGATGTCGAAAATCATATGATCAAGATGGTTGGAAATACTATGAAAGATTTAATTAATGTTAAATATGATGGTGACTCCATAAACCATAATTCCAAGATTCAATTGACTTATTCAATTAACGTGTAATTTAATGCCTTTCTCTCTTCCATTCCTTCTCTTTGTCTCTAAGGATTACACACTTCCCTAATACAGTAATTATTTAGTCAAAATCTTATCTAATCTACATTCTAGAAAAAGAAAAAGAAAAAAAAAAAAAAAAAAAAAAAACCATCTCTAATCCCTAAAAGTAGATTTAACATTAATCTTTTCAATTCTACCCTTGGTTTTTTGGGTCGGTCTCACTGAGTAAAAACACTCGCACTTTTGAGCAAGAAAAGCTACCATGGATGTTTATCTTTTGACAAAATTGCAGAGGTAATGGCATAAACACTCCGCTAATCTACGTAAGGTTAGGACTGTTCAAGATATGATTATGTGAAGTACATCCCTAGGAGGTTGGTTTGGTTCTGTTTAAGTCTTTGTTTGTTTCATGGGAAAGTCTGCTATATTTTTTTTTCCTTGGATTTATCAATTATGAAAAGATAATTTTTGTTATATAAGACTTGTGTGACTATGACCCTGTGAGTAACGAACATTTTCTATCCACTACTGATTGCATGGACACGACATAACCTTTCATCAACTATTCAATTGCACGATTCAGCAAGTTATGAAATTAGGTGTAAAAATGGGCATATCCATGGGCCGACGAGAAGGTTATTTTTTGAATTGTCATTGTAGGACTCTAGTAGCATAGACTGGCTCTTAGACCTAGGAAAAAAAAAAGAAGAAAACAAAAAAAGAAAAAAAACAACAAGAATTGTTATCCAATGTTTATCATAGTATATATTTTCTTGCGGTTAGAGTTGCCTCATATTTGTTTCTAGGTCAATGAATTATTTATTGACATCAAGGGTATTTTGGGGATTTCCACTGGGTAGGGTACGCTATATATAAACATTGTTATAATCCTAATTTCTCATATAGCAAACAGAAGCAGCTCTCTCCTTGGCTCCTTTGGATGCAGGCACATGAAAGAACCACATAAAATCTATCCATTGTATTCCTTTTTAATCTTGCTTAGTCTGATTTTTCAAAACAGTTGCAATATATATCTGATGTAGAACATAGAGCTCAAATTTTTATCATAATTCAAATAGTAAGAAGTTTGAAAAGTAAAAAGGCACTAGTAGAATTATCTAAGCCAACTGTAGAATCAAATGAAATTTGGTGACCTAAAGAGAATCTCCATGAGAATCAAAATTTATTGCCTAATGGTGGTGACCTACTTCACTATATAGACAAATCCCTTCATTTAGATCTATCTTTTATTAAATTTGCTATGTATGATTATTTATTTCTTTCTTTATTTTGTTATAGTTCTCAAATTAAAAGTCATAATAAGGTCTCGATTACTAGAAGGTTCAATTAGTAGGTCGTGGGGTTCGGGGTTACAAAAACAACAGAGGTGTTAGCAGTGGATGATTGGAATGGAAAAGAACGTGGTAGTTAGAGGTATTGAGTGTGCGATTATAATGTGGGTCGAAAGAGGATAACATCATATTGGTGTAATTTAGAATGGATAGTGCAAGTAGAAAGTCTTTCATTATGTTTTTGTGAGAGAGGGTTGCGTGTGTTGGGAGAAGATAGCAAGAGTTTTTAGTAATTGTTTTCCCTACAAATTTTTCATTATTATTGTTGAATCTTATGTGAGTAAGTCGAACAAGTATGAAATCTTCGAGTCAAGCATCAAACATATAGATCAGCCTTTGCAACCTCCGCGATTGCATTAGAAAAGTGGTGAAGACTTAAATTTCATATTACAAAATACAGTTTACAGATTGTTAAGGGTCATTTTTGTAAAACAGGCCCAACTCAGCAAAGCCGGCAGCAAATAGAAGTGACAAGCATAGAATAAAACCATTAAGCCCAAGCGACAGGAATAATGGATCATAGGCCCATAACATGAATAAATAGGTTTAGAGGAAGCAAATGGGCCCAAAGGGCCTGAAAAGAGAGAAATGGCACCCATGGGCAGTATATGGTATGGAAAAGTGAGAATGGGCCGCGGCAGGCCCAAGGCAATGTAAACAAAAAAAGTAGGGGTTGATGGCAAGCCCATGAACCCCAAGGATGAGAATAAGGAAATTGGACCGGGGAAACCCAATTAAGTTAGTAAAAGCCCATGGGAATGCAGAGTTAGTAAATGGGCCGAGGAAGTCCAAAGGAAGTAAATGGGCTGCAGGCCCAAGGGAAAAAGAAATAGACACTAGAGCCCATAAGTAAGAACACCAGTGGCCATATTAAGCCACTAGGGGAAAGAATGGAACGACAGGCTTGAGTAAATAGCCATGGTAGGAAATGCCAAGTGATGTGGTAGGAAGCCAGGGTAATTAAGAAGTGGGCTTAAAGAAATAAGAAGCCTAGTACCACGTAAAGTCCAGCCCCTAGAGGGAACAGTGAATTATGCAAACGGCCCACGTAAAAGAATAGAGAAGCGTGACAGACTGTACAAATAAAGTTTCCTGCTGGGATGACAGACCGCCCAAAAGAGGCAACATTTAGGGGGGGAACTGTTGGATGCATGCCATGGAGAGAGAGAAAAAGCATTTATGCCATGACAAGAGAGGATGGCACAACGGACTAACAAACAACACAAACCTACCTTTGTTTGGCGAGGATAAGTGGTACACAGACGAGCCTCTAGGTGGTCGACAAGTACACCCAGACCAGACAAAGGCGGTTAAGGGGTAAAGTAGTAAAATTCGGTCACGGCAGGCCCTATAAAAGGACCCTTGTCGTGCCCTGCAAAGAGGATCGAAAAAACAAAGGAATCATGAAGTAAAAAGGAAAACAAAAGAAAGAAGAAAAGATAAGAGAGAAAACAGAAAACAAAGAGAAAAAGTATAATGGGCATGCACCAATAGGTCGGTTCCCTTCTCTCCCCCTCAAAATCTCACTCTCTTGAAGACGATTAAACAATAGCGATTCCTTTGGGCATTAATCATTTAGGTCCGATTCCCTCAAAGTCATTAATCCCCACAGCAAGATATTTTTCTGGGAGATTAGTTTCATTGAGAGGAAGCGTTCTTCCTCTCTGGTCTTTCCCACTATGGACTCAAACTTAACTTGATATTATTTCTTTGATTAATACACATTGTCATTTAATCTTTCACTTCTTTTGTAAAGCCATTGTCATTATTGTGATTGTCATAAAAAATAGAGGTTACTTGGTTATTTTTCCATCAAGGAAAGACCATTATATTCTATTTTCTTTTGTTATTATATCTACTTGCCGTGACTTATAAAAAAATAGCTCTGCCAGCCATAAGTACTCTCTTAGCAAATGAGGCCAAGTTTGTGAACAAGCCAGCCCAAAGTGAGTTGCAGTTAGGCCGGTCTCAACTCTCCTACTCAGAATACCCGGGCCCATCACCGCAGGAGGCAGCCCAGCCTAAAGCATAACACAAAAAAGGCCCCTACATAGATCATAAAGAACAACAATTACAACTTACAAATAGGATTATTAAGCTACTGTTATTGTAATACACAACTTTTTCTTTTGTAGAAGCTCATCAAACATTATCTTTCTCAACCAGAATACAAGGACTTTCTAAATGGGTTTCACTCTCTCCAACCATATAAGTTTCTTCGTTTCTTAGCTGCCATACTGAAACTGCATGTAAGGGGTTCATTATTGGTTTCTTGTGACAAAGAAATTCTTGAGACACTGATTTCATTGTCGGCCTAGACTTTGGTTCAGCACGTAAGCAAGCAAATGAAATTGCAGCAACAAGAAAAACATCCTGTGCAACCAAACAATTTGGAGGTGGGAGACGCTTGTCTAATATTTCATTTAGCATCACACTTTGAGATGAAGATAATGATGTCAAGAGTTCACCTGGATGCCTTCCCATTAATATTTCTAATGCCACCACTCCAAAACTATAAACATCACTTTTTTCAGTCACCTTCATAGTATAGGCCAATTCTGCAAATATTGGACAAAAAATAGGTATGAAAAAATTAATATCTTTCTTTTAACTTTAATCTCTTTTTTTTTTTTTTTTTTGGGACGTTTGGACAAAAATTGCTAGTGTATAAAACTTCCATCATAAAAGTTTTTTTTTTTTTTTTTTTTTTTTTTTGAGATCCAAACAATAAAAAATTTCATTAATATGGCAAACAAATACATACAAAAAGTGGGCCCAGGGAGGTGCCCAAATATGGATTGGCTACAGTATATTATATAAACATACACATGCAAGCACAATGAAAACAATGTAGAAGACTAGGGGGGTGTTTGGTGAGTGTTTCTAAACAACAATTTTCAGTTTTTAAACAACATTTCACGTATTTTCACACACTTTTTCATCCATACGTATTTCCACAAAAGTTTTTAAACAACAATTTTCAGTTTTCAAGCACATGTACCAAACGAGCCCTAGTTTTGTCCCTATGTGTCCATGAGCCGCTGGTACTCTCCAAGCAATCCACACGCCATGTCTGCAATCACCTTTGGGTGAGTTTGGTAGTGTTGGAAGTAAAATTTGTTTCTCGCAGTCCATATCACCCATGCTGTGATTGCCATTTCTCCAACTCCTGTTGACTGAGCTTCCTCTGCGTTTGCCGAAATAAGAGAAAGAAGTCGCTGGCCACGTTGCTACACTTTTGAGTTTGGCCACTAAACAAAGCCCACACATTTTGAGCAAAAGGGCATTCCTATATGATATGGTGCATAGTCTCAGTTTGTTGAAGGCATAAGTCGCACCGTGTGTCCACATTCACTCAGCGTTGATGCAAGTAATGACTATATAAAAGTAATTGTTTCTAACTAGAATGACTATATAGAAAGCTCTACACGCAACTAAACATTTAAAATAATATCTAGGACAATTACAAAAACAATATATAACTCACCTGGAGCAATATAACCATAAGTCCCAGCAATTAAAGTTTGATTGGAGGTATCTGAATCAAGAAGTCTAGCCGTGCCAAAATCTGACACAAATGCCTCCAACTCAGAGTTTAATAGAATATTATTGCTTGTTACATCTCGATGAACAATTACTGGGACACCTTCATGATGCATATAAGATAATGCATGTGCTATACTTTTGATTATGTTCACCCTCTTCATCCAATCCAATTCTATAGCCTCAGCGTTGTTGCGTAGGACACAAAATAGACTTCCCCTTTCCATATACTCATAGACCAAAAACATGCATCTTTTGTGCAAACAATAACCATGCAGTTTCACAATATTCCGATGTCGGATTTCCGTTAAAATTTTGACCTCATTTCTGAAACTCCTATCAAAATTTGGGTCCTCAGCCTCTAAGCGATGAAGTTTCTTTAAGGCAACGACTTTACCATTAGGTAACTGTGCTTTGTAAACACTACCATAACCACCTGTTCCAATACAGTATCTAATATCAAAGTCGTTTGTTGCTTCAATGATGTCTTCATATGCAATTTTTCCATCATAATTCCATATCGAGAACAAATCCCCGTTCTTTGTTTCCCTTGACTCAAATGACATTTTCCTAACTCTACATTGAGAGCGGAAAAAATACCCAAGAAGTAAAAACATATTGAAAGCAGTTAAGGAAACAAAAAATTCTATTAGATGGACAATGGATCTATTGTTGCTTGGGGAAGATGGCAAGCAAGGAGGGAAGCCTTCAACATCACCGCATAAATCTTTGTTGCCAATGAAGATTGAAGGTGTATGATAGTAGCCATCTGGGATCCGACCATGGAAAGAATTGTGGGAAAAGTTCACCTCATTTATTGAAGCTAAAAGATCCGGAATATTTCCAGTAAGATTATTGCATCTAAGATCCAAGAACTTTAAAGTTTGTGAATCCCCTAGTTTAGAAGGAATTTCCCCACTGATAGTATTATAACTTAGGTCAATAAAATTTAAAAGCGGAAGGTCACTAATTTGAGATGGAATGCTTCCAGTTAAATAGTTATGGCTCAATAACAATTCACTCAACCACTTGCAATTAGCCATTTCTTTGGGGATAGAGCCACTAATTTGGTTCTCACTAAGGGACAAAGTTTGCAAGCTAGTTAAATGACATATAGTCAAAGGGATTGGACCAACAATATTGTTACTATTGAGATGCAAGTCTTTCAAATTCTTCATGTTTCCTATTTCAGGAGGAATGGAACCATTGACTTGATTCGAATCAAGAAACAAAGAGATCAAATTGGTTAGATGACCAAGAGATGAAGGGAGGGGGCCAATAAGCTTGGTATTATTGATGTATAGGTACCTCAAATTTTTCATGTTGCCTATTTCTAATGGAATTTGACCATTGATTTGATTCATAGAAAGAGACAAAGAAACCAAATTGGTTAGATGACCTATAGACAAAGGGATTGGACTGTTGAGATTGTTTTCTTGTATGTCCAATTTCAACAAATTCTTTAGCAATCCAATTTCTGGCACTATAGAACCATTGATTTTATTAAAAGACAAATCCAAGATGGAAAGATTGGTTAAAAGGCCAAGAGCAGAAGGGATTGCTCCAGTAAGTTCGTTATGACTCAATCTTAATTCTAGAAGATTCTCTAAATTACCTAATCCTTTGGGTATGGAACCACTGACTAGATTAGAGGAAATGTGAAATACCTGTAATCTAGTGAGGTTTGCAAGTGAAAGAGGTAACTCACCGATGAGTTGATTACCATGCACACTAAAATGGGTGAGATTGGTTAAAAGACCTAGAGCTATGGGGATTGATCCATTAAAATAATTTTCACTCAGATCTAATTCAAGAAGATTTGTTAAATTTCCCAATTCTTTGGGAATCGAACCACTGATAGAATTTGAAGAAATGTCAAATTTCACTAATCGAGTGAGGTTTCCAAATGAAGGAGGCAACTTACCTGTGAGAGAATTAAGGGACAGATCAAGGTGGGTGAGCTTTGAAAGGGTGCCTATCTCAACTGAAATGCTCCCTGTAAGCCAATTACGAGAAAGATTAAGACGGACTAAATTTGGGAAGGAAGAGATGTTGAGTTTACTGATCGCATCTCTGTAATAGAGCGTACCCCCCCTGTCAATCTCGATGACGCTTCCACCAGCATTGCATATGATTCCATAATACTCACAATGATTTAAGAATGAATCGGTGGAGTGATCACCCCACCACCCACTCTCCAGGAGAGCCTTCATTTCTAGTTCAAGAGCTGATGAATTAGATGCTGCCACAGAGCCAGCTGCAATAACCATAGTTGCGGAGTGCATCAAGACATAAAGAACCCATAATGCTATTATCAGAATGGAAATGGAAACAGAGGGAGCCATGTTAGAGTTTATGATTGATTGATGATTGCGTTGCAAAGGACAAATGTTTGATTATTATATATTCGTCACTCAACACACTTTAATCATTGAAATAAAGTCCTTAACCAACCCAAGACTGGAAGTCAATTTAACGAATGTGCTACTTTTTTCTTTTCCTCCCCCTTTTTTATTTTTTATTATTTTTCTTTTAGCTTTTCTATTTTTTACTTTGAATGAATACCAACGTGATTATCACGAAGCATTGTCTTTTTGAACCCTGTTGAAGTGCAAAAATTTACATGAATCTACCGGCATGATTTCCACAAAATTATCTACAATTCATATGAAAAAAAGAAGTACATATTTATAATACTATCAGAACATTCAATTATTTTTCTTTAGATTAGTGGAATCAGTAAATGATGTAATGATCCTGATTTATTTCTGACACTTCATTAAAGGTTTCCTTCACTTTTAGTTTTAGAGCTGATGATTTTTGGGAGGTGCAAAGCACCGTGTGGGTCCAGCCCACATGCCTTGTCTAAATGAGCTTGACTTCAAAAGTCTTCAAGGAAGCCATGTCTCTTAACGACATATCTCTTAACGAGACTTGACTAAAGCATGTTGAACATGCTGAAGGAACAGTTGAAGTGCAGAAATTTACATGAATCTACCGGCATGATTTCCACGAAATCATCTTGGAAATTTCGTTTTGAATAGAAACTCATATTGCAATTGTGCCCTTGTTAGATTACTGATAGTGGAATTGCTGGAAAGTTTGCAAATTTTTTTTCTTTTTTTAAGAATCTGAATAGTGTAATCGGCAAATGATTTAATAGCTACTGTTTATTTCTCAACTTTATCAAAGGTTTTATATGGGAGGAAGTTATTGAGTACTTCTAGAGTACCATAAATATGTATTCTTTCTTCTCATATAATTATAAATCTCACTAATTAAATTTATGGTGAGATTTATAGTTCTTATGGGAAAAAAAAAATACATATTTATAGTACTATCAAAACATTCAATTATTTTTCCTTAGATTAGTGGAATCAGTAAATGATGTAATCATCCTGATTTATTTCTAACACTTCATTAAAGGTTTCCTTCGCTTTTAGTTTTAGAGCTAATGATTTTTTGGAGGTGCAAAGCACCGTCTGGTTCAGCCCACATGTCTTGTCAACCCTCATTTATGAGCTTGCCTTCAAAAGTCTTCAAGTAAGACATGTCTCTTAATGACACTTGACTAAAGCGTGTTGAACATGTTGAAGGAATAGTACGTTGGGACCAAAAGGGGCTTAGTCCCCCCAAAATATTTGGAAAAAAATTAGTGTGTATATATATATATATATATATATATATATAGAGAGAGAGAGAGAGAGAGAGAGAGAGAGAGAGAGAGAGAGTTATTTTAATAAAAAAATAATATATTCACAATATTTTTATAACAAATTTTAAGTGACAAATTATTATTAAGTTGTAGATTAAAATTATAACTAGTAACAACTTACCACTTAAAATTTATTGTGAAATTATTGTAAAAATATTATGGACGTAGCACTTAAATTATTCTCCTTCACTAGATAACCACGTGTGGTTAAAATACTTCCTGCAAAAGCAGGTGTGTACCTGTGTAGGCTACTCCCACTTTACTTTTTTACATATATTTAACAACTTGCCATCTAGATTTTGTTGTAAAAATTTTGTGAAAGTATTGTGCCAATAGCACTACACTTATAGTATTTAATTTTATTTAAAAAAAAATGTTCCAAATTTTTGCTCATTTGTTAAAATTATAAATTAAAAAAAAATTTTAAAAAAAAAAAAAAAAACCCTTTTCTCTAGGACTTTGGCTTACTTTGTTGTTGACAATGGAATGAAATTGTTTTTCCCTATACTTTTCTTCTTCATAAGCAAAAAATTACACTACCATTACAACCAAGAGATCTCTATCTACAAATGTAATTCTCCTCTCATTCTCCTTATCTCTCTTTCACTTCTATATTTTCTTAGTTTTTCTCTTCATTTGACCAAGTAGTTTGATAAATGCATTTACTGTTGATTAGTATCAGTTTCATATACCAGGAACCACTTCAACCGTGGCAATTCCAAGATATTTTTCTAGGAGAGTTACCAATGACAGAACTAGAAATTTGTCATTGAGGCAAGTAAAAAATAAAATGATAATTTTTTTTCTTCTATATATACAACTTCCATATTATATACAATAATCTAAAATATAATATAACTATATTGTACGATATTAATAGTCTAAAAAATTTATTAATAGTTTGAAGAATGTTAAGATAACAACCATTAAATTCATAAAAAAATATAATTAAATAATTAATACCACATTTTTTTTTTCAAATTAATAGCAACTTATTATATTTATATGTAATTTCAATTAAATAAAAATATATGATAGAGAAGAATAGTAACACACCCAGGAGTAGGACTAGGAGTAAATGTGAAATTAAGAAAAAAAATATTAACTAATATAAGTTTTTTCTTTTGAAGTGTATGGCTTTTTAATCATATATGTGGTTGCTTTCTTAGAATTTAAGCAAGTACTAAAAGACTTCTTGGACTTGGAAATCTATAGAGAAAAGAGAAAACATTAGGTCAGGCTTGGCGTAAAACACTGGTTTTACGCCAGCCAATAGATGTTTGCCACATCAGGCCTATCACTTAAAGAAACAGAGTGACTTAAAAAATAAAAAATAAAAAGTTCATGCCACAGCCTCTGCTTCCTTAACGCCGTTCACCTCTGCTTACTCTGCTTCCTTCACACCAAACCTCCACCACCGCCACACAAATTGCTGGGGCAAAACGATTTCAAAGAAGAAAGAGTTCTCGCCGTGCCCTCTGCATCCTCCTCTGGGGTTGTGAAATGGGTCAATTTTCTTTGTGAGTGAAAATTGTGAAATGGGTTTGTGTGTGGTGTGGGTGAAATTTTGAAGGCTTTGTGTAGCTGTGTTGGTGTCGTGTCTCTGTGTGTATTGTGAATGTGTATAGGTGATGTATAAACAGATTTTGTCAATTTTCTTTCGCTCTGCTTTTCTTTCATGTTCCTGTTTGGCTGAAAATGGAATACAAAAATTAAATTTTGAGAATCTAAGTCAGATCAGAAGAAATAATTGATGAGAAAATGAAACAAAGGGGGTGAGGAATCTCTCTGTAGTGTCTGGTTTGGTCTTTGAATGTTGAATAATGAGATCCTTGCTGTTTTTGCTGCTCTCTTTTTTGCTTCCATTCTCTTTCTGAGATTTTTTGTGGGTTTTCTTTCTTTTGGGTTTTTTTTTTTTTTGCTAAGTTTTGGGTGAATTTTTTTGGGTGTATGAATATCTGGTGTTTTGCTTGCTGGGTTTGCTAATGTTATGTTTGGTTAGGACGTGTGAGAGGAATTTTTGTGGGGGGAGTTAAGGTTATGTTTGTTTTACTAATTTTTGTGAATAATAAGGAAAAAGTAATTTTAGGTTCGGGCAAGCAAAGTACAGCACAACCCAGGAAGAAGTAGAGGGCACGTCAAGAAGGAAGCAGAGGCTATGAGCATGGCTTTTTTTTTTTTTTAAGCCATTCTGTTTCTTTAAGTAATGAGCTTGACGTGGCAAACACCTATTGGCTAGCATAAAACACTGGTTTTACGCCAAGCCTGACCTAATGTTTTCTCATTAGAAAATATGCTTCAAAGGGAACCAAGGCCACAATAAACAATGGAAGTCTGCAAGGATTAAGGATATTATAAATAAAGCTATGAGTTAAAAACTATAGAAGATTTGTCCAGTGTAAATGCAACTTTGAATTTTTGTTTTTTTTGTTTTTTCTTTCGTCCTAATGCAACTGAGGTGAAACATTGTCACATGGCACTGAAGTTGGATGACTATTTCAACAGCAGCATCTAGCACATTTTGCTAGAATATTCGCATGGGAGTAATTCTGTTTGTTAACTCTTAAAAATCTCACATTGGATAATTACCACAAGAAAGAGTGGATGATAAAAATTTAATTTTGTCACACTGGAACCAAGGATACAATAACACAATGGAATCAAGAGACTTTATTACAAAGTCCTTGTAAAAGTAAGATGGATGGTGGTATTGATTGCTTATATAGTGTTATGTTCATTCAAGAATAGAATTCACTTAGGTATTGTCAATTGGGGACCTTTGATGAGTTCAATAAAAAGTTGACTTGCTCTTAGAAAGTTAAGAGAAGTCTACTCAGTCTACTTAAGTGAATTCTCTAAAATATCAAATCAACTTAAGAGTGTAACTTTTTATTTAGTCTGGCCAAATTAAAAAATCGCATAATCTAAAGAAGTCCTTCAAAAACTAAAAGAAGAAGAAATAAACAAAATTTCATAAATAATTAACAAACTAAAGCTAATGTTTGACTATAAGTCACGGGCAACCTGTGAAATTATTGAACTCATTACCACCACCGTCCATCTTACTTTGACAAGGACTTTGTAATAAAGTCACTTGGGATTAAGAATAGACTAATGGCCGTATTGACTGGAGTCAGTCTATGCAAAAAAGCTTCAGAGAAGTCATGGTCCTTTGATATTTCAGTGAAAACAATTCCTTAATGGCGACTTGCAAAAAAGGGAAGCCACCCATGCAATTGCAAAGAAGGGGACCAAACTCACCTAACCCCAATTATGCGAAAATTATGCCGGGTACACCATATAACTGCTCCCAATTATAGGTTAGCTCTTAGAAACTTCAAGTCATGACCCTATTACTGTCAAAGAAATAAATATTGTGCGTTTGTATATGATATGTCAAAGAAATAAATATTGCACGCCTATATTTGATATGTCGAGGATTTTTTTATTATTATTCATGGTGCATCATTTCCTAATCAAGGCAGCTACATTTCTATTGCATAAACTGACTCCACTCAATCAAAACAGCCTTCTGAATTATTAATCAAAAGAACCTTAAATTTATTTTTATAAAAAAATTAAAATAAATAAAAACGAAGTTTATAATATAGCTAAGTTAGGTCAAAAGCGAAGAAGATTGAATTGATTGAGAGAAATATCGAAAATCATAGATTGATGGAAATACTGTGAAAGATTTAATTAAATTTAAATATGATGGTGACTCGATGAACCATAATTCCAAGATTCAATTGATTTATTCAAAACAACATCTTTTTGAGCTAATGTGGCATTATATTTAGCGGTAAGCTCATGCACTATGCAATGTTTGTGGGGAAAATCAAGTCTCTTAGTTGCTTACATGTGTGCACGCACACAGAAACCATCACCATTAATTAAACAAAAATGGTAGGAAATAAAAAATAAAATAAAAGAGAAAACTATTTTCAACCCCCCCCCCCCCCCCCCCCCACAAGGCTTGGTTTTGGCCCTAGACTCTGAGAATTTCTAGAAGAGCTCCCTCTGAGGTAAAGCCCTAGCTTAGTAATTTACTTTTAACTTGTATGCTAGGTTCCCATAAAATCAATCATATTTAATGAATTGGTGTCAAGATCTTTATAGTTCAAATAGTTGGCACCACTTAGTATTTCCAATGAAAACATCTGGAGTCGAATCTCCTTTCCCCCAGCTATTGAATAATAATAATAATAATTGTTAGGATCATATTTTCCATATAATTGGCTAATCTTTTGACAAAATGCATTTTATTTGTAATTAGGTAGACCTAAGATGAGTTTAATATACCAAGAAGTATGTTTATCAAACATATCAAGTGGTATCTTTAAAGACATGAAGATTGATCCAAGAAATAAGGGAAGAAAAACTGTTTTATTAAAACTCGACACATAGCTCAACAAATAGTTGCTATCGAGACTAAATGGGAAGCTTGACACATATATTGACAAAAGCTCGATCTATCAAGATATACAATTTCATGATTTCATAATTTCTAGATCTGAAATTCGGTCCACAATTGTGTTATTTGTTCAGGGTTTCTATTCTCACAACCCTAGATATATATAAAACTTATTTTAAAAGTCATCATACATAGATATAGAAACCAAGAGTTTAATTATCTCTGTGAGAAGTTACTACGTTTGTACGCCATAGGATTTTGTAACCAAATGCTTCCTGATCTTCGTTGTTGATGAAGTGAAGAACTTTGCAGCCTACAACGATCATTCAAGTTGCTAAAGTTAGTCACATACTGGAATCCATGCAAAGGAGTTAGTCATAAATTAAAGATTTATGCATCAAAGGAAAGAAGGCTACTACAAGATCAAGTCCAATTAGATATTGCTTGATATATCATGATGAATAACTAGTGGAATGCATTCATGATGCATGTAAGATTAGGCATGTGCTATGCTTTTGATGATGTTCATCCTTTTAGTCCAATCCAATTCCATTGCTTCAACACCGTTGCTTAGGAAACAAAATAAGCTTCCCCTTTCCATGTATTGATAAACCAAAAAACATGCATTGTTTATACAAGCAATAAACATGAAGTTTCACAATATTTCAATGTTGAAGTTCTGTTAACATCTTTACCTCGTTCTTGAAACTCATGTCAAAAGTTGGGTCCTTAGCCTCTAAGCGATGAAGTTTCTTCAACACAACAACTTTCCCGTTAGGCAATTATGTTTTGTAAACACTACCATAAGCACCTGTTCCAATGCAATATCTAATGTCAAAGTCCTATGTGACCTTAATGATTTCTTCATATGCAATTTTTCCATCATAATTCCACATTTAGAACATGACCCCATTTTTTGCACTCCTTGTCTTTGATTTTGTTTTCTTAACCTGACATCAAGAGTGAAAAATATACCTAATAAGTAAAAGTGCAAAGAAAATGGTAAGGGGAACAAAAATTTTTACTTGGCGCATGGTTTGAGAAGTTAGAGGGCAATGAACAAATCATTTGATGTCACCACATAAATCCTTATTGCCAAAAAATTGTTCGGATGCATAATTTTGGAAAATATTTGGGATTCGACCCTCCAAAGAATTGTATGACAAGTTAAATTGAGTTATGTTAATGAGAAAAAGGGGAATGTTGCCCGTAAGGTTATTGTAGTTGAGGTTAACATAAATTAGGAGGAATAGGTCTCTAATCCTAGAGGGAACAATTCCGATTAACTAGTTATGGCTTAAAGATAAGGAGTTTAACAACGAGCAATTAGCCAAGGTGGAGGGGACTTGACCAACTATCTTGTTGTTGCTAAAGTTCAACTCAACCAAACTCTTCATATTGCCTATTTCTAGGGGAATGGAACCGTTGATATGGTTTGAATCAAGAAACAAATATGAAAAATTCTTTACAAATCTTATTTCAGATACTTTAGAACCACTAATCCCATCAAAAGACAAATCCAAATACTGGAGATTGGTTAAAAGGCCCATAGTTAATGGAATTGATCCTGTGAGTTTGTTATAACGCAGATCTAATATTTGAAGATTTTTAAAATTTTCCAATTCTTTGGGAATGGGCCTACATATTAGATTTTGTTAAATGTAAAAAGATTCTAATTGAGTGAGGTTCGTGAGAAAAAGAGGGAAGTGACCTGTAAGATTATTACTGAAAAGAGATAGGAAGGTGAGTTTTGAAAGTGTACGGTGTACCTATCTATTGAGGGATGCTCCCTTGAAGTCCAGTATTCCAAAAACTTAGACTAACTAAATTTGGTAAGGAGGAGAAGTTGAATATCCTAAACATTTCTCCCATATAGATCCCATCCATGTAAATCCCTATAACGCTTCCACCATCATTGCATATAATTCCATTCCACTGGCAATAATTTAAGGAGGTATCGTTGGAGTGACCACTTTAGTCTATTTCGGTCCATTAGGACTATTTGGACCTTAAATTTTTTTTTTGAGAGAGAATTTCAACTTATGGCGTCCGCTCCTGATGATAGCTCTTTATCATCAGACCAAGACACCAATTAGTTTTTAGTGTAGGTGGGGATTGAACCTCAGAACCTTAAATTGATTCTTTTTTTTAGGTTGCATGTTCAGTTTTGGGCTCTGATATCACTTGTACATTTTTAGACCCCTTAAAACACAAATTGTTTAACTTAGTTATTTAGCCAAGTGATTACTTAGATATTATTCAGATCTAGGTTAACACATTCAAATCATATCATGTAAATAATGCAAAAATATAAAAAACACACGATATAATAACCCAGGAAAACCAAATCGGTAAAAAACCTGGGAAGAATTTAACCTAACTATCCTCAAGGTAAAATAAATCCATTATGAAAGAATTAAAGTTTTTACAATAGAACTTAGACCACTAACATCATATTGCTACCTTGAGTAGAAAACTTACTACCACAATCTCGTGACAGCTCTGAGTCCACGAACTACTTCTTTCCTTAACCCACAGCAGCCACAAATTCTCCTACTTGTGATTTTTTTTAAGCTCTTGAAATAGCAATTGAAGAGATCACAAAGTTCTTGACATCAATCTCGATCTTGATAACCCTCAGTGTGTATGAAGGTAAATTCTTCTAGATCTCACGAGAGATTCAACACACAACACATCAAAGACTTCTAAAACGTAACTAGGGGTTTTTCCTTTTATACCTGGAGTAAAATATAAAACCCTACACGTCAAACTAGGTTTGGTCTGTGTTGGAAAAATTTGCTGAAAATTAATCGACACAAGGTTTGATCGATCAAGCCTAATTTATGATCAATCGAGCCTCGTATATTTAACCAAAAAATCCTACAATTCACTTGATTCCAACTTTACAAATAAACGCACTTTGAGCAGCCTAAATCTAGACTCTAAGTTTTGATCATGGTTTGCCAACACATTACACATTGAAGTTCTAATACATTTAGTTCCTAAATTCTTAGAACCTAACAAATCTGAAAGTTAAAAAGTTGAATAATAAGTACAACTTCTTCCCAGATTTTTATATGACAATTTATTTTGGATACAAAGAGAATGTTTGTACTAAAACATGTCTAACACAAACAATTGTCTTTTTATAAGTACAACAATGGTTTTAAAAGACTGCAAACACGGGATGCTTATAATAACTTATTAGCGTCCCTAGAGGACCCATCTAATGGTTTCTTTATACTGCATATTTCAAATTCATTTATACTATTAATAATTCAATCACGTAACTATTTCAAATTTCTTAATTTTTCATAGGCATTATTTTTTTTATTTTTTTTTTTTTTGAGTCATATCATAATAACCAGAGTTCACTTACGAATTTCTTTTGCAGAATTTGCGTTCTCTTTGTTTTGGCATATACAGGTCACCTATATACCTGCAATAATGAGAGCCAGTATATTTAGCTCATCGTGATATATGGTTTCGCATCATGGGTTTCTGGGTACAAGGCTACTTCATTCCACTCTGGCTTCACAAAACGAGGATGGGTAAGACCGTAAGAGTTGTAATTAACGTGTACAGTATCTCGTATCTTCTGTATTATAATTCAGGTTTTCAATGATGTGGTTTATGATTTTTCTTGCAGAAAGAATGTGTCATTCAAACTGGGGCCCTGTACCCTATTCCAGTGATCTTAACAAGTCTTGCCACAACTATAGAAGCGAAAACAACCTCCTATCTTATCTTCTTTTTTTTCATTGCTATCGTACTCCTAATTTTTGGTGGCAGATCCGACCTGACTTCCCTAATGGCATGTTTGGATGTTTAAAAAAGGAGGGGGAGTAGAGTAGAGGGAGGGAGAGTAATGCAATTACCTTATTTGGAAGTTTTTTAAAGGATGAGGAGGTGGGGTTTGGAGGAGTTTGGAGGGGTTTGGACTCCTTCTAGCCCCCCAATTTTAATTCCCCCAAATTGGAGAGATTTGGAGGGGGAGTAGAGTACATAAACTATTGACCAAGTAAATTACCTAATTTACCCTTATTATATTAACAAAATTACACAAGGGGAAGGGCTAATTAATCCCTTCCCCCTCACTAATTTTAAAAACATCCAAATAAAGTGGAGGTGAATCATTCTCCTCTACTCTCCTCCCCACTACTCCCCTTCCTTCTACTCTCCTCTACTCTCCTCCCTCTCTAAACTTCCAAACAAGCCATAAATGAATCTGAAATAACTTGTTCCACCAGACACTTTCAAAGTGAGATTCCAAATCAGGCTTGGTACATGAGGACTCCTGCTCAAATGTTCCTTGGGGGTCTTCTGCCTTTCAGCATAATCTACTCCATGATGGATGATATCTATGCCAGCTTGTACAGTTTGAAAGTCTGTGGTGCATTTAGTACTACGTTTATAGCCTTCGTTTTTGTCATCGCACTAACTGTGGTGGTGGGAATCGTCTGTACATGCTATCAGCTGTACAAACAAGATCACCAATGGTGGTGGAGGTAATTCTCTTACAACAATTTTATAGTGCAACATGACTTTCACATGGCAATACTATTAACATCACTTTTATTATACACTAATCACAACCTATCATGTGAAATTTGTTGTGCATTTAGACTTACTGAATCTCTTAACATATACCTTGATCAATGATGGAGTACCTAATTTCAAGGGTACTCTCAGTTATTAGTGCTAAGGAATTAAAACTATCTCTGGAAAACTACCAACCTTTATCAAATGCTTATCTACATTTTCATCATAAAATGATTTCCCTTAGTTGTTACTTTAGCATGCTAATGCAAATTTGTAAGCCATTCGATCAAGTCTTATGTTGCATATATTTGCGCGGTAGTGAACTAATTGAAGACTACAACTTTTATACCTGAGTAATTCTTATGGACTATAATAAAGAACCTATCTGCAAGATGGCCCCTCATTGCAACATTTGAAAGCACAGTTTGAAGCCCAAATTATTTCTAAACATTCAGTTTTAGTATCAAATCATGCTTTTCTAAATTTTGTAACTCATTTGATGAAAAATCAAATCTTTTATTTCCACGAAGCAATATACTAACCTCTTTTCATCCAATATCTATTTATCTATTGATCTATCTAAGTCTATCTACAATGCAGATCCGTGTGTCGCGGGGGATCAATTGCCTATTCATGTTTGCATATGGCCTCTATTTCTACGCTAGAGCCAAAGCCAAAATTTCTCTGAGCCTGCTAAAGTTTGTGGGCTACAATGCTTGCATATTCTACGCTGTCTTCTTGATACTTGGAACCATTGGCTTCTATGCTTCATCAATTGGTTTCCATTACATTGGCCAAGTCCTAGAGAGGAGAGACTAAAGAGCTCAATTCTTTCTCATAGGGCTATAAACGACTCGAGCTTTGTCGAGTAATGCATGTTCAAGCTTGGCTCATTAGGAAAAATCAAAAGCTTAAACTTGGCTTGAGCTTGTGACAAGCCTAAAAATCGTGTTTGAGCTTGAGCTTGAGCTTGTGGGAAAACCAAAAAGCTTGAGCTGGGCTTGGGTTGGCTTGATTAATTAGTCAAGCCAAGCTCAAGCTTAATATCAAGCTCAGATTCGAGTTCAGGTCAAGCTTTTGAGCTTGAGATCTAAAAAAAATTACATTATCAAATGCTTAAATATTTAAAATTAAGAAAAAAGAAAAAAAATAATCTATTCATTTTATTATGCATCTAGTCCTACTTATGATTAGCCATTATTCAAATTAAAATTTTACATAATAAATTCATTCATTTATCATTCCTTGTATATAGCTTCAGCAATTGTTCAAAATACAATTTTTACATTCACGTTAGATGGTGAAGAACTAGAAAAATACCTATTTGTAACTAACACATAAATTTAAGATATGTGTAATGAGTATATTAAGAAATGTTGGTCATGTCATTATTAAGATATGTGTAATGAGTATATTTAGCTAACACATATAAATTTATAAATGAGTCTATGCTTAAATTGTTGTGTGTCAAGCCTAATAACTCACGAGCTTGTTCATGAACAAATCTTTTTGCTTGGGCTTGGCTTGTTTATGAAACGAGTCTAAAACTAAGGTTCAAGCTTAGCTTATTTATAAACAAACAAACATGAACAAGCTTTTTATCGAGTCGAGCTCAAGTTTTTCATGATCGGCTTGGTTCATTTGCAACCCTACTTTCTCATGTCCAAAGAGAGAGAACGTCATTTTGGTTATTTTCTTGACTGACAGGCTTGAGGAGGCCATGGTAATTGTTTTGCAATTTTTTTTTTTTTTTTTTTTTTGGGTAAAAGAACTCAACCCCATGGATTCAAAATCCATGACCTCACCCACACCTACATTGTTATTCATGGTCTAGGAATTGGATGACTAGCATTTACCAATCATGTTGCATTGAAATACACTCGGCATATGTCACTTTTAGTTTTAGTAAGCTCAAGTCTAGGTAAAAAGAATTACTTAGATCAATTAAGGGTAATTTCATCATAATAAATCAATTATTTCTCAGATACTAGAAGTTTTTGAGGTGTACTATGAGATCAGGGTTAGGCCTAGGTGGGGGTCAAGGGGGCCCGGGCCCTGTTGGGTCCACTTTATTTATTTATAGTTATTATATATTTCATTTTTGTAATTGGCCCTCTTCCAAAACCTTAGATCCCTTCTTCTCAATAAGCCTAGCTAGTCTCACCCAAATAATAACTATGCAACCCAAAAACTTAACAAAACAATAAAAACATTCACAATGGTGATTGTATTTTAGCAACAAAAAAAAACAAAAAAAAAAATTATCACCAAAAAAATCATGTGTTATTGGAGAAACTAAAGTTAAACTTTTTGTAACTACAGTAAACTAGTATAAATATCAGCTGAATGTAGCAAGTTGTTAAAAATAAAATAAAATATTTTATTAAGATTATATCTCTTCCTTCAATTAAAAAACTCAAATTTTCTCTCTTTCTTTATTATTTTAATGAGTTGTTTATATTATTTTAAATAAAGTGATAGAAAATAGAATATTTGATATTGGATGTATTGTAAAGTGAGGAGGTAAAATAAATAAAATAGCTTTTTAAAGTACTAAAAGCTAAAATTTTAAGCATCACCACTGTGAATGCTGTAACTTCAACAACAACAAAAATAAATAAATAAATAAATAAATCCTAACCAGCCTCGTATTCAATGGTGAAACCAGGAATTTATCTTTGGAGGGGGCCATACATAAAATTAGAGAACTATTATTATTATTATTTTTTTTTTTTTTTGTGTATGAAATCTAGAATATTAATGTATAATACAATTTAATAATCAATCTACATTTCAAGAATGTGTCAATAGTCCTAAACTTAGCTATGAACCTAGAATTATCAAAATAAATTATCACCCATTAAATAAAATGACTGAGATTAAAAAAATATGTATATACTAAAAAAATACTAATAATTTAAAGATTGCTAAATAAAAGACAAACAATCATTCAAATTTCAACTCATAAAAAAAATATAATAAACAACAACTAAATACATGTTAATATGTTATATTATTTTATCAATAAATTAAATGTTATATAGTAGTATATTTTAATCATGTACATTTATAATGCCATATGATATATATATATATATATATATATATATATATATATGTATATATTGATTATTGTAATAACAAATAATATATTGTAGGGTTAGGATTTGTGACCCAAGCCCAAAACAATGAATTTGTAAAGAATGGGTGAAAGAGCTAGGTTGATTATGGAATCGACAACAATTAATCACAACCTTCAAGCATAAACCAACATGAATTTACACGTAAAGAATTAGTGTCCGAAGAGGCATATTATTGATTATGTGGTGAATACAGATCTTAGGGTTACAATAAAGTTTTTTTGTTTTCTTCTCCCTCGTTCTCTCCATCCCTTTTTCTCAGGAGCTTCTTTCCTTTATATAACCTCATTCCCCATCATCTCCATCGTCCACTTGTTCCTCATTTATGACTCTACTTGAGTATATGTCACATCAAGTATTTCCTCTGACTCTCTGTGAGTGGCGGTAGGCGAGAGATTACACTGTTCAAAGGTTTTCTCCACATAAATACGGCTAGAGAAGTTGCTGCAGTGCCTTAAATGCGGTAGTAGCAGCTTTTCCTTTAGATATTTCCTCATTCTTATCTTCTCCAGATATAACCAGAGCTTATCTTGATCGTTGAGATTGCTAGAAAAATCATTCGGACCTTCCACACGTTTGATCAATCAATATTATGCGCGTCCGAGGAATAAAATCTCCTCGGATGGAAGGTGGTCCCCTCGAACGGCAACCATCCTTCTTTCCGGGGATCCTTCTTTTAGATGGGCCTTGTCCTTACCATCTCCTTCTTTTCGGACGCACAATAATCCTCACATAGGGCTCTAGGTCCACTATGTTAGATTGGGTCTTTTTCCCCCCACATATATTATAAGGAAATTTAAAAAAAAAAAAAAAAACAAAAACAAAAGAAAAGAAAAATGCATTACTGGGTAATTGGGAAAGTGGGCAACAGAGTGGGTTAAGGGCACAACCACACAGGGGTCTACACGGAAGCTTGGGAAACCTTGTATGTCTTGTCTAGTCTAGTTTGCCATTATTATTCACACATTCACATGCAAGCTTTGTTAGTTTTTATATTGTAAATCATTAAATTGCAACAGTGTAGCCTAAAGGAGAGAAGAATTATAAAGAAAAAAGAAGAAGAAAGGCAAACGGAGACATGGAGAGAGAGAGAGAGAGAGAGAGAGAGAGAGAGAGAGAGAGAGAGAGAGAGACATGTGTGAGCATTGATCAAAATGTTCTGCAATTGTGTGATGGACTTGGTACTTGGTAGTGCAGTGGATCAACAAAGCCTCTAACCTTCCAATTTGCTACTATTGTAGTGCAAGTTAGGCAATGTGTTGAGGCAATGGGATGAAGATTTAAAAAAAAAAAAAAATCCCTTATTTGTTGAGGTAATTTTGTTCATTTTAAAGATGCAAAATGTCTAATTATTGTAATTTTTTTGACATATATATTTATCACTAATTGGATTGTATTCTATTTAAATGAAAGTTATATTTATTTTTAGACTTTCTTAAATCTATACATGCATATTATCAAGTATGGGGGCCAAAATGATAAGGGTTCTTAAAAAATTTTCAAATTAATTAGGATAATTCCAAATATATATATATATATATTTCCTTTTTTTTTTTTCCAAAATTTTTGGGGGAGCCAAGGCCCCCTTCGGTCTCCATGTGGCTCCGCCACTGCTTGCATTAAAAAAAAAAATATATATATATATATATATATTATTTTGTTTTTGTTTTTATCTTTATTGGTATATGATTGCATTTTAATGTATTTAGAAATAACAATTTTGTGTATTTATAATTTTTTAATACTATATGAATGTTTATTTAGAGTTTTTTTTTTTTTTTCCCCTTTATACTCCAACACTTACTAGCATAAAATCCTCACAGCATGAGATAGTAATTTCACCAGGTTGTGACTCCATCACTGCCCCTGACTAATTCTGTTTTGCAAAATAACTAACTACCCGCCAGTGCAACATTATCCAAGTCCACCTTTCACCGTCCAAAATTTCTGATTAACTCCATGTAAAAGATCAACGGCCTAGATTCAATAAAAAAAAGTATATATAAGCAACCAATTCTAACAGCTTTTCCCTCCTAAATATTCAAGCTCTTCAAAATCTCTCTCTCTCTCTCTCTATCTCTCTCTCAGAATCGCAGAGAATCCATGGCTGATACTGGTTTCTTGGTTCTGGTACTGGTTGCTCTGTCAACTTTGGCATTCGCAACTTTTTGGACTCAAAGAAATTCGCCTTCAACGGAAGAATACAAGGAAGGCGATTACATTCCTCTCTTCGCCAGCACAGCTTGTAATTTTTTTTTCCTTCTCATTTCTCTTTGAAAAATCTCATCTCTTTGACATTTTCTAATCATCGGTCTTCTATGTGAATTTGAACGTGTTTCTGATTCTTTTGATTTGATTGTAACATTTCTTATTTAATCTACCTATCATTCTCTATGTTTTGAGCTTTTTACTTTGGTTGCTGAAAGTTTATCTATTGAGTTTGTGCTAAGGAGATGAAAAAGTAGAGTAGACTTTGATTTTTCTGGTTAAAAGTAATGAAATTTTAGGTCTCAATATTTTGATTTTTGTTTCAGATACCCCTTGGTTGCTTGAGAAAATAATCACAAGAAAAGAAAACAATAATCTTAAGTAAATCATTTGTTTATTGTTTGTTAGTGAGCGAAAATAATAAAATTCGATTCAATTAGATTAGATCATTACTGGTCTAATTTTGTTCTGAAAGTTTGTGTATTCTTAGGCATTTTGTGAATGCCTAAGATAATTAAAAGAAAAATACTTTCAACTCAATCTTTGAGTTGATTATAATGAGTTCATTTTTTGAGCTTTTAACTGGGAGAAAATTTTTTCTTTAAAATATATATATATATATATTTTTTTTTTTTTTTCTAGACCTCCTTATGTAGGATGCATCTCTGTTTGTATATTAATTTTTAAGTCTTTTTTTTCACTTGCAGTGAGGCATATTCATATTTTGATTTGCCATTCTGCTCTCCTGGAGGTAAGAATAACTTTCTTGGTTTGTGCCAAAATTTCTTGCATAGATAGTTAATTCATTCCTATATATGCACTTTCTAATCGACATTTTCGATTTATATATAGATCCAATACCCAACAGAAAGAAATCCTTTCAAGAACTTATGGCAGGGGATTGCTATGTCAACACTCAGTATGAATTGAGGTTCAAGATGGGAACAACAAGGAAACTCCTTTGTGAGAAAAATCTAACCAGAGAAGAAGTTGCGAAATTTAGGGATGCCATTGCAAACAACACTGTGTACTTTATGTACTATGATAACATTCACTTGTCAGAGTACGTTGGAGGAGATAGCTCACAGTCATTGTACCCGAAAAACGGTGATAACGGGCGTAGGTATTTTCTTATCAATCACCTGCACTTTTATCCTCAGTACAAAGGAAACAAAGTGAAAGAAATAGATGTTTTGGGTGACTACGAATCTGCTGTGGATATAACTGAGGACAATGAAATCAAAGTCAACTTCACTTATTCTGTCTTCTGGGAAGAATATGAATCCAAGCGAGAGAATCCGAGCAGGGTCAGAGACTATTTGAAAGAACTATTCAAGATAACTAATCGGGGCCGGGCCATCCTCTTTTTGGAGCAAGTTGGAGGAGCTAATCCTAGCCCTTATGCTACTGCTATTGCCATTTACATCTGGCTTCTGTTGCTTTATATAAAGATTGTGCCATATCTTAGAGAGTACTTTAATCGGTATCACTCCCATCTCTACATTCCTTCTGTTGTATAGTTCCTACTACCAAGCAGGACATTGCAAGGACATGCATTCAGCTAATGATGATTATAAATCAACTTCTACTGCAGGATTTCTTTTGTTTATGGACATGTATTGGTAGAAGCTACAAGAGCTACAGGGGTTATTCATCCACGTCATGTTCATAGTAGTGCGTGCAGATGTCCTCTGTACTCGTCCCTACTTGGGGCCATTCTGGGTGTTGGAACTCAGCTCTTCATTATGTAAGTCATATCTGACACATCAATTTATAAGGCTTATGTAATAAAATTTGTCGTATCCACAGAATTACTCAAGAAAAAAAAAAACATGAATCTGTGAAGTTGAAATCTCATAATACATGACTAAGTAATGCCATATGCCTGTTAATTCAATTCATTACCCTTCTCCACCCCCCCCCCCCCCCCCCCCCCAAATTCTGAATTCTAGTGGCTATTTTGGATTTTTTTGGTGTAATCCATTCTTTTGTTGAGACTCTATAGCTATTTTGGGTTTTTTTTTTGGTGTAATTCATTCTTTTGTTGAGAGTCTATGGCTATTTTGGGTTTTTTGGTCTGATTTTATTCGGAAAGATGCTGGCAGTAGTCTTTGCGTAATAGCTATATGAATGCAGTGCATATGGGTAAATCTGCTCTACCTTTTGATTGGTTCAAATATATGCTAACAGTTGGCTCCCTCACTCAGTATATAGACTTTGAGAAATTCTATAGACACAATTAAATGACCCGCAATGCAGGATGCTTATAATCGCTTATTAGTGTCCCTAGAGTTTCATATATATTTTTAATACCTTTTTTTTCCCTGAATCTATACTATTAATAATTTAATCTCATAACAATTTCAATTTTCTTAAATTTTCATAAGCATTAATTTTAAGAGGTTATATTATCATAAATATAGTTCACTTAAGAATTCCATTTGCAGGATTTGCATCCTCTTCATCTTGGCATATACAGGTCACCTATATCCCTGCAATCATAAGAGACTGTTTATTTGGCTCATCATGAGTTATGGTCTCACATCATGGTTTTCTGGATACAAGGCTGCTTCATTCCACTCTAGCTTCACACCACTTGGACTGGTAATAATTATAATTAATGTATATAGTGTCTCCTTTCAAAAAAAATGTATATAGTGTCTAATTATTTCATTATTCTATATTCTGTCAGTTTAAATTATGTGGCCAATGATTTTTCTTGCAGAAAGAATGTATTTACCAAACTGGGGCCCTGTACTCTGGTCCAGTGTTCTTAACATGTCTTGCCATAATTGCATTAAAGGCGATCACAACAAGGGTGTCACTTTCACTAGAAATTTATACTCCAGCCATATGTTTTCTCAGTTTGTTAGTCACTGTCAGATTCCTAACTTGGGGTGGCATGTCTGGGCACTCTTCCCCACAAGAATTTAGAATAACTTGTTCCACCATACGCTTTCAAAGTGAGATTCCTAACCAAGCTTGGTACATGAAGACACCAGCTCAAATGTTCTTTGGGGGCTTTCTGCCTTTCATATGCATCTTCTACATGATGGATGATATTTACGCAAGCTTGTACAATTTGAAAGTTTGTGGTGCATTTGGTACTATGTTGACGGCTTTCATTATTGTCATCATAGTGACTGTGTTAATGGGAATGGGATGCACCCGCTATCAGCTGTACAAGAAAGATCACCAATGGTGGTGGAGGTAATTCTCTAACAAATTTGTTACAAACACAATAAATTTAATAAAATTTCAAATTTGAGGCATAAGATTGTGATTAGTGTGATTAGTGGAACATCACTTTCACATGAGACACTACTAACATCACTTTTATTATATACTAATTACAACCCACCACTAATCAGTTGTGAAAAACAATTGTGAAATTTTTTATACGTACTTATTAATTCTCTTAACATATACCTCGATGCTAGAGAATTAAAACTCTATCTGGAAAAATACGAAAACTTACCAAATGCTCATCTACATTTTCATCCTCTGATGGTTGTTATACAAAAAATGACTTCCATCAGTTGTTACTTTAGCATGCTGATGCAAATTTGTAAGCCATTCAAGTCTTATGTTGCATATGTTTGCATAGTAGTGAACTAAGTGAAGAGTACAACTTTTATACGTGAGTATTTCTTATTGACTATAATAAAGAACCCTATCTACAAGTTGGCGCCTCATTGCAACATCTGAAAGTAGAGTTTTAAGCTCAAATCATTTTTAAATTCATGTAGAAGAAACATTGTCTTTCAAAACCAGATCATGATTAAAGTACAGTTTCAAGCTCAAACCATATTTAAATTCTTTGAGAAGAAAGGTTGCAACATTTGAAAGTACAGTTTAAAGCCCAAATCATGTTTAAATTCATTCAGTTTTAAGCTCAAATCATGCGTTTCAAGCTTTTGCTTCTAATTTGATGAAAAATCAAATATTTTATTTCCGTGAAGCAATATACTAATGTCTGCTCATCCAATATCTATCTATTGATCCAAGTCTATCTACAATGCAGATCTGTGCTTCGTGGGGGATCACTTGCCATTTTCATGTTTGCTTATGGTCTCTATTTCTATGCTAGAGCAAGTGCCAGAATTTCAATGAACCTGCTAGAGTTCCTGGGCTATAATGCTTGCATATTCTACGCTGTCTTCTTGATACTTGGAACCATTGGCTACAATGCTTCATCAATTATGTTCCGTCAAGTGGACCTAGACGGCTAGACCTGAAGAGGCGTGCCTAGAAAACTCAATTCTTTCTAATGCTGACCCAAAGAGAGAGAGCACATTGTTTTTGTTATTTTCCTGAGTAAAAAAGAGGAGGCCTTACCACCTTAGTGATAGTTTTTTTTTTCAAGATTTTTCATTTTTTTAGTAGTAGAACTGAACATGGATTCAAAATCCATGACCTCACCCACAACTACATTGTTATTCATGGTCCATGAATTGGATGACTGGCGTTTACCAATCATGTTGCGTTGCAAACACACTCGGCATAGGAATAACAATTCTACTCATTTGTTCTGTGCTTTCATTCTGAATCTGTCACATGACATGTAATTCTTTTAACTGAAACCCCAGCATCGGGATGCTTGTATAAATCTACTAGGATAGGATTAAATTATATATCCTAGTGACCAAAATACACAAGGTCTAGGGTGTTTCTGTGTTCTTCGACATTATGCGTTCTTATCCCACATGGAATAGAAACAAGTAGAGAGGCTACCATGTGGGTGTATAAAATAAGAGCAAGCACATCCAGAAAGATCACTTACCTGGACGGGGTCAATGGGTGATCAATAAGGCCCATGGCCTAAGCTTGTGACTTCCATTGCACTACGGAGGGGTGCTCGCTTAAGGTCTGTCCAAGTGATGGAACCTACGTCATAATTTGTTGCAGTGGGGGCCTGCGTTCGCGCGGCCCCTATCAATATCTAATCAAAGAGGTTGTTGTAGGCATAGGTTGGGCTTGTTTATAATCCAATGTTGGATTGTGTTGCATAAACGGGCTGAAAGGGTTGGGCTTCGGGCATAATCTTTTCTATGGTAAAAATGGGTTAGTGACAATTTGCAACATAACTTCAATGTTAGGGTCAGAGTCAGATATGCCTATTTGGCATTAGGTACTTGCGAATTAACAGTATTCGGAATGGGGCGGACACGTATGCCTAAAAATAAATTTTTTATTCTATTTTCTCTCCTCTCACATATCTCCCTCTTTCTCCCACGTCGTCCAGATCTCATTCTTGCGGTGG
This sequence comes from Quercus variabilis, assembly GCA_030445155.1. Classification (NCBI taxonomy): domain Eukaryota; kingdom Viridiplantae; phylum Streptophyta; class Magnoliopsida; order Fagales; family Fagaceae; genus Quercus; species Quercus variabilis. The sequence goes on along the minus strand of CP129451.1, from coordinate 35,559,610 downwards.
TTTTTTATTTTTTTGCTTTGTGTTGATGGGTGGGTTCGGCGGGGGGTGGGTTCTGATGGGAAGGTTCAGCAGTCGGAGGGTTGGATTGAAATTTTTTAAAGTTATTTTAATGGGTGATTTGATAAAATAAGAGATGTGATGTAAAATAATTTTAAAATAAATAAAATAGCTTTTTGGTGTATGAAAATAAAATCTTTTTAGAACATTTGATGCTAAAACTTTTAGCCATTTAGAAAAAATGGATTTAGGGAAAATGGGTAGTCATTTTCACTTGGACAAAGGGTTTATGATTCTATAATGAACTCCATTGGACTTAATCCGTAATCTGTAAAATTCTTTCCAAGCAATGTGTACAATGGACTGAATGAATTGAAATGTTAGCAACAATAAATATTATGTTTTAACTTTTAGATATTAATCGCAAAAATTAAAAATAAAAATTTGATAAATTTTAATGATCAAAAATATCATTTGTTCTAAGTGAGGAAAAAATAATGTTGCTTACATGGTGAAAAGGGCACCCCTAGTGGTGGAGCCAAGAATTATTGTCAGGTGGGTGAGCCTCAAGCTAAAATATAATTTTAAGTTTCAAACTTACTGTAGTTCAAACCTCATTTCTTCCACATCTATTAACAAAAAAAATATATTTAACAATTACTTAATATAATTACTAAAACCCTTATTATTATATATAAATGTCAAATAAAAAATAGATAGCACTGTTTAATCAAAACTAGAAACAAAATAATATAATATAACATTAGCAATGCAAGCTGTAAACAATAGAATACTCAGAAGTCAAAATATTAGCAAATGCAAGCTAGAAAACACTAATTTTGTGCTTAAGCCTATCCTATTTAAGTATTTTATGCAGTTCAAACGAACATGTTAAACTCAAACATAAAACAGAGAGAGAGAGAGAGAGAGAGAGAGAGAGAGAGAGAGAGAGAGAGAGAGAGAGAGAGAGAGAGAGAGAGAGAGAGAAACTAATGACTAATATGGAGGGAGTAGCCAGCAACAATCGTCTAGTGGAGGCTGGAAGCGCAAGGGATTTATTTTTTTCTAATCAAATTTGGGTTTTTCGGTAGATTGTGGTCCGTAGATATTAAAGTTTTTTTTTTTTCTTTTATAGGAGTCCTTATTTACAAAGAATTTTTTTTTTTTAGTTGATAATGTTGCTGATATGGGATTTGTTAAAGTTGTTTATCTCTATTTGGAGGGGTTATCAACAATGAATGAGCTATTTTCTTGAGTTATCTGTATCATATTTTAACAATTGTAAATACACTTCTTCAACCCCACCCCCTGACCACCCGATCTAATAACTCTTCTCTTTAAATTCATTTGGGCCTCACAGTCCAGCCTCCTTAAGTGAAAACAACTATGTTATATGAAATTGACATTCCTATACCAGTCATGTTGAATTGTTGCCCTTAAGGGTGATTTCATCATATGATAAGTCAGGGTCTATTTGTTGCTGTTGTTCAAACAACCGTTTTTAGTATTTAAACAACATTGCATGTATTTTCACACTTTTTTACCTATACGTATTTCTAAAAAATACAAACAATATTATTAGAAATCTTTTACCAAACAGGCCCTCAATTACTCTTCACTATTAGAAGTTTGGAGGAGTACCGTGAGATACCTATTTCACCTAGTTGTGGCTCCATCACTGCCCTGGCTAATTCCGTTATGAAAAATAAATAACTACCAGCCAGTCCAACATTATCCAAGTCCATTATTCACCGTCCAAAATTTCTGATCAACTCCATCTAAAAGATCAACAGCTTAGATTAAAAAAAAAAAAAAAAGGTACAACCTACAGCAACTATCCCTCTAAAACAACAGTATATATAAGCAACCAATTCTAACAGCTTTTCCCTCCTAAATATTCAAGCTCTTCAAAATCTCTCTCTCTCACACAATCACACAGAATCCATGGCTCGTAGAATATTAAATACATGTTACCTGGTTCTGGTACTGGTTGCTCTGTCAACTGTGGCATTCGCAATTGTTTGGACTCAAAGAAGTGCGCCTTTAAGTGAAGAAGATCGCGATGATGATGATGAAGAATACAAGGAAGGCGATTACATTCCTCTCTTCGCCAACAAAGCTTGTCCTTATCAAGGAGATCCATGGTAATCAATATTTTGATTTTGTTGAAGAAACAGTTTGGTTTCTTGAGAAAATAATCACAACAAAAGAAAATTATACACATTGAAGCCAAAAAAAGAATCACTTTTTGCCATTATGTTTGTATATTACTTTAGCTTTTTTATTTTTGCACTTGCAGTGAGCCATATTCATATTTTGATTTTCCATTCTGCCCTCCTGAAGGTAAGAAAAACTTTCTTGGTTTGTGTCAAGATTTCTACTTTCTAGTCATAGAGATCACTCCTATGCACTTTCTAACTGAAATTTCCGATATATAGATCCAATACCCAACAGAAAGAAATCCTTTAAAGAACTTTTAGCAGGGGATTGCTATGTCAACACTCAGTATGAATTGAGGTTCAAGATGGGAACAACAAGGAAGCTCTTTTGTGAGAAAAATCTGACCAGAGAAGAAGTTGCGAAATTTAGGGACGCCATTGCAAATGAAACTATGTACGAGATGTACTATGATAATATTCGCTTGGAAGAGCAAGTTGGAGTTAATGCTTCGGATCTAGATTTCCCCCCAATTCAGAACCAAGTTGGACTTTTATCTTATCAATCACCTGGACTTTCATATCCTTAACTTAGGAAACAAAGTGAAAGCTATATATGTTATGGGTCACTCCGATTTTTCTGGAGAAATATCTAAGGATGCTGAAATCATAGTCAACTTCACGTATTCTGTAAAATATCTGGGAAGATTTTGAATCCAAGCAAGAGAATCAAGACGAGGTCAGTGCCTTATGCTACTACAGCTTTCGTCATTTGCATCTGGCTTGGGTTGCTTTGTGCAGTGATTGTGGCATTCACGTACCTTAGAAAGTATTTTACTCGGTATCACTCTATTGCTTATGTTGTATATTTCCATTCAAGCTGGACGTTGCAATGATGATTAAATCAACTTCTACTGCAGGAATTCTGCTGGTGATAACTGCTGGTGTCCTCGGTACTCGTCCCTACCTGGGGCCATTCTGGGTGTTGGAACTCAGCAGTTCATTATGTAAGCCATATCTACCATACGCTTGTAAATTCTGAATTCATTTTTTGGATACAAAGATGAATGTATGTACTAAACATATCTGACGCAAACAATTGTCTTTTTCTAAGTCTACCAAAACTCTAGCATAACATGGGTTAGTTAAATAATTAAATTCACCCATTTTTGATAGTTTAAGCTTTTGAAAGAATCAGTAATTTAATAACATAGATAACTGACGAGTACAAAACAACATGATTAACTTATGATTACAAAATTACACTCTAGGAATGGTTTGTTAGTGTCCCTAAAGGGGCCATCGAATGGTTTCTTTCATCCTGAACTGCACATTTCATTTTCATATATACTTTCAATTTTCATAGGCACTAATTTTAAAATGTCATACTATCATAAATATAGTTCACTTAAGAATTCCATTTGCAGAATTTGCATCCTCTTCGTCTTGACATATACGGGTCACCTATATCCCTGCGATCATGAGAGCCTGTTTATGTGGCTCGCCATAGAGTTATGTTCTCACATCATTGGTTTCTAGGTACAAGGCTGCTTCATTCCACTCTGGTTTCACACCACATGGACGGGTAATGGTTCTAATCTACGGGTACTTTAAATTCAGTTACAAATGCTAGGGAATTAAAGCTGCAATCATGTTAAAATTCACTAAGAAGAAAGGTTGTCATTAATGCAGACCATGTTTAAATTACAGTTTAAAGCTCAAACCATGTTGCAACATTTGAAAGTACAGTTTGAAGCCCAAATCATGTTTAAATTCGTTCAGTTTTAGGATCAAATCATGCTTTTATAGATTTTGTTCCTAATTTGATTAAAAATCAAATCTTTTCTTTCCATGAAGCAATGTACTAATCTCTTTTCATCCAATATCTTTCAATCTATTGATCTAAGTCTATCTACAATGCAGATCTGTGTTTCGTGGGAGATCAATAGCCATTTTCATGTTTGCATATGGCCTCTATTTCTATGCTAGAGCAAAAGCCAGAATTTCTCTGGGCCAGCTAGAGTTTCTGTGCTACAATGCTTGCCTATTCTACGCTGTCTTCTTGATACTTGGAACCATTGGCTTCTATGCTTCATCAGTAATTTTCCTATGCGTGGACCTACAACCAAAGAGGCGCAACTAGAAAAATCAATTATTTCATATGTTGACCCAAAGAGAGATAGCATCATTTTGGTTGTTTTCTTGGCTTGAGGAGGCCTTAGTAATCATTTTTCAAGATTTTTCATTTTTGGTAGAAGAACTGAACACCATGGATTCAAAATCCATGACCTCACCCACAACTACATTGTTATTCATGGTCCAGAATTGGATGACTGGCGTTTACCAATCATGTTGCCAGTGGCGAAGCCACATTGAGACCGAAGGGGGCCTTGGCCCCCCCCAAAACTTTTCAAAGAGTTCCATGATTTAGGCTACGCTGCAGTTCTGTGATTTACAAAATGTAAAAACTAACAAAGCTTTTATGTGAAGGTGTGAAAAATAATGGCAGACTAGTCAAGACAAGATAGACAAGGTTCCCAAGCTTCCGTATAGGCCCATGTGGCTGTGCCCCTGACCCACTCTATTGCCTACTTTCCAAATTACCAGGAAATGCACTTTTCTTTCTTTTGTTTTGTTTTGTTTTTTTTTTTTTTTTTTAATTTTCCTTATAATATATTATTTGTTATTACAATAATCAATATTACACACATATATATACATATCATATGGCATTATAAATGTACTTGATTAAAATATACTACTATATATAACATTTAATTTATTGATAAAATAATATAACATATTAACAAGTATTAGTTGTTGTTTATTAGATTTTTTTATGGGTCGAAATTTCAATGATTGTTTATCTTTTATTTAGCAATCTTTAAATTATTAGTATTTTTCTTAGTATATCTTTTTAAATGTCAGTCATTTTAGTTAATGGGTGATAATTTGTTCTAATAAATCTAAGTTCATAGGTAAGTTTAGGACTACTGATACATTCTTGAAATGAATATTGATTATTAAATTGTATTATACATTACTATTTTAGATTTCATAAGCACAAAAAAAAAATAAACAAATAAATAGTTGTCTAATTTTATGTGTGGCCCCCCAAAAATAAATTTATGGCTCCGCCACTGCATGTTGCATTGCAAATACACTCAGCATAGGTCACTTTTAGTTTTAGTAAGCTCAAGTTTAGGTAAAAAGAATTGCTTGAATCAATCCCTTTGTCACAAAATAACTGAAAGCAAGACTACATATTCGTTTATTTCATACAAACTGAACCCTCATTCAGGTATCACTGTATCAGTCAGTGTCATCTTGAAGAGATGCAGAGGATGGTGATCCTAGCGTCAATCTTGGACCTCTTGGACTTGCATAAGGTGTTCATCAGTTCATGGCATGGTGCCACAGTTAGTGGTGGCGCCCTGGCAATTGATGGCGGTTCTGGAAAGGGTCCCTTACAAAATAGCTTCTTGGTGTAGGGTAATGGAGACAGAAAATAATGAAAAGCCCAGCTTATAGTAATGGCAATGGAAGCAACATTACTATTTAGTCATAAATGATCATATAATGGTTTTGTAACAATTCAGTTCCTCTCAAAGTAGAGAATTCACCTTCCCTGGAAATTACGAGGAATTTGGAGGCATATTTTCCTCCTATTAGTTTTCCGTTTTAGTATTCAATTCCATTTTGATCAACATTAGTACCCTATAGCCAGACCAAAACAATAAATGAAAAACTGGAAGAATTAGAAGGGTAATTCCAGTTCCCGAACAGCACAAGCTCAATCAATGCAGGCATAAATGAAATTTGCAAAGGACAAATGCTTCCACCGACCACTGATCATGTAAGTTGCATATATATAAGCAAATGTTTACCAACTCTCAAGTGAACCCAGCCAATGAGGGGGTGAGGGATACGGCCAATTATCTACCTCTAATTTCTTAACATAGAAAATCGAAGATCCTAGTTTCTTTTTGCTTAACTTATCTAAAGGTACATGATTCATGCCTCACAAAAAAATTGGGCTGAAACATGGAAGCATAACCCATGGATTCAATACTAGGTCAATACTAGATTTCAATTGGATTCTCAATTTTGCACCACGTGTCCTATCTAATTTTTTTAATTTTTAAGACAAGTGAATTATTAGGTACAAAAACCAAAGAATCTAAGTCCAATTAAATTCTAAATTATATATATATATATATATATATAATGAGAAATCATTACATATTTTAGAATTGTATGGTTTACAAAATGTGTAAGCTAATACCATATATAATTTGAATATCTTCTCAAAAAATTTTATAATTTAAACTGTGTAATTGTAATTGTTTTTAATTATACCCATGCATATGCACGAGTTATACACTAGTAAAGGATGATAAAATAAACTTATATATTTCATCAAATGAGTCGAAAAAACTATCAACCCAAACCTAACCTGACTCAATGCACAAAATAAAATTTCAACCCAACCCAAGGTGTTGGGTTGGATTAAGTATTGTTGGTTTTTGTTAGGATTGTGGGTTAAATGCATTGGTACACTTCCTTAGGTGCTATGATGCTTCTAATGAATTAGCTAAGTATGTGTTGTGTGGGTGTCTCCTAAGTTCATATTGTGCATATACTTGGTTCATCTAGGTTTTGTAAATAACTCCTCAATTGTTACTAGACTAATCTTTTTGGGGTTTAGTGTAAATATGACTATCTTTTTCTCTTAAGTCATCAAAAATGGTATTAAAATCAACTTGGTAACACCATGTAGGCTTGGCGACACTACCCACAACCCAATCCACAAAAAACCAACCCAAGGTGTCAAGTTGGATTAGGTTGTGTTGGTTTTTATTATGTTGGTGGGTTAAATACACATGTACACTACCTTAGGTGCTATGATGCTTCAAATTGGAATTGAATTAATTGAATGCGTGTTTTGTGAATATACAATAGTTGTTATAAGTGCAGACATTAGCTTTTTATTTATTAAATTTAGGGAAAATGTAAAAAGACCCCTTGAAATTTGGGTCAATTGCAAACTGGCCTTTAAGCTATCAATTTTGTATTATTGATCTCTAAAGTTTAGGAATTGTACAATTTGAGTCCTCCATTTCTATTTTTGTTATTTGTAATTGACGAAGAATACTATGTAATGTGCACTTATTATTTCAAAAATGTTTTTTTTTTTTATATTACAGTCACGTGCACATCGTATGGCCATTTTCAATTTATTATAATTAACAAAAATTAAGATAGAGGGTCAATTTAGGTAATTCATAAATCTTTGAAGTCAATAATATAAAATTGACAGCACAAATTTCAATTTGCATTTTGGCCTTACATTTACCTAAGTTTTAGGGAGTATATTGTTTTTTGTGGTGTTCCTAAAATAACCTAAAAACAAAAGGCAAATTGCTAGTATGGAACTTTGGCCCCTTCGCACAAGATTTTTTACACTTTATATTAATATTATGATTATTATCGACAGAACCCAGGTAGAGAGAGAGTGAGTGAGTGAGTGAGAGAACAGAAGGAGAGAATCGTAGTAACTATCAATGCAAGGCCAAAACAGCTAAACCCAATTCGACCACCCTCGACTCACCACCCAAATGCTTCCAGCAGATTCGCTCTTTCTATATCTTAGTACTCCTCGGCTTTCTCAGGTCTCTTCCTTCACAACCCAGGTGCCACTCTCTCTCTCTCTCTCTCTCTCTCTCTCGCTTCATTTTTTGGTCTAGTGGTGTGTCATTTTAGCATATTTGCTTCTCTCTTTGCTTTTGACCTTATGCTCAGACACAATTTGGTAATTGTTGCTGTGTTGGCCACTAGTATTTTCATTATTTTGTGTGGAACACCTTGATGCTATGCTGTACTGTCTCTAGGGGTTTTGTTTTTGTTTTGTTTTGTTTTGGTGAACTATAAACACATTAGCATTTTCTGGGTCTTGTGTTTTTGTGACTAATCTGCAATATATCATATGATTTTTGAGATTTTTTGTTGTTGAAGTTGTAAGTTGAACTCTTGTTGGGCCACTCACAAACAGATATAGACTGTATTTTCTATAATGTGGTGTTCAAATTATTGCTAGGTACTGTTTTGATCATCTGGGTTTTTGTTTTACAGGTCTTGGAAGAGAGATTTTTTGTGAAATTTGAACTTTAGGATATTTGGAGGTCCAAGATTTGTTGATATAAATTAGCTTTTTATATTTGTGAGATTTGAGTATTGTGATTACAAGATGGCGACTTGTATGTCGACGAGTTTGATGCCTCCTAGTACTCGAAACCCAATGGGGGTATTAACTGTGCTTGGAGGGAGAGTGTCAATTGAGAATCAATTTGGGAGAGGTTGTTGTGTGACAATGTCTGAGGAGAAGAATGGGGTTTTGGGTGCTCGCCAAAAGTCATCCTTTCCTCAGTTTAAGTGTTCTGCCAGCTCTCAGAGTGTTAGTCCATATCATAACAAAGATCCTTTTCTGCATCTGCACCCTGAAGTCTCAATGCTCAGAGGGGATGGGAACAATACCGTGGATAACCCAAGAAAGGATACTTTGGGTGGAAATGTCACAGAGAGTTTAGGAGATACATCTAGTCCAAATAATTACAATGATGCTAAGATCAAAGTTATTGGAATTGGAGGTGGTGGATCGAATGCAGTCAACCGTATGATAGAGAGTGCGATGAAGGGTGTGGAATTCTGGATTGTCAACACAGATATTCAGGCCATGAGGATGTCTCCTGTATTTCCTGAGAACCGTCTGCAAATTGGTCAAGAGCTTACGAGGGGTCTTGGTGCTGGTGGGAATCCAGAGATTGGCATGAATGCTGCGAAAGAAAGCAAAGAATCAATTGAAGAGGCACTTTATGGAGCAGATATGGTCTTTGTTACGGTAGGTTCAACTTCTCTTCAGCCATTGTGACTTTCCAGAGAAACTGTTCTACATTGTTGCGTCGTTGTTGATGTTTTCTGACTATGAGAACATTATGTATTTTTATTATTGTATGCTTGTTTCAAATACTTCCTTTTATAACAATCTTTAGAATAACATCACAAATGAGTGGCAAACTTGTATACAATAGGTGAAACCCGCGCGCGGGGGGGGGGGGGGGGGGGGGGGGGTGGGGGTGGAGGGAGATAGTATTCTTCACATACCGTGATTGGGTCATCTTGAGGGCTTGCCCAGAATGATATTAGATAGAGTGGCTTTATCTTCTCATCAACAATGAGTATCATTATGCCTGTGTAAAAGGACTGATTTTTCTGTCAAATACTTTCTTTCTTTTTACACTCTTCTCCTGCCAAGTGGCTGTGATACCCTACCAATTTCACATTCTATTACTTGCCTAAAACAATATTAGCAGCTCTATGTTGTTTGAGCAGTGTTTTTATCTTCCTCTTATTAGGACTCTAAACTTCTATATGTGCAGGCTGGAATGGGCGGAGGAACTGGCACTGGTGGAGCTCCTGTAATTGCTGGGGTTGCAAAGTCAATGGGCATATTGACTGTTGGTATTGTCACAACCCCTTTCTCTTTTGAGGGGCGAAGGAGGGCAGTTCAAGCCCAGGAAGGAATTGCAGCTTTAAGAGACAATGTTGATACGCTGATAGTCATTCCAAATGACAAATTATTAACTGCAGTTTCGCAGTCTACCCCAGTAACAGAAGCATTTAACCTTGCTGATGATATCCTTCGTCAAGGTGTTCGTGGTATCTCTGACATAATTATGGTACGAGATGCCTAAAGAACCTGTAATATGTACTTCATATTGTTTCCATTTCATGGTTAAAGAACAATGATAGTAAATAAATAAATGAAGGAATGAAAGAAAAAAGAACGAAAGGGGCTAATACTTGATATGTTATTAACTTTCTTTGTCTTCCCATAGACCACAATAGTGTTTGCTGATACCTTACAATTTTATTCATAATCATAGAGAATGGTGGAAAGACTAGGAAATGTATGTTAGCATTCTCTATAGAAGCTTACTAAATTCTGATAGTATCTATGCTTCAAAATATGGTTATTTCTATTACTGTTAGACAAAAAGCATTTTACCAAAGTGTATCACCATATTGTATTAGATAACAAGATGCAGTTTCATGTTACTGATATACTGCTATGAAAATTTAGAACCTTTAACCTATGGACATTGAAACTCCTTGATGTGCATAAACTGCTATAAATATGCACATAGATGAGGTGAAAAAGAATACACATGGCTGACCTTGATTGGTTTGTGGAGGAACTATAGCCGACCCAAACTTTTGGGACTAAGGCTTGGTTGTTGTTGTTGTATTGCATTAATAAGTGATATATCTGATACATCATTAATTTTCTAGGTAAACAGAGGGGATAACTCTTGCTAGTTAAATCTTTTTCTGTTTCTTAGAGTTATGATTAGCACTCTAATTGGTGGTGAGTCACTTTAATTGCAGATACCAGGACTAGTAAATGTGGACTTTGCTGATGTGCGAGCTATAATGGCAAATGCAGGTTCTTCATTGATGGGAATAGGAACTGCAACTGGTAATTTCAAGCTATTTCTTTGAAGAGTGTTTAGAATTCTGATTTCTTTTAAGGGCTATAATCATTAGTTAAAAATAATGTTTTCCTGAACCAGATTTACTGTTTTTCCTCTCCAATTTAGTGTTTTCTATTAACTTTTATGTTTTAAAATGGATTCCTCATAAGTGATATGAATAATCTCAAGAACGATTCTCAATATTTTTGTTTTAATCCAACTGTAGTTATTTTTGAGAAGGGAATGTGATACGCATTGTTGTTCGGGATGGATTTGAGCTTTTCTCAGGCTTGATTCTTGCCTAAGCCTGAGAAAAAATTTTAAAAAAGGAAAAAATTCCCGGAATAGTAGAGTCTAGAAGACACAAGCTGATGCTCTGGGCAATTAATGTTTTCAAATTCGGAAGATTAGTAAGTCCAATTCACTATGTGGTTGTATTTTACTGGAATTTGAACTTAATCTAGAAGGAGGCTTAGGTTCCCTAGAATCTTTTTTTCCCCCTCTTAATCAATGCAAACATGTCGCTAAGTCAATTTTGCCACAATACTGGTGTCTGGTGCACATTCCTATTTCCAGAAAAGTGAAACTAGTGAAATGAATAATGCCTCCCTCATCTAGCATTATTTTGGATTCTTTGTGAAGATGGACTCATTACAACAATTGTTGGAAAATAAAAATACAGAAACTAAACCCTTTCTACCTGGGTGTCCCAGACCTTATGCAGAAAACAATCCAACTGTGAGTTGCATGTTGTAAGTGGTGGTTCTATTTATAACTACACTTATCTTCTTAAAATTTGGACGAAACTTGAATGGGAGGGCTGCATAGATGACTTAGTTATCAAATTCAGCTTATGTAGTTGTCAAGTATGAAAGGTAATATGCATTCCAACTGTGGGTTTGGAAAATAGCTACTAGTGCATTAAAGTCCGATGATTATAGGTCTTGAAAAGGAATCAAGGTTGTTTAGCAGTTTTTGCACTAGATGCAGTTTGATCTTCAGACACACATGCTCGCACAAGGTAAAGTTTCTAGATAATTTTTTTTTTTTTTTTTTTGATAAGTAAAGTTTCTAGATATAATTGTTGCTACATTTACATTTTGGTATACGAAAATGTTATGTTTAAGCAGACCTGGATGAAAAAAGATTGGTCAGTCCAGGTCATATATTGGTTCTGTCATGATGCTTAGCTTAGCCTGTCATGCTATTGGCAGTTCATTGCCTGAAGTTACCTTTTCATCGAGCTTTGTATAGCAGAATTCTTGGAATACTCTCATCAAGTGCACATGTAAAACACTAAAAAATTTGTTTGGTGTTTGTTTCTGTGTAGGGAAGACCAGGGCAAGAGATGCTGCATTAAATGCCATACAATCACCTTTACTAGATATTGGCATAGAGAGGGCTACTGGAATTGTGTGGAATATAACAGGCGGAAGTGATTTGACCTTATTTGAGGTACCTTTCTCTACAGGAGGACTTGTCCTGTGTCCTTGTCTTTCTCTTTGCCTCAAACTTTCTTTGGCATCTTCTGAATGTAATCCCATGTGCATGAGAGTCAATGTCATGCTGGTAACAGCAACATCTAATATATTGCAGCCTAGCTAAAATTTACTGTGCTACCAATTCTTAGAAAGAAGTTCTTTATGGAGTGTAGGTAGGAATAGTTGTAAGAGGTGCATTGCACCTAATGCTACTCACTTAAGCAATTTATTTTTTTGGGTGAAACTTAAGCAATTATTTCAACAGCCATGTCCTGATTTATTTTATATTTTTTTAAGGATCTATCATATAAAACTCGTCAAATTGTATACTCATATTGTCATTGAGTTAAATTTGTTGGAAATTTGTGGTGTTGCTCTTGTGTTTTATCTTTTTCCATTGTTAAATTTTCTATTCCTTTACAAATTAGGCAAAGGTTGTGTGAAGTACTCAGGCCATTAAAATAAAATTTCTTTGTTTTTTAAATTTTAATCTGTTGGAGAGATCTTGCAACCTCATTGTTAATATCTTGCCTCAGAGCCAACTAGATAATGCATGTATAGTTGAAGGAAATTAAACTCACTTATATTTTTCCTTAAAATTGTAGGAGTTGTGTTGATCTTCTCTAGAGAATTACTTGGTTGAGATTTGTCTTGAAGTGCCTATTAATTTTGAAATTCCACTATAAGCTTTATTACAGATAAATCTGTCTTTTTCTCTTCAATTTCCATGTGGGTATTGTCACAGGTAAATGCTGCAGCAGAGGTTATTTATGACCTAGTGGACCCAACTGCCAATTTGATTTTTGGAGCAGTGATAGATCCATCACTTAGTGGTCAAGTAAGTTACTGCTTATCCTAACATAAGCAGGGTAAACTTTTATTCCTCTGGACATATCCACAACAGTCTACACCCATCATCTGAATGTGCCATTAATATTGGATGCAAAATTTTCATTGTTATTTAAGGAAAAAAAAAAAAAAAACTATCATGTTTAGGTAATTTAGTATATGGTGGTATTGCTATGCCATGTCATTTTGTAAATCAAATCAAATGCTTTTCCTATGTGTATTTGTTGCAATTCTGTTTGCCAGGGAAAATTGTCTGCTCTCTTGTAAGGGAATGTGTGAGTTGCTTATCTGCAAGCTGAGGTCTTTTTCTACACCTCTAGTATTTTGCATGTTAGCTAAAATGTACCACAGAAATGAAGCGTCATGACTATACCTGTCCTGCATAGGCTAGTTTTTCCATTTGAAACTTTACCCTACCATATTCCTGTGACCTGAATCTGAACTTTTTTGTATCTGGTGAATGATGGACTTTAATTTTTTGATTCCTTATTCAGGTCAGTATAACGCTAATTGCTACTGGATTTAAACGCCAAGAAGAAAGTGAAGGGAGGCCCCTCCAGGTACTGCTTCTCCTTCTCTGTCTCTCTCTCTCTCTCTCTCTCTCTCTCTCTCATTTTATCAATTCTGCTCTGTTGTGTCAATTGGCAGGCTAGTCAGCTAGCACAAGGAGATGTCGGCCTTGGGTTTAATCGGCGACCTCCCGCTTTCACTGACAGCAGTTCAGTGGAAATTCCAGACTTCTTAAAGAAGAAAGGACGCTCACGCTATCCAAGAGTTTAGGAGTCCCATAAAACACTTCTTCCCTTTCACATCCCTTCTCAGGGATTAAAAGTACACCTTAGTAGGTACTAGAAAATCTTTGTGCTTGTTTTTTGGTGGTTTCTTGCTCCTAGAAAGGATAACATATTCTTGTTTGATTAATAGCTAAAAATAGTTGAGTTTCTTTCACGCATAAGTTGAAGATTTTCTGTTAATAAATGGCTTGTACAGAGTGCACCTACTTGAAAGGAGATAAATCGAAGTAGAAGTATTAATGGTTGAATGAAAGATTTTGGTTTTATAGTTTTATTGGGAATCATAGAACACCCTGTATCAGATTTTGACATTTAAGTTTTGCATATTTAATTTTTCATTATGTTAGGGAAGCCAAAGCCACATATATTCCTAGAAAACTCTTCTATCACTATTCAATTGCAATTATCTAACGAAGGATACTACAAAAGCAATGACATGAAAACAGATATTCCAGTTTGCGTTTCATGTGGAGCAGAACTCCAGCACAAAGGTAAAACAAGAGGCAGCATGATTAACTTGTTTGGTTTGGATGTATTTTTTACTGGAAATCTGAGTGATTTTTTAATCATAGTTAGAGCAACCAAAGCGTGAAAGAGCACTATTCTAATTCCGGCATGTTGTTTATTGGACCGGTAAACAGTTTACAATCCATCTATAGCTATAAAATTTATCTGGGGCGATTGAAGTTATAATAATATACAAGAAAATAAGTAAAGAGTTACCCAAGAAATTGGTTACTAGATTGTAAGATAATCTTTGATAAAGCATGTGGTAATGACCTACGTACCTTATTGGCAATAAGGAATTTAGCTTAGCAATCATGGTTTCCATTTGTATGCTTCTGTCCTTTCACCCAGTTGTGCTATAAAAGGAAGCCACTCTTGACGCTCCTATTGAATCCCCTGTAACTATTCGCCAGTTTAAGTTACCCATGCATGGCTTTGTTCTCAGCTATTTTCATAGTAGGAGCCCTCTGTGATTTATATTTTATCATCTTCACGATTGCAATAACTGAAGCAAAGTCATAACCTAATTCTCAGTGTGTTCGCAGCAACAATCTTTTCGGGAGTCCTTCCCCACCTCATAGTATAAACAAGATATTCCTCACAATCCTGTCCAGAATTATTCTCATAGATTTTGTTTTATGCTTATTAGATAGATAGTCAAGTGACTCAAGTCATAGTAATCAGTCTCACGTCATTTGCCTGTCTTGCTTTCTCTCAAACCCTAAAGCAATTACTTGCTAACTACAAGTTTTGAGTCTTTTGACCAGGCATCTTATTGGCCTCTTTTCACTATTTATTACAACTATTTTTATTTTGTGAATAATAATAAAAATAATAATGATGATGATCATAAAGGTGAGGGATCAATTCAGAATGGTGCATATTTTAATTCCCAAATTAAGTAATGCTTACAAAACCAAAGTGATAAGAAGTGGAGTGGAAAATGGAACTTTACACTTCTCATCCAAGTGCCATCTCATGGGGTAAGGGTCTTGTAACTTAATTAACACCTCCTCATATATAGTGCGTGAAAGTCTAGAGGAAAAAGATTTGAACTACAGGAACAAGACACTTCTACAAAATGGTGGAATATGTTGTTATCCCTGACAATACTCTGTTGTTACCAATTACCTTCGAAATGTACTTGATTGCAGAAAGGTGTTGACTGACATGGACCAAAATAAATGGACTAAAGTGGACCAAAATACAAAATGGACCGAATCAAAGCAAAGTAGACCGAATTGGATCAAATTGTACCAAAATGAACTAAAGTGGACCAAATTGGACCAAAACAAGGCGGACTCCACGTTGAAGGCAGGGTGGCCACAGGACCACCCTAGCCTGAAAAAAATTACTATTATATATAAATTTTAAAATTTTTATAATTTTTTATCCTTAAAAAAAATTGTGATCACCCTAAATTTTTTGAGACCCAACATAATTAAATTTAGGACAAACTTAGTTATAAACTAAGGCTATAACTCATAGACCAAATTGGACCAAAGTGGACCAAAACAGGGGCGGCTCCACATTGAAGGCAAGGTGGCCACAAAACCACCCTAGCCTGGAAAAAAATAATTATTATATATAAATTTTAAAAGTTTTATGACTTTGTTACTCTTAAAAAAATTGTGATCACCCTAAATTATTTTAGGCCCAACATAATTAAATTTTGGACAAACTTGGTTATAAACTAAGGCTATAACTCAACTCAATATTTTTTTTATTGGATGTGAATTTTGACAAATTCACCATTGAATTACATTTTCTTCTTATATCACTTTCACACTTGCAAAATTTCAAGAAAGTCAAAGATCAATAGTAATGTGATCAATCAAATGTTTAAATTTCAAGTTTTTGTAGTCTAAAAGTATACATAAAAAATAAGTTTATGGATCGAATAGTAAATAACATCCGATTGACATGAAATGCGTTTTAAGAATATAAAGAACATGCAATTCAATTGTTAGATTTTCAAAATATATAATCATATTAATTTGTTTAGTGAGAGTTGTAACCTTAGGCTACAAGTCTACAACTAAGTTTGTAGCCAAACTTTGTCCATAAATTTTGGTCCACTTCACAATATATTAAGCCCTTACAAACAAACAAAAAAGCCTAAGAAAATTTTTATTGAACTAAAATTTTGAAAGAGATGAGGTTTACAGCATTAATAATGAGACCATCATGCAAAGATTTCAAAAAAAAAAATTTTAAAAAAAACTTGTAGAATAAAATTGTAAAACTTTATGCATTTACATGTGTGTGTGTGTGTGTGTGTGTGTGTGTGTGTGTGTGTGTGTGTGTGTTTTTAGTCAACGTATGGAGTTCTATTTTTATTAGATTTTGTATAGTTTAAGTTTCTTAATGGTTACCTTGAAAAAAAATTCTGAAAACCGTCATTGGATCAAAATACTACACTGATGTGGCTCTAGAGGAACAATGCAACAAACAACAAATATTTCACTTTAGTTTTTAAATATTAATATTATATTATAGTATTATGTGTTGGTATCGAGGGAAAATCTAATCTACCAACAAGTCTAATGTGGACTACTGCATAAGGTTTATTGTTATAAGAGGTCCATACTCCTCTAGGATCTAGATGTGTCTTTTGTAACCATAGTAGGTACTAAGTATATGTTTTGATTAGGGGTGTAATCGGTTCGGTTCGGTCGGTTTGAAGTGCGATTTTTCCACCGAACCGAAATTTTCGGTTTTCCAAATTTGGCACCGACACCGAACCGAAAGGGAGGAACACCGACACCGAACTGACTGGATTTGAATCAGTTCGGTTCGGTCGGTTTTCGGTTGCTTCCAATTTCTTAGAATCAAACAGATCAGAGAAAAAAAAAAAAAGCCTATTTATTTACTTTCCCACATTTTCTCAGCACCCAAACACCAAGCAAAAAAAAAAAAAAACTCAAAATCATGTATATAATCAGAAAACATACCAAAATAAGAAAAAACATATATATTTCCTTTGCTTTCCCAAGTTTTCTCATCACCAAAACACCGAGCACCAAGCAAGTAGCAAACACACAAAACAAAACAAAAAAGAACGGAGAGGGACTATGGGCAGGCCAGCGTGGGAGGCGGCGGCAGAGGCAGAGACCGTGAGAGCGAGGGACTAGAGAGTGGAGTGCGCTGCCGTCTGTGAGAGGGAGTTCCGGTCGGCGCTTGGAGGGGGTTGGGGCGATCGGTGGGGAGGAGTCGGAGGCGAGGTTGACGAAGTGAAGGAAGGCGACGGAGGAGCGGCGGATGGAGTTGGAGCCAAAGAGGGAGTCGTTGGCTTTGAGGTGGGAGCGCCGGAGCGGGAGCATTAGACGATGGAGAAGAAGTTGGAGATGGAGACTTGGTTGGTGATGAGGCTGGTGCGGCTGGGTGAGAGTGTGAGAGTGAAGTGAAGTGTGGCTGGGTAGTGAGTAGGGTTTTTTAACTTTTATTTTTATAGTTTAATTAGTTTAAGTTTAATTAGTTTAATAGAAATTTACTTAGTTTAATCTTAATTAGTTAATCTAATGGGTTTTAACTTTTAAGTAACAATGATTAAATAGAAAGAAATTAAAGAATCATAGAATGAAGAGGCGGACTTGATCTGATCTGATACAATATATATAAAAAAAAGCCCAAATAGGCCTAATGTTTTAAAATAAAATGAACGGGCTGAGCCCCACTTCCTATCAAACAGATCATAGAATGAAGAGGCCCACTTCCTATCAAAAAAAAACTAGAGGCCCACTTTAACAATAATAATAACAAACGGAGGCCCAAATTACAAATATATATAGATTTTATATTAAAAATTTTATGTAAAATATATTATAATATGTTCGGTTCGGTTTCGGTCGGTTCGGTGTATTAAAACCGGAAACCGAAACCGAACCGAAATTTTCGGTTTTTAAAAATTAAAAACCGAAACCGAACCGAACCGAAATCAAACCGAAATTTTGGCATCGGTTCGGTCGGTTTCGGCCGGTTTTTTCGGTCCGTCGGTTTTTTGCACACCCCTAGTTTTGATTGCACTGAAAACAGCAGATATGTGTGTCTACATTTTTTTGTGTGGGTCTTGTGCACTGTTTACAAGACCCGTAAGTACGGATTTCAGTAAATTTTTCTTTAAAACTGAGTCTTACGGTACTATTCACACATTTAAAAATTATTTTGTTATAATGTTTTCAATTTTAAATTTTTAACAATAAACAATATCCAAAGAGACCCTAATAAAGCTCGATATGCAGAAAGATTTTAAGGTACAATGAAATCAGAGCATAACTAGTCTTGAATAATATTGAGACACGACGTGGTTTCATGCGTGAAAGAGAAAAAAAACATACCCATGTGGACCGCGTGCTTTTCCATTCGGAGTGGGATCACCTTGTCTTAAGAACTCAACTTCACCTAGCTTGGACTAATTCAGATTGCGTGTAAATGCAATACTTACATATTGGACGAATTCTGTCCATTCAGATCAGCCATCCCAACTGAAAACCTAAAAAGAAAGATTTTTCTAAAAAAAACATTAAGTTAATTAAAAAAAAAACATTAATTTAATTTTTTTTTTTTTTTTAAAAGGCAATCAAGGAGTAAATTTTTTAAATTAAGTTTTTTTTCACCACTATCCACAAGTATTACACCGGCTGCAATCATTTCATCTTAGAAATTGCACCTTATCTTAGTCCACTTTGGACAAGGGAGTATTTTCCAGTTACGTATTTATGAGATTAATTATATGTATTATGGGTTTCTCAACAGAAAAAGGCTATATGTATTATGGTTTTTAAAACTGTGATGGTTAAAGAATCGAAATTTAGTCTGATTTCTGATTTTTATTTAACCGATCGATTTAGTACTCAATTTTTGTTGAACTGTCCAGTTCAATTTTTAAAACGGTGCTTAATTAGTATCACTTGGGGGTGGAATGACAGTGTTCAAAATCTAATTCTCTAAGGTTTGTTTGCAATTTGCTTATTTTGTTAAAATTAAAATTTTTTTACTAAAAATATTATAAATAAAAGTAAAAGTTAATTAAAATAATACAATAGTGATGTCTATAAATAATATCAAAGAGTGCAAAAAAATCAATAAATAATAATAAAAATAAACTAAATAGTAAAATAAGATAACAAAATTAAACCATGCCAAGTACACTTAATTTGTGTACAGTTTTTTTTTTTTTAATCAACCAATTAAAGGTGCTTTTTGTCCTTTTAGTTTTATTATTTATATTATTTGTCATCTCAACCCCTAATGGCCAAGAATCTCTCTATTTTTGTAAAAAGAATCTCTCTATTTTATTTGCGTATGGCCTTTTCTTTTCTTTTTTCAACAACCAATTATTGGTGCTTTTTGTCCTTTTAGTTTTATTTTTTATATCATTTGTCATCTCAACCCCTAATGACCATGTACGACAAGAAGAGGACTGTCCTCGTATCGTGATCACATGCACGATATAGATACGCTTGAGTAATGAGTAAATTTTATAAGCACAAAGAAATTGTGACTCTTTTTTCTTACTTGTTGAGATGAGAATTGACAAATGACAAATTTTACATGCACTTTCATACCATTTTAACTATACATTAACTATAACTTATTACCACAGTACTTATGGAAAATAAATATGAATTTTATTCTTGTCTATGATTATTATATACACACTTGAGAGTGCAATAGATTATGCACATGTATTCATGTTTATAGGTGGCAGAGGACTAGGTTAAAGAATGATTTATTATTCTATGTAATGGTTGCATGTAATATCTCTTTCACATGAAAAAGACTGTGTATGAAATCTACTCTCAAATAAAAGAATATATAAGTGTTACACAAAATACAACCTCCCATCTGAGAAGGAGTTTTATATTTAAGAAAATGTCACATAATAAAGTATTGAGCAAACATGAAAATAAGAAAATAAGAAAGAAAGTATCAAAGGATAAAGGGTGGTCTGAGTCCCAAACTAAAATAAATGGTGTAATTGTGTGTGTCAGGTGTACATCAAAATATCTCTTAGACCTCCCAATCCAGTCTCAATCTCATTAAATAAAAACAGAATTCCATATTATTTTCTTTTGGTTTCAATAATCTCCCCCTCAAATCGAAACCTGCAACCCTATTGGTTCAAACCCAAAAATCAGACAATTTGCCCTAAAATCAACATCAACTTCACAATCGTCCAAAAATCCATCCAAGGAATGACCCCCACTTCCATGAAACCTCGCATTTTCCTTTTTCCTTTTTGCATTATACATCATATTTGAACCAAACCACACAAATTGGAATCCATTCTCAAACAAGACACGTACTCTTGTCACTTACCATACAAAAAGAAACCACTTGTGAATGACGTGGAAAATAACTCCCCACCCACTCTCTTTGCTTTATTCCCACACATAAACCCCCCATGTAATCTTTCAACAAAAAGTTAGCAATAGAGAAAGAAGCAAAATTGAACAAGAAGAAGAAGAAGAAGAACCATTTCCCATTCTCATTGCATGAGAAAAAACCCCCCACCAAAATGGATAACCAAAATTCAGCTGAATTCCATTGCCATATTCCTTCTCAACCACTAGAGTCCAAGAAAATCGCTAGCCCTTATTATAACAATGAAACTGAACAAGAAAGCCCTTTATATGATAATGATGGTGATGATAACAAGGTTACACAAGGCTCATCTTCAAAAACCAGTCACTTTGACAACAAGGAAACTGCATTGCAAGGCCTGCCTTCGAGTCTAGTAGATGTTGGCAAAGAACAGAAGAGCTCTATGGCCATGGCCATGCCAGAAGATAGTGCACGTGAGAGGCTGAAGAGGCATAGAGTTGAGGTGGCTGGTCAGGTTTGGATTCCAGATATATGGGGTCAGGAAGAGCTTTTGAAGGATTGGATAGATTGTTCTGCTTTTGATGCTTCTTTAGTCCCTAATGGAATCATGTCAGCTCGTGCAGCTTTGGCTGATGAGGGAAGGAGAGCAACTTCTAGCGGAATAAGAATAGAAAACAGGTGTTGAATTTTTTTTTGTTTTTGTAAGATGTTTTATTATTGTTGTTTTCAATCACAGTTACGCACGTATCTTAATCTTTTTTTATACTGAAGAAAACATATGTGAATGGTTTCCTGGCTTTGAGTTTGAGGTTCATAGATTGCAGCAAAATATTGGTGATTTCCTTGTTCTTCTTCCTGTTCTCCAGGTCTAGGTGTGATTCTACAAATAAGACTTTTAATTATTGGGAAAAAAAAAAATCCATAATAAATAGAAACTTCTGATTTTTTTTGCTTTTTGATATTCGTTTTGAAAGAAAATGATTTGGATCTTTTGAATCTGTAGTTTAAATGACTTGAGATCAAGTGTGAAATGATAGATTTTTTTTTTCTTTTATAAAGAAATTTATGAAGAGATCTAAATTTTATTAATATGTGAATTTGAAATAAAATTCCAGAATATCATGTGTTTTTCTTAGGGCAAAATCCAAAAGTTATATCATTGTGTTGTTAAATTTATATCAAGCAAAAGAATCTGCGTTTTCTTTACCATATATGCAATTCCATAATATTATTACTGTTTTTCTTTGATCAAAATCTCCAAAAATTATCATATGTTGGTTAAATTTATATTGGATTTACTTGATAAATCCAGGAGTTTCAATTCTGCAAATCCAAACTCAGGATGAGGATTTTGAAAAGTATGAAGAGTGCAACACGTTTCTCTATCGCCATTCCTTCTTTTAGTAGGTCATCTTGAATCTTGAATGTTTAGCGAATCAATCATAATTAGTCGAACTGTTCAAGGCTTATCTTTCTATTCCCTTTTCTGGTTGAAGCTTATCTTACTGTTCCCTTTCCGGTCACCAGTCATTGATCGAAAAAGCCTGTAAATTCCATTTCCCTCCTCCCTCACCTCTCCAGAAACTATGCATGGGGTGTGGTCCAGGATAATTGAAGAGTAGTTGTGACTTTTGAGAGTTGTAGAAGTGATTAGAAATGTAGAACTATCAGCTAGAGCACATGTATCTAACTGAACCTAATTTTAGTCAGTAAATTAATGCCCAATCTCTGTAGTTGACTCAGCAATGTAGATTATTTTATTAAGGCTCATACTTCGACACCCAAACAAATGTTGCAACGAATAACACACTTAGCAAAGTAGTAATAGTGCAATTTCATGCATGCTGATTTACTAGCAAGGCGTGACTTTCACTAGCTACAACCAGCTTTCATACATAGGCACTCAATACCACATGCACGGTACTTGCTTTGAACTAATAATCACAGAGAGAAAGAGGAGAATGCAAAGCCAGAGACAAAATTATCTTATAAACAACTTATGGTTCAAATGAGCAGAGCAAATCTGCTGGACAGTAATTACAGCCACATTTTCCTTCAGAAATTAACCTTTTCTTGTATTAGGCATAATTACCTTGGTTCATCCAATGGCGTAAACTCCCTCCCTACCCAGATGACAGTAGTTTGAAACCTGGCTTCCCCTTTTATTGAGGGGGCTAATGCCATTTAAGCCAAAAGGCTTGGCTAAATAAACTATCTTGATATTTCACAAAGCTCCAATTAATGTAGAATTTGTACAGTGACTCACTCAGACATAATTGGTATCAAAAAATAATAATTAGAAGTTGGAGCCGTTTCGTGAACCTAGCTTCCATATCTTTATCGTACCATCATCACTTGCAGTAGCTAGTAGCCATTTCCTGATGATTGACCAAAAAAAAATTGTTATTACAGATTGATGAGACTTAAATGTCCATGGTAAATTGACAAATAGAACATTTTTATGCTTGGCAAGACATGTTGACCTGTACACAGTGAAGCCAGTTCCCATATCTTGACCGTACCATCATCACTTGCAGAAGCCAATAGTTGCTTTTCCTAATATAAAGGAAAATGTCAACACAGATAAATGAGACTAAAACAGTAAACAGATGAATAGAATGCCTTTTAAGCACGGCAAGATTTGGTTACCTGATCTATCAAAATATCAAGAAAATGTTTTAGTTCACAAACAACGAAATTATTAGTATATTTTGGGCACCCATAACCCATTTACCCACTGGATTTCATCATGTGGGAAGAAGATTTTGTAGCTATGTGAATGGGATTTCAAGAAGAATTTGTGGCCATGTGAATAGGGTTGCACTTGAGATTTACTAATAAGAAATCTTACCCCAGGGCTCCATTGCACTGAATTTATATCCATGCCATGTGCCTTTTCCTCCTTCAGCAGCAACTTATACGAAGGTCCATCGACCTGTTATAAAAGCAACAATAGAGTTGATAATCTCAATTGGTAGTTTCAAACTCCATAAGTAAAAAATGAGGTATATAGAATTTTGAAGAATTTCTAAAGGTTACACTACACAATCTGCTAAATTGGTTTTCTCAGACTTAGAATAAAATTCCCACCCCCCCCACCCCCCAACCCCTTTTTTTTCGTTGATAAGTAAAAGGTTTTATTGATATCAAAAATGGAACACCCTAGTACACAGGGCGTGTACAAGGGGTCAAACAATTCAAGTACAAAAATCCCCTTGAAAACTTCATAAAAGGTCAATAAAAATTTCACACTTCCATTTTAAAAGACCTATAAGAGAACCTCTGTGCAGGTGTTAGTGTAAGCGGATAAACATTAATGTTGTCATCAAGATGTTAATTTTAAACTCATTCCTCCAACTGACATGACTTCCAACAAAATAAATTGACAAAGAAAGTTCCCTGTTGCTCATCTCTACAAAGGACATATATTTCATTCTAGAAAATTAATTTAAATAAGAATATCACTTGCAGGTACAGTTTTTCATGTTCTAATAATTCACACTAATCTCTATTATTGATTTTTTATTTATATATATATATATATATATAATATAAAAATAAAAATAAAAAAATAAAACACATTATATGTATGTCTCAGATACATCCACAAGGGGTTCTATACATGGACCCTCCAAGAAATCATAAAGTTTTTGCAGGGATACTAACATAAACATCCCAAACAATTTTTGATTAGTAAGTTACACAAGCACCCAATGAATCGTGAACCCACGACCTACCCTCCACTTTACTCTTAACAAGGAAAGGAGATGCAATTTGAGCTTGAGCTCATTGGCATAAACACCCCCAATGAAGGGGGGGCGGGAAATAAATATTCAGATCACATAATCTAGAGAATCTTCTCCCCTAAAAATATAAAAATAATAATCCTCAGCACACATGGAGGCTAATATGTATCAGGACAGTGGAGGTCAATGCCCATTAATTATATCCATTTCAGAAACAATGATGATAATGTGGCATTGTCAGTAATAATGTCAATAAATAATAGCATGTAATGAAAAAGGTGAAGGGATATTATTGAATACCAAACCATCTTTGTCCTCCACAAAAAATCGTATGGCGTCATCAGCTGCTCCACTGGCAATAATACCCTCACTGTCATATTCACAAAGAGAATATAATTAACTCATGGTGGGACAACTTTTTTTTGAAAAATAAACAAATAAAAGGAAAGAGTACAACTGCCTTATGTAGGAAAGAACAACTTGTGTTAAGTTCACTCAAACCCCACTCCACATACACACACATATAATGTATGGGCATACAAATATATGTACTTATGTATGTATGTAGCATTGTACATATTTTGATTGAATAAGATGAATGTAACCAAACCAAATTGAGGGCTAAGTCGATACAACAGTCCCCCCCCCCCCCCTTTTTATACGAAAGAATGTTAGCTAAAGTTAACTTGAGTATTATATAATATCTAATCCTTCTTATATGCTATTTGAACACTTAAGAGGCCAAACAATTGTGATGGTGGATAGGATGATGGTGATAAGTTAATATCCTTCAACACAAAAATCAAGCTTTTCAGACCAAGCATATGACTAGCCCTCAAGTTTAGCATTTGAGTTTAGGAATGGTATAAACACTATTTGATGTCTTAATGACGCAAGTGTAGAAACAAAGGCTTTCCTTAGCCTCTCCTTATTCCCTTTTTCTTGTGTTTGTGTATGTGTTTTGTAGGTGAGGTGGGGGTTGAGTCAGCAGAAAACATGTGCAGTCGCACCCATACTATCATGGCAGAGTATATAGACAATTTACTATTTACGATTTCTGTGGAGCCGTTTGTAATGCTAATTTAACATTAAAAGGGTGAGCAGATGGGGTTTAAATCTGACAAAGGTTACAAAAATAGAAGTAAATAGACCCACAAATGGGACAATTTTTTTTCTTGTAATTACTTAACTGTGTCACTACCATTTTTTTATATAAGTAAAACAATTATCGGTGAAGTTCAACTGTCACTACCTTGACCAATGAACTGAGAAAATTGTTCGATCATGATAACCTGTGATAGTGCAGAGATGTCTCCTGAAAACCCAAAAGGAGGAACCTTGTATTAGTGTTCAAATAAGCAGTCAGATATAAAAGTGTAAAAGACTTGGCAATAAGCACCGCTTTATCAAATAATACAGAATAAATAAATTTACTTCAATTCCTTTGTGATGTATGACATAGTTAATGGAGCAGGTATTATGCAAACAGCATTACGACATTGCATAATTTCTGTTCAACAGTAGATAACTCGTCCCTATGGAAAAGCATCAAGATAATATTGATTATGCTATTTTTGTATATAATTTTGGAAAAAAATGAAACAAACATTATCAGATGAAAACATCCCCTCTAGGCCTCACAGTAAAATCTTGAAATCCTGAATAACTCACTAATATCCCAAACCATGTATATAATTACAGATTTTTTTTTCTTTTAAGCAAATAATGTATTTATTTATAAAAGCACTAATGGGATGCAACTCAAGTACAGAGAAAGTATACAAGAGAACATAAACAATTATACAGTTAATACAACTGAGTATTATGAATAAATCCAACATAAGCCATATCCTTCTTTCTTGTTTCCTTTACAAGCATTGATTTTCTTACTCTTGAAAGTATAAACTTGTAAGAAATATATTATACTCAGCAAACATCAAATTTGTTCATAATAATAGTGACGGTGGAACACCCTCATCCCCCAGTGGTGTGTGTGTGGACAGCCTAGGGGAGAGTGGGGGATGTCACACCCATGCACATCTGTGTGTTTGTGAAGTTCAGAACAACCTAGCTTCAAAATACTAGGTTTTTCCTATCACAGACGAGAAGAAAATAAATCCAATCACACCTAGACATAATATTAGTATCAAAAGGCAACATGGTGGAAGGGATGGAGATTCAGATTCATATATAACAAGTGAATTCCTAGAGAAAATTGGTTTTACACATGCTCTCTAGTCCCTACTTCATCGCTTGGTGCCAACAGAAAGTCCATCAAATATATCTTATATTTAAGAATAGAAGGAGCTGAAGTCCTCCACAAACTGTTGGAAATACATACACGCATACCCTGCACCCTCCCATTAATAGAATATCTCACACGGTATTGTAGAAGTTCCTAAATGTGCAACACCAAACGCAAATTCTGCCGCCCCCAACCAAAAAGAAAAAAAAGCTAATACATATAAGGGTAACATAGTCCTCACCAAGGAGCATAGCCATCAGCAGATTGCATACTTGTGCTGTCCATTTCCCATATCTTTAGAGTAAGATCGTCACTGCAAAAATAGCGCATTACCATTTCAATTCACCTTGCCACTATAATTTAAACAACATATTTTCCCACCAATGCCAGACACATCTCGATTATTTCACCTACCTACATGTGACCATTTTATCTCCGGTTTTGTTGAAAGAAAGTGCCCAAACCGTCGAAGAATGACCACTGACATATCATTAAAACATCATTAACACTCTTACATATATATTTGCACTCAGACAAAAATACACTATTACACAAAGAGGTTAAGGATTCAAATGTAGATTACTTGTTAGGTTCACCTAAAGTCTGAACACACTGCCAATCATCATCATCATCTGCCCAAACCTACGAGTTATTGATCAAATCGACACGGAATCAAAAACTGAATATTCTTCACAAAATAGGCAATTCATAGACACAAAAAAAAAAGCAGAAACACTTTACCTTAACAGTGTTATCATAGCTACAAGAGAACAAAACATCCAATGTAGGATGCCACAGAACCATCTTAACATCCTGTGAATGTCCTTGCAAAACCGAAACACACTCGTACTCGTTCCCCGGCTGCACTTCCCAAATCCAAACCGACTTATCCCGGCCACACGTGGCGAGCAGCGTCCCGGACGCGTTCCACGACACGCTTTTCACCTCATTCTCATGACCCTAAAAAATTGATAACAACAACACTAGTTAATGTACACAATTTACACAACCAATGTACAAAGTTTTTATTTTTATTATTATTATTATTACCTCTAATGTGGAAACACATTCGAAATCGCCACCAACGTTTTCCCAAATTGAAGTGGTGGCATCGAAGCTAGCAACGGCTAGTGATTTTCCTGATGGAGACCAGGAGCAAGATCGGACGGTTCTCGTGTGCGTGTCTTCTAAAACTGCCTGATTAAATTATCGAGTTTGATAAAAAGAGTTAGTTTTAGTGTTTGTGGGTGGGGGTGGGGGTGTGTTTGGTTACGGAGATAAGGAAATACTACCAACCTTGCAGTTCCAAGAGGAATGGGAAGAAGAGGAAGAAGAGGGAGAAGGATTTTGTTCCCAGATTCGAACGGTTTTGTCGCCGCTGCAAGAGGCGAAGACGAGAGGGGTTTCGGCGGTGCCGGTGGCCGGGTTCCAAGCGAGGCTCCACACTCTGTCGGTGTGGCCTTCGAGAGTTTGGAGTAGTTTCAGCTCGCAAGCTCCTTCGTAAAACTCCATTGAGAGTTGAGTGATGTGTCTCTGTGATTAGTGTGTGAAAAAGTTGCTTTTGGGATTTGGGGGTTTGGGGGAAAACTTTTTTCCGGTAATTTGTTTTTCTTCGTTTTGTTTTGTTTGTGTGTGGTGCCGTGCTGAGTGGTGAGGACGAGGACGAGTTGATTCGGTGGTGGGGTTTGGCACGCGTCGGAAGTTTAGGGTTGGAGAAGCGTGGTGTACTCGTGTCGAGTTTATATATGTTTGTTGTTTGAGTTCTTTTTATTGAGTTGGTGGCGGCTTTCTTTTTGCCTTTCTTCTCATAGGGCCCATATTCCGGCGAAATTTGCGGAGTAGTTTTAATAAAAAAAAAAAAAAATTGGTGCATAGCGTGCATTTGACACTATTTTGTAATTTAGAGCCCATTTGTTTCTCATAAAATATTTTCTGAAAAATATTTATTTTTTAAAAATGTTATTTTTCAAAAAATGAAAATATTTTCAAGTATTTGGTTATATTATGAAAATTATTGTAGAAAATATTTTTATGTGTTTAATTGTATTCTGAAAATGTTATTTTTTTATAAATTTTTCACATTTTCTCAGCTATTTTCTTAGCATCCAAAAAAATTTTATTACAAAAAATTTTAAAAATCACAGCAAACTCCGGCTATCAAAAGCAAAAACAATATCAAAGAAAAAAAATATCAAATACGGTCAGAGGCGATGGGTTATGGGTTCGAAGGAGATCAACGATCGACGGTGCGACTCAATGGGTTTTGGGTTCGCCGGTGCAAAGGCGATGGGTTTTGGGTTCATGGCGAGATCGACGATCGGCGATGGGTTCTGGGTTTGTGACAAGATCAACGATCGGCGATGGGTTCTGGGTTCGTGGCGAGATCGCACGGCAGAGGCGAGATTGAGCGGAGGCGATCGAAGGTGAAATCTGCGCGGTGCGATCGACGATCAGCGCGGCGCTGGGTTTTGGAAGTGCGATCGACGATCGACGCAGCGCAGTGCTGCAAGTGATGATCAGGGTTCGCCGGCGATCGGCGCGGCGCCAGTTTTGGGTTCTGGGCTCTCTCTCTCTCTCTCTCTCTCTCTCTCCCCGGAAATACTTTGAAGTGAAAATAGAAACTAAAAATGATTTCCGTTATCAAAGGGAAAATAGGAAATGATTTTCCAGAAAATTCTATTTTCCGTAATTGCCAAACACGTGGAAAAGGTGGAAAACAATTTCCTGAAATAGTTTACCACCAATTCAAACGCAGCCTTAGATTGAGTTTGGGTTGAAACTCGAATTTAACAAACTCAAGTTCTAACCCAAACTCAAGTTCCAAAAATAGTCTAACTTACAAAATAACTTCATCAATGTGTTGTTTTCCTAAAAACTTTTTAAAATCATGCTATTTGACAAAATTTTCCCCCATATTCCAGAAAATTCCTCCCTTCTTTCTTTTACTGTTTTTTTTTTGGTAAACATAAGTTTAGGTGAGGGGAGGCTACTCCATGCCAAGTCCAAATTTTCTATCTTATTCTTCTTACTCCATTATATACTCCACAAATTAAAACATGCAACATATTCATCTATTTTATTAAATGCGCTAAATTTATGTCTTTTATTATTTCAATTTCCTAAATATGATGGGTTATTTATTTATTTATTTCAGAAAATTGAAATAATAAAAATGCATAAATTTAGCATTTAATAAAATAGATGAACACGTGGCATGTTTTTATTTGTGAAATATATAGTGAAGCAGAAATAGTGTGACTGAAGATTTGAACTCCTCCATACCAAGGCCAAGGCTAGGGCAAACTGCAGGCTTCAAAGAGGACTTACATTGGACTTAAGATTGCCGCCTACAAAGGAGAATTGCTGGCAGTAGGACTTGAACCTAAGTCTTTTGGGCGAAGCATTCAAGCCTTACTAACTGAACCAACCCCATTGGCATTTTCTTTCATATATTCTCCTTAAGTCTTGTGGCAGATTCGGTCATAAGGTGATTTTTTTTTTTAATTATTATTATAAATTGAGGTTGGAAACTAAAGTGTGTTTAGGAGTTTATATAATAAAGTAGTATTTCACCTTTATTTCATTAAAAAAAAAAAAAATTTGTGGTTCTCCCACTTTTGATTAGGGGTGTTTATCCAATGACTGATATTGACCAAACCATTTGAAATCGGCTCCAACCCATCAAAAGAAAAAGAGAAGAAATTGATGGACATCAGTTCGATGATCTATAATATCTTCAAAATGTAGGCACGAACACAAAATCAACCACCTGGCCCTTATTATGGATATAAATACTAATAAAAAGAAAAGTATTTAAATGACATAATTTCATTTAAAAAATAATTAAAATTGTAATGTTAAAAAAAAAAATTGTTTTGATAAAGGAATAATTTTAAAACTACTTAAATAGCATATTCATAAATAAACAGTAAGCAATTCGATTCATTTTTCTTTAATCATCACCACTACGATCCATCATTTCTCAACCCCTTCTTGCCTTTTCTCTTGTGACAACATCCTCTCGCGATCGAACCATTTGTCATCAAGACGATAAGGCAACCTTAATGTGATTTGGCTTTCCCCTATGCAATAATAGAGCCTCATTTTTTTGGAAAGCCAACCTTGTTTGTTGTGTTAAAATTTTCTCCCCATTGCCCTTGCCTCCTAAATAAAATGACTGAACACGACAATAAACACCCTTCACTTTTGAAAGGGATGTTTGAGAGAGAATATTCATTTAATTTTATTTCCTTTTGCTATTCAATTTATTCTTATTAAATTGCCAAACAAAATAATTGATAGGATAAGCCCATTAACATCTCTTTTCTTCCTCATTGGTTTTCCTCCTAGAAACTAGAAATGGGGATGGGTCATCCCTTCTTTCTTCTTAACATACATCTTTATTCATCAAAAAAGAAAAAGAAAAAACCCACCCACAACAAGATAAAAAGTTAACGACTTTCCAAAATGTTCAACAAGAAAGCCCAATAAGCCCGGCCCAGAAGAATATTCTCATCATAAACCGGTCCATCTCTCTCCAAACCAGAAACGCTGACTGTGACAATTACTAAATCAACCTCCCAAATTCCCCAATTCTCCATTTCATTCATCGAATCAAGGCCGAGCGAGCTAGAGCTCTCACCGAACCCTAGCGAACAAGATCAAAGATTCAGAAACGAGAGCAAAAGAGAGACCCAGCAGCAAAGCCAAAATCGCCATGGATTCAGCTGCTAGAAGAAGCACCGCCGGAGGAGGCATCTTCGAAGGGCTTTACAAGGTGCTCATGCGCCGCAACTCCATCTACGTCACCTTCGTCGTCGTCGGCGCTTACTTCGGAGAAAGGGTCAGTTTTTTCAATTTCCGCATTTCAATTTCATTTTTTTTTCTGCTGAGAAATCTGATTGGAAAGACTACGAAAATGATATTCTTTGACTTTGATGATAGGTCTAGCTTTGAGTTCAGATCCCTAACATGGTTGCGTAATTTTTTTTTTTTTTTTTTTTTGAAACCCATTAGATTGGACTATAAGAAATGACTGAATATCACCTTTGAAAGCTAATATCTTTCCCAACAGTCAAGTTGAGATTTATTTTTTGGTTGCTGTAGTGATAGGTTATGGTACGTTTCAGATTCAAAATTTTTAGTATCACTTTGTGCCAATGAGCGCAAGGCGGAGAGTGAGGTCATGGCTTCGAAACCCCATGGGTGTGTGAATAACGAAAAAGTATCTCATGCATCAGATATATACATCACCCAGTCGAATCCACATGTCATGAGAGAGGAGTTGTACATACCATATAAGATAATTATTGTCCCAATAAAAAATGTGGTTTTTGCGCTGCACATATTGTTAGTAAATAAATAGATTACTGGGAAATGAAGGTCATTTTTTGTCATTTGTGGGGATTGAAATAGAAGCTTTAAGAGGGTTGGATTACATTGAATATCATACTGAAGTTTTTGGGTACTGGGTAATTAGAGTGTCCCGTTCGATGTTCTTGCTAAAATTTTATTTGCTTCTGTATTGTCGGTTATTAAAAGAAGAATTATATGAGAAGTCTTCTAATATTTTCATAACTGGGTGCAGGCTGTGGATTATGGAGTTCATAAACTCTGGGAAATGAACAATGTTGGGGTATGTCATCTATTACTATAATAGAATTTACATTTATGGTTTGTTTGCTTGCTCTTACACACTGTTGAGTTTTACACTGCATTAAAAGCTTTATAATTATTTGGCTATTTTGTATCAAAATTCTATTTGTGTGCTATATGAAGATATGTGGGCTTAAGAAATTATGCTTTTTTTTTCCTTTCTTCTGGACCTGCTATGGTTGAGCTGTAGTGTTTGAAATGAGTTAGACTTGCTAATGCCATCTGCTGACAAGTTTGTATAAATTTCTGTTAGGTACAGAACATTGTACAAGATAGAATTGTATACCTTTTATTTATTGATTGCATTGATTTCACTCACATTCTGTTTTTTGTCTCGTTATATGATTGATTTTTGCTGTATGGTCAGAGGTTTTGCATGTCTTGATTAGGTTGAGTTCTTGCAAATGTTTAAATACTCAAGCCCTTGGTTGTACATCAGGATGGTCATGATTAGATCTTTGTTGACAAGCCAATCTGAATTGGGTTTCAAATTTTAATACAATTCAAGTTCAGATCATATTATTGAATATTACAGTATAGTAGGATCTGACCCTGATCTTTGTGATTCACTTGAATCCTATCAGTTTCGGCCTTGTTATTGCAAATTGTTTTGTTTCCCATATTCTATTTGCAATGGATTGAAATGATTTAAGTTTTAGACTTGTTAGACTTGTGTGCAGTGTTAGCTTGGAAGAAGGAAATAAAATTTTCCTTAGATGTGAATTTGATAAAGGGTCTGTTTGGATTGAACTTATTGTTGCTGAAACTGAAAACTGAAAACATAAACATTGTAGCAAAATAATTTTTAAATGTGTAAATAGAGCCGTGGGACTCATTTTTAATATTTTTAATTACATGAACAGTGCGTGAACAGTGCATGCACTGTTCATGCACAGATTGTTTGTCTCCCAAAGTCAAACAATGCGGCCAAAAAAAAAAAAAAAAAAAAGAGGAGAAACGCAGATTTGAGGAAACATGAACGCACAAACGCGCAATCCAAATGCCCTCAAAGTAGATATGACGTGAGACAGCAGCACAAAGGTTGAATTGACAGATTTAGATTGCTGGAATTTACATGGCAGTGGGTTTATTGGATTTGGTATGGCTTAGATTAGGGGTTTATTGATGGAAAGGGGTTGGAAAATAGAAGGAAATAAAATTTTAATGGTAAAATGGAATAATAGGATTTGAGGATGAAACAAAGGGGAAACTGAGTTGCCACTCTAGGGATGTGAACAGTAACTCAAGAACAAATTAGACTGTTTGTAGGTTATGGTGTAAAACCTACTATTTGTACCCTCCAATAAATTATTGCCACATCAAGTTTTTTTTTTCTAAGTGTAACATATTATAGTTTAGGGTGCTAACTGTGCATTCTGAAAGTTTAGGGTGCTAACTGCAAAGTGTAAATTGGGATATAATTTATGGTAATAAAGTGTAATTACCCCAAAATATGGACTTCTTGAAACCCTAATAAGAGGGGTTCTACTATGAAGCTCAAACTAAATAACTAAACTAAAACAAAAATAAAAAAATAAGACTCAGTGGACCATTAGTATAACCGATGCATGTAAACCAGAAAATTGCAAGATTGCCCCTATTAAAATTAAGTAAAATTTATAAGAAGTCTGACTAGAGCTATTTAATTCCGAAAAGCATAATAAAATACAAGTCATAAACTCATAATCTACTTGCAAATGCCTTTTCAAGCTCCTAAATACCTTTGGTGTCATCTGACATGTGCCGAATTAATGTTTGGGTATGGTATTACATACCTCTAATTGGCAAAGTTGAAGTTCTATACTAATATGCAGGCCAGAAACACTTGTGCAGTAGTTATAATTTCTCAGCTATAGTATTGTATAATGCTCTGTTTACTTCACTAGTCTTATTGTAATGCTGCCTGCTATTAGTTATCTATTGGCTTGAATTTATGTGCATCAGTGTATAATTGAAACTTGAATATGGAGGCTTCATGTGGTGAAGCAATAAGATCAGATGCATGCAGGCGCTTAAACTTACATGGCCAACTCTTAAGTGGAGAATCTAACCAGCTGTACCTAGGAATTAGAATACCTTACCAAATTGATAAATTTGAAACTGAAGGAAATATATTTGAAGTATATCCATTTGACAATTAATTTGTATTCAATAGCATGTGCTAGTAGAAAATCTGCTTGACAGTTAATATAACCTGTTATAACACAACATCTAATTGCTGTTGAATGTATTTACTAGTTTCACCTCCATATTTGATTTGATTTCTTGTTATACTGCAGAAACGTTATGAAGACATTCCAGTTTTGGGTCAAAGGCCTGCAGAAGAATGATTTTTTAAATACCTCTACTTGGTGTTTTTCAAGTCCCATACCTTTGGCAATTTGAAGCATTTATGTGCTTAGGTAGTATTTGCATGTTCGCAATAAGTGTAATATGCTTGTGTGCATTAGACATCTTTTCCAAGCATAGTTTTGGCTTTTTTGGCAGTATTGAATTGGTATAAATTCTGGATGGCTACAATGATTTCTATGAGAACATTGTATTTTTCCGTTTACTGTCTCAGTTTCTTATCAGGTGATCTGCTTATGATTGATATGATAATGATGCTGATTTTACTATAAAATGAAGGGAAATTTGTGGAACCCATATTTATATGAATGTTTTGTATCCTCTGAACCCTTTAAAAGAAAAAGAAAAAGAAAAAAAACAGAAAGCGATTGCGACGTGAAGACAAAATCAGGTGTTTGATTTAAAGATAATAGAAGGGGGGACAAGTTTTTATTATTATTATTTTTTTTTTTTATCAATTAAAGAGAAGGGAAAGTTGTTAGGGGGCATTTGGATCATTGTAATGCAACACTCACATTACTAGGATAATGTTTAGTAATGTGAAATAACGACGTTTGGTTTATTTATTTATGCACAATTTTACAGTAAATTATCAATATGGTTATTCTAAAGTGACTAAAGAAATCCCAAAACAAGAAATTAGCCAAATGATCTCAAAATGTTCAATATGACCGAAAGTTAAACCTAACAAATTGGCGGGTTGATTGTGTTTGGATGAAAAGCTTATTAGTCTAAAACGAGTAGTGATTTTTATGATACTGACCAAGGGGGTTTTTTTTTTTTTTTTTTTTTAGAGAATTTCAATATATGGCGTTCGCTTTTAATAATGTTATTTATTATCAAATCAAGACATTAATCGGTTTTTGGCATAAGTAGATTGAACTCTAGATTTCTTATTCGACCATCAAAGACTTTATCTGCTAAGCTAACTAGAATTCACTTTGACATTGACCTAGTTATTTGGTCTCTTACCGGTCAAATTAACCATTTGTCAACCTTCTTTTCTTTTTTTTTCTTTTTTTTTTTCCTTTCACGTAACAAAAAATTTGAACACTTCTAAACTTTTTTTTATTCATACTTTTTTCAATACAAATAAAAAAGAACAAAATTAAAATACTTCTTTCAATACAAATAAAAAAACAAAATTAAAAACTTAAGCTAAAAGTTGAATCATACATAAATCTTTTATACAAATTTAATAATCAATTCTTACGGTGTACGAAAGTTAAATTATGGCTATGTTAGTTTTGCCAAAAGAACCAATTCTATAATCTTAACGTCACGAGAGTCATCCACCTTCACAATTCCGTCACTGCCATCCACACCAATCAACTTCCCAGTAGTACCACGTTGCACACCAGCCATAATTTTGACCTTGTCGTTTTTCCTTGGTGCCACCACGTCCATTTCATCAGGAAGAGCTGTCATGGTTTCACCATTTTCGCCAAGAACAATCCTACAAGACCCATCCATAAGCACCTCTCTAACAATTCCAACAGCAGATTCTTTCTCTCCCAACCTGCGAACATTTACCACTATGTCTGGCATGAAGTATGGTCCTTCATTGTCACCACCTATAACAGGAGACATTGTATCCAGACCACCAGTTTCAGGAGTGCTTGGAAGATAGGAAGCTGAATTTGGAGTGGAAGGCAAGTAAGGGCTAGGAGCATTGACATAAGGAGAAGAACTACTATCATATGTATGTGAAGGACTTCCTGGTTGATACTGTGGAGTGATTCCAGGTTGATACTGTGGAGTACTCGGTGTATAAGGATTCCATGCTTGATCACGCATAGGTGTACTATAAGGATTCCATGCTCGATCACGCATAGGTGTTCTCATGCCATCATGAATTGGTGTTGTTCCAGGAATATTATCCCTCATAGGAGTTCGAGAAGGATGCATTGGAGTCTCACTCCCGCGATATGGGGTAGAATTATAATCAACCACATTCCTTTTTTCAGAGATAAATTTGCGATCAACTGTGACAACTTTAGTCTGGGACTCCAATTCAACCCGAACTAATGAGCCCGTTACTTCTTTGATAATCCCATGGCAGCCTTTGTAAAGAGGCTGCCGGATCATCACTCTTTTACCAACCAAATCATCACGCCCTCGAGAAAATCTATTTGACAATTGAGGATTACTGCGAGGTGGAGCACCATAATTTCTAGCACCATTGGCACGTGATCCTCCAGCAATAACACAACAATTGGCTTTAGCACAAATAAAGCCAGCATGCTCAAGGTGATGGCGATCATAGATGAACAAGACTCCTCCATATATATGTTGCACAGGGCCTTGTTTCCCTTTGCAAGGACCCGAAACGATCTTCACAACATCTTTTGTAGCTACTGTATTCTGATTCTGATCTTGCACACTGATTTTCTTATCAATCTTGAATTTGATCTCTCTCAATTTCACAAGAGCAACCTGACCATGTATGTCAGGAACTCCCATAAGAACTCGACAAGCTTCAGTACTTTCTATGCCAATTATTACACCAAAGCTCTTATTATTTAGAAGCACTAGATCATGAATCTCGTAGTCCCCAATTCTTGTGAGAGTACCAGAAGTAATTACCTCAGAGCTTTCCACAACATTGTCAGCAAATACACGAATGTGTTCCTTATTTGTATCAGACAAAATTACGAGGACATGTTGCTCTACCTTAACAACCATACCAGTTGTACCTTCCACTGTACCAGAGACAACCTTGACATGATTCCCAGGTTCGAAACACTTACAAAGCTCTTTTTCATTCACAGAAATAGTTTTAGGAAGGCCCTTCATATCTGGTCTGATGTGAACATTATCTTCCTCAACTTTCTCAACCCATCCTTTCAAGTTCTTGAGATCTCCCTTGACAACAATAACCGCATCACCCTTCACAAAATGCCCTTTCTTTCTATTTGCAAATAAAGTTGATAAGTTGGCTTCTATATCACCAAACTTTTCAACTTCATCCAAAGTAGGCTTTATATTTTGAGAGCTGATTGATTTCATCGATACCTTTTTGTACAAGAAACCATCTTTAAACATCATGGCATCGATTTTGTCAAAATAATCTCCAGTCATTGGATCTCGACCGCGCTTTACAGTAATATTCAGTTCTCTAGCCTCATCAATGTTCATAAAACGTGGAGGAGGAACAACAACACCTCTACCCTTTGAACCCGAATTTTTTCCAACAGCAAGAGCCTGCAAGTCTAACCTTGGAATCAATTTCACAGTAACTCTTTGCCTCACATTATCAACATTCACCACCTTTGCAAGATCTCCCTTATATGTCCCATTCTTGATTCTGACCCAACAAAGATCCATTGCTTTTGCTTTGTTTTCAACCGTAAGAACATCAGTCATCTCTTTGATAGGAACAAGCTTAGGCATTCCTTTCTGGGAAGCAAATATATTGCGCAAACCTTTGCAAGCCTCCTTAACATGGGCTTCTTTGTCAGCTTCAACATAGACATAACCTTTGAGATGATCAAGAGCAATAGCAGACCTTATATTCAATTCAGACCCTTTATCAATACCCTTTTGCATCAAGCAAACAACCACTTCTTGCTCATGGCCAATCGCACACTTCACCATCCACAGCTTCGGGTCTTTAACAGAAGGCAAATAATATTGATGCTCTACTTCACCTTCTTCATCTCCTTCATACTCTTCGCGCAAAGCATATCTCTCTTGGATTCTCTTCTCAAGAGCCTCAACATCTTCTTCTTGTTCTTCATCTTCTCGTGGCAGTAATGGGCGACGATACATTCGTCTACGACGATCATCATCACCGCCATCATCTTGAAGATCTGCACCGCCATCAATGAAGTCATCCTCGCCATCCTCGTCTTCTTCTTCTTCCTCATCAGTATCGACCTGTGCCTCGTCATCTATGTATCGTAAGCCGCTGCTCTTCTTCTTCTTCTGTTGCTTCTGGCCATTGCCACCATCAAAATCGTCATCGTCTTCGTCGTCGTCATCGTCATCTTCTTCATCATCATCCTCCTCGGCAACATCGTCTATGAATGCCGATCTGGGGCGCTTCCTGCTTGATTTGGCTCTCTCTTCCTGCTCCTCCTCGTACTCTTCTCTGTGATGACGGCGCGACATCTCTTCTATATGTCACTTTTCGACTGTCTCTCTCTCTCGTAAAAACTTTGTGGGTTTTCAGAGTCAAACCCTAGGTTTTTTTTTTTTTTTTTTATCAGGAAACTCTAGGTTTTATAGAATGGGAGCGAGTGAGTTTATTTGGGTCGGTGAGTGAAGATGAGGAGGGAGGCCGTATTTATATAGGAAATTGGGCTTGGGGTGCAAGTAAAGTAGTAAACGGAAAAGGTTAGTCGGTTTCCTTTTTCTTTTTCTTTTTCTTTTTCTTTTTTCTTTTTCTTTTTATTTATTTACTTAAGGGTTTTGTCTTATTATATATATTTTTTAAAGGGTTTATTCTTAGAAAACGGAAAAGGTTAGCAGGTTTCCTTTTCTCTTTTTCTTTTTATCTATTTCTTTATTTAAGGGTTTAGTCTTATTATATATTTTTTAGAGGGTTTATTCTTATTATATAATTTAATAATTCTGTTTAATCTGATCTCAAAATAATAGATTTATAAATAAACTAAATCTTTTTAATCAAATTACATGTGTTACTTTTTAGAGCTCACTGTCACAAGGCATTGTTAAAATTTTCTTGAATAATCATATTCTTGGTGTGATAATCACTTTACAAATATAAATTTTTGTAAGATATGAAAAGTAAGGACTAAAGTTTAAGAGCGTGTTTGTTTGGAAGTAAAATAAGAGAAATTATAAGATTTACATGGTGGACAAGTGATGTGATCCACCATTTCACTAAAAAACTGTCACTTGTTTAAAATTGTTAGTTAGAAAAAAAAATTTAAACAGATATTAATTACTGACTCGACAATTTTAAACAAATGGAAGTTTTTTAGTGAAACAGTAGACAAGTGACGTGATCCACCAGAGAATTTTATAATTTCTCATGAA
The DNA here is from genome assembly GCA_030445155.1 of Quercus variabilis. NCBI lineage: Eukaryota > Viridiplantae > Streptophyta > Magnoliopsida > Fagales > Fagaceae > Quercus > Quercus variabilis. The sequence continues at coordinate 35,519,969 of CP129451.1, read as the reverse complement.
ATAGCGTTGATAGAAAATTTTGGAAAAAAAATGAGGAGCAAAAACATTTTAGAAGGTGTTTGGTTGAGAGAGAGGAGAAGAAAAAAATCTCCAGACCCACCAAAATGTTTTTCTCTCCAAGATGGGGAGAAAATGGGGAGGAGAGTGTGATTTGTTATATAGACAAAAATGCCCCAGTTGCTTTCTGGACAATGTTGGCTTCTTTTTTTAATTATTTTTTCCTAGGCAACAATGATTCTTTTTATATTTTTGGGCAAACGTTGACATTTTTTTTGGGCGGGCTGGGGGGGACGTTGGCCCTTTTTTTTTTTCTTTTTCTTTTTTTTTTCTTTTTTTTTTTTTGTGGGACATTTGCCTCTTCCTTTATTTTATTTTTTTTCTTTTGATTTTGTGGGACAGTGATTTGTTTTGTTTTTGTTCTTTTTTTCTTGTTTAACTAGACGTGATTTTTATTTTCTTGATATGATTTTTTTTTAAAATAAATTTGGGTGATTTTTTTTTTTTTTGTTTGTCACTTTTTTTTAACAATGATAGTAAATTTATACAAACTCATTTTTTTCACACATCAACTCTCTATTACTAACCAAACAAAAATGAGGGAAATTAAAATATTTTCTATCTTCTCATTTTTTTACCCCTCCAACCAAATGGACCCCAAATCTCTAAGAGGAAGACTCACATACATATATACTTAAATTATGCTAAAGTAAAATTTCTATCTTGTATAAAATAAATAAATAAAAAGACATTCATTATGTTAAATTTATAATGTTGTTTATTGCTTTTAGTTTAAAGATCATTTGTTTATTAGCCTTTATTACTTTTTAGGTTATACCTATTAAAAAAAAAAAAAAAAAAAGACATCATATCATATCATATATTGATGTTGATTTTTTTTTTTTTTGAGAAACATCATATATTGATGTTCTCCTTGTGACTTATGAATTATTAAGATTGTTGATTTTATTCCCTATAAAAAAATTTAGTTTATTTTATGATAAAAGAGAAAAAAAAAATTAAGTAGAACTCTATAATATAAGTTTAAAAAATTTTAAATTCAGAAGGGAGCTTCGCACTCTTAGCATGATGGTCATTTTACAAATATAAAGTTATTGTGGGGGTAAAGAACAAGGGTTAGAGTTCAAGTCTTCAAAATAGAATTTCACACACATATACTATACTTAAATTAAAATAGAGTATAATTTCTATATTGTATAAAAATATATAAATCCTAATTTCAATAAAATTCTATTTTCAAAATTTTCAAATAAAAAATTATTTTTATTTAAATCATTTTGATCATTATCATAATTTTGTGTCCTAATTTAATTAAACTAACATCCTACATAAATTGCTTGTACTAAGTAGATATTTGTATCACACAATGTAAATTTTTATTTTTATGTTTCATAGGACAATATAAATTAATGTGATTTTACCTTGTGCTTTATTAATTATCAAGATTGTTAATTTTTTTTTTATTTCAAGTTAAAATATTAAATGATTAAAGAAATGACTTATTAATTATTGAAATTGATAAATGTTACGTCAATAGTATTTTCACAATAAATTCTAGGTGGTAAATTGTTACTAGTTCTAATTTAAATCCACAACTGTAATTATTTCTATGCCATCAATAACAACTAATAATAACCTACCACTTAGGATTTGTTGTAAAATATTGTGAACATAACATTTCTTATTAAAATAAAGACAAAGTTTAGCTCAGAACATGTTTGAAGCTTTAGGTTCCAACCTCTAATAGGAGAATGATATTTTTCTTTATTACGTGTAATCTATAAATATATATATATATATATATATATATATATAAAATTAAAGTCAAAGTTAAGAAAAATTTAATTAGATTCTAAATTGAATTCCAATTGTTATCTAATTTTGTGCCATGTGTTGTATTTAAATTTTTTTTAATTTTAGTTCTAAGTGAGTTAATGTTATGCAAAATACGAAGAGTTTAATATAAATAAACCATCAAAAATCCAATAAATAAATAAAAAAAACAAAAACAAAAACAAAAACAAAAACAAAAGCAAAAACGAGAAAGTAAAACTCATGTATATATCTATGGCTTAAAAAATGTTTAACTCTTATACAATGTATAATTTGAAGTTTTGAATTCATATATGTATGTAATTGTAATTGTTTTTAATTATATCGTGCATAATTGCATGTGCATGAGTTATACACTGGTTTCTTATTATTTGAAAAATGATATTTGTCATTATTTGGCTCCAACCACAATATGCCATTGAGTCTATTGTGGACGAAAATATTAATTTTAAATATAAAGGGGTCAAAATCAAAATAATCCAAAATATAAAGGATCAAATTTACAATATAGTATTCTTGAACCCTGGGGACGTGGCTAGGGTTTTGATTTATAAGATCCAAATGCGCAAATTTATACCTCTCTTCTGCCATCGCTCACTCTCTGTACCGCCTCCCAAAACCCTTCTCTTCAGGTCCCTCTCTCTCTCTCTCTCTCTCAGTCTCAATCTCAATCTCACATTCATTGCAGAAGTTCTATATAAACATCTTTGATCTCCAAAAATCGTTTAACAAATAATCTTTGTTTGCAGAGGCATTTGAAAAAGGTGTATAGCGATGAGTAAGCTCCAGAGCGATACATTGAGGGAGGTGATATCGCAGGTGGTGAACAATGCGAAGGAGAAGAAGCGCAACTTCACGGAGACCATTGAGCTCCAAATCGGGTTGAAGAACTACGACCCTCAGAAAGACAAGCGTTTCAGTGGCTCCGTCAAGCTCCCTCACATTCCTCGCCCTAAGATGAAGATTTGTATGCTTGGTGATGCTCAGCACGTTGAAGAGGTCCTCTCTTTTTTTCTAACCCTATTTCCATTCATTTCTACTTTTGTGTATGTATTGTAATTGTGGGTCAAACTTAGTTACAACTCCTTATGTTTGCATTTGGATTTGAAGAAAAATTTATTGTTATTATGTGAATTTTTGAGATTTTGCTCAATGTAAAAACAATTGTGATGCAATGGATTTGAAATGGAATCTTTGTCATAGATATTTCAACTCACATATTAGTAAAAATCAAATCTTTGGTTTTTTTTTTTTTTGTTGATATATCACAGCCCATTTGAGTTATTTAAACTTAGGAAGCACGGACACGGGCATGGGTACAACACAGCAACACGAGCAATTTCTGAAAAATTATAACATGAAATGGCTGGTATGACAAGGATACGACATGGGCATGGCACCCTAAAAGAAGGGTCCGTGCTTCCTAGATTTAAACTAAAAATTGAAATCCAAATCCTTTGCTTTAAATGCTTCTGTCCAAACAAACCGTAGGTGTTGTATATGAATGGGTGTGCCACATTGGCTAATAAACAACATGGTTGAAATTAATTGGAGAGCTTTGTGTTCGACACCTAAGAATAAGTTAGTTTTGGATGTATATATGACATTGCACCTAAAAATTTTAAGTGCATTTATTTATTTATTTTAGGATGTATATATGAAATGGTCATTGGAGTTGTTGCTTGTACCGCAATGCTGAATGGTTCATATGTTGTTTCTGTTATTGTAAATACAGGCAGAGAAGGTGGGTTTGGAGTATATGGATGTGGAAGGGCTGAAGAAGCTCAACAAGAACAAGAAACTGGTGAAGAAACTCGCCAAGAAATACCATGCCTTTTTAGCATCTGAGTCTGTGATTAAGCTAATTCCTCGTCTTTTGGGTCCTGGTCTTAACAAGGCAGGCAAGTAGTTTTTATGTTTTTTGGCTTTTGGTTCTCTTTTTTTTTTTTTTGTTAAACAATGGGGTCAACTTCTTTTTGGTTGTGGTATAAGAAGCTCTTTTGTGGTTCTGAGGTTTTCCAATATGGTCTTGTCTCTGCAGTAGTTGGTCGTTATTTCACATTGCTATATCTCAAAATGTCATTCGTTGGTTCTGTTTGATCTGTATGAATTTTGTAAATAAGGGTGGGCTGTTTGGTGATGCATAAGAAGCTCTTTTGTGGTTCTGAGTTTTTCCAATGTCGTCTTGACTCTGCAATAGTTGGTCCTAATTTGACATTGCTATATCTCAAAAGGTCATTTGTTGGTGCTTCTGTGTGATCTGTATGGGTTTTGCAAATGTGGGTGGGTTGCTTAGTTCATTGTGCCAAGTTGCTAGGTGATACATAGAACTTTAATTGGAAATTAGGAAGCTTGGTGGCTGGATTTTTATGTCTTTCAATTAGTTGTTTGTGATTGAAAATATTTTAATTGTCCAGATTGTGGCACATGATTTGTTTATTCTCAGGCATTAAGGCAAGGGACTGTAAAATTGTTTGTTTAGTTGTCAACCTTACCATTAACACTCTTTTCTGCGGTTATTCCAGAAAACTTTTGAACATGCTCTTAAGTCTTAGTTTGACACAGATCTGCCTTTCCTTTACTGGTGCACTGGTTAATAACTTGATCTTCTGATTTTTTTTTTTTTTAATAAATAAATTTGGTCTTCTGAAAATTTGGAATGCAAAATATTTACAGAATGTTGTTCGACTGATTAGCATGCTTTTCTTTGTGGTCCCCAACTTTTTGTTTTGATTATCATTGTACATAGGTTAGCTACTATTCTGTATCTTTCTTATATATTTCTGAATGCAGGTAAGTTTCCAACACTGGTGACTCATCAAGAATCCTTGGAGTCAAAGGTTAATGAAACAAAAGCAATGGTGAAGTTTCAACTCAAGAAGGTTCTTTGTATGGGGGTTGCTGTTGGAAATTGCAGTATGGAGGAAAAGCAAATCTTCCAGAATGTGCAAATGAGTGTCAACTTCCTTGTTTCATTGTTGAAGAAAAATTGGCAAAATGTAAGTTCATTAAAAACATTCTTAGTGTTTATCTTCCCATCGTTCAGTGGTAATCAATTTTGTGCATTTGGTGTGTGCTTGAATAGGTGAGGTGCTTGAATCTGAAGAGTACCATGGGGAGCGCCGTACGCCTCTATTAAGTCCATTTTTGCTGTTTGTGAGAGTTATGTAGGAGAAGCAGCATGAGTAAAATGTCTTTTGAGCATTATGTACGTAAGACATTCCTTGGGGAATTTTCCTGAGGTTTTTTTTGTTTTCGTTTGTTTTGGATTCTTTAGCTTCAAAGTTTAGTTAATGATGATATTTTTGTTTAAATTTGATGTTATTGGTTGAGCAAAGAAAGCTTCTTATGTTTGTTTTTGGTACGTTTTAGTGGTGTGATTTGATTCAAGTCAGTTCTGTTATTATTATGCTCATAAACATGGGCATTTTTTTTTTTAATGTCTGAACTTCTCATATGATAAGATAGCTTCATCTCCTTACCAATTGAGATAAGGAACCTAAGAATTTTTTTTCTTAATTGATTTTTTAATGATGACAATATCTCATCATTGCTTTACTGCCTAATAGATATTGAAAAATGCTAAAATTACTACAAATTTTACTAGAAAAACACTAAGTTGTTGTGGCAAAATGTGATTAGTGCCATTTAAACACCGCAATAAATGAATGCTTGAAGTACTTTTTTGTGATTAGTGATATATCAGTTGGTAAGGTTTATTTTATAAACTTTCTAGTATCCCTACCAGCACTTGATAGCGAAGGCCGAAGGGTGCTAAGTTCTTTGCTTCAGTGATTTTTACTGCGCCAAGATGGCCTGGGTGGGAGAAAAATTACTGAAATCATTAGTCATGGCAACAGACCCCTGTACGAATTCCCTTTTGCAATTTTTATAACTGGCATGGATTTGTTGTGATTGGGACAATATCACTGTCACCTTAGATCAGCATTCATATTTTGTTATTATGCATCAATCGCAACAATATCATTAGTAGTGAAAAAGGATGTGATTAATTTTTGCATTCATCAAGTTCATCTTTCATATGGGTCGAGCAGAGGCTTGATATCAATGTAATCCACGTTTCCCCATACTGGAATCAACTCTATTTAGGAATTGTGCATTGGGATAAAGATCTTTCAAAACATAGACAACTATGATTCAAAACTGGCATAACCCAAAGCAATCAATGGCCGCATGGGCGTTCAGAGAATTATGGCTCTCTTCGTGAATAAAATTAGGTACTTCCAGAGTACTATAAATGCATACTCTCTCCTCTCACATGAATGGTGGATTTTATCATGTATTTAATTAGTGGAATCTACCATTTATGTGTGAGGAGAAAATACGTATTTATGGTACTCCGGAAATACAAAATAATTTCCCCCCTGCGCAATAGTCTGTTAAGTATCTTAGGACTAACATATATGGAAAGCCCTCCGGCCATTTCGAGATCTAAAACGAGTCCAGCCCAGTACAAGTTTGGGCAGCGCAACAATTGGCTAGCTTTTCATGTTGGTCCTAAGACACTTATTGGCTACATGACCAGCCCGCTGTTCGAATGTTAGCTGGTGATGCTGATAAAATATAAATAGAAAGACATGAATGATATTCTTCATATGGCTGCTTCACTATCAGTTCAGCTGAGAAGAACTCAGAACTAGAAAGAACCTGTTGAATGCTATGGGATGATAGGGTTTTAATGGACCACTCTCAGGTAGTATTTTGTTCTGTCTTGCCACACTAGGAAGACCGAGAACTCAAGAGTCAAGACAAGCTATTAAGGTATTGTGGTTATTTTTTATTCCATCATAAAATGCAAAATTGAATGAATAATATCCATCTTCTGCAGATTTTATATTATAATTATAGTATCTTACACCATTAATTGACAATAAAGTCGCATTAACATTAACGTGTAAATTGTATAATCTATGCCAAGAATGTTTCTTTACAAAACTAAAATAAAAACTCATAAAACCTTTGAGCAAGGAGGCTATATCTATATATTCATTGGAGGATGGTCTTAGGGGTTCTTCAATGGGAAGAGACCCTTTTCCGACTAAATCAACACTGTTAGCATTCCCATCCAACACGCTCAGCCATTGCATATAGCCCTTGGAGCCGGAACATTCAAAATAACCCAATTGCCACCTAACACCCTTTATTCCCAAAAACCTTCCATCTCATAGGCATACCAATATCAAAACAAGGCAAGAAACATGCTTGCTTGGCCTACAATTGTGCCTCACCTTACCCAATTGGCTAGGAAAAAGACTAAGGTAGTCGATGGCATATTGGTACCATGAACCGCACTGGGCATTAAACTGATACCGCTACTCATCTAAAACATACCAAATAAAATACACGAAATTGGAAATTTTTCGACTGTTTCAACTGGTACAAATATAAAATGTTATAAAAATGTTATTTAAGCTAAACATTAGCTTCATGTACTTAAACTAATATTTGAACCTATGACATATGTTGATTTTAAATTATATGTGTTGGAAAAGTAAACGTATGCAGCAGAAAAATAACAGATTTACTTCATTCACAATTGATAACATACACTATATAAGTTTCAAAATATAGAACAAGAGAGTATACCTTAGTGCAGTAAATTTCAAAACCAAATATTAGAAGTTCTTGGTAACACTTTCAATCTTCACTCCAATTCCACTAACGCCTAAAATGTGTAGTATCTCAATTAGTTATATTTGTATGTACTAGAGAGAATGAGAGAGTGTCCAACACTCAGACACAAACCGTTTCATACGCACTAAAAATTATGTATGTTTCTCTCCTTATAATTAATTATCTAATTGAGCTGGCCTTTTGAGTCTTTCCTATTGGGTTTTAATATGTGGCTTGGAGTGAGACCAAAAGGAAACAAATAAGACAGTAGTTTCAATGGGTCTTGGATTTTTTTGTCAACTCTTGACAAATCCAAAACTACCATTAATTATATTTAATATTATATATATATATATATATATATATATATAATTGCACTCTAGACCTTATTAATAAATTATATCCCAAGACTTTATTGTACATGCAACCTCTTCATAAAATATTCATAATAATACAAAGTCATGAATGACGATTGCCACTTAATAGATTACTACATCTTAATCTTTGAGTATACAGTTAAATCCTTTTAAGTTATTCATCATATATTTATGAAATTCAATTTCATAAATATATATTTTAGTAATTTCTTACCAAAGTGGTTAGGCCTAACTTTCTGAATAACAAATCTATTAAACTTATCTCAAGAGAATATTTTGTATCTCCGTTAAGAGACTATGAATTTCATCTTGAAAATATATGTTCTATTAACACTAAATGTAGTTGCCCAACATACTGAGATTTTGACCATTAATTTAGATCTCACTCCTAATATATCAAAGTAATCTACACTTCATGATCATGTTTATTATTCTCTCAGGATTAAGAGTTCATGTAAATATAAGTCATGAGATTTATTATTCATTAACAGTCGTTAGGAGAATAATAAATCTCACAATGGTCTAGTTTAATATGTCTTAACTCTTAAAATATATCAACATATCAATTAGAAGTAACCACTTTCATGATCAAGACAAATCATCTTAGTTAATATGTTAAAGTTTTCGCAGATGAATGCCCAATTTCATCACTGACTACGAACTAAATTTTGAATTTATAAAAAATTTGTGATTTATATCTTCTGTGACTTTTCACATAAATCACATACTATGCATCTTATAGATTATATGATAATGTCCAAATATTCATGTTATAATTATTTCAGATAATAATAAAACAATTTTATTAATTGCAATATTAAGTCATACATCATGTTATACATAATGTCATACATAATATAATTCATAGCATCATAGGATTTAAGGGCATTAATCCTAACAATATGTTCCAAAAATATCATGTGTTATAAATTTGAAAAACATCTTACAATTAGTCCTTCAAATCTAAAAACTTTTTAAGAATTTGAAATAACATCTTAAACCTAATCATTTCAAATTTATATATTATTGAAATTCAAATTCATCCATGAATTTCACTAAATTTGTACTTTGTTGGTGAAAATACCATTTTGGTAGGGATGCATTTTAGGGTAATTGTCAAGTTAATCCCTGCTATTTTCAACATGCAATCAATTTGATCTCCATTATTTTCAAATTGCCACCATTATGGGTTCAAATTTGGGTTTGTTTTAGTTGTTAAGTTTATATGTGTTTCTACAACAGTTGGAGATTGATAAATTTGATTTGTTTTTGGTTGTCAAAAAAGTGCAAGAAAATGCAAGAAAAGATTAGGTGTAAGATTGATTCCCTGATTATTATAACACATAATAAATAATTATTATAATGCATTTCACATGGCTTGGAACATGGCTAGTAGTTAATAAATATATATTCATGCATGCCATCAGCTAGCAATTAAAAAATATATATTCATTTACAAGACAAGTGACTATTCTAAAGCTTATAATGGTCTAAGGCTTAGAAAGTAAGATAACATAGAAAATTAATAATTAACAAAATACATTTTTGTGCAACAACTTTTTTGGCAATGCCATTGCTGAAATCAATTACCTTATTATTATTATTTTTTAATTCCTCTCTACGATTTCGGCAACTTGGTTGCCACAAATTTTTTTTTCCTCCCATATTCGGCAACTTGGTTGCCACAATTCATATTTTCTCTCTCCTCCCTTCTCTACAATTTCGGCAACTTAGTTGCCACAATCCCTTTGGGCACTCCACCTAGCACTAGCACTTCGGGCACTTCACACTCATTTGGACAGCAACTTTGGGCAGCAAGAATTTTGAAAATCTCATCATTGAAATTTAATTTTTTTCTCTCCCCACCATCACATCACTTATCTTAACTCTCTTTCATACTTTTTCTTACAATTTCAGCAACATCATTGCCGAAATTCATTCTTTTTCCTCATTTTTTCAAATAATTTTGAACAGTACCTATATTATCAATAAACTTAGTTTTTTGTAATATTCAGCCAAAAGACTCAATTTTTCAAGTGTTTCAACCGGTACAAATATAAAATGTTATTTAAACTAATACATTAGCTTCATGTACCTAATCTAATATTTGAGCCTATGAAATATATGGATTTTAAATTATATGTTCCAAAAATAGCATGTGTTATAAATTTGAAAAACATCTTACAACCAATCCTTTCAAATTTATAAACGTTTTAAGAATTTAAAATAACATCTTACACCTAATCATTTCAAATTTATATATTATTAAAATTCAAATCCATCCGTGAATTTCACAAAATTTGTACTTTTCATACTTTGTTGGTGAAAATACCATTTTGGTAGGCATGCATTTTAGGGTAACTGTCAATTTGGTCTTTGGTATTTTTAATTTGCAATCAATTTGATTTATGTTATTTTCAATATTCAGTCATTCTGGGTCCAATTTTGGGTTTGTTTTAGTTGCTAAGTTTATATGTGTGTCTACAAGAGTTGGAGATTGATAAATTTGATTTGTTTTTTGTTGTCAAAAAAGTGCAAGAAAAGATGTGAGCTGATGACAGTAACCAAATTGACTATAAATTGGAAATAATATGGCCAAATTAACTACTACCAAAATGTAAAAAATGATATTTTCTCCTACTTTATTAAAATCATTTAAACTAAAAACTAGAATCGAATTTAGAATTTACTGAATTCCCTATATATTAAATAATAAAAATAAAAATTGCTGAATCCCCTGCACTTGAGTTTCCAAGGACAATACACCCAAACGCACAAACATCAAAACTACTTTAAATCAGCCAAAGAAAAATAAGTACTAAAGAAACCATTAGCATATGTCACACCTAGAAAATGAAGTGAGTGCATATTTTTATCAACTGGCTTTAATTTTCCCACTCTTCAACCACAAAATTTTCCCCCTCTCCAACCACAAAACAAGCGTTCAGTGACTTGCTTTTAAAATTTTATATTCTTTCAAAAACCTAAAGTTTGCTCTCTCTAGTTTCAGCCAAAAGAAAAAAAAAAAGTACTAAAGAAACCGCATACGTTACACCTAGAAGATCATGTAAGTTCAGCTTTTTGAGAGGAGCATGAAAAATGAGAAACATCTTATGTTGTAAGCACAACAGATCCTGCATTCAGATCTCACCCAAACAAACCATTTAACAATGTGCGAGAGATGTATGACAATGAGCATCAAAGATTACGAACAATCACCAAATATAAAGTTATAAAGACAATTAGGGGATACCTGAAAGTGAATAAAAAGAATCACAACCGTGAAATTAGGTAAATCTAGTTTGCCTGTGTTGCAGAAACAGCTACATACCAGTACTCATCTGGTGATATCAAATACAGAGTACAAAGCCACCAATGCAACCTAAGGCAAAACGTTGGCATGCTAAGCAGCATATGAGAACATCATTATATGAAAAAATTGATGGACAAAGAAGTATTCTTCAAATAATGAAAAACCTAAAGTATATGCTTTTCACAAAAATCAAATGGAGGAGACTGGCATACATGTTATTATCAAATTAATAACCAATTTGCTGCCATATTATACATCTTAGTTCAATTTTCAAGAAAATGGATGTAAATTGGAATGATAAAATGCTAGGAAACCAATGAAGATTTACATATGCCAATCTGACCCTTTTCTTTTTAATTAATGTACTTCCAATATATATCACAAGTTAATGGGGCTAACAAGTTTCAGACTTCATTCATATGAAAAACACAGTGTAACACCACCTCATTGTAAAGGCCAACGAAATTTTACACCACAATCACTCCAACTCCACTTGAACTTGTATGACAAACGGACTGATAATTCTAACACCAAGTATTACAAACCAGTGATCTTCACCATCTTGCTCCTCACCAAAATAAATAAATAAATAAAATAAAAGCCAAGAAGAAAAACAGAGACTCACCATGAACTACAGGTGGAGTAATTGTCTATCCATTTCCATATACTAAATTACCAAAGTGAACAAAAACACCAATCTACAGACACAATGGCAAGGCCGAAAACTTCAACCATATGAGGACGATCAATTAATGACAAGTGAAACTACAGTTTTTGCAAGAAAAGTTTCCGAGTGCTTTTAGCAGATTTGAAATCCTCAATCTAAGAAGGATTTGATTTTGAACCTGTATATCAGCTTCTTCTTTTTTGAGGTTGGATTATCAACGGTGAGCAATATTTTGCCTAGTTCATCAACTTTGTAGGTGTGTGAGACCACTGGTTCATCACATGGAGCCTTCTTCGTGGCTTTCTGTATATTAACTGTATAAGCACCTTCAGCATTAGGCACGAATTCAGCACCATAGCTCACCTCCCAGCCCACTACACGAAGCTCCCAAGTAAGGATACATTTCTGCAATTTATCCCATCTCCAATTATTAAAAGAAGAACTCTTTCAATCATCACCAATCATGCATATGCAAGCCAACATTAAATATTAAGAATCTGAAGTTAGAATGAGTACACAAAAAAGTATGCAGAGCACAAAGTTAATAATGTAATCAGACCTCATAGACTATGATTTCCACAGTTTGCTTGGTTGCTGGTTTAACTGTAACCTCTGTGGCTGGATCAGAATCGCTGAAGTCCGGGTTACAATCACAGTAATCGACACTCAAGCCACCATATTGAACTGGCACTTGCTCGGGAGATATGTATCTAATTTACCAATCAACATCAATTCAAAGTTAAAACCCGCCAGCCACAAAGAAGGATGCGAAATTGTAAAACTAAATTAAGGTCCAAAATATGTATAAATAAATGATTATCTACTAACTTGAAAAGGGTTTCAGCAGATTTTGATGGTCCTGCAAAGACAAACTTGCTCTTGGTCCTCTGGGTCAAGAATGGATTGATGATCGCATAGAAAGCAAGATACCACCAAGGAACATTGATAAACACCTTAAGAAATGAAAAACCAAAAAATCAAAACAAGTAATCCAATGAATCTAACAAAACAGAATCAACATAAGAGTCAAACACCAAATGCCAACATAAACATTCAAATAAGGCCAAAAACAAAAACAATTGGGATATTCTGTTAGAACAACTGTTAAATCGAATAAAATAACCACTTCTTAATAGCTTATGCTTTTAGAACAATCGGTAATTTATACCTGTTTAGCGACGAATTCAGGATAATTGTCTTGAAGCAACTGAAGAGCTTGTTTGGTAGCCAAACGAAGCTCTCGCTTTCCGGGTCCCGGAGAATTCTTGAGGTCATTAACCTGAAAGAGTGTGGAAACACCAGGTGGATAAAAATCAAGTTTCCTGATACCCTTCTCAAGAAACTGTACCCTCCATTTCAAGAAATTGTCTCTCTTCTCCTCATCAGCAAACGCCTTCGCATACAACTCCTTGTTCTGAAACTCACCATAAACATTGTAGCACACCGGGTGTCCTTCTCTGTCATATCCATGCATGAACACCACTTTATCCCACTCATCCCCAAGGTCCTCGTTCACAAGCGCGTCGATCCCGAACTGTTTCCTCCACTGGATCGTGTTTTTGATCATCAACAATGAATCTCTCACCTTGAAATCCCTGGCTCGTAAGAACTTGAGAAGAATCACATCGCTCCTGTCATCTTTAAGAAGAGGAATACCCCAGATGGATATTTCTCCTTCTCGTTCTTCTTCTTTGTTTTCCTCCGCTTGGCCTTCCTGCTTTTGAGTGAACTGTTTAGTGTCCAGAGCTTCTTGGACGAGTTGCCTCAGTTCCTGTAGAGCTCTTCGCTCGGAATCTGAGAGATCAGATAACAGGTTGCTCTCTTCTTTGAAAGAAACAACAGAGTGAGGAATCTGCTTGGTGGGTTTCTCAGATTCCACAGGAGGAACAGCAACAGCAACAGCAGCAGCAGAAACAACCTCTTGCTCTTGGGTAGATGTAGTTTTCACCTCCACGGCAGCTGGCGGCGGCGGCGGAGGGGGAAGCTCTTCTTTCACTGGGGGTGGCTGAGAGAGTGACCCTTCTTCTTCTTCTTCTTCTTTTGCAGTACTCTCAGACTCAGTCACTGTCACAGTGACAACAGCAGCTGCTGGTGCTGGTTCTGGTGGCGGCGGCAGCTGTGACTCTTCTTCTTTATCAGCCGCCACCGCCGCCGCTAGAGATAGATGACCATCGGAAGGTGGTGGAACCACTGCTGGAGGTGGTGGGTTTGGAGTTTCATCGGCCATTTTGAAAGTGACTGCGCTTTTGCTTTTTTGTGAAAGAATAAAAAAGAAAAAGAGTGACGATGAGATTTTTAGATTATGATGAAATGAGAGAGTTCGGTGAGGCCGACAAAGAGCAAAGTGAGGTTGGGAAATGTCTGGAATCCAATTATAGTAGTAAATATCACTATAATACAAAACATTTTACTTTTTCATCACCTTTTTACACGTTCCTTCAAAATATAAAAATATCTTGCCCAACCAAAAGTAATTATTCCATTTTCTTTTTAGGTTAATTGTTATACATTACACACAATTGAAAACAAAAAGATATTTTTAATTTTACTTTGCACCATGAATTTTGAAATTTGATACAAGCTAAGAGCGAACTTAACCTAACAATCGTTATAATAAAAGATTGAAATGTGTATTCAAAAAGTTTAAAGTATAAAATATAATATGAGGTATAGTTTAAGATGGTTTTTTTTAAAAAAAAAACTAAAATCATAATTTCAATGTGCATTTTTAGTTCAAAAATAATATTAAGTGTATTTTGTGTGTAATAGAAGAGCAAGCCCTCTTTTTAATAGTATTTAACTATTTATTGCCCAATATTAAATTGCAAGAGGGTTCTCATAAAATAAATAAATAAATGCTTTGCACGAGAGTTTGGTGACTGGCGCTTTTATTCAATAAGGGTGAATGGGGTGAACTCTCTTCACTAACTATTGGGTCAAGTTAATATGTTATTTCAATTAAACATTTTTAATACTTAATTAACGAAATAACACCGTGTTAAGACTCAGGGTCTAGTAGTTCAATTGATTAACATTTCTTTTGGGGTTTTGAGTTTTTCCAACGAGTTCTTGACTGTGCAATAGTTGGTACTTATTTGACATTGCTATATCTCAAAAAGGTTTTGTTGGTGCTTCTGTTTGATCTGCATGAGTTTTGCAAACGAGGGAGGGTTGTTTAGTTCATTGTGCCAAGTTGCTTGGTGATGCATAGAGCTTTAATTGGATATTAGGAAGCTTGGTGGCTTTGTATGTCTTTCAATTAGCTGTTTGTGATTGAAAATCTTTTATTTGTAAAGATTGTGACACATGATCTGTTTGTTTGTTTAGTTGTGAACCTTGCCATTTACACTATTTTCTGTGGCTATTCCAGAAAACACTTGAACATACTCTTAATTTGACACTCTGCCTTTTCTTTACCTGGGCACTGGTTAATATCTTGATCTTCTAAAAATTTAGAATGCTAAGATACTTGCAGAATTTTGTTTCACTGATTAACAGGCTTTTCTGTGTTCTATGACTTTTTGTTTTGATTATCATTATACATAGGTTGGATACAAGATTCTTCTGTATCTTGCCTTTATCATCGATGATGTGACTGCAGGTAAGTTTTCAAAAATGGTGACTCATCTAGAATCCTTGTAGTCGGTTAATGAAACAAACGCAATGGTGAAGTTTCAACTCAAAAAGGTTCTTTGTATGGGATTTGCTGTTGGAAATTGCAGTATGGAGGAAAAGTAGATCTTCCAGAATGTCCACTTCGACATATTTCTTTTGTTTTCATTATGACTGTTGTTATCGTCAAAATTTGTAACGTTATCTACACGAATTCTTAATGCACCTATTTTCAAGCCCTTACTCCATATAGAAAATAGGCTAAATCAAGGTCCAACGGCATATAATAATGGATATATATCATTCTCATTTCTTGACAACAACAATGATAATAAGAACAACTACAAATTAGAAAGAATGGAAATGACAACTTTTAAGAGATTTTTATAGAGATAATAAACAACAATAAAACAATAATCAAATCATAAATTGATTCCTCGCATATAACATGTGAGATACTTCAAAAGCTTGAGGCCCTTAATTTTGAAATTTGATTGTAATACAACCAACACAATAGTTTATTCTTCTAACTTTTTTGAATATTGCATACCTTGTAATTGAATTCAACTATTAACTACCTAGGGAACTTAGACTATTCATTTGTAGTTGGGATTTGAGGGATTGAGGGAATGGTTGGCAATGTCAGTTTTGGTAGAGTTGGAATAATTGGGATAGACGGAATTGTGGATTTTGGGAGTGTTGGCAATGAAGGCAAAGGCGGAAGTGTTGGCAATGAGGGCAAAGGTGGTAGTCCCGGCTTCGGCAATGAGGGCACGGTTGGTAGTGTGGGAATAACCGGTAATGTGGATTTTGGAAGAGTTGGAATAGTGGGAAGAGGTGGAAATGGAATTGTGGGTTTTGGGAGTGTTGGCAATGAAGGTAAAGGCGGAAGTGTTGGCTTTGGCAACGTTGGAAATGGGGGCAAAGGTGGCAGTGCTGGCTTCGGCAATAAGGGCAAGGGTGGCAATGTGGGAATGACTGGTAATGTGGATTTTGGAAGAGTTGGGATAGTGGGAAGAGGTGGAAATGGAATTGTGGGCTGTGGGAATGGCAATGAAGGTAAAGGCGGCAGTGTTGGCTTTGGCAACGTTGGAAATGAGGGCAAAGGTGGCAGTGTTGGCTTTGGCAATGAAGGCAAGGGTGGCAATGTTAGTTTAGGCAAAGTGGGAATGGATGGAATTGTGGTATGTGGGAATGTTGACAATAAAGGCAAAGGTGGAAGTGTTGGAAACAAGGGAAAATGTGGCAATGTCAGCTTAGGCAAGGTTGGCATAGAGGCTTGATCAATAGATTGTAAAAGTATACGAGTTGCAAGACTAACATTAATGTTTGAGATGGACATTGCAATGAATATAAATAAGATGAAGTACTTGAAAAATGCCATACTATTGGAGTACTTAGTGTTACAAGATTGGAAGAAAAAGTCTCTGTTGTGTAACAACAAAGGAGGTAATGGTTGGTGGGGGTGATGATGGTGAGTGGTATATATTGAGGTACCGATAATAAGTGTATGTAACTTGCAATTTATTTTTCATTTAATGAATATAACCATTGAATGGAAAGTTACTAAGGCCTCTTATTAAAGTTACAAATGTATTTATTATTTTAATCTTAAGTGTTACAAAATTTTAAATTCTACTTGAGACTTATTCAACCCGTTTAACTCATGTAACTCTTTAGAGTTTAGCCCATAGTGCATATTAATACTCTTTAACTTACACACCCTCTGCCGAAATTATGGTGAAACTAATGGTCATTTTTGTTGTTGCACTTTCGCTGAAAGAATACAGAAAAGACTATGTGACAAGTGTAAATTTGCCGTAAAATATACAAGAACTTGAGCACACATATTAAATGGACTGGTAATGGCTGCTGTTGTTTACTATACTATGAAGGAAAGTTTGAGTCAGAATCAGTCTTCTTAGGCAGGTTGGTTAGAAAGAAAGACTATCCCCTTTTTGTTTTTTAGAGCTAAAGGACCCTTCAATGTAACTCCTGTGCTTCTTGTTTTAATGAGATTTCTTCTCTATAAAGCAAAAAAAGAAAAAATTTCTCTTAACCAGGCAAGTGAGAGAGAGATGCTACATGCATCTGATACAAAAGAAACCACCTTCTAGTCTAGGCAGTCTTCTTAATCAATAGTTGGATTTCCCTTATGTGTACAGCTAATTGCCTAGTTATCTTAAGTTTTGTTCTGATGTTGATGAATGTCACAGCAAAAATGGTATAGCTTGGAGAATGACCTAAGCTACCAAAATTAGCAACATAAAATGGAACTGGCAATCATTTTGGATTTTTTAAAATAAATAAATAAATTTCAATAAGCCTAAGGACACACCAAATTTTACATCTAGCTAATGTGTTAAGACATGCATCTGATACAAAAGAAACCACCTTCTAGTCTAGGCAGTCTTCTTAATCAATAGTTGGATTTCCCTTATGTGCACAGCTGATTGCCTAGTTATCTTAAGTTTTGTTCTGATGTTGATGAATGTCACAGCAAAAAAGGTATAGCTTGGAGAATGACCTAAGCTACCAAAATTTGCAACATAAAATGGAACTGGCAGTCATTTTGGATTTTTTAAAATAAATAAATAAATTTCGATAAGCCTAAGGACACACCAAATTTTACATCTAGCTAATGTGTTAAGTTATGATTGGTGCATGATAAAATAATGTCAATGGTGGATATATGTAAAAGTGATACTACTCTTATCATAAGTTGACAACACAATAATATGGTTTGAAATTGGGTGTGTATGTAGAATTGTTGAATAAAGCTCAATAATTTCTGTTTTTTGTGCCCAAATTATGTGGTTTGGATTGGATAACTGTGTTTTGTGTGAGCGTGTGTTGAATCTATTAGTTGTTTACTAAATGTAGCTATATAACTATTTATGAGAAGTCTCAATTGTTACTTGAATAGTTCTTTTAGGATATAATTGTGGTTATGGGAAAATATATATATACACATATATATATCTGACTTAATCTAATCTAATCTAATATGGCTTAGAGAATTCTCAATTTTGAAAACCAAATATAAGTACATGAAGAGTTGAAAATAACAAACAAACAAAAACAAACAACTTAAATGGGGGCTAAGAACTTTTAAAAAGCTATATAAAAAACTCAATTTTGAAAGCCAAAATATTGTTTCATTTTCATCATTAAATAACTTTACAACTGCACTTGAATTTTCAAACACTTGTGCAGAACATGACACCAGAACTTAGCCTCAGCTGCATCACTCATGACATGTAAGATAATTTCTGACACCTTCGAGCATTCGCAATACCAAATGCGAATGCTCTATGTAAGATAATTTTAGCATTAATGCACCAAATAAACCCAACATCAGGACTTGCAAACACCAACTATTACAAAAAAATTTGCAATAGTACTAAAGTGAAATTTTAACTTTAGAATTGCATTGTAGCACTATTCTAAAAAAAACTAATATTTTATTCACTTTATCAATTCATCTCTCTCTCTCCGGGTTTTGGGTTTTTGTTTTTATTTGGGTTTTAAGATATATTATTTTATTGTGTAGAAATATTATTTTAATGTGTTGTATTGTAAAATAAAAGTTGGGATGCTAAGAGTATTGTAAAATGATATGGTATAACTGATAAAGTAACTTTTTAAGATAGTAAAATAAGATGGGATAAAATTTTGAGATGTGAATGCTCTTATTATCATACAAGGATCAGCAATAAGAAACATAGAAATAAATGGGGGCAAAGTGACGTAGGACAACCACAAACAACAATAGAATAAAAGATAAACCCTAGGAGTCAGCACCAAGCAAAACTGGAGTCAGCACCAATAAAAAGAAAACATACGTTTCTAATAATTCTCAAAAAACCGCCTTACAATAATCCCCAAAAAGTGTTTAAATAACTAACATAAAAAAACCCAATTATTAAATGTTTGGGCTTACTGAAACTCAAGCCTAATGACTAATAGGCTCTAGCCATAAGGCCACAGGTTGGGCCGTCTTCTTTTTCCTCCTATACATGCGTGTAATTGGGGGCTTGTACCTCGTGTCCACACCAACTCCTCCCAGGTGAGAAGAACTCAACCCCGTCGAGTGGAAATCTAAAGAGCTCTGATAATACTCCAGTAAGTCAGGATCCAGTCGCTGTAGCTCATTTCGAGTAACCCATGTGTAATCAGAATCTGGTCGCCCTCGCCACCGAACTAGGAAACGGTGAACTCCTCCATCCCTGGTAGAAATAATCTGCTCATCTAAAATAGCATCAATAGATTCTTTATGTGCATAAGGTAGATTTAAGGGTAAAGGGGTGGGAACAGGGGCATCAATAGGATTAGGCAAAGACTCATCAAAAGGGGTATCAGGAATAGTTGTGGGGCTTTTATAAGCAATTAGATCCTCAATACTAAAGGAGGAGCTAATACCATAATCAGGAGGAAGCTTAATGACATATGCATTTGGGCCCATTTGTTTCAATACCCTGAATGGTTCGGCACTACGAGCCTACAATTTCTTAACGGTCACAGAAGGAAACCGTTCAAGTCGAATCCGAATCATGACATAATCCCCTACCTGAAACTCTGCATGATGCTGATGAGTATCAGCATGAATTTTATATTGAGAATTACTTTCCTGAATTTTTTTGCAAATCTCAATATGCAAATCACGAATATGTCATGCAAATGCCTCAGCAGACTCAGAAATCCTAACATGTGGGGACATGGGCAAAAGATTTAAAGGCTTCCTAGGCGTATATCTATGCACAACCTTAAAAGGACTAGCGCCTATAGACCTATTGACAGAGCTATTATAAGCAAGTTGGGCTACAGGAAGAATTGAATCCTAATTTCGATTGGCTTCACCCACTAGACACTGAAGGAGGTTGTTTAGACTACGGTTAACCACCTCAGCTTGACCATTAGTTTGAGGATGAAATGCTGTGGAAAATTTCAGTTTGGTGCCCATTAAATGCCACAAGGTCTTCCAAAAATAACTCATAAAGCGAACATCCCTATCAGACACTATGGTTTTGGGAAGACCATAAAGTTTTACAATCTCATCAAAATAGAGCTTTGCAATCTTAGAAGCATCAGAGGTCTTAGAACATGGTAGGAAATGAGCTATCTTAGAGAAGCGGTCAACAACTACTAGAATGGAATCATGCTTCCTAAAGGTGGGGGGCAAGCCTAACACAAAGTCCATGCTCACATCATGCCACGGGTGATCTGGCACAGGTAGAGGCGTGTACAGGCCAGTGTTTTGCTTGCGATGTTTGGCCAGTTGACAGGTACGACACTGACCAACTATCTTGGCAATGCCCCGCTTAAGGCCAAGCCAATAGAATTGACGTTCCACTTCCTCAATTGTTTTGTCCCTGCCAAAATAACCTGCAAGGCCTCCTGCATGTATCTCCCAAACTAGGAAATCTCTCACTGAAGACCGAGGGATACATAACTTGTTGGCTTTGAACAAGTAACCATCTCGAATGATATAATCGTGGGGCATTACTTAGGCTAATGTAGAGCTCCCCAAAATCTGGGCATGACTCATTCATCCTTAAGTCGCTCAAACCCAGTAACCTTAACATTCATGATGGATAGCAAAGACACCCTTCGACTTAGTGCATCAGCAGCCTTATTCTCAACTCCCGCCCTATGTTTCACTACAAAGTGGTATCATTGCAGAAACTCAACCCAACTACCGTGCCTAAAATTCAGCTTCTTTTGGGAATGGAGGTAGCGCAAAACTTCGTGATAAGAGTAGATAACAAATTCTCGAGACAACAGGTAATGGCGCCAATGCCAAAGAGCTCGAATAATGGCATAAAACTCTTTGTCATAGGTGGAGTACTTTTGCTTAGCATCATTCAACTTCTCACTGAAATAAGCAATTGGGTGGCACTCTTGACTAAGTAGTCCCCATATACCAATACCTGAGGCATCACATTCCACTTCAAAAGGCTTGGTAAAATCAGGGAGACGCATGACAGGTGCCTCAATCATCTTTTGCTTTACCTCATTGAAAGCCTTAGTAGTAGCTTTAGTCCAAACAAACTCCCCTTGTTTCATGTAGTCAGTGATGGGGGACATAATGTTACTAAACCCCTTGATGAATCAGCGATAAAAAGAAGCGAGCCCATGAAAGCTTCGAATTTCATGGATATTTTTGGGCTCAGGCCACTCCACAATTGCTTGAATCTTTTGGGGGTCGGCAAAAACTCCCTCAGAGGATAATATGAAACTTAGGAAGACGACTCTATTGGTGAAGAAAGAACACTTCTTAAGGTTGCCATATAAACTCTCCTTCCTAAGGGTAGTACAAACTTGAGTTAGGTGGTCTAAGTGTTACTTCCTAGACTTACTATAGATGAGGATGTCATCAAAGTACACAACCAAGAATTTCCCCATAAAAGGCTTGAGCACTTGAGTCATCACTCTCATAAAGGTACTAGTAGCATTGGACAATCCAAAAGGCATGACCATCCACTCATATAAACCATCCTTCGTCTTGAAGGCAGTTTTCCACTCATCATCTGAACGAACCATAATTTGATGATAACCACTTTTCAAGTCTATCTTGGAGAAGATCGTTGCTCCAACCATCATATCCAACATGTCATCCAACCGAGGGATAGGAAAACGATATTTCACAATGATCTTGTTGATGGCTCGGCTATCAACACACATCCTCCAAGTTCCATCTTTCTTTGGAGTTAAGAGTGCAGGGACTGCACAAGGACTCATGCTTTCACGAACAAAACTCTTCCTAAGAAATTCTTCTACTTGCCTTTGCAACTCGGCATATTCTGCAGGGCTCATCCTATAATGAGGCAAATTAGGTAGGGTCGCTCCAGGCACAAAATCTATGGCGTGTTGTATGTCACGCATAGGTGGCAAATGATCGGGGAGTTCCTTAGGGAAAACATCCTTAAATTCCTAAAGCACTAACTTCACTTCTTCAGGTTGCTCTTCATAGGTCTCTCCATGAACTTCCCTGGCAACTAAGACAAACACAATAGACTCTTGAACTGCTACCCTTTCAAATGCCTTTGGGCTTATGATGTTCAGGCCTTTCACCTTTGGTGCTTCTTTCTTCTTGCTCATGTCAATTGGCTTGGGTTTCAAAGGATTGAGCACAATCTTCTTACCTTTAAACATAAATGAGCAAGAATTGGATCGCCCATAAAGGGTGACATCCAAATCATAAAGCCAAGGTCTACCTAAGATAATATGCCCTACATCCATGGGAATTACATCACACCATAGTTCAGCCTTGTAGGTGAGGAATTGAAGTGAGACAACACATCTTTCTTTTATGGCTATGGAGGAAGTATCCACCCAAGAAACTTTATATGGGTTAGGTTCAAGCCTAGGGGGGAAACAAAGGTAGAGGACACTGCATTAATGCAACTCCCACTATTTATAATCACCTTGCAGGTTTTGTCACCACACTTAGTGTAAGTTTGGAAAATGGCACTATTTTGCTAATCATCAGTGTCCCTCTGCTCTGTCAAAGTGCACCTTACCACATTCACTTTAAGGACACCAAAGTCCCTGAGGTCATCAACCTGAGGAAAAATGGCTCTAATGTATGCGAGATAGCTAAGATCATCTTCCCATTCTGCCTCAACATCTTGGGTTCATTCAACATTTAGATCATACACTAGCTCCTCAACATCTTCAACCTTTTCATCATCCTCCTGAATGACAAGAGCCCTAGAGGGACACCTAGCTGCAATGTGTCCAACCCCATTGCATTTGAAGCATTGGAGGTGAGAGCCTAATTTTGAAGGCTCATTAACCACACCTTTTCCCTTGTCCTTTTTTTCTATTGGGGTGCTATTGGGGTTGACCTTAGGGGGTAAGGCAAGTCTAGATTTGCTACCAAAAGGTTGAGGGTTGGTAGGACTACTTCGGAGCTCAAAACGTCGCCAAAAGATAGATTTGGATGCTAATTCACAATTCCTAGCGAGGTCATAAGCTTTTCTTAAGGTAGTGACTCCTCGAGTGATAATCTCGCCTAATAGGTTAGCATTTAAACCCTTCTTGAACCTATTGAGTGTGACAACCTCTTCCTCGGCTATTTGAATTCGCCTCTTGAACTCCTTGAACTTCTCTATATACTCAGCCACATG
Source organism: Quercus variabilis (assembly GCA_030445155.1). Classification (NCBI taxonomy): domain Eukaryota; kingdom Viridiplantae; phylum Streptophyta; class Magnoliopsida; order Fagales; family Fagaceae; genus Quercus; species Quercus variabilis. The sequence continues at coordinate 35,496,383 of CP129451.1, read as the reverse complement.
AGCAGTGCCTTGCTTTAGGTGATCCCATTCCTCAAGGAGGGAGCTCCTATAAGTTGGAGGAAGATAATTCCTCGAGAGTGCATCCTTCATCTCAAGCCAATCAATAATGGGGGGCTCACATCGTCGCCTAAGGGTTTCCTCAAAGTCCTCCCAGAAAATGTCAGCTCTTCCAATTAACTTCATCTTGGCATACCTCACTTTCTTGTTCTCAGCCTAATGGTAATAGTCAAAGAATTTCTCCATTTGACGCAACCAATCAGTGAAAACCCATGGGTCTAGGCAGCCATCAAAGGTGGGTGCTTCTATCTTATCCTTAAACATCCTATCATCATAATCCCTAGGGCCATTGTGATTATAGTGATCATGTTCAAAGTTTGGAGCCCTATTAAAGTAACCGAAGTTATGTTGCCTAAGCATGTTATCTTCTTTATGGTTAATGGTCTCTCGTTGAGATGCTTCAAGTTGCCTAACCCTATCAAGTAAATCATGGACACTTTTTGCTAGGTTTTCTATGGTTTGCTCTAAGGAGGGCCTAGACTCGGAAGTGGATTGATGTTCAGAGTTTGACATGATGCAACCACTACGTAGATGCATACACACTATATTTAGGAATGCAATTGAGATTCACAAAAGCTCAAGTAACCAATTCTCAATGTAAAATTAAGGTCAATCAAAAGTGCATGTAAAGATTAGATCAATGAATCAAAGGAGTAAATTGCAATCAAGTAGTGATAGTGTTCACAATATTGAAAGATAGTCCAAATAATAGTCAAATTCCAATAAGCCCCACAATTAATAATGAGAATCAGATAGTTCAAAGAATTTTTTTTTTTTTTTTTGGAATTTTAGAATGGGTACAGAAAGAAAGCATAAATAATAAAATAGCTAACTGGAGCACAAAATGGGTAGGCCAGTGGGGTATGGTGGGACATGCACATAAAAAATATAATGATATTATTCTTCAATGAGACAAAATTGAATCCACCAAAAAGAGAGTGAGAATTGTACCCTTGTCAGTGGCCAACTTACTGCACTTGATAGTCACACGCTTGGCTCCTCAAGTGAATGGACCTTACTTGGACCAATGTACCTGTGGATGAACAATTTAAAGGCCCAATACATGCAGTGGGCTATCACAGTAACAATAACTTCTTTTTCTTTTTTCATTTTCTTTCTTTTTTCTCTTTTTTTTTTCCTCTTTTTTTGATTTTTTTTTTTTTTTTTTGCAAAAATAATAAAATACACTGAATGACAGACACGGACTAAAGAAATTCAAAAGAAGAACTTTAAAAGAACACATAGTACAGACTAAAAAAAATGAAAACTACAAAACTAAGACAACAAAAGACAGCGGCAGCACGAAACGAAAAATCACTCGGCGATGAACGGCGGTGCTAGTGATCAATGACTGTGGCGGTGCAAGACGACCGGGAAGACAAAAGCGGCTCGAATCGTGGAGGAGTGGCGGCGCGATGTCTTGGGTCTTGGCATTGGTGGTGGTCGATGCACTCGGCAACGGTGGTTGAGGGTGAAGATAGTGTCGGCGGCGGTGAAGTGCTGGTCTGTGGGTTTCGGCAGCTAGTGGGTCAATCTCGGCGGTCGTGGGTCGACGTTGCCAATGGGTCTCGGCGTGGGCCTCTTCTTTTCTTTTTTTCTTTTTTTTTTTTTTTTTGGGATTTGTGGGTGTGGGTTCTGTGATCAGAGGCGGGCACGAATGGTGGTCACTGGCTTGGGAGGCGTCACTGGCTTCTCTGTTGGCTTGGGAATGAAAAACTCATGTGGGGCTGCGGGGTATATATGGATTGCAGGGGCTTGTTTGGGCTTATTCAAGATCTTATGGGGCAAAAACTTGAAAGGTAATGTCATCTTTGGTTGGCTTGCTCTTTTGATGGTTTTGCTTTCAAGTGGCTGTCTACGGTTGTGTGTTGTATGGACCAGAAGTCTACTGTGATACCGAAACTGATGTAGGACAACCACAAACAACAATAGAATAAAAGATAAACCCTAGGAGTTAGCACCTAAGGGTTGCTTGGAGTCAGCACTAAGCAAAACTGAAGTCAACACCAGTAAAAAGAAAACATACGTTTTTAATAATTCTCAAAAAACCATCTTACAATAATCCCCAAAAAGTGTTTAAATAACTAACATAAAGAAACCCTAATTATTAAATGTTTGGGCTTGCTAAAACTTAAGCCCAATGACTAATAGGCTTTAGCCATAAGGCCACAGGTTGGGCCGTCTTATCTTTCCTCCTATACGTGCGTGTAATTGGGGGCTTGTACCTCGTGTCCGCACCACAAAGTCTATCATACAAAGTAGGTAATTCTCCAAAAATCTCACATGCAATCAACCACATTTTAGCATACTGCACAATCAGAACCACATAAAGTATAAGCGACCTAAACAAAGTCAAGATTGTGGACCTTGAACCTTGTTGAGTTACACTTTCAAAAATAGGGTTGGTATAAATAAATATTAAAAAAAACACTGTACTTGGAAAAAATTTAGAAAGATATATTCTCGAATTTACTTCTCCTAGGTCCTTTTCAAATTTCAAAGATATCAAAAACCAATTTTTGTGCTATAAACAAAATTTAAACTTCTATAATTACATATGCCTACAGCAAAGAAAGGCTTTAGATTTTGGTATTCTAGGATCCAGGTTGCCCCTTTACATGGGCCAGAATGGTGACTTGCACCATGCTAAATGCTATCAAAGACGCAAGGGAGGGCTTAGCATGGCATAATTGGTGTAATTGCGTATCAAAAGCACCCATTAAATGTGTAACAAGCATTCAAGGTTTTATTTGCGTAATCATCTATCAAAAGCACCCATTATATGTGTAACTAGCATTCTTTTAAGCATTCATACAAAAAAAAAAAAAAAGAAGCATTTAAGTCATTACAAAATGAATAGCAAAGACTTGAGAGATTAAATTTATTTATTATTAGTATAGCTTGGAAAATGACCTAAGCTACAAAAGAATGCAAAAGATAATGGAATGCAATCATTTGAATTGCTTCTTTTTTTCTTTTTTCTTTTTTTTTTTTTTTGCATCAAAGCAAAAGTTCTTTTCTAGGACAAAAGGTTCTGCAAGTACATGTATTCTTTATTTATTAGAAATTGTCAAACCTCCGAGTAAGGCGACAAATACAAGACAGGAGCTCAATGACGAATGAGTGGTTACATGTTACAACTATGTTCTTACATGATCAAAAGATATTTCTATGGAGTTTTGTCTTTAGAACTTTTGGGATTTCGTTGGTTCCCTCACGATCAGTAGTAGATTTCCCCTTTGGTTGGTGGAATTGGTTGGGAAAGCACTCATCTAGCATTTGGAATTTAGTTCTATTATGTTTGATGGGGTGTATTTGGAGGGAATGTAATCGGCAGACCTTTGAGGACTTAGATAGATCCGATGACCAGTTGCTTGCTCTTTTCACTGGATCCCTTATTGATTGGTCTATGGCTTGGGGACTCAAATCTACTGATTCTCTCTCTTTGTTCCTTAGCTCTCTTTGTCTTTGTAATTAGTTTTTCCATTTTGTTTCTGCTTTTCTTTTCTTTTTTGTAATTTCTGTTTTACTTTGTGCTAGTTTGCATAAAGCAGTTTATTGAATATACTTCTTTCTTACTTATCATCGAAGACGTGACAGCAGGTGAGTTTTCAAAATTGGCGACTCATCAAGAATCCTTGCAGTCGGTTAATGAAACAAAAGCAATGGTCAAGTTTCAACTCAAAAAGTTTCTTTGTATGGGGTTTGCTGTTGGAAACTGCAGTATGGAGGAAAGATCTTCCAGAATGTCCACTTTGACATATTTCTTTTGTTTTCTTAATGACTATTGTTATTGTCAAAATTTGTAACATTATCTACACGATTTCTTAATTGCACCTATTTTCAAGCCCTTACTCCATATAGAAAATAGGCCAAATCAAGGTCCATGGCGAATAATAATGGATACGTGTCATTCTCATTTCTTAACAACAACAATGATAATAAGAACAACTACACATTAGAAAGAATGGAAATGACAACTTTTAAGAGATTTTTATAGAGATAATAAACAACAATAAAACAACAGTCAAATCATAAATTAATTCCTCGCATATAACATGTGAGATACTTCAAAAGCTTGAGGCCCTTAATTTTGAAATTTGATTGTAATACAATCAACACAATGGTTTATTCTTCTAATTTTTTTGAATATTGCAAACCTTGTAATTGAATTCAACTATTAACTACCTAGGGAACTGGGACTATTCATTTGTAGTTGGGATTTGGGGGATTGAGGGAATGGTTGGCAATGTCAGTTTTGGTAGAGTTGGAATAATTGGGATAGACGGAGTTGTGGGTTTTGGGAGTGTTGGCAATGAAGGCAAAGGCGGAAGTGTTGGCAATGAGGGCAAAGGTGGCAGTACCGGCTTTGGCAATGAAGGCAAGGTTGGCAGTGTGGGAATGACTGGTAATGTGGATTTTGGAAGAGTTGGGATAGTGGGAAGAGGTGGAATTGTGGGCTGTGGGAATGTTGGCAATGAAGGTAAAGGCGGCAGTGTTGGCTTTGGCAACATTGGAAATGAGGGCAAAGGTGGCAGTGTTGGCTTTGGCAATGAAGGCAAAGGTGGCAATGTTAGTTTAGGCAAAGTGGGAATGGATGGAATTGTGGTATGTGGGAATGTTGACAATAAAGGCAAAGGTGGAAGTGTTGGAAACAAGGGCAAATGTGGCAATGTCAGCTTCGGCAAGGTTGGCATAGAGGGTTGATCAATAGATTGTAGAAGTATACGAGCTGCAAGGCTAACATTAATGTTTGAGATGGACATTGCAATGAATATAAATAAGATGAAGTACTTGAAAAATGCCATACTATTGGAGTACTTTGTGTTACAAGATTGGAAGAAAAAGTCTCTTGTGTAACAACAAAGGAGGTAATGGTTGTTGGGGATGATAATGGTGAGTGGTATATATTGAGGTACCGATAATAAATGTATGTAACTTGCAATTTATTTTTCATTTAATGAATATGACTATTGAATGGAAACTTATTAAGGCCTCTTATTAAAGTTACATTTATTATTTTAATCTTAAGAGTTACAAAATTTTAAATTCTGCTTGAGACTTATTCAACCCGTTTAACTCATGTAACTCTTTGGCCCATAGTGCCTATTAATACTCTTTAACTTACACACTCCCTCTGCTGAAATTATGGTGAAACTGATGGTCATTTTTTTTGTTGCACTTTCGCTAAAGGAATATAGAAAAGACTATGTGAGAACTTTAGCACACATATTAAATGGACTGGTAATGGCTGCTGTTGTTTACCATACTATAAAGGAAAGTTAGAGTTGGAATTAGTCTTCTTAGGCAGGTTGGTTAGAAAGAAAGACTATCCCTTTTTTTTTTTTTTTTTTAGCTAAAGGACTCTTCAATGTAACTCTTGTGCTTCTTGTTTTAATGAAATTTCTTCTCTATTTGGCCAAAAAAAAAAAAAAATTCTTCTTAATCAGGCAAGTGAGAGAGAGATGCTACATGCATCTAATACATAAAAAACCACCTTCTAGTCTAGGCAGTCTTATTAATCAATAATTGGATTTCCCTTATGTGTACAGCTGATTGCCTAGTTTTCTTAAGTTTTGTTCTGATGTTGATGAATGTCATAGCAAAAAAAGGTATAACCTGGAGAATGACCTAAGCTACCAAAATTAGAAACATAAAATGGAACTAGCAGTCATTTTGGATTTTTTAAAAATAAATAAATTTCAATAAACCTAAAGACACACATAATTTTACATCTAACTAATGTGTTAAGTTATGATTGGTGCATGATAAAATAATGTCAATCGTGGATTTATGTAAAAGTGATACTACTCTTATCATAAGTTGACAACACAATAATATGGTTTGAAATTGGGTGTGTATGTAGAATTTTTTAATAAAGCTCACAATAATTTCTATGTTTTTTGTGCCCAAATTATGTGGTTTGGATTGGATTACTGTGTTTTGTGTGAGCGTGTGTTGAATCTATTAGCTGTTTACTGAATTTAGCTATATAACTATTTATGAGAAGCCTCAATTGTTACTTAATAGTTCTTTTAGGATATAATTGTGGTTATGGGGATGCCAACTTAGGCGAATTGCTTACATAAACAATGGGGAAGTAGCTTGAAAGAATATATATATATATATATATATATATATATATATGTATCTCTAAATTAATCTAATCTAATATGGCTTAGAGAATTCTCAATTTTGAAAACCAAACATAAGTAACGTGAAGAGTTAAAAAAAAAAAAAAAAAAAAGAAGAAGAACTTAAATGTGGGCAAAGAACATTAAAAAAACTATATAAAAAACTAAATTTTGAAAACCAAAATATTGTTTCATTTTCATCATTAAATAACTTTTACAACTGCACTTGAATTTTCAGACACCTCTGTAGAACGTGACACCAAAACTTAGCCTCAGCTGCATCACTTATGGCATGTAAGATAATTTATGACACCTTATAATCATACACGAATCAACATTAAGAAACATAGAAATAAATGGGGGCAAAGTTTATCGTAAAAAGTAGGTAATTCTCCATAAATCTCGCATGCAATCAACCACATTTTAGCAGGTTATAGCACAATCAGAACCATATAAAGTTTAAGTGACCTCAATAATTTCAAGATAGTGGACCTTGAACCTTGTTGAGTTACACTTTCAAAAATATGGTTGGTATAAAAAAAATTAAAAAAAAAAAAAAACACTTTACTTGGAAAAAATTCATAAAGATATATCCTTTTCAAGTTTCAAAGATATCAAAAACCAATTTTTGTGCTATGAACAAAATTTAAACTTCTATAATTACATATGCCTACAGCAAAGAAAGATTTTAGAGTTTGGTATTCCAGGATCCAGGTTGCCCCTTTACATGGGCCAGAATGGTGCCTTGCACCATGCTAAATGCTATCAAAGACGCAAGGGAGGGCTTAGCATGGTATAATTTGTGCAATTTCGTATCAAAAGCACCCACTATATGTGCAACTAGCATTCTTTTAAGCATTCATACAAAAAAAGAAAAAGAAAAAGAAAGCATTTAAGTCATTACAAAATGAATAGCAAAGACTTGAGAGATTAAATTTATTTATATTTAGTATAGCTTGGAAAATGACCTAAGCTACAAAAGAATGCAAAAGATAATGGAATGCAATCATTTGAATTGCTTCTTTTTTTTCCTTTTTTTTTTTTTTTTTTTGCATCAAAGCAAAAGTTCTTTTCTAGGACAAAAAGGTTCTGCAAGTACATGTATTCTTTATTTATTAGAAATTGTCAAACCTCCGAGTAAGATGAAAAATACAAGAGAGGAGCTCAATGACGAATGAGTGGTTACATGTTACAACTATGTTCTTACATGATTAATAGTATACAGAAATAGATATTCCTGTGAAGCCAAATAATTGTTATTGTAAAGAAAATATAATTAGCAACCAATTGGAGCCTAATGTAAACGACCTCTGAGTTGTGCAGGAAGAGAATATAGGGAAGGAACTTGAAAGAACACTACAGTTTCACCATGAAAGAACTTTTACAACTACACCCGCCCACTGCACTTGGATTTTCAGTTACCTGCACACAACACCAGAAGGTAGCCACAGCTGTATCACTAGTATGACATAAGATATTTGTTGACACCTTATGATCAAACAAGAATCAGCACTAAGAAACAAAAAATGAAATGGGGTGCAAAGTTTATCATAGAGCCAAGACCAAGGAGGACCTTGAAACTTGTTGAGTTACAAGCTAAATACCTAACCCTATGGTTTTTAAACTAGCTCCTGTTTACTGAAGGTTCATAATTTTGTTCAATTCTATTGAAAGAAAAGGATTTGTCCCTTCAAATTATGCAGGAAATAAGGACCATTATTATATCACTTATTCACATTCAAAAATTGTAACTTTGAAAGTTGTGCTTAGCAAAGTCTAAAAATAAAATTATTCCACATCATTGAACTGCATGACATGATGCTTCTAGAATTTTGAGGAATCCGATTGCTTAAGAGCATCTTCAGGATGACCAAAACCAATAGAATGAACAATGTTGACTAAGAGAGTAAGTTTTTTCTCTGAGCCAATTAAGACAGTACTAGGGCCTGAATTCCTGGTCAAAAACAGGAAATGGTTATAATATATATATTTTTTTAATAGGTGGAAATGGTTATAATATTCACTTTTGTATAATCCAAACAGCCTCTGCAGTTGAACTTCGTTAGCATTTCTTAGATATCTTTTGGCTACTACAGCCCACCTAGTAGAGCATGAACTTAAGCTCATAATTTATTAAATAGTTTTTTTTTTCTTGATAAGTAATAATTTATTAAATAGTTTAGGTGATTATATGTTATGTATAAAATGTTTATGCTATCATAGATCAAGTCTATCTTGTACAAGGTCCCAAAATTTCCCTCAAAACTCACTCCACATTTATGCACTTCAATAGATAATATGACAAGAAACACTGAACAAAGAATATTTCTATCAAAAGATATTTCTATGGAGCTTTGTCTTTAGAACTTTTGGGATTTCGTGGGTTCCCTCACGATCAGTGGCAGATTTCCCCTTTGGTTGGTGGAATTGGTTGGGGAAGCACTCATCTAGCATTTAGAATTTAGTTCCGTTGTGTTTGATGGGGTGTATTTGGAGGGAATGTAATCGGCAGACCTTTGAGGACTTAGACAGATCCAATGACCAGCTGCTTGCTCTTTTCACTGGATCCTTTTTTGATTGGTCTAAGGCTTGGGACTCACATCTACTGATTCTCTCTCTTTGTTCCTTAGCTCTCTTTGTCTTTGTAATTAGTTTTTCCTTTCCGTTTTTGCTTTTCTTTTCTTTTTTGTAATTTCTGTTTCGCTTTGTGCTAGTTTGCATAAAGCAGTTTATTGAATATACTTCTTTCTTACTTATCATCAATGATATGACTACAGGTGAGTTTTCAAAATTGGTGACTCATCAAGAATCCTTGCAGTCGGTTAATGAAACAAAAGGTGAAGTTTCAACTCAAAAAGTTTCTTTGTATGGGGTTTGCTGTTGGAAACTGCAGTATGGAGGAAACATCTTCCAGAATGGCCACTTTGACATATTTCTTTTGTTTTCTTAATGACTGTTGTTATTGTCAAAATTTGTAACATTATCTACACGATTTCTTAATTGCACCTATTTTCAAGCCCCTATTCCATATAGAAAATAGGCCAAATCAAGGTCCATGGCGAATAATAATGGATGCATGTCATTCTCATTTCTTAACAACAACAATGATAATAATAACAACTAGACATTAGAAAGAATGGAAATGACAACTTTTAAGAGATTTTTATAGAGATAAATAAACAACAATAAAACAACAGTCAAATCATAAATTAATTCCTCGCATATAACATGTGAGATACTTCAAAAGCTTGAGGCCGTTAATTTTGAAATTTGATTGTAATACAACCAACACAATGGTTTATTCTTCTAATTTTTTTGAATATTGCAAACCTTGTAATTGAATTCAACTATTAACTACCTAGGGAACTTGGACTATTCATTTGTAGTTGGGATTTGGGGGATTGAGGGAATGGTTTGCAATGTCAGTTTTGGTAGAGTTGGAATAATTGGGATAGACGGAATTGTGGGTTTTGGGAGTGTTGGCAATGAAGGCAAAGGCGGAAGTGTTGGCAATGAGGGCAAAGGTGGCAGTACTGGCTTTGGCAATGAAGGCAAATTTGGCACTGTGGGAATGACTGGTAATGTGGATTTTGGAAGAGTTGGGATAGTGGGAAGAGGTGGAATTGTGGGCTGTGGGAATGTTGGCAATGAAGGTAAAGGAGGCAATGTTGGCTTTGGCAACATTGGAAATGAGGGCAAAGGTGGCAGTGTTGGCTTTGGCAATGAAGGCAAAGGTGGCAATGTTAGTTTAGGCAAAGTGGGAATGGATGGAATTGTGGTATGTGGGAATTTTGACAATAAAGGCAAAGGTGGAAGTGTTGGAAACAAGGGCAAATGTTGCAATGTCAGCTTCGGCAAGGTTGGCATAGAGGGTTGATCAATAGATTGTAGAAGTATACGAGCTGCAAGGCTAATATTAATGTTTGAGATGGACATTGCAATGAATATAAATAAGATGAAGTACTTGAAAAATGCCATACTATTGGAGTACTTTGTGTTACAAGATTGGAAGAAAAGTCTCTTGTGTAACAACAAAGGAGGTTATGGTTGGTGGGGGTGATAATGGTGAGTGGTATATATTGAGGTACTGATAATAAATATATGTAACTTGCAATTTATTTTTCATTTAATGAATATGACTATGGAATGGAAACTTATTAAGGCCTCTTATTAAAGTTACAAATGTATTTATTATTTTAATCTTAATAGTTACAAAATTTTAAATTCTGCTTAAGACTTATTCAACCCATTTAACTCATGTAACTCTTTGGCCCATAGTGCCTATTAATACTCATTAACTTACACACTCCCTCTGTCGAAATTATGGTGAAACTGATGGTCATTTTTTTTGTTGCACTTTCGCTAAAAGAATACAGAAAAGACTATGTGAGAACTTTAGCACACATATTAAATGGACTAAAAATTCTTCTTAATCAAGCAAGTGAGAGAGAGATGCTACATGCATCTGATACATATGAAACCACCTTCTAGTCTAGGCAGTCTTTTTAATGAATAGTTGGATTTCCCTTATGTGTACAGCTGATTGCCTAGTTATCTTAAGTTTTGTTCTGATGTTGATGAATGTCACAGCAAAAAAAAGTATAACTTGGAGAATGACCTAAGCTACCAAAATTAGCAACATAAAATGGAACTGGCAGTCATTTTGGATTTTTTTAAAATAAATAAATTTCAATAAACCTAAAGACACACATAATTTTACATCTAACTAATGTGTTAAGTTATGATTGGTGCATGATAAAATAATGTCAATCGTGGATCTATGTAAAAGTGATACTACTCTTATCATAAGTTGACAACACAATAATATGGTTTGAAATTGGGTGTGTATGTAGAATTTTTTAATAAAGCTCACAATAATTTCTATGTTTTTTGTGCCCAAATTATGTGGTTTGGATTGGATTACTGTGTTTTGTGTGAGCGTGTGTTGAATCTATTAGCTGTTTACTGAATTTAGCTATATAACTATTTATGAGAAGCCTCAATTGTTACTTAATAGTTCTTTTAGGATATAATTGTGGTTATGGAGATGCCAACTTAGGCGAATTGCTTACATAAACAATGGGGAAGTAACTTGAAAGAAAAAAAAAAAAAAATATATATATATATATATATGTGAATTAATCTAATCTAATATGGCTTAGAGAATTCTCAATTTTGGAAACCAAACATAAGTAACATGAAGAGTTAAAAAAATAAAAATAAAAAAAAATAAAACATAAATGGGGGCAAAGAACTTTAAAAAAACTATATAAAAAACTAAATTTTGAAAACCAAAATATTGTTTCATTTTCATCATTAAATAGCTTTTACAACTGCACTTGAATTTTCAAACATTTGTGCAGAACGTGACACCAGAACTTAGATTCAGCAGCATCACTTATGACATGTAAGATAATTTATGACACCTTATAATCATACAAGAATCAACATTAAGAAACATAGAAATAAATGGGGGCAAAGTTTATCGTACAAAGTAGGTAATTCTCCAAAAATCTCGCATGCAATCAACCACATTTTAGCAGGTTATAGCACAATCAGAACCACATAAAGTTTAAGTGACCTAAATAAAGTCAAGATAGTGGACCTTGAACCTTGTTGAGTTACACTTTCAAAAATATGGTTGGTATAAAAAAAAAAAAAAAACACTGTACTTGGAAAAAAATTCAGAAAGATATATCCTTTTCAAGTTTCAAAGATATCAAAAACCAACTGTTGTGCTATGAAAAAAATTTAAACTTCTATAATTACATATGCCTACAGCAAAGAAAGATTTTAGATTTAGGTATTCCAGGATCTAGGTTGCCCCTTTACATTGGCCAGAATGGTGCCTTGCACCATGCTAAATGCTATCAAAGACGCAAGGGAGGGATTAGCATGGTATAATTTGTGCAATTGCGTATCAAAAGCACCCATTATATGTGTAACAAGCATTCAGGGTATTATTTGTTTAATCTCCTATCAAAAGCACCCATTATTGTGCAACTAGCATTCTTTTAAGCATTCATACCCCCCAAAAAAGCGTTTAATTCATTACAAAATGAATAGCAAAGACTTGAGAGATTAAATTTATTTATCCTTAGTATAGCTTGGAAAATGACCTAAACTATAAAAGAATGCAAAAGATAATGGAATGCAATCATTTGAATTGCTTTTTTATTTTTTATTTTGCGTCAAAGCAAAAGTTCTTGTGTAGGACAAAAGGGTTCTGCAAGTACACGTATTCTTTCTTTATTAGAAATTGTCAAACCTCCAAGTAAGATGAAAAATACAAGAGAGGAGCACAATGACAAATGAGTGGATACAAGCTACGTTCTTACATGATTAATAGTATACAGAAGTGGATATTCCTGTGAAGCAGTGGCGGCGCCACTCAGAGTCCAAGGTGTTCCCAGGAACACCCTGACTTGAAAAAAAAAATAAATAAGAATACCCTCAGAATTTTTATGCCAAACAAATTTTGAACTAAAATCTTAAAAAAAAAAAAAATTGTAATAGAGAATCTGAAAAGAAAAAACAAAAAGCCAAAAATCATCAGTTTTTGTCGTCACAGCCACTCACCACCACATCGCCAGTCACTTCCATGTCTCCGGCAACTTCCATTTTTTCAATCACAATCTCCCCACCTGCTTCAGCTTCTTCTTCCTTTTCTTCTCCGTTCTTTGTTTTTCTTCTACTTTTCCGCTTCTCCGTTCTTCGGTATTTTTAGTTTTGAACGCCAATTGCTATATCTTGTTTTGTACGCTATAGTCCCACTCCCATGTGAATATTGAAGTCTTTTTTTTTTTTTTTTTTTTTTTTGCAGTATTCACGTGGGAGTGGGACTACTTTTGTACATTGATTTTTATTTCTTTTGTTTTTTTATTACTGCATTTAGTAAGCACATGTACTTTTTTTTTTTTGGAGAAAAGTAAGCCATTTACTTAGTACTATTATTAAACAACTACTCTTCTTTAAAAAAAAAAATTATACTACCACCATAATTATTAATATTTAAAGGAATTATTATGTCAGATTTTAAAATTATTTTATATTTTTAAGAGAATATATAATTAGCGATAATTTTGAAACGGTACACAAATATTAATCGGTATCGAAATATTTCGTTTCTCTAAATAAATCGAAACGGCCTCCAGTACAATATCGAAGAGGCAAGGTGTGCTAATGCATAGTGGGGTGGTGCTAGACAACCAGTAGTTAGTAAAAAAAATTAATGAAGCAACTAAAAATCAATAATTAATAATTTAATTAACTAATACATTATAAAATACAAACAAATTAAATTATGTTAGACTAAATAACAATTAATAATTTAATAATTAATGAAACAACAATACAACAAATTATAGTTTATAAAAGACAAACAAATTTATGAAACAACTAAACAACAATAATTAATAATTTTATTAATATTTCAAATGAACTTATAGTTTATTGTATAGGTACCTTTATTCATTTCTTTTCTTTTCATTTTTTTTTTCCTTTTAAGGTTTTTCAGTGTATATAATTGCAAATTTGTTTTGGTTTTAAGAATTTTATTTTTTTTAAGCACAAACTTCATGCTAGCCAAATCTTGAATTTTAGCCGCTATTTACTGAAATGTCCCGAAATAGACAAAAATGACCCGAAATTTTTTCAAAGTGGAATAGGAACACCGTGGACAAAATTCCTGGAGTCTCCATTGCTGTGAAGCCAAATAATTGTTATTGAAAAGAAAATATAATCAGCAACCAATTTGGGCCTAATTTAAATGACCTCTGAGCTGTGCAGGAAGAAAATATGGGGAAGGAACTTGAAAGAAAACTAAAGTTTCACCATGAAAGAACTTTTACAACTGCACCCGCCCACTGCACTCGGATTTTTAGTCACCTGCACACAACACCAGAAGGTAGCCACAGTTGTATCACTAGTATGACATAAGATATTTGTTGACACCTTATGAACAAACAAGAATCAGCACTAAGAAACAAAAATGAAATGGGGTGCAAAGTTTATCATAAAGTCAAGACCAAGGAGGACCTCGAAACTTGTTGAGTTGCAAGCTAAATACCTAGCCCTATGGTTTTTAAACCGGCTCCAGTTTACTGAAGGTTCATAATTTTGTGCAATTCAATTGAAAGAAAAGGATTTGTCCCTTCAAATTATGCAGAAAATAAATAAGGACCATTATTATATCACTTATTCACTTTCAAAAATTGTAACTTTGTAAGTTGTGCTTAGCAAAGTCTAAAAATAAAATTATTCCACAACATTGAACTGCATGACATGATGCTTCTAGAATTTTGTGGAATCCAATTGCTTAAGAGCATCTTCAGGAAGACCAAAACCAGTATAATGAACCATGTCAACTTAGAGAGTTAAGTTTTTTCTCTGAGCCAATTAAGAAAGTACTAGGGCCTGAATTCCAGGTCAAAAATAAGAAATGGTTATAATATATATATTTTTTTGATAGGTGGAAATGGTTATAATATTCACTTTTGTATAATCCAAACAACCTCTGCAGTTGAACTTCGTTAGCATTTCCTAGATATCTATTGGCTACTACTGCTCACCTAGTAGAGTATGAACTTAAGCTCATAATTTATTTAATAAAATTTTTTTTGATAAGTAACAAATTATTAAATAGTTTAGGTGATTATATGTTATGTATAAAATGTTTATGCTATCATAGATCAAGTCTATCTTGTACAAGGTCCCAAAATTTCCGTCAAAACTCACTGCACATTTATGCACTTCAGTAGATAATATGACAAGAAACACTGAACAAAGAATATTTCTATAAAAAGATATTTCTATGGAGATTTGCCTTTAGAACTTTTGGGATTTCGTGGGTTCCCTCACGATCGGTGGCAGATTTCCCCTTTGGTTGGTGGAATTGATTGCGGAAGCACTCATCTAGCATTTGGAATTTAGTTCCGTTGTGTTTGATGGGGTGTATTTGGAGGGAATGTAATCGTTAGACCTTTGAGGACTTAGATAGATCTGATGACCAACTACTTGCTCTTTTCACTAGATCCCTTTTTGATTGGTCTAAGGCTTGGGGACTCACATCTAGTGATTCTCTCTCTTTGTTCCTTAGCTCTCTTTGTCTTTGTAATTAGTTTTTCCTTTCTGTTTCTTCTTTTCTTTTCTTTTTTGTAATTTCTATTTTGTTTTGTGCTAGTTTGCATAAAGTAGTATATTGAATATACTTCTTTCTTACTTATCATTGATGATGTGACTGCAGGTGAGTTTTCAAAATTGGTCACTCATCAAGAATCCTTGCAGTCGGTTAATGAAACAAAAGCAATCGTGAAGTTTCAACTCAAAAAGGTTCTTTGTATGGGGTTTGCTGTTGGAAATTGCAGTATGGAGGAAAGATCTTCCAGAATGTCCACTTTGACATATTTCTTTTGTTTTCATAATGACTCTTGTTATTGTCAAAATTTGTAACATTATCTACACGATTTCTTAATTGCACCTATTTTCAAGCCCTTACTCCATATAGAAAATAGGCCAAATCAAGGTCCATGGCGAATAATAATGGATACGTGTCATTCTCATTTCTTAACAACAACAATGATAATAAGAACAACTACACATTAGAAAGAATGGAAATGACAACTTTTAAGAGATTTTTATAGAGATAATAAACAACAATAAAACAACAGTCAAATCATAAATTAATTCCTCGCATATAACATGTGAGATACTTCAAAAGCTTGAGGCCCTTAATTTTGAAATTTGATTGTAATACAATCAACACAATGGTTTATTCTTCTAATTTTTTTGAATATTGCAAACCTTGTAATTGAATTCAACTATTAACTACCTAGGGAACTGGGACTATTCATTTGTAGTTGGGATTTGGGGGATTGAGGGAATGGTTGGCAATGTCAGTTTTGGTAGAGTTGGAATAATTGGGATAGACGGAATTGTGGGTTTTGGGAGTGTTGGCAATGAAGGCAAAGGCGGAAGTGTTGGCAATGAGGGCAAAGGTGGCAGTACCGGCTTTGGCAATGAAGGCAAGGTTGGCAGTGTGGGAATGACTGGTAATGTGGATTTTGGAAGAGTTGGGATAGTGGGAAGAGGTGGAATTGTGGGCTGTGGGAATGTTGGCAATGAAGGTAAAGGCGGCAGTGTTGGGTTTGGCAACATTGGAAATGAGGGCAAAGGTGGCAATGTTGGCTTTGGCAATGAAGGCAAAGGTGGCAATGTTAGTTTAGGCAATGTGGGAATGGATGGAATTATGGTATGTGGGAATGTTGACAATAAAGGCAAATGTGGAAGTGTTGGAAACCAAGGCAAATGTGGCAATGTCAACTTCGGCAAGGTTGGCGTAGAGGGTTGATCAATAGATTGTAGAAGTATACGAGCTGCAAGGCTAACATTAATGTTTGAGATGGACATTGCAATGAATATAAATAAGATGAAGTACTTGAAAAATGCCATACTATTGGAGTACTTTGTGTTACAAGATTGGAAGAAAATGTCTCGTGTAACAACAAAGGAGGTAATGGTTGGTGGGGGTGATAATGGTGAGTGGTATATATTGAGGTACTGATAATAAATATATGTAACTTGCAATTTATTTTTCATTTAATGAATATGACTATTGAATGGAAACTTATTGAGGCCTCTTATTAAAGTTACAAATGTATTTATTATTTTAATCTTATGAGTTACAAAATTTTAAATTCTGCTTGAGACTTATTCAACCCGTTTAACTCATGTAACTCTTCGACCCATAGTGCCTATTAAGACTCTTTAACTTACACACTCCCTCTGTCGAAATTATGATGAAACTGATGGTCATTTTTTTTGTTGCACTTTCACTGAAAGAATACAGAAAGACTATGTGGGAACTTTAGCACACATATTAAACGGACTGGTACTGGTTGCTGTTGTTTACCATACCATGAAGGAAAGTTAGAGTCAGAATCAGTCTTCTTAGGCAGGTTGGTTAGAAAGAAGTCTATCCTTTTTTTTTCTTTTTTCTTTTTTTTTAGCTAAAAGACTCTTCAATGTAACTCCTATGCTTCTTTTTTTAATGAAATTTCTTCTCTATTTGGCCAAAAAAAAAAAATCTTCTTAATCAAGCAAGTGAGAGAGAGATGCTACATGCATCTGATACATAAGAAACCACCTTCTAGTCTAGGCAGTCTTTTTAATCAATAGTTGGATTTCCCTTATGTGTATAGCTGATTGCCTACTTATCTTAAGTTTTGTTCTGATGTTGATGAATGTCACAGCAAAAAAAAGTATAACTTGGAGAATGACCTAAGCTACCAAAATTAGCAACATAAAATGGAACTGGCAATCATTTTGGATTTTTTTAAAATAAATAAATTTCAATAAGCCTAAAGACACACATAATTTTACGTCTAACTAATGTGTTAAGTTATGATTGGTGCATGAAAAAATAATGTCAATCGTGGATCTATGTAAAAGTGATACTACTCTTATCATAAGTTGACAACACAATAATATGGTTTGAAATTGGGTGTGTATGTAGAATTTTTTAATAAAGCTCACAATAATTTCTACGTTTTTTGTGCCCAAATTATGTGGTTTGGATTGGATAACTACGTTTTGTGTGAGTGTGTGTTGAATCTATTAGCTGTTTACTAAATTTAGCTATATAACTATTTATCAGAAGCCTCAATTGTTACTTGATAGTGGTTATGGGGATGCCAACTTAGGCTAATTGCTTACATAAACAATGGGGAAGTAACTTGAAAGAAAAAAAAATATATATATATATATATATATATATATATATATCTGAATTAATCTAATCTAATATGGCTTAGAGAATTCTCAATTTTGGAAACCAAACATAAGTAACATGAAGAGTTAAAAAAAAAATTAAAAAAAAAAAAAACATAAATGGGGGCAAAGAACTTTAAAAAAACTATATAAAAAACTAAATTTTGAAAACCAAAATATTGTTTCATTTTCATCATTAAATAGCTTTTACAACTGCACTTGAATTTTCAGACACTTGTGTAGAATGTGACACCAGAACTTAGCCTCAGCAGCATCACTTATGACATGTAAGATAATTTATGACACCTTATAATCATACAAGAATCAGCATTAAGAAACATAGAAATAAATGGGGGCAAAGTTTATCGTACAAAGTAGGTAATTCTCCAGAAATCTCGCATGCAATCAACCACATTTTAGTAAGTTATGCACAATCAGAACCACATAAAGTTTAAGTATGTCAAGATAGTGGACCTTGAACCTTGTTGAGTTACACTTTCAAAAATATAGTTGGTATAAAAAAAAAAAAAACACTGTACTTGGAAAAAATTCAGAAAGATATATCCTTTTCAAGTTTCAAAGATATCAAAAACCAACTTTTGTGCTATGAACAAAATTTAAACTTCTATAATTACATATGCCTACAGCAAAGAAAGATTTTAGATTTGGGTATTCCAGGATCTAGGTTGCCCCTTTACATGGGCCAAAATGGTGCCTTGCACCATGCTAAATGCTATCAAAGACGCAAGGGAGGGATTAGCATGGTATAATTTGTGCAATTGCGTATCAAAAGCACCCATTATATGTGTAACAAGCATTCAGGGTATTATTTGTGTAATCTCCTATCAAAAGCACCCATTATATGTGCAACTAACATTCTTTTAATCAGTCATACCCCAAAAAAAAAGCATTTAATTCATTACAAAATGAATAGCAAAGACTTGAGAGATTAAATTTATTTATGCTTAGTATAGCTTGGAAAATGACCTAAGCTATAAAAGAATGCAAAAGATAATGGAATGCAATCATTTGAAATTTTTTTTTTTTTTTTTATTTTTTTTTTTTTTTTTTTTTTTTTTTTTTGCGTCAAAGCAAAAGTTCTTTTGTAGGACAAAAGGGTTCTGCAAGTACACGTATTCTTTCTTTATTAGAAATTGTCAAACCTCCAAGTAAGATGAAAAATACAAGAAAGGAGCACAATGACAAATGAGTGGTTACAAGCTACGTTCTTACATGATTAATAGTATACAGAAATGGATATTCCTGTGAAGTAGTGGCGGCACCACTCAGAGTCCAGGGTGTTCCCAGGAACACCCTGACTTGAAAAAAAAAATAGGAATACCCTCCGAATTTTTATGCCAAACAAATTTTGAACTAAAATCTAAAAAAAAAAAAATTTGTAACAGAGACTCTGAAAAGAAAAAACAAAAAGCCAAAAATCATCAGTTTTTGTCGTCACAGCCACTCACCACCACATCGCCTGTCACTTCCATGTCTCCGGCAACTTCCATTTTTTCAATCACAGTCTCCCCACCTGCTTCAGCTTCTTCTTCCTTTTCTTCTCCGTTCTCTGTTTTTCTTCAACTTTTCCGCTTCTCTGTTCTTTGGTATTTTTAGTTTTGAATGCCAATTGCTATATCTTGTTTTGTACGCTATAGTCCCACTCCCACGTGAATATTGAAGTCTTTTTTTTTTTTTTTTTTTTTTTTTTTCAGTATTCACGTGGGAGTGGGACTACTTTTGCACATTGATTTTTATTTCTTTTGTTTTTTTATTACTGCATTTAGTAAGCACATGTACTTTTTTTTTTTTGAGAAAAGTAAGCCATTTACTTAGTACTATTATTAAACTACTACTCTTCTTTAAAAAAAAAAAAAATATTATACTACCACCATAATTATTAATATTTAAAGGAATTATTATGTCAGATTTTAAAATTATTTTATATTTTTAAGAGAATATATAATTAGCGATAATTTTGAAACGGTACACAAATATTAATCGGTATCGAAATATTTCGTTTCTCTAACTAAATCGAAACAGCCTCCAGTACAATATCAAAGAGGCAAGGTGTGCTAATGCATAGTGGGGTGGTGCTAGACAACTAGTAATTAGTAAAAAAAATTAATGAAGCAACTAAAATTCAATAATTAATAATTTAATTAACTAATACATTATAAAAGACAAACAAATTAAAATATGTTAGACTAAACAACAATTAATAATTTAATAATTAATGAAACAACAATACAACAAATTATAGTTTATAAAAGACAAACAAATTTATGAAACAACTAAACAACAATAATTAATAATTTTATTAATATTTCAAATGAACTTATAGTTTATTGTATAGGTACCTTTATTCATTTCTTTTCTTTTCATTTTTTTTTTCCTTTTAAGATTTTTCAGTGTACATAATGCAAATTTGTTTTGGTTTTAAGAATTTTATTTTTTTTAAGCACAAACTTCATGCTGGCCAAATCTTGAATTTCGGCCGGTATTTACTGAAATGTCCCGAAATAGACAAAAATGACCCGAAATTTTTTCAAAGTGGAATAGGAACACCGTGGACAAAATTCCTGGGGTCGCCATTGCTGTGAAGGCAAATAATTGTTATTGAAAAGAAAATATAATCAGCAACCAATGTCCTCTGAGCTGTGCAGGAAGAAAATATGGGGAAGGAACTTGAAAGAAAACTAAAGTTTCACCATGAAAGATCTTTTACAACTGCACCCGCCCACTGCACTTGGATTTTCAGTCACCTGCACACAACACCAGAAGGTAGCCACAGCTGTATCACTAGTATGACATAAGATATTTGTTGACACCTTATGAACAAACAAGAATCAGCACTAAGAAACGAAAATGAAATGGAGTGCAAAGTTTATCATAAAGTCAAGACCAAGGAGGACCTTGAAACTTGTTGAGTTACATGCTAAATACCTAACCCTATGGTTTTTAAACTGGCTCCAGTTTACTGAAGGTTCATAATTTTGTGCAATTCTATTGAAAGAAAAGGATTTGTCCCTTCAAATTATGCAGAAAATAAATAAGGACCATTATTATATCACTTATTCACATTCAAAAATTGTAACTTTGTAAGTTGTGCTTAGCAAAGTCTAAAAATAAAATTATTCCACAACATTGAACTGCATGACATGATGCTTCTAGAATTTTGTGGAATCCGATTGCTTAAGAGCATCTTTAGGAAGACCAAAACCAGTATAATGAACCATGTCAACTTAGAGAGTTAAGTTTTTTCTCTGAGCCAATTAAGACAGTACTAGGGCCTGAATTCCAGGTCAAAAATAAGAAATGGTTATAATTTTTTTTTTTTTGATAGGTGGAAATGGTTATAATATTCACTTTTGTATAATCCAAACAGCCTCTGCAGTTGAACTTCGTTAGCATTTCTTAGATATCTATTGGCTACTACTGCCCACCTAGTAGAGTATGAACTTAAGCTCATAATTTATTAAATAAATTTTTTTTTGATAAGTAACAAATTATTAAATAGTTTAGGTGATTATATGTTATGTATAAAATGTTTCTGCTATCATAGATCAAGTCTATCTTGTACAAGGTCCCAAAATTTCCCTCAAAACTAACTGCACATTTATGCACTTCAGTAGATAATATGACAAGAAACACTGAACAAAGAATATTTCTATAAAAAGATATTTCTATGGAGCTTTGTCTTTAGAACTTTTGAAATTTCGTGGGTTCCCTCATGATCGGTGGCAGATTTCCCCTTTGGTTGGTGGAATTGATTGGGGAAGCACTCATCTAGCATTTGGAATTTAGTTCCGTTGTTTTTGATGGGGTGTATTTGGAGGGAATGTAATCGTCAGACCTTTGAGGACTTAGATAGATCTAATGACCAACTGCTTGCTCTTTTCACTGGATCCCTTTTTGATTGGTCTAAGGCTTGGGGACTCACATCTAGTGATTCTCTCTCTTTGTTCCTTAGCTTTCTTTGTCTTTGTAATTAGTTTTTCCTTTCTATTTCTTCTTTTCTTTTCTTTTTTGTAATTTCTGTTTTGTTTTGTGCTAGTTTGCATAAAGTAGTTTATTGAATATACTTCTTTCTTACTTATCATTGATGATGTGACTGCAGGTGAGTTTTCAAAATTGGTCACTCATCAAGAATCCTTGCAGTCGGTTAATGAAACAAAAGCAATCATGAAGTTTCAACTCAAAAAGGTTCTTTGTATGGGGTTTGCTGTTGGAAATTGCAGTATGGAGGAAAGATCTTCCAGAATGTCCACTTTGACATATTTCTTTTGTTTTCATAATGACTCTTGTTATTGTCAAAATTTGTAACATTATCTACAGGATTTCTTAATTGCACCTATTTTCAAGCCCTTATTCCATATAGAAAATAGGCCAAATCAAGGTCCATGGCGAATAATAATGGATGCATGTCATTCTCATTTCTTAACAACAACAATGATAATAAGAACAACTACACATTAGAAAGAATGAAAATGACAACTTTTGAGAGATTTTTATAGAGATAACAAACAACAATAGAACAGCAGTCAAATCATAAATTAATTCCTCGCATATAACATGTGAGATACTTCAAAAGCTTGAGGCCCTTAATTTTGAAATTTGATTGTAATACAGCCAACACAATGGTTTATTCTTCTATTTTTTTTTAATATTGCATACCTTGTAATTGAATTAAACTATTAACTACCTAGGGAACTTAGACTATTCATTTGTAGTTGGGATTTGGGGGATTGAGGGAATGGATGGCAATGTCAGTTTTGGTAGAGTTGGAATAATTGGGATAGACGGAATTGTGGGTTTTGGGAGTGTTGGCAATGAAGGCAAAGGCGGAAGTGTTGGTAATGAGGGCAAAGGTGGCAGTACCGGCTTTGGCAATGAGGGCAAGGTTGGCAGTGTGGGAATGACTGGTAATGTGGATTTTGGAAGAGTTGGGATAGTGGGAAGAGGTGGAATTGTGGGTTGTGGGAATGTTGGCAATGAAGGTAAAGGCGGCAGTGTTGGCTTTGGCAACGTTGGAAATGAAGGCAAAAGTGGCATTGTTGGCTTTGGCAATGAAGGCAAAGGTGGCAATGTTAGTTTTGGCAAAGTGGAAATGGATGGAATTGTGGTATGTGGGAATGTTGACAATAAAGGCAAAGGTGGAAGTGTTGGAAACAAGGGCAAATGTGGCAATGTCAGCTTAGGCAAGGTTGGCATAGAGGGTTGATCAATAGATTGTAAAAGTACACGAGTTGCAAGGCTAACATTAATGTTTGAGATGGACATTGCAATGAATATAAAGAAGATGAAGTACTTGAAAATTGCCATACTATTGGAGTACTTTGTGTTACAAGATTGGAAGAAAAAGTCTCAGTTGTGTAACAGCAAAGGTAACAACAAAGGAGGTAATGGTTGGTGGGGGTGATAATGGTGAGTGGTATATATTGAGGTACCGATAATAAATGTATAAAACTTGCAATTTATTTTTCATTTAATAAATATGACTATTGAATGGAAAGTTACTAAGGCCTCTTATTAAAGTTTCAAATGTATTTATTATTTTAATCTTAAGAGTTACAAAATTTTAAATTCTGCTTGAGACTTATTCAATCCGCTTAACTCATGTAACTCTTTAGCCCATAGTGCCTATTAATACTCTTTAACTTACACACACCCTCTGCCGAAAATATGGTGAAACTGATGGTCATTTTTGTTGTTGCACTTTCGCTGAAAGAATACAGAAAAGACTATCTGACAAGTGTAAATTTGCTGTAAAATATAGAAGAACTTGAGCACGCATATTAAATGGACTAGTAAGAGCATTCACATCAGCTCGTCTAAAAGATTCCATTTATTTTACACAAAAAACCTACTTTTTCTATTTTACACCATCACTTTTACAAAACACTCACATCAGTTTGTCTATTTTATACCTTCTTTTATTTAAATAATATTTTCTCACATTTTTTTTATTATTATTCACAACTACTGTGGCCCCACCAGCTTTGACACACACTATATCTGATCTCTATCTCTTTCTTTTTCTTTTTCACTTTCTTCTTTTTGTCTTTTCCTTCTCCTTCTTTCTTCTTCTCCGTTTTTTCTTCAGCGTCTTCGTCTTTCTTCTTCTCCATTTTTTCTTCTTCTTTCTTTTTCTTTTCCTTCTCCTTCTTTCTTCTTCTACATTTTCTTCTTGTTCTTTTGCAATTTCGGTCTGATTTGTTGCTCTTTCTCTATACCCATCTCTCTGCCTCTATACCCATTTCTGAATCAACTCTCCCTCTCGGTCTAAATCCACACCATCTCAGTCACAAGCACAAGCACCGATCTCCTTAGCTTTGATTAGGCTCCAATTAGGCAAGACCCATACCCACGAGCTCCGATCAAGTGAGACCCACGATCGTTCCAGTCAAGCACCGATCGTTCCGATAAGCACCGATCTTTCTCTTTGTTGTTTGTCCATTTGGGTTCATGTATCTCTGTGTTTTTTTTTTTTTTTTAAGCAAGTGTATTTCTATGTTGATTTGTCTATGTGGATGTGTTTGTGTGTGGATGTGATTGTGTGCATCTAAGGAAAAAGAAGAAGATGAGAAGTTAGTTTACTGAGTTTGTTGAGTCGGAGAAGAGAGAGAGAGAAAAAAGGAGCGAACGAAAATCATTAAAATAATCTTTACACGAGCTACAGTAACCGTGTAAATATACACGATTACTGTAGCTCGTGTAAAGATATACACATTTTTACACAATTTTAGAAGGACTGATGGAGAGCATTTTTAAGCCAAAATGTGTAAAATTTGCACTGTAGATCTATTTTAGAAAAGTTTAACTGATCTGATATGAATGCTCTAATGGCTGCTGTTGTTTACTATACTATGAAGGAAAGTTGGAGTTAGAATCAGTCTTCTTAGGCAGGTTGGTTAGAAAGAAAGACTGTCCCTTCTTTTTTTTACAGCTAAAGGACCATTCAATGTAACTCCTGTGCTTCTTGTTTTAATGAGATTTCTTCTCTATAAAGCAAAAAAATAAACAATTTCTCTTAATCAAGCAAGCAAGAGAGAGATGCTACATGCATCTGATACATAAGAAACCACCTTCTAGTCTAGGCAATCTTTTTAATCAATAGTTGGATTTCCCTTATGTGTACAGCCGATTGCCTAGTTATCTTAAGTTTTGTTCTGATGTTGATGAATGTCACAGCAAAAAAGGTATAGCTTGGAGAATGACCAAAGCTAGTAAGCTACCAAAATTAGCAACATAAAATGGAATGGCAGTCATTTTGGATTTTTTTTTTTTAAATAAATAAATTTCAATAAGCCTAAGGACACATCTAATTTTACATTTAGTTAATGTGTCAAGTTATGATTGGTGCATAATAAAATAATGTCAATGGTGGATCTATGTAAAAGTGATACTACTCTTATCATAAGTTGACAACACAATAATATGGTTTGAAATTGGGTGTGTATGTAGAATTGTTGAATAAAGCTCAATAATTTCAATGTTTTTTTGTGCCTAAATTATGTGGTTTGGATTGGATAATTGTGTTTTGTGTGAGCGTGTGTTGAATCTATTAGTTGTTTACTAAATTTAGCTATATAACTATTTATGAGAAGTCTCAATTGTTTCTTGAATAGTTCTTTTAGGATATAATTGTGGTTATGGGGATGCCAACTTAGGCTAATTGCTTACATAAACAATGGGGAAGTAACTTGGAAAAATATATATATATATATATATATATATATTTGACTTAATCTAATCTAATATGGCTTTTAGAATTCTCAATTTTGAAAACCAAATATAAGTACATGAAGAGTTAAAAAAAACAAAAACAAAAACCAAAAAAAAAAAAAAAAAAAACAAAAACAAAAACAAACAACTTAAATGGGGGTAAAGAACTTTTAAAAAACTATGGGATAATTACAGATTACCCACCAATGGTTTAGCCCGAATTTAACTTACCCATCCATGATTTCATTTTTGATACTTTACTCACCTAAGGTTACTTCCGTTTAGTCTTTGTTACCCACCTTTGTTAAAAAAAAAGGGTAAATAAGTCTTTTTACACCCATTTTATGTCTCTCTCCTCCTAAAACAAGAAAAATAAAAAATAAAGCAAAAGAAAAAACAAGATTAAAATATGGTATTAGTTTCTCACAATTTACAAACATGAAGAACATACACAAACATGAAGAATATACACTCAGAAAACTAATACAAATCAAATCAAGCAATATCATCAAAGTACAAACCACAGATCTATCAAAAGATAACCCCAAAACCCAAGTCAAAATACAAACATCAACACACCCACACACATCCAAACCCACGGATCCATCAGTAACCATGCCTCAAATCCCATTTTTCAAACCCCAACAACCAAAAGAAACCCAATCCCTAAATCAAATAAACAAAGAAGAAGAAAAATATAGCACAACATTTGATTCCACGTTTTATACCAGATTGGCTTCAAAATTAAGCCCACAAAAAAAGAGTCACAAATTTCTAGCAACACATTGAAAATTAATATGCAGAGAGAGAAAAATCACAATTTCAACTTCTCTGTTGAAAAAAAAAAAAAAAAAAAAAAAATCTTAGAGAACTTTAATGGAACTTAAGAACAAATGAATTCAAACCCAGGCATATATTTGAAACCCCAATTTCAAATCTAGACATATATTTCGGGGACTTCTCAAACCTAGAAAAATTAAACTCAAATCAACCACTCCATAGATCTCATCCTCTCTCTGTCTTCCCCCTCTCTCTCTTTTGTCCATCCATCCAATATATCATTGAAATATTTGTAAATAATGGAAAAATCCAACCATCAAATTCCAATTTACCCTCAACACATATATTATTAGAGTGAGTTAGCATTGGGAGGTAGAGGTACTAGTGGGCAAAGAAGACGCCATGGCGGAGGAATACGTGGGCGCTACGGGAGGGAAGAAGCTCGACGCGATTGATGAGGGAAGGGTCAAGTCTTTGACAGCCAAACTTATCAATGAGCTTGTCGTAGTCGATCTTGCCTCCATCTTTGTCCAACACTATGCTCCTATCTCCACCGCTTTTCTATCCATCAATCCCAAGACCCACAGTGAGCTACTACCCACGGCCCCACGAACTCAGGTCCACCCACAACACCACGACCCCACGCTGATTTGAAGCCCACCCAATAGTGAGAAACACAAACGGATTAAGACTGAAAGTGTTCCCAAACATGAACAAGTTGGTAATGCTCAAAACCCAAAATCTGAAGGTATCCTTCTTCCTCGGTTTCCTTGCATGATGAAAACCCAGATGATTCGCGGACTAATAATTCAAGTGGGTGCCATTGTAGCATCTAAGATCTCAGGCGGGTGAGCAAGTGTTAGAGAGTGCGTGGGAGAGGAGTATTTGATCTGATTTCTTGTTTTATTTTTTTATGAAACTTGTTAGAGTAACGGAAAAATTAGAGGTGGATTACGAAGCATAAACGAAATAAACCACGGGTGGGTAAAGTGTCAAAAATGAAATCACGGGTAGGTAAATTAAATTCGGGCTTAAAAAACTCAATTTTGAAAGCCAAAATATTGTTTCATTTTCATCATTAAATAACTTTTACAACTGCACTTGAATTTTCAGACACCTATGCAAAACGTGACACCAGAACTTAGCCTCAGCTGCATCACTCATGGCATGTAAGATAATTTATGATTCCTTATAATCATACAAGGATCAGCATTAAGAAACATAGAAATAAATGGGGGCAAAGTTTATCGTACAAAGTAGGTAATTCTCTAGAAATCTCTCATGCAATCATGCAATCTACCACATTTTAGCTTACTGCACAATCAGAACCACATAAAGTTTAAGTGACCTAAATAAAGTCAAGATTGTGGACCTTGAACCTTGTTGAGTTACACTTTCAAAAATAGGGTTGGTATAAATAAATATTAAAAAAAAGCACTGTACTTGGAAAAAAATTCAGAAAGACATATTCTTGAATTTACTTCTCCTAGGTCCTTTTCAAGTTTCAAAGATATCAAAAACCAACTTTTGTGCTATGAACAAAATTTAAACTTTTATAATTATATATGCCTACAGCAAAGAAAGGCTTTAGATTTTGGTATTCCAGGATCCAGGTTGCCCCTTTACATGGGCCAGAATGGTGCCTTGCACCATGCTAAATGCTATCAAAGACGCAAGGGAGGGCTTAGCATGGTATAATTTGTGAAATTGTGTATCAAAAGCACCCATTAAATGTGTAACAAGCATTTAGGGTGTTATTTGTGTAATCATCTATCAAAAGCACCCATTATATGTGCAACTAGCATTCTTTTAAGCATTCATACAAAATAATAATAATAATAATAATAATAATAATAATAAAGAAGCATTTAAGTCATTACAAAATGAATAGCAAAGACTTGAGAGATTAGATTTATTTATATTTAGTATAGCTTGGAAAATGACCTAAGCTACAAAAGAATGCAAAAGATAATGGAATGCAATCATTTGAATTGCTTCTCTCTTCTTTCTTTCTTTTTTTCTTTTTTTTTTTCTTTTTTTGCATCAAAGCAAAAGTTCTTTACAAAAAGGTTCTGCAAGTACATGTATTCTTTATTTATTAGAAATTGTCAAACCTCCGAGTAAGATGAAAAATACAAGAGGAGCTCAATGACGAATGAGTGGCTACAAGTTACAACTATGTTCTTACATGATTAATAGTATACAGAAATAGATATTCCTGTGAAGCCAAATAATTTTTATTGAAAAGAAAATAAAATTAGCAACCAATTGGAGCCTAATGTAAATGACCTCTGAGCTGTGCAGGAAGAGAATATGGGGAAGGAACTTGAAAGAACACTACAGTTTCACCATGAAAGAACTTTTACAACTGCACCCGCCCACTGCACTTGGATTTTCAGTCACCTGCACACATCACCAGACGGTAGCCACAGCTTTATCACTAGTATGACATAAGATATTTGTTGACACCTTATGATCAAACAAGAATCAGCACTAAGAAACAAAAATGAAATGGGGTGCAAAGTTTATCATAGAGTCAAGACCAAGAAGGACCTTGAAACTTGTTGAGTTACAAGCTAAATACCTAACCCTATGGTTTTTAAACTGGCTCCAATTTACTGAAGGTTCATAATTTTGTGCAATTCTATTGAAAGAAAAGGATTTGTCCCTTCAAATTATGCAGAAAATAAATAAAGACCATTATTGTATCACTTATTCACATTCAAAAATTGTAACTTTGTAAGTTGTGCTTTAGCAAAGTCTAGAAATAAAATTATTCCACATCATTGAACTGCATGACATGATGCTTCTAGAATTTTGTGGAATCCGATTGCTTAAGAGCATCTTCAGGAAGACCAAAACCAGTATAATGAACCATGTTGACTTAGAGAGTTAAGTTTTTTCTCTGAGCCAATTAAGATAGTACTAGGGCCCGAATTCCAGGTCAAAAACAGGAAATGGTTATAATTTTCTTTTTCTTGATAGGTGGAAATGGTTATAATATTCCACTTTTGTATAATCCAAACAGCCTCTGCAGATGAACTTCGTTAGCCTTTCTTAGATATCTTTTGGCTACTACTGCACACCTAGTAGAGTATGAACTTAAGCTCATAATTTATTAAATAGTTTTTTTTTTTTGATAAGTAATAATTTATTAAATAGTTTAGGTGATTATATGTTATGTATAAAATGTTTATGCTATCATAGATCAAGTCTATATTGTACAAGGTCCCAAAATTTCCCTCAAAACTCATTGCACATTTATGCACTTCAATAGATAATATAACAAGAAACACTGAACAAAGAATATTTCTATCAAAAGATATTTCTATGGAGCTTTGTCTTTAGAACTTTTGGGATTTCATGGGTTCCCTCATGATCGGTGGCAGATTTCCCCTTTTGGTTGGTGGAATTGGTTGGGGAAGCACTCATCTAACATTTGAAATTTAGTTCTATTGTGTTTGATGGGTTGTATTTGGAGGGAACGTAATCGGCAGACCTTTAAGGACTTAGATAGATCCGATGATCAGCTGCTTGCTCTTTTCACTGGTTCCCTTTTTGATTGGTCTAAGGCTTGGGGACTCACATCTAGTGATTCTCTCTCTTTGTTCCTTAACTCTCTTTGTCTTTGTAATTAGTTTTTCCTTTTTGTTTCTGCTTTTCTTTTCTTTTTTGTAATTTCTGTTTTGCTTTGTGCTGGTTTGCATAAAGCAGTTTATTGAATATGCTTCTTTCTTACTTATCAAAGTAAAAAAAGAAGATATTTCACAATTATTATGCTAATTCATTGATAAAACCTCTCCAAAACAATGAGTCACCCTGTTGTGATCACAAGTATATATGCAATGTGTGCATTCAGATATCCAAAAACACAACAAAACTAAATTGACTTACCACAAAAGCCGCTCGGATTAGCTCCTCAACATAATCAACAGTCGCTCCTTTTATGAAATCATATGAAATATTATCGACCACCAACTTAACTCCTTCCTTCTCAAAAACTCTACAAACATTTTTAGATAAGAGATTAAAGTGTTAAAAGTAAAAAATTAAATATAGTTATTATACTCAGTTTACAATTAAAACCAAAAAGGTAACCAAAACGCATACGCATACCGGTCATCTGAGTTGGCTTTGTCATCCAAATCAAATACATATTGGAACCCAGAACAACCACCAGTTTCCACACACAAACGAAGCATCTTTTCATTACCCGATGCTTCACTAGCTTGCAGCTCTTTTATTCTCTGCAGAAATTAAAATCTAAAGGCATCAACTTTCTGACAACAAATATGGAAAACCAAGAAATTTTTGCCTCAGGAAATTTCAATTCCTACATTTTTAAAAAGAATATAGGTTCTGAGTTCCATTGATGCTTATATAAAACTCAGAATTCCCTAAAACTGTGCAGTAACTAACATCAAAAATGAAAAACCCAAAAAATTTTCTCCTAGGAAATTTCAGTTTCAACGGTTATGATATTAATTTTTTGTTCCCTACTTTTATTATATAGAATATATGT
Source organism: Quercus variabilis (assembly GCA_030445155.1). Lineage (NCBI taxonomy): Eukaryota > Viridiplantae > Streptophyta > Magnoliopsida > Fagales > Fagaceae > Quercus > Quercus variabilis. The sequence goes on along the minus strand of CP129451.1, from coordinate 35,465,396 downwards.
TCTGGGTTTCATTAATGTTTTAATAAAACACATAGACCACAAAAATCCCATTTCATATTCTTCTTCCAAAAACTCCACACTTCCAATGTTTTTTGATGAGTCATTTATATCCATGAAACAGACAAATCCAATAAATATCACAAATTTGAAAGACCCAATACATAAAATTGAAGCAAAAACAAAACCCAGATCGCAAATTTGTGAAATAGACCAAAAAAAATTTTTTGAGTGAGAGAGAGAGAGAGCATACTCGGACGCAATTTTCGGTCAAATGAATATCATCGGGGGAAGGAGATGGATCAGAAGGAAGGGGTTGTTGAAGAGCAGAAGAGGAAGAACTGAGAAGCCTTTGGTTCTGTCGGATTCGACCAACCAAGTAAGGTGTTAGACGCTGAAACAGTAATCTCTGCATCTCTTTCTCTCTCTCTCTCTTTCTTTCTCAGAGACACATATGTTATATGTGTAGCTAAACTAGCTTTGTTTTGCTGATTTTCTATTTTTGGGTTCCAAGAATTTCGGTGCTGAGAGATTCTTCACCAAACCCTTTTCTCTCTCGCTTTTACAAACACAGACACAAATCCAAACCCAACTTCTTGTAGTTTTTGTGGCTTGTGCCAAACAAACACCCTCACGCCCATGTCAGCAAACCATGTCGTTCTTCTCGCTACTAAACTGCTTGTCGTTCTTTATACTAAATTTAAAAACTTTCCATTTTCAATCCAGGACCAGATCGGCTTTTTAAAAGAGTATGATAGAAACACCATTTTGGTCCTTACATTTTGAGGTCACAGTCAATTTAGTCATTACATTTTCGTAACAGTTAATTTAGTCCCTACCGTTATCTCACTAACAAAAAATGTTAACGTGACTAACGGTGTGAACAGTTAACACATTTAATACTGATGTGACAAATAAAATAATAAAAATAATATTTAATACATATTTTAAAATGCCACATTGGCATTTTCCCAATTTTAATAAAATAAAAATAATTTCAATTTTAAAAATGAAAAATGAAAAATAAAATCTCAGATTTTCTTTGTATCTTCATGCACTTTCTTGGTAACCAAACACAAAAATACCAATATCAGATTACTAAATCAACCCAAAGACTCAGTTCATTCGAGACACCACAGCATTCATAAACCTTTTAACGTAGTTTATACCTCACCATCTCAATTACAAATGTAAACAACCAAAACTACAGCCAATAGACCCACTATGTTGTCATCAAACCAATTTTGAAACTCAAAAAACCCCCCACACTCTAATATCACCAAACAAACTTTGAGACTAAAAGGGCCCACACGCCGGTTAGAGCCATTTTTTGTAATGACTATGATAGGAATAGTTTTCTAAGTTACCAAATAATCAATGAGAAAGCATGGACGATGACATTTTTCGTTGTAAGCGGTTTTCCTCAAGAAAATGCATCTTTCGATAAGAAAAACCAGGTGTGCAACGACACCATTTGCGAAATCACCGAACTGAAAAAGCATCGTGGCTAAGATAAATCCCATGATTTTGTGTTTGGTAGCCATGAAAATGAAACAAAATCTAGGATTCCTAATTTTGTTTCCCAATTTTAAAATTGCAAAATTAAAATTAAAATTACTTGTATTAAAATTGGAGAAATGCCAACGTGGTATTTTAAAATATTTATTAAATATTATTTTTATTATATTATTTGCCACCTCAGTATTAAATGTGTCAACTGTTCACACCGTTAGTCACGTAAGCATTTTCTGTTCATGAGTTAACAGTAAAGACTAAGTTGACTGCAAGTTGAAAATAGCAGGGACTAAATTGATTGCTACTAAAATGTAGGGATTAAATTGACTGTGATTCCAAAATGTAGGGACTAAAATGGTGTTTTCGCCAAAGAGTTAAAAAATTAGTGGTGGCAATTTGTGTTCAAGTGTTAGGTTTGTGTTGAGTCAACTCATGAATATTTGACTAAATAGGTCGACATTAACCCAACATGTTTATTAAAGGAGTTATAATTTCTTGACTCTAGCACAATCTATTTATTAAACGGATCAATCGTGTCAACTCGTTTATCAAATTTTATTAAAGTGAAAGAAAAAAAAAATACAAATTTAGCATTAATCTTGTTAGGGTCATATTTTCTATGTATTGACTAATCCTTTGACAAAACGCACTTTACTTGTAATTAGATAAATCTAAGTTTGGTTTAATGTATCAAGAAGTGTGTTGTTCAAACATAACAAGTGTTATCATTAAAGACATGAAATTGATCCAATAAACAAGTGAAGAAAAGTTATTTCATTAAAACTTGACACTAGCTGCTACCGAGGTTTAATGAGAGAGCTCGACACAAGTTTGATCTATTGAGACTTACGAATTCAAATTCTTAGATCTGAATTTCAGTCCATGATGACTAGAATGATTAGGGTTTCTCTCTCTCTACAATCCTAGTCATAGATAAGGTTTATTTTAAAAGTCATTAAGTAGGGAAACAAAGACTTAGAACTCATATACTCAGTAAGAAGCTACTGCGTTTGTGTGCCTTAGGGTGTAACCAAAAGCTTCCTGATCTTCAATGTCTATAAAGTGAAGAACTTTGCAACCAATAACAATCAATTAAATTGCTGGAGTTAGTCACATACTAGAATCCATGCAAAGGAGCTAGTCACAGATTGGAAATTTGTGCAAAGTGAAAAAGTCTACTACGAGATCAAGTCCAATTGAGTACCGAAACGAAAGTTCAACTATAGGTTGGTATTTTGGGATAGGCCAGGATAGTGGTAAGATTCCTCATACTTGTAACCGCTTGATTATTGATTAGTGAATTCTTAGGAGTGGTGACCTAAAATTCATCCGGTGGGGTTTTTGTCTTGCGAGAGGTTTTTCCCATCTGTCAAAAAATCAACGTGTTATTTATTTTTCACCACATATTAGTTTATTTGGTGATTTGTTGGTACCTCCACGATTTGCATGTAATTTAACCTAATCAATCAACTTGGGTAATTGAATTAATTAACCGGGGTCAATCTATAACCCAACAAACCCAATTGATTTGAACTATAAAAAACCAAACAAATAGTTTTATTTTTAATATTAAATTCAGAATTAATGAGTAACTGCATCATAAATAATCATTCAAAATTAAATAATATCTTAATATTAAAAATAATTAATCACAATATGTCAAACAAAAAAACCACAACAACTAATAAGTTTTATATATCTGAAATTTTAAAGGGTATATTAATAAAATGACATTTAAATAAATGGGTCAAACAAGTGTTGTGGGTTGGACATGAACACAACACGTATATTAAATGAGCAAGTCGTGTCAACCCAAATATATGAATCCAATAAGTCTTAACCCATAATTTACTAATTTTGTGTCATGTCGTGTGAGTTTGTGGGTCATGTCAAGTTCACAAGTCATATCAGATTTTGCCACCATTAAAAAAACCCTAGTTACCAATCAAAAAGGTTATTTCTCCAAAATGTCTTGGACCTACTGGGATTAGCACAAGGCTCCACCACCCCCCCCCCCCCCCCCACCCCAAAAAAAAAAAAATCCAAAACCCAAACACAGGTTGCAATCACTCAGTTCTGTCTTTAATTGTTAAGTCTCTCTCTCTCTAGCGTATAATCTTGATTGAATATTTCACACTTCCTTTATACATGACCCTGTCATCTTCTTGTGGAGATGTACAACTGAGCTAAGCTATCTTAGTTGTCTGCTTCTTTTCGTTGAGACTCTGATTGAAAATGAATATGGGTTCAACTGAATTTGTTTGTACCAAGGCTGTAAGTTAGGTTCCCTTTCCATGCCAAAATAAGTTTGAGGCTTTTGAGGCTACTGCTAGGAACTTTACATTAGCAGTTTGGAAGTGGTGACTGAACAAATGTAGACATTGTGGTTGGCCCAAATTATGTATTATATATATATATATTTTAGTAAGTTACACACACTGGACAAGTCTTAAACCCACGACCTCACACTCCCCCTAAAAAGTTATAAGGGAGGAGGTGCCAATTGAACTAGAGCTCATTGGCAGTTGGCAGAAATTATATTTGTAAAAAGGAGATAGGATTGCTCTTTTAAGACTACTCTTTAGAGTTCCATTTTTGTGTTTGATTTCTACATCTTTCTAAATTTCTAATGACTCTCTAGTGGCATTTTTAGTTCATCTAACTGAAAAGTATGAAACTTTTCCTTGGGAAAAAGAAAAGAAAAGAATAGAAAAAATCTGTCAAGCGCATTGTTTTTATCTGATGTTGTCTATTGGATGTTCATCCTTGTTACTTACGTCGCAATTGGTTAATGTGTTTGATTGTGTTAAGTTACTTTTGAAATGTAAAGCTTATTTAGGATTGGTGATTTTGTTGTGTTCTTTTGGAAGTAAGTAATCTTTCACCTTAGTTAGCGATCTTTTGAATTAAACATGTTGTTTGTTTAATGAATAGTTAAATATTTCTCATAATCAAATCTGTGGTTTGATTATTTTAGTTTATGCATCAAATTGTTCAAAGAGAAAGAAAATCAAATTTATTTCATTTATAGATGATGCCACAAAATGAGATGTTACCATTTAAATTAAGGCTGTTCATTCTGCAGCTAGTTATCATCCTCTCTTGACACTTTGACTTTCCCACTCAAATAAGTACCAATTAAATATGTTTGGGCTCACCATAATGCTTAGAGATGAGTTTGTTCGTTAGTATAAAAGGTATCATAGACATTGTCATCCAAACCGCCTTATGTTCCATAGAGCGACTTAATGTTCAGAGCATTTTATTCTTTTGTTTTAATAATCCCACCCCCCTCCACCCCAAATCACTTGCAACCTTTATTTCTTGTGTTTGGTGATTGGGCTAAATGCCTAAACCACTTTAAGCTTGTTTTCTTGACTGTATCGAATTAACATCTCACCTTTGTGGCCCTGTGGGTTTTGATTCTTCAAAAAAGGTTGATTTTTTACTCAGACTAATGTTGTGTGTTACTCATGTTGAAACAGGTAAATGTAAATGAGTTTCTTTATTCAGTTTATTTTGATTGTATGGTCAAATATTGAAGGGTCAATATTTGATTGTAGATTGTAGAAGATGCAGCTTATGTTAATTTCTAAACTCTGCTTTGTTTTGTCTTTCTAATTCCACTTTTAAGTGAATAAGAAAAAAAAGTCAATAAATAAATGGCTATAGTGAGGTATCGGTATTCGGTAGCAATGTGGCTTTAGTTATGGTTTTCCCTCCTTCCATCAGAGCTCATACAAAACATTTTGCTATATCTAGTTTTACCCAAAATCATTCAATTAAAATTAGTCAGCAAATCCATTGCTCAAATTATATCTGACCAATATTTTATTAAAGAATGGTTCAATAATCTTGGGCCAAATCAACCATTTACCACTTTTCTCAGAAATTATTAGCAACATAACACTGTTTGCAAAACAAGTAGGAAAATACCACTTTTTGAAACTTGAGTTCATGAAACTTGAGTTTGCTATGTAAATTGAGTTTTAAAAACTCGAGTTTCATAAAAAAACTTGTGTTGACGTGATTTTTTTATTGAAAAAATGTCACATGGAACTTGAGCTTGCTAAACTCAAGTTCCATGCAACACAATATTCATGCTTAGCAAGCTCGAGTTCTTTGTAAATACAAAACTCGAGCTTAAATGCTCCTTCCCCCCCCCCCCCCCCTTCTACAGTAGTCAAGCTTACCAAGAGTTCCTTGTAATATGGAACTCGAGTTCCCTATGCCTTCTCTTTTTTTCTTTTCTTTTTTTGATAATCAAAAAATAAACATAAACATAAACATAAAAATAAGTATTTTTTTTCATTTGAACGCACAAACATATGTTTTTATTTATTTAAATAGAAGCATTGTAAAATATAGAAATTATAATTTCAAAATATGAATTTTTAGGCCATTCAGATCCCTTGTTCATTCATTTTTAACACACTCATCAATTTCTAACTTCTCGAAAGCATTATGGTCAAATTGGTTAAAATATTGGGGTTTACAATGAGAAATTAGAACAACATGTAAAAGAAAAATCTCACTCCATTTTTAGCCATGGGCACACTGAAAGAAGTTTAAGCTACATATTGTTATTTTATCAATCGAATTACCATATGGTCAAATGATTGATAAGTATTGCAGAAAGAGTGGACCACTCAGATATAATGAAGAACTTACGTTTTACCACATCTGGATATATAAGTTCTACACTTGCAAAGAGCAAATTTTTTTTTTTTTTTGAGAAAGCAAAGAGCAAATTTTATTAATGTAGAAATAGATTTTATTAATGCAGGAAAATAGATTCGATTATTGTGAAATTTAAGAACCTATCCAACGATCTTACCCATTTGCATCGAATCAAATAGATTATATCTAACATTGGATTTTTAATCCTTTTCATCAATTTGGCGAAGCAATTAACGGAGTTTTCGAGGAGCACATACCAAATAACTAAATGTGTTCTTCTTGCAATTTATGCAATTCCGTGTGGCCTCTATCTCCGTCAAAACAATTTGGTATCCAAATACGGAAAAAAGGTTAATGAAGAAAACACATTGAAGAAGAAAGCAAGCACTGAAACATTTAGACAATCCGTCGTGTCTGGAAGGTTTCTCCTAGTTGGTGTCGCCGCTGCATTGATAAAATTTATTTCTACATTAATAAAATTTTCTCTCTACAAGTTAGAACTTACATATCCAAATGTGGTAAAACATAAGTTCTTCTTTATATTTGAGTGGTCCACTCTTTCTGCAATACTTATAAATCATTTGACCATACGGTAATTCGATTGATAAGTAACAATATGTAGCTTAAACTTCTTTCGGTGTGCCCATGGCTAAAAATGGAGTGAGATTTTTCTTTTACACGTTGTTCTAATTTCTCATTGTAACCCCCAATATTTTAACCAATTTGACCCCATTTTACAAGGAACTTAAGCTTCGTAAGCTCAAGTACCATAGAAGGAAAATAAAAAGAGCATTTAAGCTTGAGTTTTGTATTTACAAAGAACTCAAGCTTGCTTAGCTCAAGTATTATGTTGCATGGAACTCGAGTTTAGCAAGCTCGAGTTCCCTGTGAAAAAAAAAAATCATCAAGTGTTTAAAACTCGATTTACAATTTCCCCCATAATCTTGTGTAACTTGGTATCAATAATAGTGCCATTATTAATCTCATGTTCTCTGGTATCAATAACTTAAGTAATACCAGGTTACTAATTTTATTCTCATGTCCTTGCTTGGTGTTGGGAATTAATCCTAATTTCAACCACATGTGTACACAGTGGGGAAAAAGGCCTTTGCACATCATAAAAAAGTCATTCCTTATAAGCAAATCTTCATGTGCTTCCTTAGATGATGTGAGATTCCATGGAATACAAGACCCCTGTTGAAGCATTTTTAATATTAAATAAATAAAATGAATAAATGTAATAACATAAATGAAAAGATATGAGAGTGAATATGGAAGATGAGGAGTTAGTGAAAATGTTTAATCCCACATTGAAAATGAGAGAGACTATTTTATTCTTTTTAATTGTGGTGATTAATGGGCTAAAATGTATTGACTCAGATATTGGGCTAGATACGTGCACAAGGGGGAGGTGAAGAGTGGAGGTATCAAACTTGGAAATGAATCAGCCTCTTGGATCCTCCTACTTGACAGTCCATTCAGAGTAATTACCATATCCGTTGGTGAGTAAATGGCCCGAATTAATAATAAGAGAGATTCTTGGCAAGGAAGGATGTTCTTTCTGGTGGAGTTTTGGGCTTGAACACTTTGTGCAGAAGTTGTTCTAGCCATACGACACTTGTTGGGCTGTTGTATCCTAGGGGAGACAAGTCATAGAAGGTCTGCACCGGTTACAAAGGTTGTTGTATCTTGGGGGAGACAAGTCATAGAAGGTCTGCATCGGTTACAAAGTTTAGCCAGGATGTTCTTTCTGGTGGAGCTTTGGGCTTGAACACTTTGTGCAGAAGTTGTTCTAGCCATACGACACTTGTTGGACTGTTGTATCCTGGGGGAGACAAGTCATAGAAGGTCTGCACCGGTTACAAAGTTTAGCCAACCAAGGGCTTGAATCTCCTTAAAGAGAGCGAGTGCCGCGCCTCAGTCCAAATAGTGTTGTGTAATTTCTCTTTACGTTAATAATATTCAGAAGTATTTTTCAGTTTCTCTTTGTGTTATTTCTTTTATCATTGTATTTGCACCAACAACCCCCTTTTTAGATCACTACATATATAACCTTGACTCACTGTACTATTCTTAGCTATCCATTTAAATTAAATTCCTCCACCAAATTTTACTATATAACAGTGACGTGACTAAATGTTTCAATGTACTTTTTACTTTGTGTGTAATTAACTTAGATGGCGAGCGAGGAAACAATAGGAAGTACTGGTCAAACCATTGAACTTACTTCGAGGAAGAATCAGCCTATGATGATTCAGTTGAACTAGAAGATGCTCCTCATATGATGAAGACTCGGAAAAGGAAAGCTAAGCAGAGGAAGACTTCAGTTGCTTGGGCATTTTTTGAGATGGTTCCTACAAAGGGTGATGAGAAGCCCAAAAACAGATGCAAGAAGTGTGGAGTTGTTTATGTTGCTTCAGGTACCCATGGCACTAGAAATTTAAAGTGCCATTTGAAAACATGTCCAATAAGAGACACAAGGGATGTTGGCCAAATTGTACTTGGTTAAAATTACGGACAGATGTCAGTGAGTTCCTCAAAATTTGATCTTGCAAGATTTAGGGGATTGTTGTTATTGTTGTTATGGAACCTGAACTTTTAATTTGGAACTTGGCCTTGTAATTTTATTTTATGGAAGCACTTTTATTACTTTTTTATTGTTTTTTTTTATGAAATTATTTTTTTGTTGTTATGTTTAGATCTCCAATTGTATTTACATTTAATTATTGGTGGCTTTGTTTGGAATCTAGTGTTATGTAATTCATGTAATTTATAAACATAATATAATAAATGAAAATTGCTGACAGGTTAGATTTTATTTTGTCCAGTAGTTGAACTTGAGGTAAAAGGTTAAAGTCTTGAATCTTACCATGCTATTCTGGTCTAATTGTGAAATTCTTCTTTTTTAAATCCTCGTTTCCAATCAGTGTGTACAAAATAATGATACAGATTCGAAATCATTTGTAAATTTTAGTTTTACATTGTCAGATCACATAATACAAACACGAACGCTTAAGGCTATTGTTCCATCTATTCCTGTATAAAAAGCAAGGCATGATTCTTTGATAGTTCTCAAGTTATTCTCATATGCTTACTTTTGTAGATTTGAATGAAGCGAATGTTTCAAGAAATAGCATTGGTTTTCAAAAACTAAAGGAAAGTCTGGCCTAGCTTAGAAGCCTGGAATTATAATTGTACATTTTTATCAAAGCATAAAACAATTCTAGGACTCACAAAAAACAAGAAAAAGAGGTAGACATTTGACCTGAAATCTTGTAGCTCAATTGGTTGATGATATTTATAGTGTTTTTAACGGAAACATCCCAGATTCATATCTTTCATCCTGTTGTGACTATCAAAAATAATAAAAAATAAATACAAGGTTGACATTTGAATGGTGTTCGTAACTTTTGTGGATAACTTAGAATCATATACTTGCTTAGGGTTCTATTAGTAGTGTTCCAAAGAGTTTGACAGGTTTGTTATTTGACACATCATCTAGAGCAGATGCAAAATTTATGTTATTCTTATGGATGAATTAAGTACATAATTTTTTTTTCCCAACATTTCTCACATTTTACTGATGCAATAAGTCATGATTGATTGGAAATAAATAACAACACATGAGCCTACACTTTTATTATGCAACAATTACAATATGAAAAAAAAAAATTGTATTTGTTATTTGGCATCTCTCCTCAAAATGTACTTTTTAGGCATTAAATTGCATTTTACAAGAAATTGAGGTTTAGATAATATTTTTGGCTCCTAATTATACTTTTACAAAATATTGAAGCAAAAATGAGACATTTTACATTCTAATTATAATTTCTAGTAAGAGAGTTGGTACTCGTTGAAGAAATCCTTTCAAGTCCTAACTGTGGTGGTATTATACTTCTTCTCCACACAAAAAAAAAAAAAAAAAAAAAAAAAAAAAAAAAAGAAAAGAAAAGAAAAAGAAAAAAGAAGTAATATTTAACTATTATGTATAACATGATGCATGCAAAATCCTCACATATAGATGGATTCCACACTAATTTTTATTGTTATTTTTTCCTTTTGAAGAATCAATCTCATACTATTTTATTTTATTTGAGAAACAAACTTACGGTTAACCGCTTTACTTACACTTTCTTACCAAACTCATGCATATTACTTAACTCAAAATAAATAAATAAATATATGTATAAATCCTAAGTATTTTTAATAGAAACATTTAGATTCATATCTCTCATCTCGTTGTAATTATCGAATTATCCGAAAATAAATAATAAACCCTTGTAAGGTCAGTTTTCGTAGCCCAAGCCCAAAAGATATGGGTTGAAGGCCCAACGAACCCGAAACAATGAATTTGTAGAGAGTGGATCGAAGGTTTAGGCACTGGCCGGCCTTCACCGGGTCAGAACTACTTTATATCTTATTGAAAGAACACTTAGACCAATTTACAACTGAGGGATGCTCCTCGGCCAATGGCCGAGGAGGCTTGTTTCCCAGGCCTCTCTCCTTTTTCTTTTTTCTCCCCCCTTTACACTTTGCTCGTATCCCTTATATATTACTCTCTTCCTCCTTCTGTTGATCATCCATTGGCCTTCCCTCTGGCTGACTGTCCCATCAGAGGTCGTATCCGTGCTCAAGTGGTTCACTCTGATCGATGTAGCCCTGCCCGAAGGTTGCATCCCCATTAATGCGGACAGAGGGGTTAGGTGAGCGTATTAAGTGTGGAGGTGACAACTTGCTCTGGGTTTGTCCCCCCCCCTTTTACAATTATCCTCAATACGCCGAGGACGAAAGGGTCCTCGGCGTGAATCCAAAGAAGAGTTTCCCCCCAAATTGGCCTCGGATAGTCATCTTTCCTCGGAGTGGGCCATTTGGGCCTGGCTTGGAATGGGCCAGGGCTGCCCAATCTTTTGGCCCCACAATAGCCCCTCAAAATCTTGCTGCTCGCATCTTCGGGCGGGGAGTAGGATTTTGACATCCTCGGCCTTACCCCTGTCAGGACTGGGGTCAATTCATCTGCCCAAGGCACGTTGCTGACGTTTCGGAGCACGTAACGTGCCCATTATTAAATTCAGGCGGCTCTGTGCCCCCCACGTCTAGTGAGGCGTTATCCATCCAACGGTGGGGGTTCGTCTCGCATTTATGGGCGGGAAAGCCCACGTCGTTCCTCGATTCGGAGTATAAATACCCATAAGAACTGCTTCTCCCTGTCCTCATTCGTAATCAAGAGCTTTCGTGCGTCCTTTCTGAGTCCAGCCACACTCTCACATCTTCAGCACAAAAAACCTGTCCGAGGAGCTCCTCATCTCTTCAGTAAGTTGCTCTATCCTTCTCTGAGCTTTCTTTCCCATTATTCCTTCTCCTTCATTTGTCCTTTCTTAGCTCCTTTAGGCGTCAACTGGGATGGGTAGGTTTAAGAAATATGTCCACACCGAGGAGACGATGGAGAAATTCGTCACCGACTACCGGATTCCCGCCAATATAGGTTTGAGATATAGTGAGGATAGGGATTGGCGCTTACATAAGCAGGAGGGTGAAGTGGTAATTCCCATCGCCGCCTTCCTCGAAGGGGGAATGACGATCCCAATGGGACCGGTGATGAGGGACTACCTCACGCACTTCTGGTTGGCCCCTACCTAGTGTGGGATAAACGTCTTTAGGATTTTGGGCTGTATGGATGTCCCGAATGAGAAGATGGGGCTAAGGTTGACTCACCACGACGTGAATTGGTGCTACAACCTTCAGCACCTTAGGGGCAAATCTTATTATCTGAAAATGAGGGACGATAGGGTGCGACTCATCCAGTGCCTCCCCGAGTCCAACAAGGGGCTTAGCGAAGACTTCCTCATCATGTCAGGGGCATGGCATGATGGCCTTCACTGCCCAACGACAGAAGGGGTACCAGGTGGGGCAGTAGGAGTAGGAGGGGTTTTGAGTTTTCTTGCCCTTTTTCTTTTTGCTAACATGGAGGTGTTTTTCATTTGCAAACCCGCACGCTTTTGAGCGCCACTTCCATTTGACTAACCAGGAAGATTTGCAGAAGGTGCTAAGGGCGCCGGTTTATGTAAACGAGGACGACAATCAAGTTAGAGCCGCCCATTTAATCTTAGGGTATACGCCCACCCAAAAGTCGTTCCTGGTTCCAAAGCACGTCATCCTAGCCAACGATCCTTGGCTTCAGAGGATTACTGTGACCAAGGATGGATTTTCGATTCCCAAGGAGCCCCTCGATCAGGAAGCTGTCACACTAGCCGTCCCCTCCTCTTCCCAACCGTTCGTTGAGGCTGCCGAGGAAGGTCCAGAGAGGGAGGAGGATCCGTTTGACGTTTTTGTTGAGCTTGATCGGTCCAAGGATCCGCTGGGGACTTGGGCGACCCTAATCTGAGCGAAGCAGACCTCCTTGCTTCTGAAGCCCCTCCACCAACAATGGGTTACAAGAGAAAGCCAACTACTGACTTGCTGGACTTGATCGAGGGCCAGCCAGGGAAGTCCCAACAAAAACTTCCTCCTACCCCGCCGAAGACTAGGTCGACTTCTGCACAGCAAAAGCTCTCTCCTCCTCCCCAGACACGCTCGCCCTCTCGGTCTGTGCCTGTCGCACCCAAGAAGAGGAAGGACAAGGGCAAGGGGCCTATAGAGGAGAAAACGGTGCCTTCGCAGGAGGGGGACACTACTCTGCGGCCGTCCAAGCAGTTGAGGATAGACGGAAGGAGTCCGGATAGGCAGGTCGCAGACACTACCTCGTCCGAGGCTGAGGCCTGGCTCTCAGCCCCGATGCTCCGTGGGGAGCCATTGAGGGATAACGCCTCCTTCAGGGACTTCAACGAAGGCGAAGGGACGCGCGTGGCCGATACCCTGGAGAGGAGCCTGCTGCTCCCGGCAGACATGGCGGAGCTCAACTCTTTGACGAATGAGCAGGTCTTCCTCAGCCTTAAGCGATATGTGGGGATGGTAAGGACTTTAGGCTCGAATCTTCTCCCACTCTTTTTCTTTTATTGGGCTTAAAGCACGTTGGTTATTCTGGCAGGCTATCCAAGCTATCTTTGCGTTGGAGGGGGCGACAAACGACCAAAAGGAGGCTCTTAAAAAGGAGCGTGACTGGCGATACCAGGCCACCAGGACTCTGAAGAATTCCGAAGCTGACCTCGTCAAGGCCCGAGAGGCTCTGAAGGAGGTGACCCGGGAGCGGGACAATGCGCTGTCTGGTCTTGAGGGCTCCCAGACCCAGGCCACGGAGCAGACGAGGCGCCTAGGCGAGGTGGAGGAGCAATTGAGGATCGCAAGGGATCTGATCACTAACCTGCGGGCTGACGTGGCTAAGGCCGAGGGGGCTCAAAGGGTAGCAGAATGGGCCAGAGACCAGGCCCGACGGGCCAACGACGAGGCTGACCATGGCAGGGAGATGGCCGAGCGTGCCAAGGAGGAGGCTGAAGCCGCAGCCTACGCTAATGGGATGGCTTCGGTAGAGGCCGCCTATAAGGCTCAAGTCCCAGGGGTGTGTAGGCGATATTGTTCCCAGGTTTGGGCTGAGGCCCTCAAACAAGCTGGGGTGGAGGCCACGTCCGACCTATGGAAGGCAGAGAACGTGTACTACCCCCTGCTATCCGCGAGGCCGCCCCTGAGGACCCTAAGGTTGGGGAGATGGTTGAAGAGGTGGGGGCAGCTGAACTAGGGGAGCATTCGAACGAGGAGGTGCCCCAAGCGATAGTGGAGATCCCTTCCGATGATCCAGCCCCCACCGCCGAGGAAGCAACTGCTCTTGCCATACCCCCGCAAGCCGTCCACTCAGGCCAGGGCTCGGAGGGGTCGGGGGTTGCCTCTGTTCAGCCTGAGCAAAAGGAGTAGACTCCCCGGCGTCTCGGCTCACCCTACTTTCACGTTGTTATTCTATTTTGTTGTGCTCCTTCTCTGTGTATTGTGGCTCTTGCCATGCAATTTTTACGAACTCATTGTTGTAATGTTAATTTAATCTCCCTTTATTTGAATTGCTTATTTGTGTACGCGCTGCCTGCTTTCCCTCCTTTCCTTTGATCGGCACGATTTTAGCTTGAGTTGTATGTCAGCCAATTGTGGCAGCAATGATGAGATGTAGAGAGTGCGTATGCATGGGCAGCTCTCTTGTGTCTCAAGGGTTAGGTGGGACTTGATCATTTCCTAACTTGGGATATGTTGTAGTTAAGTCCCCCCGTGGGCCTGAATCTGAGGATCAAGCAGTGATCTTGCTCTGTCTAGCCCCCAGGTGTAGCCGAGCGGTTAGTTTCCCCATAGGCTTGAGTCCGAGGACCATGCAATGCCTTGGTCCTGTCTATCACTTCTATTTTTCTGTAAGTATCTAGTTTCCTCATAGGTTTGAGTCCGAGGACCATGCAATACCTTGGTTCTGTCTAGTACCCAGATATAATGGTGTGATTAGTTTTCCCATAGACTTGAGTCCGAGGACCATACAATGCCTTGGTTCTGTCTATCACTTCTATTTTTCTGTAAGTATCTAGTTTCCCCATAGGTTTAAGTATGAGAACCATACAATACCTTGGTTCTGTCTAGTACCCAGATATAACGGTGTGATTAGTTTTCCCATAGGCTTGAGTCCGAGGACCATGCAATGCCTTAGTTTTGTCTATCACTACTATTTTTCTGTAAGTAGGGGTTTGTCTTCGGACTGCTTCATTGGAGATGATTCCTCTTCGGGTTAGCTTATGACCTTACACGTGGCATTTTGTCTCGCCTCCAGTTCGAGTCCCACATTTTTCATTTATGAGGCGTCCTTTGGCGATTTGTTTTCCGCGCTTAACGTTTCGGTGCGCGAGACGCGCCCTCATTAATGTCCTCATGAATTAGCACACATCCAGCGGTCTACGGCCCCTCGAAATTTGGTGGCTCCATGATTTGCACTGTTGACAACTCTCTTTTTGAATTCTGCGTGAATTAATTCCCACCAACATTTATCCCCTATATAAGACTCTTCGGGGGGAAGATTTCTTCACACTCCATGAACTCCCAAACGCAATTAGAAACGTGTCCCCTCAATTTCTTTAGCCCCTTCAATAACCCCGTTAGGATTGTGGCCGGAGTTGGAGGACATGTGGCGGCTTTGGGCGGGTGTGAGGACATCCGGGCCAAGGGCTGTCGTGACCGCAGCCCCTACTATGTTTCCGGCGCAGCAGAATTTAGGCGTAACGCCGATGGTGCCATGCATGGTGGCCCGAAGGGATGTCGTTGGAGTACCTAATGTCTCTCCTCGGAGCGCACCCCCGACGGAGGAGATGTGTGAATTCACGTCATGGCTGGTGCCCGAGCGTTGCCGTCTCCAACGGCCAACGCTCGTGAGGGCTGGAGAGAATCAAGGGAACATCATGAGGGAGAGTGTCCCGGTGCGCCTGCATCTGCTCCTCACTTTGTTCAAGCTCTGCCGCACCGGACCAGGAGTTGCTGGTGGCCTTGAAGCGAGCCAGCCTCAGCCCCCTTCTCGCCCCTTACTGTCAAGTTCTCCCATTCTCTTGACGCCAACAAGGGTGCGGGTTGACACTTCCCTCTAGCTAGTTCTAGAATCGGTCCGCCTGGGCCTCTGATTGTAGGATTAGCTTGTAAATTTGTTTGTAAAGCACACCTACCTGAGCCTCTGATTGTATTTTGTACTTTTCTTTTTATGAAATAATATCAAACTCTTTTTTTTTTCTTTGCTGTTAAATCTTCTATTTTGCTGTGATTCTCTTTTTTTTTTTTTTTTTTTTGATACGTCGCCAACCTTCTGTGAAGTGACCACTTAGAACGATCACCGGTTGCGCCGGCCAGCGCACTAATCCTTCCCACAGACGGCGCCAATTGTAAGGTTAGTTTTCGTAGCCCAAGCCCAAAAGATATGGGTTGAAGGCCTAACGAACCCGAAACAATGAATTTGTAGAGAGTGGATCGAAGGTTTAGGCACTGGCCGGCTTTCACCGGGTCGGAACTACTTTATATCTTATTGAAAGAACACTTAGACCAATTTACAACTGAGGGATGCTCCTCGGCCAATGGCCGAGGAGGCTCGTTTCCCAGGCCTCTCTCCTTTTTCTTTTTTCTCCCCTCTTTACACTTTGCTCGTATCCCTTATATATTACTCTCTTCCTCCTTCTGTTGATCATCCATTGGCCTTCCCTCTGGCTGTCTATCCCATCAGAGGTCGTATCCGTGCTCAAGTGGTTCACTCTGATCGATGTAGCCCTGCTCGGGTTGCATCTCCATTAATGCGGCCAAAAGGATTAGGTGAGCGTATTAAGTGTAGAGATGACAACTTGCTCTGGGTTTGTCCCCCCCTCCCTTTTACAATTATCCTCAGTATGCCGAGGACGAAAGGGTCCTCGGCGTGAATCCAAAGAAGAGTTTCCCCCCAAATTGGCCTCGGATAGTCATCCTTCCTCAGAGTGGGCCATTTAGGTCTGGCTTGGAATGGGCCAGGGCTGCCCAATCTTTTGGCCCCATAACCTTCGTGATTTTTTTTTTTTTTTGGTGCCAAAGACACCCATTTCTAAAATAAAAAATTATATATTATTTATATATATATATATATATATTTTTTTTTTAATTCTTTGTTATATTAAAAATATATATTTTTCTTTTCTAAAAAGAGTAAACATTCTGTCCGAAGCTGGCGGAAAGCAGCTCTTTTAACCCACACGATTATAACCCACTAAATCTGCCAAAACTCAAGTGTATTTTTCTCTCTGATCCCTCTCATCTCTGTGGCTCTCTCCCTCTCATCAAAACCCAGCGCCGATCTTAGAGTATTTTTAGAATGGAATGGAATGGAAAGAAAAGAATATTTTTAGAATATTCTTCCCTTCCTCTTGTTTGGGTGTTTTAACGGAGGGAATGGAAAGTCCATTCCCTTGTTTGCGAGTTTAGATGGGAGGGAATGGAATGGTTAAGAGGGAATACTCATTCCCTCCTAAGCCCTCAAATTCTCAAATTTTTGTTCCCCCCAAATTGGGAGGAATAGGAGGGAATGGATTTAGGTTTAATGAAATTTTTATTGAAATCCCTAAACTGCCCCTTGAATCTTAGCCCTCTTTATTCTCAGCCAGCCGTACCAATATTTTTGCTCTCACTTTGCCGCTCCTTTCTCACGCTGCTGCTAATCACAACCAGCCATACCAATATTTTTGCTCTCTCTTTGCCGCTCCTTTCTCACGTTGTTGCTAATCCCAACTGTGAGTTTTTCAACTGTTTTGATTTCATTGATTTATTTACTATTAAAAAGTTTTTCAATTGTTTCAATTGTTTTGCTTTCATTGTTTCAATTGTTTTGTTTCGTTTTTTTTTTTTTTTTCCTTTCATTCCCCTGTATTCGGTATGCTAGATTAATTAGTTGATTAGTTGACTTGTCTTCTGGATTTGATCACAAACTGCTTGATTTTGAAAAGAACCCTCTTTCTCCTCAACTTGATCTTGCTGTCCCAGAAGTTTGAAACATTTTTTTTATAGTACTCTTCGTTGTGTAGGGTGATACTGATACATTACTTAAAAAGAGTAACATGGTAATGACTAGTCTTGTAATTAAGTCACAGCCTTTGGTAAATCCAACATCACCTTATATATAGTTAGGCTAGTAAGTTTTAGTAGTATGTAATGAAAAGCAAATGGTGGCTTGACTGTTTTATTGCCTGTACACTTGTTAGTTTGTCTTCCTATAAAGATATAAGCATAACATGTTAGTGAGTAAGAGAGGAAGGGTTTTAGTTGGTTTACAAATTTTATACTCGTTGGGGGCTATCCAAATAGTGCTATTTGTCTTTCATGTTAGGAGATATGCTCTGTTTTTCGGTCAAGAAACAAAGTATTTTTTAAGTTAGCCATCTTTTGATTAGGCGAGGGTGAGGGCTACAAAGAGGGTTTTTGTTAGATGATATTCCTCTTAGGTTAATGAATTTAGTTTAAACTAATATATTATATTAGTTTAAGCTAATATAATGCAGATGCTTCAGGAAAGGTTGGGTTAGCTATAGCTTCGTAGTTGAGGAAATAAAGGATGTGGACTATACTGGTACAGATGTATGAGGGAATTCCCCGAAGATTAATAATGTAAGAATACAAATGCTAACTCATGATTAGCAGAAGGCCAATGCCAACAAGCATTTGTATTCTTACAACGTAGAACAATCACTTATATATATAAGTGATTGTTCTACGTTGTAAGAATACAAATGCTTGTTGGCATTGGCCTTCTGCTGATCATGTCTAGTTCGCCAAATTTTGTATTAATAATGTACTAAAATACATGTATATTATGTATTTATTTATTATCTTGTAACCTTGCCCCATTGAACTAAAATCCTAACTCATAATTGAGAAAATATAATATGAATTCAACAAAAGGCACAAGAAGTCCTATATGTGGTGTAATAATTATTTAATTAGAGTTTCTCAATTTGTTATAAAAAATAATATCAGTTAGGTATGAAACTAGCAACTTTCTCTTAGAGCCCTCCATTTAATTAAGCGTATACTTTACATCCTTTTTTGACTTTGAACCCTGACTCGGTTAGAGGCAGCTCCAGCTAAATCTAAACTTATAATTAGTTAGACTAATAACGTAACTATTTTTTTAGAACATGTGCCCATAATTTTTTAAGTTGGACTGATAACATAACTATTTTTTTTACATAGATGGATTTGAATGATGAGGTACTTAAGACCATAATTTTTTCGGACTTTATGCGAAAACTAGCCTTGGTTCATGCTGCATGCCGTTATTTGTGTTGCATTATCCATCAAAGGCAACGACTAAAAAGAAGGCGTGTTCCCCACATTCCTACACAGTCAACCATAGAAAGACAAAAAGTTCGTGATGAAATAATGTCTCGACTTAGGAATAGTGAAAAATGCTATGATGTTATACGCATGGGTCCACAAGTTTGTCAAGGTTTGTGTGACATTTTACGGAGAGATGGTGATCTTCAAGACACATAGCGTGCCACGGTTGAAGAGCAAGTTGGCAAGTTTCTTCACATGCTAGCACATAATCAAACGCATCGTACAATGTCCTTCTTTTTTTGTCGTTCCCGTGAGACCATTAGTCGCCATTTTCATAAGGTGTTAAGATCAATAATTATGTTAGAGGATCAATTCCTTCGACAACCTGACGGAACCTAAGTGCCACTTGAAATACTACAAAGTAGTAGGTTCAACCCATATTTTAAGGTAAATGTATCATGCATATAACTTATATTTGATAGTAGTTTAGTACAAATATATTTTAAGGTAAATGTTTTTGAGAGATAATGTTAATCTCAGGATTGTATTGGGGCACTTGATGGAACACATGTTCGTGTCAAAGTGTCTAATGAGGATGCACCAAGATATCGAGGTAGGAAAGGTTACACAACACAAAATGTGTTGGCGGCATGCGCATTTGATTTAAAATTCACATATGTATTACCGGGTTGGGAAGGAACTGCTTCAGATTCAAGAATAATAAAGAGTGCTTTAACTAGAAACGATAACTTGAAAATTCCACAAGGTAAATTTAATTCAAATACGTATTAGGGTGTATTCTTTATAATTAAAAAATTTGTAGTATATAATTAATGGTTGTTATTGTTGATTAGGTAAATATTATCTTGTTGATGCGGGATACATGAATAGAAGTCACCTGATTGCACCTTATAGGGGAGTGCGTTATCATTTAAAAGAGTACTCTGTTCGTCCCCCTGAAAATGCTAAAGAATTGTTTAATTTGCGACATGCGTCATTGCGCACTGCTATTGAAAGAGCATTTGGTGTACTTAAAAAGAGATTTCCTATCATAGCAAGTACTACAGAGCCTAATTATTGTGTTGACACACAAAACGAAATCATTTTAGCATGTTGCATACTTCACAATTATTTAATGGGTGTCGATCCTGATGAAAGTATTATTGCTGAAGTTGATGAAGAGGTTTTGCATTCTCATCGTGAACGTGTGGCCCCTACTCCAAGAGAAGATGATGAGGATGCTAGGCAAGGAGATATTATAAGAGATTCTATAGCATCAGCCATGTGGCAAAATTATGTCCAAATGTGATAGATTTTAGGTTTATTGTTGTCATGTCGTTTAAGACTATGCTATGTTTCAATTACTTAGACCTAAATGTTATGAAAAATTTCTCTTTTCATTTTGATATTGCTCTCTATCTTTTGATAATTAATATTAATATTTACACAATATTTTATATGTGTTTTTTGTTCTATTAATTATAGCATGGGTAAGATATCAAAGAAGAATGGTGGAGATCCAAGCAAAGAAGTACAATGGAGTAGTGTTATGGATGATGCTTTAGTGGATGCCTTTTTACATCAGGTGATCATAGGTGGTAGAGTTAATGGAACTTTTACCTCTAAGGCATATGATGACATAGTGAAAGAGTTGGTTGAAAAATTTAACATGGAGATTAACAAGGATAAGGTGAAAAATCGACAGAAAACACTGAAGAAGAATTTTCATGAATGCTATGACATATTTAAAGATGGATTGAGTGGTTTTGGATGGAATGATTCTTTAAATATGTGGACAGCTGAACCAAAAGTTTGGGAGCCACTCATAGCAGTAAATTACCATTTTTTTTTTAGTTTAATTTTGTATTACATAGTTATATCTGTTGTTTAACCATTTGTCTTGGTTTGTAACAATCTAAACCTGCAGCCAAGAAGTGGATGACAACGCCTATACCCAACTACTCTAAGATGGCACAACTTTGGGCTAAAGATAGAGCAAAAGGTGATCATGCTGAAACTGCAAAGGAGAAACGTGCTAGGTATGCTGCATCAACCACTATTGATGAGATTGATAATTTGATATCTCAAAATGAAGTTTCTTTAGGGAACTTTGAAGTGGAAGATGATCAGAGGTCACCAGAAATTAATGTTGCACGTTCTCGAGTGTCATCATAGGATGCAATGTCTTCTAAAAGCAAGAAAAGACGACTGGCAAAAGATGATGAACTCGGGAATGTAATTTCCCAATCATTCGATAATGTATCAAAGGCAATTGATAAGGCGACTGAGGTTATGGCAAAGTGTTTTTCAAAGTCATATGGAGCAAAAGTTCACGCAGCTTTGGGCGTATTGGACTTAGATCCAATATCAAAGA
Organism: Quercus variabilis; assembly: GCA_030445155.1. Classification (NCBI taxonomy): domain Eukaryota; kingdom Viridiplantae; phylum Streptophyta; class Magnoliopsida; order Fagales; family Fagaceae; genus Quercus; species Quercus variabilis. The sequence continues at coordinate 35,444,101 of CP129451.1, read as the reverse complement.
CTGAGGCCTACATATTTTTGATGGAAAATCTAACATATAAGGAGATGTTCTTTAGTTGCCCAGATCATGAGCACAAATGTGTCTTATTGACACTGATGTCTAAGCCTAAAAATTAAAAAAAGTGAGGGATTTTTTTACCATCCTTAGTTTTGGAATGGATTATGTTGTTTTGTTTTGTTTTGGCAAGACTCATTACCGGAGTTTTTTTTTTTTTTTAAAAGATACTTGTTTGCATTTTTAGACTATTTATTTTGTTGAGAATAAATATGTGATACGTGAATTGCTTTACAACATAGAAATATATATAACTTGTTTTTTAGCTACAATAAATTTTTTTTTTCCTTAAACTAGAATTATTTTAGTTTTATATCAAGAAATTGATATGTTAATAGTTCTATCACCTCTGGTCTTAGCATGATGCAATCTATTCACTTTGAAAAACTATATTGTAATTCAATAATCTAACATAGACCCAATTGTGGCTAACTAGTTTCACATTATCCACTAAATACTAAATATTTCAAAGCAATTATAAGTTGTCATTGATTATTTTTTATGTTCTTTAAAATGAGGGGTATAATAGTAATGTTATTATAAAATGATTCCATTCCATTCCTTCCAATATCACTTCCAAACAGTGTTACTTACTTTCCATTCCTTTCCATTCCTTTATTTTATAATATCCAAACAAGATTTTTAAATTTCATTGTATTCCATTCCTTTCCTTACTAAATTCATTCTATTCCATTCTATTTTATTTCATTCCTTTAATGATCATTCCATTCCATTCCATTCCATTCCTTTGTAAACCCCCAAGAGGAGGCTAACGGTTGACCAAAGCATTTAAGTTTTATATTCCAGATTCTGACATATCATTTGTGAGCACTGGAAGGGCAAGCACAGATTGCATGTTTCCTTCTTTTTGTTTGACAATATAGAATCCAGATTGAGCCAGCAAACACAATCAACAAAAACCCCCTAATCATTCTGTGCATCTCGCAACAAAAACCCCCCAACAACCCAACCAACAAAAAGCCCAGCAAACCCAACAAATTTTAGCAGAAAATAAAATTTTTCGCAGCCAACCGACACAAACCAATCAGAAAACGAAAACCCAATACACCAATATGAATTTGAGATTGAGAAATCAAACAAAAAAAAATTACCTTCCATGGTGTGTGAAATTCTGGTGATTCCTGCTCTCTCACTCTCTCTTTCTCTCGAGTCAAGAAGTTTTCGTAGATTCTGTTGGCTCAGAAAGCAAAACCAATTTGACCAAGAAGCTTGAAGCCAAAGATTAATGCATCAGATATATTTGTAATGAGAGAAATTTTCAGATTTGGTATTTTTTTGAAAAGGGAGGGGAATTTTTTTGACTCTCTGCTTCCATTTGGTATTTGCTTGTTCTAATTTTACAGATTTTTTTTTTTTTTTTTTTTTTAAATTTTAATTGAACATACCCCAGCAGCCCTTCAGAGTAAAGATGAGAGCTTTTCACAGCTTTTCCATCTCTTCCCAAAGCTTGGACTGGACTGCAAAATCGAAACTTTCTTCATAAATTTCTCTGCTTGCCAAAGCTTCTCGAGTGACTGTGTCCTCAAATCGGAGCAAGACTCGGTACGCTCTCTCTCGTTCGAAACTGTGTCTTTCATTTTACTCCATATTTGAGATATATATTGTTGTAAAATATTTGCATATCTTGTTTGTTTCGGTTTGATTGACAGTAATTGATTGATGTTAGCTTCCAATCTCTTGTACCCATCACAAGTTTTAATCTGCATAATTGCATTTAGATGAGAACAAGTTTTATTCTTGCATATCTTGTTATTCTTGCTTTTCTCCTCCTTGTGTTTGCTGTGCTTTGTTGTTATGCTATTTGTGAATGGGTATTTGATGGGTTGCGGGTTTTGATGCTTGTTTACTATAATTCTCTGGTTGGTTGCTGAGAAATAGAGGAATGTAATGTGTTTTCAATTTTTAGATATTGGGCCCTTTTGTTTTAACTCTGTGTTTGATTGCTGGAAAAAAAAATGAAGGAATATGATGGAAAATTGGTTTTTTTATGTGTAAATCTTGGATCCGTCTCTGTCTAATTTTGTTTTGGTGTTGATATGAAGGTATCAATGTTGGTGTTGGTGGTGTTGATAATAGGGAGGTTCACATTACCCATTAGGAGTGAGAGAGAATAGCAAACATGATTTGGGAATGCTCATTATCATTGATGCAATATATTTATGATGTAAACTTTTCATGATATAATGTTTTTTATTCACAATATTTTACATTTTTATGTTTGGATTTTATGTAATGGATGTGAATTTAAATGCATGTCAATTTTTATGTATCATTTTCCATTCATGACCGAATTTATAAAATATTGGTCGGCGATTGTGCACACATGCAATTAACTACAATTTTCAATTTGTGTTATTTTATGCTGTGTGACTATATATGCAAGTAAAATTGATGATTATCTTTAAAAATGTTATCATTGCCACCCTATTTAATTTTGGTATTATTGGCAAAAAATGCTTTCTACACCTTAAAACCAAACACATTTTCATTCAGCATAATTACATTTTTGTAAATGTTTCAGCATAATACCAAACACAAACTTTTAGAAAAATACATTCTTTTATAATCTAAATGCATTATGCAATCACAAACACATTGCATTTTTGTTATCAATAAAACTTTTATTGCCTATCAAAAAAAAAATTCCCTTATTAGAGTTACCAAATGCAGCTTTATTGATTAGAAATCCCCTTCTAGAGATGTTATATTTGTGAATGCAGGTCCTATTAGTGTTCTAGATCTGTTATGATTGCCTGTATGTTAAATGCAAACTTTGTGATAGTATTGATGCATATGCTATGTGCCGTATTTTAGATGAGGATAGTAGGTTTGCACTCCATGCTTCTTCAAAGGGCTGCTTTGAACATCTATTTGTTGATAGAGTTGTTCCCCTAAATAATTTTGCAATTCAACCATCCATATGTTATTTTGACTCGTGTGGTCAATGTAACAGTTATTTGAGTTTTATAGGCCATGACTTGGACTTTATTTTTCATAAACCAGCAGTGCTTAAGCTTTTAAACAGGGGAGGCAAGGCCTTCTTTCTGTACTTAGTTTGGAGAGGCTGGTTATGCCGTGCAATTTGATTAGAACCATGCACTTATATATTACACTCGCTATTTTTGTGCTTCCAAAGAAATATTTCTAACTCTTTACGGATCTAATGCTTTCTTGTTATTTATTCTAATGAATGGTTCCAGTTCCTAATAAGTTAGGCAAAGAACTGAAGTACTTTCAAAAAGATGCATGCCAGTAACTCATCTAGTGAAGAAGAGAAGTTTCAGGTCCGAAAATTACAGATCTCAGACAAAAACAAGGGTTTCATAGAGCTACTGAGGCAACTAACTGTTTGTGACTCTGTATCTGACAAAGATTTTGAAGATCGATTTCGGGAGCTCAGCGCCCTTGGAGATGACCACATTATTTCTGTGATAGAAGATGAATCTTCTGGGAAAATTATTGCAACTGGGAGCATTTTCATTGAGAAAAAGTTTTTGAGGAATTGTGCTAAAGTCGGGCACATTGAAGATGTTGTGGTTGACTCCAATGCTCGAGGGTTGAAATTAGGCAAGAAAATTATTGCGTTCCTCACAGAGCATGCTCATTTGATGGGATGTTATAAGGTGATTCTTGACTGCAGTTTGGAGAATAAAGCTTTCTATGAGAAATGTGGCTTTAAACAGAAAGAAATTCAGATGGTTAAGTACTTTATTTGATTTTATTTTTGTATCACTTACAAACCATTTTTGGCAGCGGTTGTTGTCTAATTGTACTTCGAGTAATTTTTTTTTTTCAATTGGAATGAGGCAAACTCTCTCTGTGCATGGTGTCTAATTCAGATTACTTATTTTATTGCAGTTGATTTTGTTGCGTCAAGAAGTAAATCCGTTACAGGATATAGTTTTGCTGTTGTTATTAGTATCAAAATGCTTGATTATAATGTGAATTTGACTATTTGAGTACATTGATATACCCTTAACCATGTTCTTTATATTTGGAGTAGCAAGTTGTAATCACCAAATTGTCAAGGCTGCTGTTACTTATCTCTGGTTGCAAAGTGAACACGATGATAAATGTTGAAGATTATTTTGCTTTGATTCTTTTGCCTTTTATGCAGTGAAGACATAATTTGAAAACTGAAACCATCAATTTTTCCTTTAGAATCAGATGCACAGTGATCAAAAAACGATTTGCTGCTGGCATGGTAAACGTGGCCCTATTAGCCTTAGCTGTGACAAACATGAATATTTCATTAAACCTGACCTTATTTTTCAGATTTCATTAAAGACTTGAATGCCAACAATCATTGCAGCAATTGCTGTAGCTGGTACTGACGTATAAGCTTATTCAATATGACGTACAATTATGTCTCAAAAGTTTTTTTTCTATAGGGTCAAAACTCAAAAGATAGTGCTTATTATGATGGTTAATCTTCATAAAAAAACAGCTTCTCCGGGGGAAACAAATAGTCTTTTTGACTCTCGTAGAACAGCTGTACCTACTACCTGGTGGAGAAAGTGTGACAAAGTGAAGCTTTTGTGCTGTTAAGGATCTTAAGGTCAACATGGTAAATTGGAATAACAATGTCTTGGTTGGTTTATTTACCTTTAATTGTTCGTCTCTTTTTGAAAAATACGCTATCCTTCCAGAAGGATAGAGGAGACAATAAGACACTGTTGCAGAAATTGAACTTGAACTTTTTCCTCGTGATATTTGGGGTGTTTGTTTGAAGGTGAAATAAAGTGAATAAAAAATTTTGGAAGAAAAATAAGAAAGAAATTTTTTTTGAGTACGTTTAGTTGGGTGGAGAGAGAGGAAAGAAAATAAATAGTGGGATCTAAGTATTTTCTCTTTACACTCATTAAAAAGTTTTTTCCCAAAATAGAGAAAAAAATAAGAGAGAAAATGGTTGGACAAAAAACTCCACTCTACTAAACGTTTTAGGTATTGTTCAGAGTCTTTTTTTTCTTTTTTCTTTTTTTCGTTTTGTCATTTTTTTTAAACGGTTTTGTCATTTTTTTTCCGTGTCGGCTGATTCTTTTCTTTTTTTTTTTTTGGTTATAAATTTCCTTCTTTAGTTTTTTTTTGTCCTTTTCCTTTTTTTAATCTCCTTTATTTTTTTTTTGTCGTTTTCTTTTTTTTATTATAAATTTCCTTCTTTAGCTTTTTTTGTCCTTCTCTGTACATTTTTTATGCTTTTATTTTTTTTTCATCTGTATTTTTTCTTATTTGTTATTGTATTTATTTTATTTATTAGGAGCATGAAAATAAATTTATACAAACTATCCCTCCATTTTTCTACTCTCAAACCAAACACTATGAGAGAAAACTAAAAAATTTTCTATCATTTTTTCATTTTCTATCCTCTCATTTTTTCACCTTTCCAACCAAACAAACCTTTAGGTTGTGATTGCATTTATGAGGTGTTTTTTTTTTTTTTTTGGTAAAGCATTTATGAGGTGTTTGACATGCACTAACAATGTCTTGGTTGGTTTGTTTACTTTTAATTGTTCTTCTCTTTTTGAAAAATATTCTATCCTTTCAGAAGTATGCTATGAGTAATGACACTTCCATGGTATCTTCATGGTTTCTCAGTATGTGATCCGAAATCTATTTCTCATTCCTCTACTATTTACCTCTCTAAAAAGAAAAAGAAAAAAAGTAAAGTAGAATTTTTTTTTCCACTCTAATTTCTACTCTCCAATGATCCAATTGTAACAGCCATTCTAATTTATACGCTCATAGCGAGCTTCTTGAGAACATTATGAAGAAATTCATCTCCATAATTACATGATATATGTGAGACAGGAAAATTAAACACACATTTGAAGGAATTATCAACCTTATTAACCTCAAAAAAATAAGTTTCCACAATTCGATTAATCTATTAAGTTGTAATTGAATTAAACGTTACTTTCACGTGAACTTTTTATAGATACTATATTTATTATGCATCAATTATAAATTTGTAACAAGCATATCAATAAATAAATAAATAAAAATAAAATGTATTCCTGGATTTTTGGGCTGGTTCCCAGTCTTTTTTTTTTCCTTTTCATTTTTGAATTTATTAATAAATTGATAAATCTTACAAATTCTTTGGACGTGGCAAAAGGTGATTAGGCCATGCATCCCACATAACGTGATCACATTAACACATGATGGCTACTTTTTTTTTATGGGTGCTCTTTCCTTGACTGGTACACCTCAGCTTTACTTTTCACTTTCGTTTCAATTATTTCATCTGCTTATTTTGTTTTTTTGTTTTGTTTTGTTTTTTTAAGACTGCTTATTTAGTTATTACTTTACACCTTAAATGGAAACCAAAACAAACTGTTGGGTTTTGTATAAAACTTGAAAAAAAAAAAAAATCATTTATTTTTTAACTTTAACCCACAAAACCCAAACCCTCCATCTTTATTTTCTCTCAAATCTCACCCATTCTTTGTAACTATTTCGAGATTCAAAATTTCCACTATATTCTATTGCTTTCAATTCCGTTTCTACTCCATTACAAGTATTTGATCTTTTTATAAAAGAACGTGCCTTTCTTTATTGAGGAATATGTTTTTATAAATGATTCTAAGCTTTCATTATATTCCCATTTCCTTTCAAAGTTGAGGGTGAGAATTTTTTTTTTTTTTTCTTTTCTTTGTTTTTTTGGGTAAATGTAATTATTGACATGGGTTCGAGCTTGAATCAATGGGAATCAGACCCTTTGTTTTCTGCAGCCGAGGTTGTTCAAGACTCTGCAGACAGGTCAGTTTTTGCTTTCTATATTCGTTTTTGGAAGTGTTTTTATTGCTTTTGAAAGCAAGAAAGTTTCCTTTTTGAGAAGTACTTTGTGGGTTTAATGAAAATCTGAGGTTTATGTGGCAAAAGGGTGTTATGTTAAGCACTTAGATATAGATCAAGAACAAGAAAAGAAAAAAGTACTTGGGTAGTTGCACTCTTGAATTTGTGTGTGTGTGTGAATCTGTTGCTTTCCCATATTGTTTATAATCGTTCTTTTGGAAAATAAAGCAAGAAAGTTTGCTTTTTGAAACGGTTTTTGTGGGTTTAATGATAATCTGAGTTTTATGTGGCAAAAGGATGTTATGTTAAGCACTTAGATACAGATCAAAAAAGAAAAAGAAAAAGCACTTAGGGAGTTGCACTTTTGAGTTTGTGTGTGTGTGAATCTGTTGCTTTCCCATATTGTGTTCTTTTGGAAAATAAAGCAAGAAAGTTTGCTCTTTGAAACGATTTTTTGTGGGTTTAATAATAAACTGAGGTTTATGTGGCAAAAAGGTGTTACGTTAAGCATTTGGGTAGTTGTACTTTTGAGCTTTGTTTTTTGGGTGAATTTATTGCTTTCCCAGATTGTTTATAATCGTTCTTTTGGTTTTAATGAAATATTAGGGAAATCTACAAGAAATAATAGGAATGAGTTGTGCAAGTCTTCTAGGGGTGCTAATATTGTCATATTATGTAGTGCAAGTTTAAGGATCATACATTGCTACTTGTTTTGGTTTTTTAAGTAGAGTAGATAAGATTCTCTATGGCTCAGCATTTGAATTTCTTTAAGGGGGTTTCGAAAATTTGCATGAGGAATAAGAAGATGCTTCCCTAATGGTTTTTTGGAACTTTACCACCAAAAACAACATTTGCTTTTTGGTTGCTTTCTTAATCTGAAATTTGAAACTCTGGAGAAGTTTGGATTGAAGGCGAGGGAGGGGGAGTAGAATAGAAACAAACCATTAGAGTAGTTCTCTTAACACAACAAATAAATATGATAACTTCGCACATTGCATATGCATTAGACACTTCCCTTTTTGCGTAATAGGTTCATCTTCCTAGAATATTAAGTTAATATGATTCAATTCTTTGCTTGGTTTAACATTTGGGATGATATTAATTTATCCTAGAATCTTTAGTTATATTGATCGAGTTCTCTGTTTTATTTTGGCATTTAGGATGGAATCAATTTTCCGACTTTTGTTGCATGAGCAAAGTCTTGTTCAAGTTGAACATCCAGACCCAAAGCTTCTTTTGTCACTTGATTATCATAGGCGCGATCTTGCAACAACCCTTGAAACAGCAAAATGGCAGGTATTTATTAACATTGACCTCCATGTCCTATGTATGTGTGTGTGTGTGTGTGTGTGTGTGTGTTTGATTCTGTACTTACGTTTATCTTATACTGGTTATTATCTCTAATCAGTTGGAAGATTTTGAAAGAGCAGTCAACTTGTCATCAATGAAAGACAAATCTCAAATGCGGGAAGACATAATTTCCGGACACAAGCAATTTGTCAGAGCCATCAGGGAACAAATCATTCATGTGGAGAAAAACATGGAGGATACTTCATTGCGAGTTCCCATGAGAAATACTGAGTGGGTTAACTTGAATGAACAAGACAGAGATGGGTTAGCATTGTTTCTTTCTGGGGGAAATCCCAATGAAAACTTCAATCATTATGATTCAGAAGACAGTAGTATGTTGAAAAGATTTATTGATCCAACCACAGCATCAAGTTCAAAAGACAGTGCATCTGGGCTCATTGAACACAGCGGCAGAGAAATTGAAAACCTGAATATTAATGGGGTTTTACATATCAACCACAACCTTGATCCCAGGAAGGAGAATAACCTGAGGAGGGTGGGCTCTCATTATTCTACAAAGTTGGGTTTTGAAGCACCAGATTGCCTTCAAGAGACCTCTTGTATCAGACATGGTGAAGATGAGAGTTGGGACCTGGAAGCTAATGAACGCAAACCTAAAAACTTCTTCCATGAGAACAAGTTGCGAGGAATCCAGAGCAGATTGAATGTATTTGGTTTCTTGAATAATTTATGGACAGCATCTATGAACCGGGTCACTAGGAATTATACGAAGAGGTTAAAAGATGGAGAAGAGCAAAGGGATTCCCCAACATACATAGACATTTCTCATGGTGCACAGGTAATTTTAACTAGACCATACTGATGACGCAACTAGACCATACCAGACATTTTATTTTGTCTTACTTTCTTGCTTGCTGTTATGGTAAAGGAAAGAATATAATTAAGAAAATATAAGCTTGTAATCGCCAAGTTTCAACTTTTTATTATTGGATAATTAAGCAGACGCTAGGCAATGGTCCTTGGACCAAATGGTATTTCCTACACCCATAAATAAGAAGCGGAGGGCAAATTCACGGAATCCATGTTTTGTGGGCATGTGGGCTATATTTACCTAAGAAAAAAGGAAGAAAATAAAGTGGAAGATGCTAGGGATTCAAAACCCCCATCAATTTAATGTGTTTTCAAATTCTTTTTAGTATGTGGGCTACACTCTTCTTTGTTTCAGTTGTGCATAAAGATAGAATATCACTTGACCATTTCTGATTTCAGCAGGATTGAATAAGATTTATATTTTGTGTATGGAAGTGCCAAGCCTTATCAAGATTTACATTTCTTCATGCTTATTGGTGTGGGTCTCTTTGACAGGGTCAGCATTTAGCTTCTGGATATAGCAATTCCCAAGGAATACACTCAAGCGTGTTGACAAAGGTTACGATCTTGTGCAACTGGCTTGGGGCATGTTGGGCAAGATATCAAAGATCTCCCTTCTATGTTCAAGTTAATAAAAAATCAATTCCATTGATATTGATGATATTATTTACAGTCATAATTTTAGGTAAGCACATTTGCACTTAAAATTCATTTTACTTTTCTACTTGTCGCTCGTATTAGTTATCAATCTAGTTAAATAACATAGAATTCTCTGTAGGAAAAAAAAGGTATTGTTTTGCCATGCTTATCTTCTGCATGAAATGCTTGCTCATGCAATCACTAAGTACCAATGCCTTAGTATTTTATTGCACTGTAATGCTATAAGCTTATTCATTTCTTTATGCTCTTCGTACTATCATGGTATTTTATGCACCGCACCATTCTATCCCTATACTTCTTAATTGGTCAAAGGATATATTTATCATCTTAAGGTCACATATTAGTGTTTTTTTTTTTCAACTATTGTGATCCAACGAGCACCAAAAATATTTCAGATTTTAATTTTGAATTTGAAATTATTTTTCTTCTTGAATTTGGTTTTTAATGTTGAGATTTTTATGGGATTTAATTGGACATTTCATATGGATGTAATCCTTGAATCCCTATTAAACTAGTGCTCTTGTAATCATGAAAGACATTAGAATTGGAATTAGAAATTCATGGTATGTGTTTCTCTTTGTATGGTGGTGATGTTAAACACACTTAGGTGATGATGCCTAAGGTTTTCAGGCAGATTCTAGGTAGTGAAGCCTAGCATTTTTTCTGTTTATTTTCTTTTCCTCTTTATCTCAATATTCCTACCCTTGTTCTACATCATATTGTGACTTGAACCCTACAAGTATTGAGAATATTCAGAAAATATGAAGATTTTCATTTTCATGACTATGCAGATATATAATTAGATATCATTTCTTTTTCAGAGTTGATGTTAGATATAAAAACTGATCTCTGCTTAAATATGCTCTTTCATGCAGGTATGTTGGTATCCCGAATAGCTTAAGGGCTGTATTTTTTGGTACATACTACCATCCATGTATAGGGATGTCTTTGCAATGCCTTAGCGATGGTGGGAATTATTGGTTCTGAACTGCTAATTTTCCTACTTCCTGACATCCATTTTTCTTGCCTGGGTGCAAACAACTAATCTGTTCTCTGTAGACATTTCTGTACCTTTGGGCATCAATTTATACCATTCATTGATCATGTGATCACCATCGTTTCTACTAGCAATGCATATTTGAAAGTTTTAGACAGATTTATACAGCACTTGTCTGTAAAAAACTGGTATTGGTTTTGCTAATGGGTTTTTACACAGGTTACAATTGCAGGCTTTGCTTTTAGCACTGCATGTGTTGATACAGTGGTTGGTTAGTCAGTGTCCATGCTATGTATTGTAATTAGTAGGAAAGGTCTATGGAGTAGTCATTTTCACAGTTAATGTTACTACCCTTCCTGGGCACTGTCTTGGGTCCAAAAAGGTTAAAATGTTGGGTACAATCTTTGTTGGAAAGGAACTCCAGCTCTCACTTCTCATAGATTCATCCACCTGATAGATTTGAAATATGACTATAATAGCTTCAGCCCCTCCCCAGTTAGAGGTTCAATATTGTATAAGGGATATACAGTGTAAAATAGGTTAGGTAAATTATAGACAGGCTTTCACATGTGACAGGCCACATGGTCACAAAACAAGTATATAACAAAAACTATCAAACGATTACTTCATTTTACTTCATAAGGGCCTTGATAGAAGAGAGCAAATTGGAGAAAGGAATTTCATCTGCCTCTCAATCATCTGGTCTTTATCTCTTAGATATACCAAATGGAGGCAATTGAATAGACACGTTCCAAAAAGTTCTTTTTTTTGGGGGGGGAGGTTCTAAGGGCAGATTTACCGTTGCCACCACCCTCTAAAATCTATCTTTAATACAATATTGGTAATGCGGCGTGCTAGTTCAAATATGGCTGATGTTCAGAGCTATATTGAAGCTTTGATGATTTAGCACACTAAAAAGTTTCCTCGCTCACATTGAATGTCATCTATATGACTATATCTTTATAATATTTAAAAATTGAAATGTATTATTTATTGTTGCTACATTTTTATTGAGTCACATTAGCGTTGCATTTTGGTCCATTCGGTCTACTTTGATCCATTTCAATTATAAGATCAATTAGTAGATAACTAAATGAGTTAATTTAATTATTTTGTCCAAATCCATTAGTACATGAAGTCATTTAAGCATTTTTTTAATTTAATATTAATCAAACAATAAAATCTTTTAATAATGCATCTTATGAATGTTTTCATTTAAATTTTTAATATATAAAGAACATTTAAATGATATAGTTTATTCTTTCTCAAAAAAAAAAAATGATATAGTTTATTAGCTAAAAAATTTACAAAAGTGATATGATTGGTTAGTTTCACATCAATAGCAAAATAAACAAATTCCTAATTATTTTTTAGTTATAATGTAGTTAGTACAAATTTTACTACATATAAGTCTTATAAATCTATATAATATCTACAAATTAGCAAAGCATTTCGGTATACTTCGGTCCATTCATTCAACTAGGTCCAATTTGGTCCATCTCTGTGCACTTAGGTCCATTTAGTCTACTAAGGTCCATTTCAGTCTAATTTTGTCTATAAATTTTACTATTTATAAGTATTACAAATCTATATAATATTTACACATTAGCGTAGTATTTCGATCCATTTAGATCTATTCGGTTCATTTTAGTCCATTTCAATCCACTTAGGTCCATTCAATTTACTCTTGTCCAATTCAGTCCACTTCAGTTCATTTGGTTCCCTTCGGTTCATTTCGATCTATTTTGGACTAATTGGGCCTTAATGATTCTTCTTTGTAGCTTGATTTTTTAGTTTTAGGCTTGATTTTTTCTTCTTAACTTTTGGGTTAAAAAGTATGATATTTTATTTTATTTTATTTTATTTTATTTGAGCCAAACTATTTAGTTTTTGACTAAAAAATACAAACAAAATAAGTACTAGAAATTAGAGATATGGACCCTAAAAAAGCAATAAATATTATAAATATAAAATATTCAAAAAAAATACCTTAAAATTCAAGTTTCAATAATATAGGCATTATATTTATATTTGGAAAGAAAAAAGAAATACTACAATTCTAAACTTACATTCATTTAAATTTAATGTAAAATTTTACATGTGTTCCTTGGAATAGGGGTGTATATATATTTTTTAAATATTTTGGATATGTTCAAATTAATCATCAGATTATGGTATATTTAAAATTTATTTTTTAAAAAAAAAAAAAAAAACTTCTAATAACATCCTCTCCATTTATAAAACAACAATATAATTATGTAATTAAAATATTTTTATCATATATATGTATATAGGTAGGTTCATATGTATGTATGTATATATGTATTATTGTTGAATGCAAAATACATTATATCTTCCATTGCATAAAACTTATAAAAATAGAAAACATTTTCAAATAATACATGCACTATTTAACCTACAAATTTTACACTATATTCTTATAAAATAATTATATTACATTTTTTTACGCATTGTGTAAGTTTGCAACTAGTTTGTATAGAAATTAGTGCTATATCCATTCTATTGCCTTTTTTTTTTTTTTTTTTTTGGTGTGTAAGTCAGCATTCATTTCAATTCACTACAAAGAAGTAATAGGTACAAATGAGATTAGTACTCGTTCCCAGCACCCCCTAACCCAGTTTTCGTCCCAACACTCTGGAATGAGTAACTCAACAAAAAATAATTACATTCTGAGATGAACTTCACAATCAAATGTATTAGGAAATCCTAAGTTTCAAATATGAAGCAAATGATACTATTAAATACTGTCATTGGCGTATGGTAATTTCACAGTAATGACCCATCTTCATTTGTATATGGCAATGGGAGGATATAGTAAATCCAATTGAAATTATATCACAAGGCATCATTGCTATCCAAGCAGCATTCCTTGTTACCTCAGGAGACTGCAGAATCCATCCTTCCCATACTGCAATTACTACCAGTAGGACTCAACTTGGAGGTTCACACTAAGATGATACTCTAAAGTTCTCAATGAAGAATGCTGCGAGCTCAGGTACCTGAAATTACATATGCAACAATGGAGTGATTATTAAGTGAGAGAGCACCACGATGACAATAAAATCCAAGGATTCATTTCCCTCGGAAATTTTAGCAATTACTAAATCTAGTTATTCTTAGTCTTTGCACACCCAAAATGTTTTGTCTCATATTTAAATCTGTGCATCACAGCTAGTTAGCTAAGAAAAAATGGCATGCAACACACCCCAGGAACCAACAAGCACCTATACAAAAATCTGCAGGGGACTGGTTACAAACCGTAGCGTCATGCAAGTGCTTAACATTATATTCAAATGTATTATATGGACTACAATCTCTCTCACTCTCTCATCAAAGGCCAGTAATGTTAACTTTACCGAGTTACAGTGGCCTTGGTTCAATCTGACTTCTCTATCTCTCGAAATCTCGTATCCCATTCCCGGGCCTCATAATCTTGCTCAATTAAGTCCCTGTCAGTGCTGTAGACAATTCGATCCTGCCCTATGACTGTTCTCTGGGCCATGTCTCGAGCACTAAGGAGCTGGATAATAAAATAATAATTAATCAAAAAAAAAAAAATTACAAGGAAAATCCAACACAAAGATGAAGACAATGATGTCATTCAAGTCGACCAAGTCCCACAGAGCACAATTAAATGTACAAGCCCCTATAAATAAAAATGAGACTAAAAATTGTATCTCAGTTGTAGTAATAATGGATGCACATGGCCAGTTTTTCATAAACACTATTCACATAGCATTAGGTAGATGGAGATTTTTGGACTCGGTACAACCTTTTATTTAACCACCTGACACATCAGCAGCGTAGAGAAAATCTTTAACCTTTCTTTTTTTTTTTTTTTTTTGGCCCCCTAGATAAACACTAATGCAGTTACCTTCCGCCTTAATGAGACATCAGGTGATTCAAGTGCTCGAGCACGCAGTTGCCTGGCTTGATTTCTCTTTTCTATTTGAGCATTCCTATTGCGGACGAGGAACCACCGGACCAAAGGAATTGCAAAGAAAGAGCCAGCATAAATCTGCAGAGTTATAGTTCAATAAATAGATGCAAGCAAAGTTAAACCAACATTTGATAACATTGCCCAAAACCAAAGGCATCAATCTTATCTTTGCAAAAAAATGAGTGACACTAACACAATCGAAAAAAATTTAAAAATTGTTTAAAGGATACAATTTCAGCAAGTACTTGGATATGAGTTCACCAGCAAAAAACTTTTTTCTCATTGATTATAAGTTTTATACCATGAAAGCAAGTTTAGATTCTCAATAGTTGAAGAAAGCCAAACGTGGATGTGGTGAGTCATAGAGTCCATTACTGGATATGTAAAATTGCAACAAAGGACAGTTACAAAATTCAAAAATTGCAACCCTCTGAACCACCAGCACGTCAGTGAAGTTTGCTTGATTGGTAACTGTAATTAATTGCAAATTTTAGATACCCATCAAATATGGAAGCAATGTGATAATGCCACAATGAGATTTGTTAAAAACTTGACAAAGTGCAAGAGTTGTTAGCCACCAATTTTTAACTGCAATAATATTACAAACTGATTACAATGGATACCTTCTTTTTGTGTGCGCGCGCTCACTCACGTGTGATAACAGACTAGAATGAATACTTGACATCAAGTGAATGGATACACACACACACACACACACACAAATAACTGAAATCCATAATTATTCACCAAAGAGTAAATCGATCAAGCATATTTCTCTTGCCCTAAATAACTCAAGGACTACTTTGACCTTTCCTCTGAAAACAAAATATAAATCACCCTCTCACTGTAAGTCATTAAATTCTTGAACGGCACAATCACAGAAAGCTGCTTATTCATTTTGAATTCGAGACAACAAATCATACCTGAAGGAAAGGAAATATGTCAGTGACGAATTTAATCAACCCGCTAGGTTTAACTGCCATATCCCTTCAAATAGAAGCAAAAATAAATAAATAAAAATAAGGTGGGGATATTAGAGCAACATATAGGAAAAGCCACCAAGTAAGAATTATTCACAAGATATCCATACTTACTTCAACATGGTTCCAAGAATAATAATACCAAAAAGGTTAAGTCCACCTAGACCAATTACCATTGCTCTTTCTGAAGTGCTAGTTTTGCTGCAAAGCAGGAAAAAGTATCCATATAATAATTGAATCACAGATGGAAATTTTTACCACACTTTTTTTTTTTTTTTTTTGTGGGGGGGGGGGGTGTTTGGGTTGTTGTTAGACAATAAAGAACCTGAATTGCCATTTCCTCTCATTGAAAAACTTCTCAATCCCTCCAATCCAATCAGTCCATCTTCTTCCCACATATTCCTTTCGTCCACTCCTTTGAGAAGAAGCTGTACGCTGTAGAGACGGAAAACGATACAGAATATTTCCCTGCATTATAAGAAAACAGGTAAATGTGAATTAAACCTTTTCATGCCAGATAACAAGACGTGTGAAAATCTCACAGGTTGCAGTATCAGCATTAAGATATGAGAGCATGCATATCAACACTACCAATAATACAAATATGATTAATGTGATGTAATGTCATAGTTTCTTAATAGATGAAACAATCCAAGGTCACAACAAACTGCATTCTGCAGACTTCTTCATATTCACACATATATTATCTGGACAAGAGAATAGAGACAATATAATTTTCTTTCAATAAATTGTTCTAACATACCTCTTCATCTATTTCAGGCTGACCATCAAACCGTAAAAGAACAGGTAAGATGTATGAATCATCATTCTGGAACCAACAAAAAAAGGAAATAAGTGAAAAAAATAAAATAAATAAATAGCATATATGCAATGTAAGAACTGAATGACTGATATTTTCAATTAGTCTATTAGGAGATTATTGATTGATGCCACATCCAGGAATGAAGAAAAAGAACATTAAATATGTATCTTAATATTTGACAACTTGAATAATAGAAAATAAAAGATAGATATCTTAGAAATCAGTACCAAGCAAGAGAGAACAAACCAAGAAGTCAGCACCTAAGGTTGGTTGGAGTTAGCACCAACCCATTAGACAAATTTCAACAGAAACTTTATTAAAAAAATCAAGTTGTTAATTGTTTCTGTAGGAATACAATATTGTGCTGATATATGACTTAACCCTGATTCTAATTGAGTTAGGAAATTGAAATTTTAATGCCTTGGGAAATCCCAATTATTGAATTACAAAAACAACCTTGACTCTAGAAAATTAATAAAAGACCAATACCCTAGTTAACTTTAAAAAATTTATGATTGACTTTTAAAATTAAATAAAACCAAATTAAAATAAAATATAAATTTGTGCTTCCCACATCAATATTACAGCTGGAGATAAAAGAAAGCAACTAATATGTAGAGATAACATCCAAACACAGTTTGAAACCTTCAATTATGCTCTTGAAAGGAGGAGAGGGGGAGGGAGGAAAAATAGAGACTGCAACAAGCTAAAAGTATCAAGTCCGAGACATTAAGATACAGGTAGCATCAAAATTTAAATACTGACTTTCTGGGTGTATTTTTTAATGCCAACATGGGGAAATTTAAGTTTGATAGTCAATAAAGGTTGGGAAAAATAATAATTTTAAAAAAATTTTGATTAAAAAAAATTATATATATATATATATATATATACGATTTAAAAGATCCATGGGTCATAAAATGCAGAAAGAAGATAAATTAAGTATAGCCAAAAAAAGCAAGGTATCAAAGACTTTTTATTTGCAATGAGAGAGAGGCAATACTCCACCAATCTAATTACAATGACATACATATGAACGCACTAGCACTAGCACTAGCACTCCAAATTCAAGGGCAAAAAGAACAAACACATAATTCATGACAAATAGGTTACATCAAACATGAACATACCGAAGTTGCCCCTGTACTTTCTACATCAAGATATGGAGCAAGTTCTTCAGCCGTGACAACACCACCATTGGAGGATATGTATTGCCCAATCTGCATATGCATATTAAGGAAAATGATTAAATTATTGCATTTTTCTTTCCTTTTCATTTTTTATTTTTCCAAGTTCTACATTCCCATGCAGACCTATAATTATATCTTTCCTTTTCTCTCCTTTTTCTTTACTAAAACTCGCGCCCCCATAAGTAGTCAAGCCTGTGACCTGACCCTCAATGCCTTACTTATCCAGAGAGGACACAATTTGGTCCAAAGAACATTGGCACCTTTTTTTCAATTTTTTTTTTTTTTAACATAAAACAATATATTATTATCTGTAATGTTTGTGTGTTTGTGTGTTTGTGTGTGTGTGTGTGTGTGTCTTTGAGAGAGAGAGAGACAGAGAGACAGAGAGATTCCATTGGTCTAAATTATAGGATTTGATTTGAATTTGAGGGGTTTAGGGATTTGATTGCTATTTTAGTTGAGTTGATTTCCTTCCTTATTTGATGTAAATTGGGACTATATATAGACAACACTAATTGGTATGTCAATTTTTTATGAATAAAATTCTATTAGAGATTTTCCCTAGTATGGTGGTAATGTCAGGAAACTCTTAAGTGGTGAAGCCTAGAGTTCAGGCAGCTCCAGGTGCTAAAGACTAAGGTTGGTGTGTTCTTTATATTTCTTGCACACAAGCTCTTTTGAAACTTTGCATCAGAATAACTGTCTTAACTTTCCAATAAATATCATCACTAATTATAGCCCCGCTTCTTCTTTTTTGTTTGATAGGTTATTATAGCCTCACTAAACTGCTCTTTTTGGAATGAGACACACAAAGAAAAATGGAGGTATTACATACCGCTCAAGAGAGGGCACAGTTTGCTATAAAAAAACCTAAATGATAAATGACTTTGACAAGGGAAAAAACTAATAGCAACAACAACAACCAATGAGCTTATATAAAATGTTAAAAGCAACAGACAAATTGAGTGCTCAAATATTACCAACTTCCATCTCTCTTCTTCAATTCCTTGATTTGGATCACCATCCCCAAACACGAATGAGAATATCTAAAAGATAATCATTTATAAAGTGAATATATATTTTCTTTTATCAACAGTAGGAGATAGCCAGCAACAAATAAAAATAAGAATCCTTTTAATCACATACAGATTCAATGAAGTTCATCTTGTTATCATCTGTTTGTATTCTTCGCCTCCTATAGTAATAAGGATCCCAGTACCTTGATAATATAAAACAACAAAGAGATTACATAAGGCTCTTGCACATTCAAGTGTTCACTTGCATGAAACTCAATTTGAAAGCCAATGTTCATCCTTTTTCAGACAGAAATATCATATATACGTACCTTTATCCTCAACTAATATCATCCATTTACCCCCAAAAAGTCTAATAAGAACAAATAAATTTTATGATCACCAGTTCACCACAGTAAAAACAGCCAAATGATCCTCAAATTTATCTCTCCCCAAAAATACTTCATCAGGGAGACATTTAAAAGACCACTCTCAAATATGCATGAATGATTAAACACTCAAGCTTACCATTATACCATATTATAAACACCAGACAAATACCAATGAGCAAATCTCACAATAATTTTATAATAACCTTAAATTTTCACATTGTGATCCCCTCAAATACCATTTGTCAGATCAACTGGACCATTTGAAACTAAATGGCCAACCGGTCAACCCTTGCCCCTGCATTTACACTCTTGTGAAATGCAAGATCTGTAATACACCCCTCAAAAGTCTGAAAGTACAACCGGTGTCGGGCTTAAGATTAATCTGGGCAAGTCCGAATTGGTTCCGGTTGGAGTAGTGCCAAATATTGATTTGTTGCTAAATGTCCTTAGCTGCAAACTGGGCTCTCTGCCAATGAAATATCTGGGTCTTCCTTTAGGTGCTAAATTCAAGGATAAGACTATTTGGAATCCAATTCTAGAGAAAATGGAAAGGAAATTGGCAGGTTGGAAACGCTTGTATCTATCAAAGGGAGGTAGAGTCACTCTTATCAAAAGCACCCTTTCTAATTTACCCACTTACTTCCTTTCTCTTTTTCCTATTCCTGCTAGTGTGGCTTATCGTATTGAGAAGCTTCAGCGGAATTTCTTATGGGGCGGCTTGGGTGATGAACCTAAATTGCATTTGGTTAAATGGGTTACTGTATGCACTCCTATTTCTTCAGGTGGTTTAGGCATAAGGAAGATAAGACTTTTCAATATAGCTCTTCTTGGGAAGTGGTTTTGGAGAATTGGGTTTGAGAAGGATGCCCTTTGGAGGCAAGTGATAGAGTTGAAATATGGATGTCTATTGGGGGGGATGGTGTACTAGACCTGTTAAGGGTCCTTTCGGAGTTGGGTTATGGAAGAGTATCAGTCAAGGTTGGCCTTCTTTCTCTCGCCATATTCTGTATGATATTGGTGATGGGTCTAGGGTGAAGTTTTGGCTTGACCATTAGTGTGGAGAGACTCCTCTTGCTGTTAGCTACCCTGACCTATTCAGATTTTGCAAGAATAAGGAGGCTAGTGTGGCTGAGCTCATGAAATCCCCCAATAGTGTCCTTTTTTGGGATGTGAGTTTCTTTAGGGGTGTGCATGTTTGAGAATTAGAGGCTTTATCAAACTTCATGGAAACCATTTATGGTTCTTCTATAAGGGGGTTTGGTGAGGACAAGATGTGTTGGATTCCTAACAAAGCTAAGGGTTCTTGGTGAAAGATTATTATAAAATTCTAGCTGGTCCTACTATCTTTGGTTTCTCTTGGAGAAGTATTTGGAAGCAGAAGATTCTCTCAAGAGTAGCTTTCTTTGTGTGGTCTGCTGCCTTACGGAAATGCTTGACGATTGATAATTTGTGAAAAAGGAAGGTGTGGATTTTGGATTGGTGCTACATGTGCAAGAGTAATGGTGAATCGGTTGACCATCTCTTCCTCCATTGTCCCGTTGCTATGGATCTTTGGTCTATGGTTTTGGGTTTATTTGGAGTATCTTGGGTTATGCCTCATACTGTTTTGGGGCTGTTAGAGTGTTGGCAAGGCAGCTTTGGTCATCATCGAAATGGTTATATATGGTCCATCGTTCCTCATGGCTTAATGTGGTGTCTTTGGAGGGAGAGGAATAATCATTGTTTCGAAGATACTGAGAGATCTATTCCGGACCTCAAGCTTTTCTTTTTTAGAACTTTGTGGGATTGGTTGTTTGCTTTGGAAAACAAATCTTTCCCTTCTCTTTTTGTTTTCCAAGATTCTTGCAATTTTTGTTTTTGATCTGTTGGCTCCTTGTTCACTCCCTGTGTACTAGGGGGTTTCCCTTTTGATATCAAAAAAAAAAAAAAGTCTGAAAGTACAAAATATTACCAGAACAGGTCTGCTGGACTGAGGTAAAAAGTAAATCCTGAGTCATAGGATCGGCCTCCACGTCTTCCACGACTATCGTCTTCACTGTCAACAAAATTCCACTATCATTGTCTTCATATTCAAGGAGTTTATTTTTCTTTTAAAAAAAAATGGACATCTTATCAAGATAAGAACATATGAAAGATTTGAAAAACTAAAATTCCAAAGATTACCTTCTACTACTAGAAAGAAGTGCAATAATCGTGGTATAAACAAGAACAATTGAAGCAATCAGTGCAGTACCAAAGGAAACCCTTACTAAATACTCAGTCGTGGCCTGTCAATTCAAATTTACACCAAGCACAAGTTAAAATAAAATAAACCATTATTTCCTAGTAAACCTAATCTCAACACCAAAATTGTAACAAGAATCAACACCTTGGCCTTCTCAAACAAAGGCTCAACTTTGATTCTAAATGACTTGGCCGCAAGCTTTGTGCGATAATCTTTTGGGAAAACATAGAGCACGTCACCCTCGTCCGATACCTGTTAGAGACCATCTTGAAAAAACAAATGCAATCACGAAATCAAGAACTCCAATACTATATCTAACCAAGCAAATGTATTACCACTCCCAAGTTAGACTCTACACATAATCTTACACTCCATTTGTTACCTATCAAAAAAAAAAAAAAAAAAAAAACCTTACGCTCTGTATGTTTCAGCAGAAAATGTATTCTTCACTTTTTAGTGTTTGGTAAGACCGTAAACGCAAGTCAATGCAAAATATTTTCTGTGCTCAACAGAAAATAAGCCCAATATAGCAGAAAATGTTTTCCGGAATGTTATTTATTCAACAGATCATCACAAATAAACTCCACACTACAAAAAACTCTTCCATTAGTAACTTCTCTCTTTTCGCCTCCACTCTCTTCGTTCACAGACCGACCAACCATTGACTATTACTGACTGACCATTGACTTCTCTCAAAAATTACTTTTTTCTTTTTATCAAACAACTCACTTTCTCACTCAATTTTTTGCTTAGATGCAAATTTTGGGGTCTGTTATTTGGGGCTTGTTTTCATGAATGAAAGTGTTTGCTCATATAATTGAAAATGAATCAATTTATCCCAAACATACATTGTTTTCTATTAACTATTTTCCGTAGAAACAAACGGAGTGTTAAATAAATTCACTAGCACAATAACACAAACATTTCACATACATCCAAAAATGTGAGTGTGTACCTCCAAGAAGCCATTGGTGTCAGAAGCAAGCGCTTGCAAGGCCTTCTGAGCTTCATTCAACTTGAGGCCAGCTTTGCTCGCCACGTCACCAATGGTAACTCTACCTCCGCAAGCATCGACGGCGTCCATAGCTCGCTTTCTCACATCGGACGGCAACTTGTCACTCTCCACCGCACCTCCGGGCCTTATCGTCGAAGCGACATCGACGCTGCTCGCTTTCACAGCTCCGGCACGTGCCAAAACCCTAGGCTCCCGAACTTTCCAGGCGATTCTGAGAGAAACTGGTGGCGTTTGAAATTGGATTGGAGGTCTAGTGGAATTTGAGGGTCTTGAATTAGAGTAGAGACCACAATTCGGAGATATGATGAAGCAAGTGGAAATTGAGGCCATTGAATTTGAAACTTCTTTGTTTTTTTCTAAGTTTTGGCCATGGAAATGGAAGAGAGGGCTTCGCACTTCAAAGTCCTGTACTGAACTGAAGTGGTGTCTCTGGGCTTGTGGTTCAGAATAGGTAGGAGCTTTGGATTTTTTTTTTTTTTTTTTTTCTTGGATTGAGCTAAAAGCCTAAAAGTCAAATATTTAAATACTAGATAAGTCTTTTTATTTAATATATATATATATATATATAAATGTATAATTCTTTAAAGGTTGTAATAATTAATTAAAGATTAAATCGAACTTGTGTACCTTCAACCTACACAATATTGTTATCCACATTTTTAATAATGTTATACAATTTTTCTATATAATTATGTGTAAACAAACATGCATAGTTTTTTTTTTTTTTTTTTAAAGGATGTACTCAATTTTGTATGACTAATGTATGCAATTTTTGAAAGATTAGAAGCAATTTTGTGTATCTCGTGTACACAATTTTTAAGCATGTACATATTTGATACCATTCAACGAATGGTGTAATGTTTCAAAGAACGTAGTCAATACACGGAATTTTATACATTCAACATACATATTTTTTGTTTCTCAAAAAAAAAAAAAAATTTAAATGTACACAATTTGATATATTTAACATTTGCAATTTTTCAAAGAATGTACATAAATATGTACAATTTTTTATATTAAAAATACACATTTTTCAAAAAAAAATGTATGCAATTTTGTACATTCAATGTACACAGCTTTCAAAGAACCTATATAATTTTGAATATTTAACCTACACAATTTCTAAAATTGTACACAATGAAAGATTGTACACAATTTTGTACATTCAATGTACACAATTTTATACATTTAACATATACAAATTTTCAAAGATTGTATACAATTCTATATATTCAACTTATACAATTTTTAAGAATATACACAATTCTATAACTTCAATGTACATAATTTTTTTAAAGAATGTATGTAATTTTGTACATTCAAAGTATACAATTTTTTCAAAGAATGTACACAATTATGTATACTCAACATACAACATACACAATTTTTCAAAAAATATACAAAATTTTGTATATTTAAAGTATACAATTTTTAAGAATGTGCACAATTTTATATATTGAATGTACACAAAATTTTTTTTAAATGTACACAATCCTAATTCACATTCAATGACCATAACTTTTCAATGAATTTACTAAATTGTCAATTCAATGTGTACAATTTTTCAAAAAATGTACATAATTTTGTATACTGAACCTACACAATTTTTAAGAATGTACAGTACTTTGTATATTCAATCCACACATTTTCTAAAAACAACCAAAGAGATGAATGGGGTCCCAAATAATGAGAGAGATGTAAAAAGCAGGTCCGCTTACACCTATTCCTAATCCTAAATGGAATGTAACGACGTAGGGATCCATATGTAAACATAGTATCTATTTAGATATGCTTGAAAAACCCCTTCTTATAATTCGAATGTATTTAACCTAACCCTATTCCGATTTGCCCCGGTATGGAATAAACTTATAATCTATAATCTAATGATCGAGTCGATTTCATGATTATAAGTTCATAACCCTAGCTCATTCCCATTTTGGGCAAAACAGATCTACTAATATTCCAATTAGGTATTCTGTATATTCAATCTACACATTTTTTAAAAACATACAAAATTGTGTACATTTATCGTATACTTATACAATTTTAAAGGATATACACAATTTATATACTTGCACTGTGAAGTCCATATCACATTATAACCATTAAGCAACACTCCTTGTTCGAAAAATCAAATAATAGCAAGGGCCTTGCAGCTCAAAGTTGACACTTTTTGGTGTGTCTATAACATCCACCGATCAATCTTTCCTCATCTTTCTAACTATCAAATTATCCAAAAAAAAAAGAAAATCAATGAAATGAAACGAATGAATAGTTCACACTCTGAAACACAACCTTCTCTACAAAGCAATATCTCACAAGTCAGTCTCAAAAACTCATAACACCCCAGTTCAATTGCTCTTATGCCATTGCAATACCTTCATGAAACTTCCTCTCCCAAAAGAACCCCCTAATTAAAGATTTGAAACTAACCAATTTGGACTGCACCCTTCTCCTTAGACTCCCTAAACCCCAAAGCTAACCCAAGCCTTGAATTACATCAATAACTACTAATAAAAATACCAAACGCATAAAAACCTGGCTTAACCAATACTTAGTTCTGGTTAAAACACCTTCAAACTACTAATAAATTTTCACTATGTGAATCACAAAGGACAAAATTGTGATAGATGAAAAACAAAACTAAGAATTCAAATCAATATCGATCAAAATTGCTAGGCCTCTATTGTCTAGACATGATAATTTTATGGTTGAACCAAATCTCTAATGTAGCATATGGTCCCTTCTATTCTCAGATTTTGCTTGAGTCCCTTCCAAATATGAATCTCCTTCCCCAATCAGAGATCACCAGCATTCTCGTCCTCCAACTGACTAGCTTGCTGTAAGTTGATACAACCATTAGACAATGACAACATGGTAACAACTTAGATCATGGAAGCAAATGTGAATTATTAAATTACCTGGCATATACTGAGTACCAGAGCCACTGAGAGCTATGACCAATCGAGACCCAATCTCCAGGAAGTTGGAATGCAGTTTGTTCTCCTCCCAGTGGTGCAAATTGCCCCAAGTGCCTATACCTAGAATTGAAACCATCAAAAAGTTAGCTACATTGCGAGGATAATCTCCTGCCTACCTCATTGTGAAATTGGATGGATAAAACAAACACACATGCACGCGCAAACACTTATTTCATATTGATTATTGTGCTGATAACTTGAGAGTGTGAAAGTAAATACACTTTGTACACAAATTATCAAGTGCCTTGCTCCTATAATTACCAGATATCTTATATGAACCTAAAAGATTTTAGTTTGCAAGGTTATTGTAATTTGCGTGCAGAAAAGCCATTATCTAAGTGAGAGCTGAGACATAGCTGGGTCAGTGACTCAGTCTAGAGACTTGAAAATTCCAGAAATAGCAAGAAAAAGATTCAAAATACTTCCATAGCAAACCAGTCAAGATGACTTAACATAAAACTAGAACATGACTAGTTTGACACTGGCAGGTACATCAATGTAAAACAAGATTGTGACTCCTTAGGTGCTGCCAGAATTCAACTTTAAAATGTATTGTATATGGACATGTCTTTTGCTATCAAAACCTTAATTTACTATTCTCCATCTTATGTTCAATCACCTGTGACAAGTACTTCTAGTTTTTATTGACTGTATTAAGTCTGATGTTACAGCTTGCATAATGTCATACATATATTCCGTATTGCAGGGAATATAAAAACAAAAAGTTGTGCAAAGTTCAGCTTGTACCTAAAGGGATGAAACCGATGACGTCCAGATTCCCTAAACCTGAGAGGACCTTCAGGATTCTTCTCACAATGTTCCATGCGATTGAAACAGTCTGCAAGGTACTGGCCTTGCTGATAAGCAACCTAGAATATTACAAGGACACAAGAAGTCAAGAAGTGAGAATGTTTTTAGCAGGAGGTCAAATAGGTTATGCAAAGGAAACTAAATCAAGTACCTGAGCTGTTGGAGGGAGATTTTTCATCTGAGAGTCCACTTCAGTCAGAGCTGTCTTAACGTTATCAATTTCAATGGGCTTGTTTTGGTCATTCTCTTGAGTATTCTTCAGCAACGCAGCAAAATTTTTCATCTTTTTCTTCTTCAAATAAAGCTTCACTTGAGGGTACCTCTCCAGGATGTCATCCATAACATCATGAAAGTCCTTTATATTTAAAGTACCAGATTTATTCTTGTCTGCTTTACTGAATATGGCAGAAATATCTTCCTGAAAACAAGTTGTTAATAATAAATGAAAGATTTAAAAAAATAATAAATCTAAAGAATTATAAAATGTCTTCCTCTCAGCTGACTTGGCGAATAAAAGATATTCATGATAACTTGTAATTAAATGTAAAAAGACATTAACAAAAATGTATGTAAATGAGTTAGCACATGTTGAATCCTCAATTAGAAATTTATTGTAAACTGTTTCTTTACAAACTACAAAGTATTTACAAGGACTGAGTGTGTTTATTTGCACATAGGTGAACAGGTTGCTTCTTTGTTCAGTAAACTGATAGGGATGAATTCTCTTAAACAAAATTGAGTTGAGAATTGCATATTACTCATTATATGTACTCGATATATATATATATATATATATTTTTTTTTTTTGGGGGGGGGGGGGGGGGGGAGACAAAAGAAAGAGAAATGACATAGCAATTGTTATACGCATTTTTTATAAGTAAATTGCACACACATCCTGTAAGTCTTGAACCTACACCCCACCCCCCTTCCCTTCGAATGAATTATTATACACAATTTTGAGTGCCCTCTAAATTCAAAAATGCACAAATAAGTCAGGCTGTAGATATCATACCATGACTCTGCGCTGGTTTACTGTTGCACAATCCCCAAGGGCATATACGTTATCACATCCTTCCACCCTCAGCCATTCATCAGTAGCTAACACACGCCTGTTAGTCTGCTCAAAGGAATAGAAATTCAAACAATTAGAGTTAAAAAAAAAAAAAAAAAAAAAAATACAAAGCTAACACCAGTTATGATTGGAAGTGAAGGGAAAAGAAATCAGTGTAGTTTAAGAGCAACACACCTGACCAATTTGCTTCATGAAATCCGCTATTTCAGGGCGAGTCCCAATACCAGTTGACCAGACAACCATTCCATAAGGTATGTTTACAACTTCGCCAGTTGCTCTTACTTTAGTAGATATTTCTTTATCGGCTACTTTTACAACCATTGATCCTGTTTTCACATTAATACCATCTCTTTGAAACTTTTCTTCAGCAAATGCGGAAATTCTCTTGTCAAACCTGTAACGTTAGCAGCAACTGAAAGCATTAGAAAACAAACAGAGAGAGAAGCAAGGACTTCAAACAATTACGCAGAATTAAATTGAAAATGTGAAAAAAGCAATGTGCCATACATGTTCAGAATATGATTGCCTGCTTCAATGAGGGTGATTTTCACATAGTCTTTACTTTGAGGGTATAACTTGACTAAATCATCATAGACATAGTCATGAAGCTCTGCAGCAAATTCCACACCAGTTGGACCACCACCAACAACTACAAAATGCAAAATCCTTTTCTTCTCCTCTTCACTTATAGAAGGAAGGCTTGCCCTCTCAAAAGCATCAATCACTGTCTTACGGATTCCCAGAGCATCATCTACTTCCTACATAAAGTATTTTATTTTTTTTAGTTATAACAGAAACTTTAGATGAACTGCTAAATAAAAGAGTAAAATGCAGCTAGTATATTTTAATTTTTACTCCCAAGTGAAGATACCTTCAAGAAGTGGGCATGCTCCATAACCCCAGGGGTGTTGAATGTATTTGATTGGGCTCCCATGGCTATCACCAGGTAGTCATAGTCTAAAGCAAATTCTTCTTTTCCATCAAAATTTTTGTCTTGACTAGATTGACAATAAACTTTCTTATTCTCTGCATCAATCTTGTAACATTTAGCTTCCTTGAAGTGGACATCATAGCTTTTCTGCCATGTCAAATCAAAGAAAGGTGTCATCTAAATAACTCCAGTTTCCCTGGAAAATGACTAGCTCAAAAGGCTTAAATTGCTTGACACTCGATGATTAATCCCATTAAATCTGTTTATAAACAAAAGGCATATACATTTTAAGGCCATTCATGTAAACAAATTACAAAGGAGCAGGATTATGCAATGACAAAAAGGATAACAATATTTCAATAACAACGAAAAATAAAAAACATTAAATTCTGTTTCAGTGCATCACTATTGGCATCCTAGAAATGCAATGCGAATATCATAGAGCTTTAATTTTGAGGCAAAATTTCTTCACAACAAAACAGAGCATCACACTTTAACCTTTCTTAACAAAATTCTTAGTATGGCCATTATATAACAATGGAATCCTTGGCTCCTCATTGCATGAATCAAAATATCAAATCAGTTTTTACAAAAGGCTTAAATTAAAACCCAATAAACTAAGAAAGAGAGTTGCATTCCAAAAAAGAAAAATGAAGAAAAAGAGAGAGAGAGAGTGAACCACTGGAAAAGCACTTGTTCATGGATGATATTGGGGTTGGCCAAATCTTTCTTGTTGAAAAAATAACCAAAAGTAAAACTTTTAAACAATGCCCAACAGTTTGGTTTCTTTCAAATCAATCTTGGATTTTTCATTGTTAGAAAATGTGAAAAACATAAAAGTTTCACTAAAGTGAACCCAATACAATTATATACCATGGTTAAGTATATTTATTGTTCTAATATTTTGGAAATCCACCCAAAAAAAAAAAAAAGATATTTAAAAATTTCTTTATTTATTGGAAATCAACAAAATATAAAGAATAGAATTCCCAAAAATTTACTATGTTTTCTCAGCAACCATACACATGCATACTATACCATACAGACGGAATATGATGCGGAAGGATAGGAAAATGACTAGCATTCAGCTTTAAGCAGATTTGAACTATATTAACAATATAATACACATGCATACTATACCATACAGACGCAATATGATGCCGAAGGATAGGAAATTATTCAAATGACTTGCTCCTTACTAATCATTCTAGATAAAAGACTCATCCCATTCTCATACAATGATTTTTTTTTCTATTTGAACTTGACTTTGTAACATACAATCTGATATAACACAGTAAAACTCAAGCATGTTTTTAAGGCTACAGAAAAATTTATGACAGAAATGTCAATAGAAACGAATGTAGATGGCATAGTTATTTCATATCTCATTCATTTAAGATTACCTTCTTGGTAATACTGCGAATGGGTTCAACAATGCTGCGTGCTTCTACTGTGCCACAAGTAACACTAGGTAACAAAGGAGTGAATGCAAAATAATTACGAGGTGACACCACATGAACATCATATGAGGGGTTTTTCAATTCTTTCAAAAAGCTGGTGCCAGCCCATCCAGTTCCAACTACCACCACCTTCTTTTTCTTGAATTCACCTTGAATTGATTTAGCATACATAGATTTTTGTCTAGCATCAGAAAATGCCATAAGACCTCCACCACTGCAACAAATAGAAGGTCCAGATTAAGGGTATGAAAATTCAATAATAATAAGATAAAAAATAAATAAATAAACCAATTAAACCACATAGCAACTAGAGTGGGAAAATACAATTTGATAATAGCAACAAGTGAGGAGGAAATTTTTTTTATTCCATTTCAAGATCCAGAAACAAGCATTAAATAGAAATCAATCAGAGATCGTGGTCAATAGTAGTAGTTATTGTCAATCTTTTAGTCTGAGGTTAAAGATGTACAAATTCAAAAAAATTAGGAGACCAGTCAACTAAATTTTAGTATCATTAGTTTGCAATGGATATATTCACCACAAAAATCTTCTAGCTACTGACCCTGCTCTTTAAATGACTGTCCTTCATAATGCAAGATTTTTGGACAAGAAATCATGAATCACAGTCACATATTTAATTCAAGTATCACCAATTTCTTTTCTTTTATCTTTTTAGATCAAAGTCACTAGACCAAGCTGAATTCTATAACAACAAACAATACAAAGCACTTAATTTTCCTACAACATCCAAATAATGAGTGAATAGGTATAATAATTTTTCTTCTTGTATACAAGTCAGGTAAATCATGCAAGTCAAACTAGATTTGATTTTAGTATTTCCTTTGGCTTTTAACCTTTATGGGCCTGTTTGGATTTGGGAGCCTAAAAGCGCTAAAACCCAAACGCTCATCTTAAACCCAAAACACCGTTTTGCAACATAAGCGCACCCTATAGGACAAAGCAAGAACCTGGGAACAGGATTAAGGACCTGACTAGAGACTGCCATATGATTTGGACAATGTTTAACAGTATATATCAATTTTTATTCATCCCACAAGATCAAACAACATAAAAAAAACAATGACTATAAGAAATAAAATATCAGTAATTTCTAGATGAAACATAACACACTTTTTCTCTCTTTTACCCATATACACAGGGCAAATCCTAAAAATAAAAAAAATAAAAATAAAAACCCATTAACATTATATGTTGGAGTAATTTTTTTTCACTTTATATGTGGTACACACACATAAATATAGCCAACTTGGTATTAAAAAATGTGTTTTGCATGCTAAATATTAAACAAATTCAATGAGTTTGACACCAACAACAACAATCTTTTACATCAACTTCAGGAACTGCAAAGTTTGTAGTGAACACAAACCTTCAAAAACAGGCCATTCTAATAAGAAAATATAGTACTAAAACTCTTACAAACTAAAATATAAAAAATTCCATGAATGCAAAAAGCATTAGACCTGACGGCAGTGACGGCACAGACAACAAGAACTCTCCCGAGCATGGGGTGAGTTTGAAAAACCGTAGGGAACCTTTGAAAGAAAGAGTAACCACTCATTGTGAAAACCCTTTATTTTTCTTTTCCTATGTTTGGTTTCAAAGGAAAAGAAAGAAAGGGTTTTGCAACAATGAGAAAAAGAGACAGTAACGATGTAGTGTGCACCTTATATATGTATATATATATATATATATATGTAAGAAGAGGCAATGCCTGAGGAGTAACCCTCACGCAACAACGTAATAAACATTCTCAGGGTTTTGTGGGGGTTTATATTTTTTTATTTTATTAATTAATTAATATTATTATTATTTTGGTTTTTTTTTTTTTTAGTTCTATTTGACTTGTCCAACTGGATTGTAAAACTATTTGAAACAGTCTACATCAGCTCTTTTATACTCTTGTATAATAGAAAAAGAGAAAAATTTTACACATTTAACCCACAAAACTTCCCACATCAGTCTGTTTAAAAATGTGTAAAGTTTTCTAAATTTATCAACGAGCTACAGTAGCCGTGTAAATTTACACGTGTGTATATGAATATTTTATTTGAATAAATGTGTATAATAAACAAATTGATGTTGGTGTTTTGTAAAAATAGGTATATAAAATAGAAAAAGTAGGTTTTAGACTTGTAAAATGGAAAAAAAATTTCCACAGATTGATGTGGATGCTAGGTGTAATTTTTTTTTTTTTTTGAACAAAACGTGGTGTAATAAATTGGGAAAGGATCCTCTGTATTATGTGACAGTGATTCAGTATCTCTAATAAGCCTAAAATGAAGGAAGCATATTATTTTGATTGTTAATTTAGTATAAAAGACCTTTTTTTTTCTTTTTGAGAAGAAGTGTAAAAGGCTTAAAAGTCCAGAGTTTTGACATTAAAGTGATTAAATTAATATAAATTATTATGGCGGTTTTATTTCTCAAAAAAATTATGGTTGTTGTTGGGGAATTTTATAGGGTATTTATTGTGGTATATTCACTACTCTTGAAGTGCAATTAACTTGGTTCATGTGACATGACCATGGCTTTGCCCACCCTCCCTTAAAAATTACCATAACTTTTGAGTAGAGTTGTGGTATGTTTTTGTGTTAAAATCTATTTCTCTCTCCCTTGTGTGTGCGCGCGTTTGTTTCTTAAATAAAAATAAATAAAAATAAAAAAAACTTGGTTCATGTGACTAGAGGGAGTTAGCCATTAGGCATGAGGTATTTAATTATTGACTTTTGGTAGGATTTTTCTTCATTCTCTAATTATATCACTGATTTTTGTCAATAAAGAATACACTACTCTCTCTTACAGCATAAGAGCAGGTTCTCAATGAAATTTATGGAAAGTAAAAACAAAAAAACAAAAAATTCATTCATTTTTATTTTTTTGGGGGGTAAATACAGATGCAATAAACTAAGAAAAGTTAGGGACTAGACAGATATTAGAATCCATGAGATGTCTCTTACAACACGCCCATAGGGGGAACAAAAAATAACTCGTAAGTCTAGCTGAAGAGATCGCCTTAAGCAAGCCAAGGCATCTATACTTTGGTTTGCTTCTCTGAAGGAATGCACAATTTGAGAGTTAGGCACTCTCCGCAAGAGCGACTTGCAATCATCCACATATGTATTCCATTCATGAGTAGTATTAGTTGCGTCCCATGCAACTCCACCCCGCCTATGGATTAGTTCTCTGTGTTGCCCTACTCATTTGCTTGGCCTTCTATTCATATTTTTTGAGTCGATGCCATGTGTTTTAACTTTTAACTTTTTTTTTTATATGGATGCAGCTTAGATCCAATGCATCAGTGCACTAGATACAAATTTATGCCATGTGTTTTTACTTTTTTACTTTTTTTTTATATGGATGCAGCTTAGATCCAATGCATTAGTGCACTAGATACGATACGATGCAGACTCGTGTAACTTTTTTATACATGGTCCAAATATTTTTATACATAGTCCAAGTATACTAACTTTTGTTAAATGAACTCCGCAAATTTTCTTTCCAAAAAGCCAGTAGTTGAAGAAGATGCAACTTCATCAAATTGTTGGGGTCCTTTTATGGTATTCCCAACGTTTTTGGGAGTATAAGAGCTAATGCGTAAATAGTGTTCAATATAACGTGAATAGCCAATGTGACAAAACTACTATTACATGCAACTCTGTTTAGTGCCGAACTGCCGATCCAAAACATTAAAAAAAATTAAAAAGTTTAAAGATGAGTTATATGTTATCATGTGACGTGGCAAAACTTACCGTTAGGATGCTATCTTTTCCTTGTGCAAAGCTACAAGGAAAATAACCAGAGACCATCTAAGCATGAACATGTCAAACGAGAACTAATGAAGTTTAGTTTGGAATTCCAATGACTTTGGCACAATTGGTATTCAAAAAGCAAAAATGAAATATATAACTGGCATAAGAGCAACCACAGTTGTCACTATATAATTAACACAACTAAGAACTGCAAAACAAGAAGTCGATTCAAGTTTAGAAAGGTTGATGTATGTTTCAGTGTAATTGAGTTGTAAGTTGTAACTAAGTATTTCTTCTATCATTAAATTATTATCTGTATAGAACCCAGTGACATTGGTCATCATATATGAAAATATTTGTCAAAGTGATTATTTATCAAAGAGACATTAGGATTTTGTGTGTGTGTGTGTGTGTGTGGCAATAATAGACAATACATATGCGACTGCAATTGCAAGAACCAATACAACTTGAGGTTATTTACAAATTTAAGGGCCTCCCAAATGTTGCCTCAAATTCGGCTTGAATCTCTCCCAACAATGAATCTTCTCATCCAATCAGATACAACTAACATCCTTGTATGCCAGCTCAGTTGCTTGCTAAACATAGGAAAGAATTATAACAAATCAGATACAATGATGCACACACTATTACCATCTCAAAAGACAAACACATGTAAAAATACCAGAAGCAGAAGCAGAAGCAGAAGAAAATTACCTTGCATATACAGAATGCTGAATGCCAGAGCAATGAGTGCCGTGGTGGCGTGGCCCATTGAAACCTAGTCTCCAGGTACCTCTGCAGCTGCCTGCTATCCTCCAAAGGGCCCAAAATGCTTGTACCTTGTGGTCACAAGTTGCCAGCACCTCATTGGTTAGGGAGGGCCAAGATAAGTCAGCGAAAAACACAAGCAAAATAAAAATGTCTGTTTGGGAACAGATTATGCTTTACTTGATAAATGAAGACAGCTAAGATCCATGACAGATGAACACAATCACAAAAGAAAATTCTCTTAGACTGTGATTAATATCAACAAATGCTTTACTTGATAACTTTGTCAAAAAATCTTTAACTATCTTGACAACCTTGGAAAGCTACTCAAATGGTAGGTATTCTCCAGACTCCAGTCACAGGTGATGACTACAAATGACACATGAGAACAGATAAGGAAGGAATAGTTTAGTTTTTTTTTTTTTTTTGGGTGTAGGGGGTGGGACAACTTACTCCTCTGTAATTGGCTATTCACAACAGTATGCAGGTATCAAACATGCCAGATAGTTTTAAAGATCAATTTAAAAACTAGAATACTGAATTAATTGCTTGCTGCTCAGGTATTATGATCCAGTCATACAATCCTGATAGATCTTTTGCTTATCCATTTTCCAAACATACTTACCAAAAAATAATTTTTTTGCTAGGTGAAGCAGAAACAGTGAGAGAGTGAGAGGAGGGGAGGAAGATTAATGTGTCCAATGACAATGATATAGTTTGGATATGTCATTTTTGCTAAACAAAACAGACCTCTGTCTCTGAAATTGGCTACACTATTTCTGTTAAATACTGTTAAAATTAATCATTCCACGTAGTGGGTTTTGGATGTCTGAGAAATGAAAGGCTCCATTGAATTGTCATTAGCTGTCATGTCATACAGTGGCCATTTAGGATGATGTTTCTGTATGGTAAAAATTATAGGCTATATATATATTTGATAAGTAATTGAGATTTTATTGCACGTGAAAGAAAATACTCCATGTTCAGGATGATGAACATAAAGCACCTAGAGAAATACAAGCAAATCAATTAGAAGAACTAAGAGAGATTTGGAAATAAAGAATGGAAGTACAATTGGTAAAACCCCAAGATTGAGACCATTCAAACAAAGTGTGAACCAGCAAGGACTTCAATTGCAATTCAGTTTCTGTGGACTTTAATTTGCCATAATCTTTGCAAAGTTTTTCTTCTGTTATTTGTTCTCTGATGTTTCTAAAGTCATAGCAGCAACAAACTAGGAAATAAGACCAATTAAACAATTGGACTGGACCTCACTTTCCAATATAGTAATGAAATACCTTAATGATTCATTTAAAAATAAGTATTTAGAAGTAGTGATTTGCTAGAAGTATATGTCTTTCCTCCTTTTAAATATTTCTAGGTGCATAGCTGTCTAGGTGCTTTTTCTTTTTCTTTTTCTTTTTTTGGTTTAAATGGTTTGAATAAATAAAGGGAAAAGTAATTATATGCTCTATTGGTGAAATTTACCAATGCATTTGAGTTTAATTAATATGCAGAATTGAAATGTTTGGGTGTAAAATCTCATTTCAAATTCGTAAAGCAGCCACCTGTATACCCAAAGATGAAATACATTAGTGTCCCATTATTTGGATAGCAAAAAGTCATAAATCTACTTCAAATTAACCCAAACAGCCAAGCCAGTATATGAAAGATACGTACCTGTACAGCAGCAGACAGACTTCATGTGCAAATCTACATGAGAAAGGAGTAACTTAAACCCTTCAACATCCATTTCCTTCTGATCATTCCCCTGGGGTTCTTTCAGCAGATCTGTCACATCCCTCAGATGCTTGCATTTCACATAGAGATCCACTTGAGGATACCTTATGAGGATGTCATGTCATCTATTACATCTTGGAATTCTTTAACAGTTAAGGTACCAGAGTTGTCTTTGTGAGCAGCTTTAAATGTGCTCAAGATATCTTGCAAAAGACAGAATGATAACAAAAATGTAATATTACTGTAGATTACAAATGTCAATTTAGACTTCAGAGACACGGTAAATATATCTCCTCTAAGTTCATCTCAAAAAACAATAATTTAGACACCATGTATGTTACTTTAAGACTAACAAAGGTGAATACAAGATGTATCGGTGCTAATGCAACCAAGTAACCCACAATATCAACAATTTACCGCCAGAAGGAGCTTGCTATCATCACCAAATACCTAAATCTCTGATGACTAAGACAAAAGAGGACATTTTCCTCATTATCAATCAAGAATTTACAATTGTTTCCAAACAAGTGCAAGCACTGAAATCAAAACCGTATTTGAAAGATGTTGATATACTCAGTTACCAATAACATTGGCTTGGCACCGCACAGAACTTCTTGCATTAGCAAGTCCATCCATCAACCTATTATATGTAGCAATATCGGGTATGAACCCCCTATCCAACATCTCATCCACCACCACTTCCCCTTCCTTCTGCTTTCTCTCCCTTGTATAACCAGACACCAAAATACTATAGGTCATTCCATCTGAATCCAAACCCTTGCTTGAAGCCAGCAACCTCAATCTATTTGCTTCCACAGTTCTTCCCACATTGCAAAGACTTTGAAGGAGACAATTAAAGGTCACACTATCCGGAATTATACTCTCTTTAAGCATCCTCTCTGTCAGTCTAAATGCTTCATCAATTCTCCCTAACCTCCTCAATCCTTCAATCAAAGTAGTACAAGCAATTAAGCTTGGAACATTTCCTTTCCCCCATAACTCATCCACAACCTCCAATGCTCTACCTGCATTTCCCTTCCTGCAAAGCGCCTCCATTAGACCATAATAATCATACCCATTAGGCAACACTCCTTTCCTCGAAAAATCAATCAATATCTCACACGCCTCCGAAACCCGACCTTCTCTACAAAGCCCATCAACCAAAATCTCACAAGTCACACTCGAAAACTCACACCCCAATTCAATCATCTCATAAGCCATTGAAACACCTTCATCGAACTTCCTCTCCCTAAAGAACCCCCTAATCAAAGTGTTAAAACTAACCACATTTGGACTACACCCCTTCTCCTTCATCTCCTTAAACAACTCCAAAGCTAACCTGAACCGAGAATTCCTACAATAACTACTAATCAAAATATTAAACGTATACACATCCGGCTTAACCCGGTCCTTAGTCATTGTATCAAACACCTTCAGCGCATTATCATGCTTCCCACACTTCACAAACCCATGAATCAAAATGTTATAAAGCGCAACACTAGGCCTCCCATCAATCAGTTTTTTCATAGATTCAAAGGCAACAACAGCATCATCCAACTTCCCAACTCTACAATAAGCATTGATCGAAAATCTAAATATGGGTTCGGTTCGCGGGCAAGAGAAAATACCATCGGAGCAAGGGCAGGGATTGGAAGCGAAGAATTGGAGGAGGGAGGAAAGGTCGGCGAAGCGGTGAGAGATGGCGAGAGTGCGAGCCATCCACTCGAAAGTGGAGTGGTCGTGGCGAAAGGAGTCGATGGTGGAGGCCCAGTTGAAGATGTGGAAGTCGAAGTGGGTGAAGGAAGGGTGGTGGTGGAGCTTGGATTTGAGGAAGTGGAGGAGGTGGGTGGGAGTGAAGGGATATGTGAGGTGGGTAGTGACGTAGCGGAGGAGGTGGGTGTGGGTGTGGTTGTGGTGGCCGGAGAGAGTGAGGGTTGGGAGTGGGGTGAGATGGGTTGGTGGCGGTGGTGGTTGTGGGATTGGAGAGAGCGGTGGTGGTGTGGAGATTTGCAGAGCTTTTTTGGAATTGGCATTTAGGAGCTTCTTCAAACCCATTTCTCTAGACAATTGGCAGAATCAGCCAACAACACTACGCTCTGTAATGGCGGGATGGTATATGGGCAGTTGGGTGGGTTTTGAATAATTATCATATATTCATTTGAACAAAATTTCTCTACAAATCTTCGTATATATCTTTATATTGAAGGTATATTTTGAAAATCAAATCGTTTAATTGCATATTTTTATTACATTTTTTTATATTTGTAAAATTTTAAGAATGATAAAAAATTAATTGCTATATCATCAAACAATTGTTAAAATTTCAAGTTTTGGTGATTTAAAATTATATATAAAAAATAAGTTTATTGATTAAATAGTAAATAACTTCTAATTTGAACAAAATTTGATATACTTATTAAGAACATAAGAAATATAAAATTTAACGGTTAGATTTTTAAAATTCACAATATATATGTGAAATTTGAAGAGTATGAAGAGAAACTTTGTTTTATTCATTTATATAAATATATTTTTATTATTTGCTTGTTACCTACCTCACTCATTTAGGAGTAATTATTTGGTGTTGTAAGAGCACAACAAGTGCTTGTTCCACTCTCTAATATAATAGTAAGTTTTACTGATTAAATTCACGATGGACTAACTATTAAAGTGAGAAGGGAGAGCATGCAATACAAGCAACTAGTTTGGACCGCCACAAGTAATATAGAAGGTTCACTAGTTGTAATTCCTATTCGTTAGGCCTACAAGAATTTGGCATAGACCAATACGAACAAAAATTAAGAATTTTGTGTAGAGCACTTGAAAGAACTTCCTCCCTACAAAGGATGATCTACATTGATTGGATGTGATCACAAATAATTCTATACGAGTGTTGCCAATTCGCAAAAATTACTGACCACCTCTTATGTTTTTGCACTCGTGCATAGAAGGTTTGAACTTGCACGAGGTTTGGGGTAGAGGGGCCTTTGCTAATGCACTCTCAAAAAGCTAGTGCGAGGGTCATTATCATAATAAGAAAATTCATGCTCCTTTTAGGGCACTTGAGAATGAAGCTAAAGCTATGGAGGTGGCAATTATATTTGCACATGATATAGGGCTACAATATGTAATTTTTAAAGGTGAATCTCAACTACTTTGTAGTGCATATGCAAGGGAGGACTATCGCTTCATCGGTAATTGAAATATCATTATGGGTACACTAGTGCACTCGTGCCAACCAACCCGCATTCCGGCATAACATGCTAAATCTCTTGATGACTTTTTTTTTTTTTTTTTTTTTTACCTAGATAGAGGAAACCCAAAATTTCATGGAAATTATACTTGTCAATCATGTAACTAAGGGTGTTCAACACCCGACTTAGCCCAACAAGCTAAGCCATTATTGTACCATTTGAATCAAGGTGAAGGACTAGCAATGATTTATGGGGTGGCAATTGGAGATGTGTAGGGCTTTCTAACGTTGATTGATATAGTCATTGACGATGAATCTAGAATTCTAACAAGTACCGCACTAATCAACGTGTACACACACATGTATAAACTTGTGTTTCACAACTTAAATATTTCTCCATTCCTCAACCTCTCTCATGAGTCTCTCTCTTCCAATCTCCGATGGAGCCCCTTTGACCCAAATTAGAGATCCTCTATTAACTTTCATCCTCAAACTCTAGTTAATGAAATGTGAGTCTCAACTCTAATATTTATTGTAGCTTGTAGGTTTGATGTTTTTAATTTTTGATACGTAGGTTTTTGATGTTTTAACCTATGGGCTTAGATCTTAGATTTTCAAAATTCTCTCTTTCTTATGGTGGAATCCAATGAAACTAATTTTTGTTTCAACATAATTTATCCTTGACATTGTTGGAAAACCACACCAACGACGTTACAGTGGTTCATGTTT
The DNA here is from genome assembly GCA_030445155.1 of Quercus variabilis. Classification (NCBI taxonomy): domain Eukaryota; kingdom Viridiplantae; phylum Streptophyta; class Magnoliopsida; order Fagales; family Fagaceae; genus Quercus; species Quercus variabilis. The sequence continues at coordinate 35,404,341 of CP129451.1, read as the reverse complement.
TAAGGAAATAGACGATGTCGGCACGAACCCAAAACCCGCTATACTGACTACAACAATCAATTATCACCCTTAGATGCAACCATGTTTAATTCTTTCAATAAATTTTATAAGCTTCCCATAAAAAAAAAAAAAAAAAAAAAAAGTATTGTAGCTAAATATCACCCAAAAATATTCCACATATGGCTCCCAAGTTCTTTTTAATTTTCTATGAAATACTACAGGGCTTTAGTCAACAAGTTTGAAGAGAAACATGTTGTGACATTTTTTTTTTAATTCAAAATATTTATCCTTTTCTATCTCTTAATCCATTTCCTTTAAAAATTATAATAAATATTTTAATAATAGTGCATTAAAAGGTGAGGGTGAAATGTAGTATATTTAAAAGGATACGTTTAACTTTAAGTAATATTACATTTTTTAATAATTTTTCATTAGATGCAAATTTTAAAAAATTTACCATTAAATTATATTTTTTTTATAACTTTTATGCCTACAAAATTTCAAGATTATTAAAGATTGATAACAATTCTCATTTATAGTAAATAGCATCTAATTGTTACAAAATTTATCTAAAATTTTAAGATAATTCGATAATTTTATATTTAAATTTTAAGTTTTGATATATTTAAATTATGTATAAAATATGAGCTTATAAATCAAATTGGTAGGTGTAAATTAATGGTGTAATCTTAATATTAATTCCACAAAAAATTACTATTATACTATATAAGATTTTTGATTAAAAAAAAAAAAAAAAAAAAAAGCCCACTAAAGGAGGGGAAAGGGTAGCCGTTCTGAATTAGCTGATCTCCGATTCCGTCCACTCCTTCAAACTTCAACAGTGCAACTGAAAACCCCAAACCTGGGTATTTCTTTTGTCTTTTTTCCCTTCGCTTCTATTTCTTTCCTCATTAGCATTACGTTTTGTTTGTTTGTTTTTTGAATTTTTCCCCTACTACTACTATCTGAATCCATTGCAACAATGCACAGCACGATGATTCGGACCCTCCGCACAACACCAACATCAACCTCCGACCTGAGCTCGCTCCGACCTTTAGGTTCTTCTTTCCACAGCCGAAACAAGCATAGAATCGTCACAGCTATTCCTTGTGTTGGTTTCTCACGCTCACGCTTCTCTATTAGCTGTTCGGTTCGTTTCCGCCCTTGCATTGATATACACAAGGTACCAGAACTAAATATTGGCCAAATTTTGTATTGGGTTCTCAATAGTTTTGTCATTGATAAATTTTAGCACAAATTTTGTCAGTGCCTATAAGGTGCTTGATGAAATGTCAAGGAAACACAGTTTGGAGATAATAAAGGTTTGGTAACTCTTATTCTGTTTTACGATAAAGGGTGTCTATTACATATTGTTTTGTCTAAAATATAATTTCTTTACTACTGGGTTTTTGGATTGTCAAAAGGGTATGAGGGAAGATAAATTCTTCTACTGTATGCGGTGGCCGATGTGTATAAATGGGGGTGGATGGCTGTGATATGTGACTGATACATTTGGTTATACTCATGCGGTGGTTCTACTTTGAGGTCGGACCTTGGGTAATTTTACCTGATTGTTGTGTTTGAAATATGTGTTTTTTTTTTTTTAATCAGGGGAAAGTGAAACAAATTGTTGGGTCAACCATTCAGGATTTGAAGGAGGATGGGTCAGTACCTGTTACCAATTTTGAATCAGATAAGTCAGCGGCTGAGTTTGCCAATTTGTATAAAGAAGATGGACTTACGGGTGGTCATGTCATCATGATTGGAGCAGATCCTTTGAGTAACAGTGCAGCCATTGAAGCACTGCACGCTTATCCTGGTAGGTCTATGCTTTCATAAACTGGTGAATTTGTTTGCTGTCTTCTGATATGTTGTTTTTGTGGTTGCTTTTGTTGACTGATGCCATTGAAGACTAATTAAGTTCTTTCAACGTATATTGATGGAAACTCAAGTTCTTGATTATAATCTCTCTTTTTTTTTCTTAAAAAAAAAAAATTAATTAAAGAAGTAAAATCTATTAGGATGATTCTCTCATTTTGACTAGAGCACGATCAGATCCAGTTAGATTTAATGAGAATGACATTAGGCTTTCCTTAGAATGATCTTTGTTTTGCAATTTATATGTGATCTACTTATCTTAAATAATTAGAACAGACATTCTGTTAGCTGATCAATTTTTCTCTAGGACTTTTTTATACATTTTTGGGATGTGATTTTGATTTTGCATTCGCACTGCTTTAAGTGCCTTATGTGAAGACATTCAACCCTTGGAACTGAGCACTTCAAGATAAAGTTGTTTTTCCTTTGATCTCTATAATTGATTATAAGTTTAAAACTTACAGACTTTTCCTCTGCTGAACTTACTGCGAGGACTGGTAAAAGTAGGCGGTTTGCAAATTGGGGGCGGAATCAATTCTAACAATTCGTTGAGTTACATAGAGGAAGGAGCTAGTCATGTCATTGTCACATCGGTATGTTAAAAATTTTTCTTTACATTTCTGTTTAACACTTAAATGTAAAACATGAATAACTACTTAATGATTCAATAGAATTCTGATCTCTCTCTCTCTCTCTCTCTCTCATCAAAATCCATATGAAATTTCAAGTCTCGTTCTTCATTTTTCCTTAGCAAAGATTCCATTTATGAGTTTTTCTAATCTTAAGCATAAACACGGGAAAGCCTCATAGGCTGACTCATTTGGGCCAGGAGTACTCCTGGTATCTGTTTAAATATTTCAAGCTGACTTACATGTGGTTTGTAGACTGCAATAGCAGCAACACCCCCACCCCCCAAAAGAATGGAAACCCAATAATCAGCACGGTAGGATATATTTGTTTGTTACCTTCTATGATTTATGAATTCTCCTTGAACTATGTCAATGCTATCAAAATGATAAAGACTCTTTTACATACTTTGTTCTAAAAGCCACTTCCTTCTAACTGTCATATGTATTGAGTTATTAGTGTTGAACATGATAGAAGGAATGTTTTTAAATAACCATTGAAGTGGTGCGAGGGTTAAATATAAGATTTGCATCCATACTCCTCACCTTGGGTAAAGACATATACTTTTCTCTGTATTGGAAGAGTGCTCATGTGATGAAACTGATTTCATGTAATGGTGGTTAGAGCATAATGCTTGTGGAACAATGTTTACATGGAAAATAATACCAAGAATTTGAGATAATCTAAATAAAGAATTTCTCTGTATTAAAATTTTAAATTGATCATCATTTACATCTTGGTTTCATTACAGTATGTATTCAAGAATGGACAAATGGACCTCGAAAGGCTTAAAGATCTTGTTCGTGTTGTTGGAAAGCAGAGGCTTGTGCTGGACCTTAGTTGCAGAAAGAAGGTATTAGACAATTTCAAATTGAGCATTTATGCAGTGCGTAACTGGTTTTCCAGAGTGAAGTTTTAGTCAGAAATATCTTTAGGCATGAATATGTCGCATGTCTTACAAACTTATATTTGAACCAGGGTTTGTACTGGTTTTTTGTATTCATTATTTTAATGGTAACTAAGACATATCAGCAGTGTTGGTGAAAGCATGAGATGCACTTAAGTGCAAAGGTCTCTTGGAGCCTAGGCAAAGCAGAAGCATGCGCCTAATTGAAGTAAAGCCCATATATATATATATATATTGAAGAAAAAGGTGTATAATAACTTCTGATAGAAGGATTCACAATATATAATCTATATTTCTACACCTATAAGAAAAAAAAGGATTCACAATATATAATAAAAAAATTAGAAGAAAACTAAAATAGTAAGATATTTAGCCTGTTAACTCAATTGGTTTGAGTCTTATGCAATTGCTTTTTTTTTTTATAGGAGTCTTATGCAATTGCATAAAGGTTGTAGGTTCAAATTCTAAATAGCCTAGTTCAATTTCTTAAATTTTCTATGTAGTGAATTTGAAAACAATTAGCAATAGAAATTTAACAACCAAGTGATCAATTAATCACATAAAATTTTAAAAAACTGTTTGTAGTAGTTTTTATTTCTTATTTTTCTTGATTTTTTTACTGTTTGGAGCTCTGCCTCATGTACTCCCTTGTACTAGGGTTGCTTCATTTTCACTCTTTTATTAATGAAATTTTTTCTAATAAAAAAACTTAAAATTTAGAAATAGCATTTTATATAATTCTTTTGTGCTTTACAAATTATACAATATCAAAATGAAGTATGTGGTTGAATCAAAATATACCCAAAAGGCAAAGACCAAAAAGCACTAGAATGGTATATGCCTAACATAATCATCAGTTCATCATTTGCATTAAACACCAGACCATCATCAATTTCATCATAATATTTGTAACTCTCATTTGCTGTTTGGTCCTTGTGATTTCTTTAATTTCTTCTAGAATGTATTATGTTGATGAATAATGAGAAGTTGACTTGTGTTGTGTATCGCATCATTAATGAGCTCTAGCTCAACTTGCACCTCCTCCCTTATAAGTTCTAGGGAGAGGGTGAGATCGTGGGTTCAAAACCCATTTTGTGCACGTGTAACTTACCAATAAAAAAGACCAAATCAAGGACCCATATAAATGTACTTTTGAAAATAGGCTCTGTTTTAGCTGTCTGAAGTGCTTTGGCTGTAGAGCTTCGCATTTCACATTTTTAAGTGTGCTTTTATTAATGCTGCATATCAGTGCCCTAGGCTCAGATTCTTACACATAGAAAAGCATACATTAAGAACCAAAAATAATAAGTTTGATAATTTTGTATAATTTTTATCCCATTTGTTTGTTAGTTGATGGGATATGGTGAACTAGTGCTGATATGATAGCACCCATTAAATGACACTTCCTCTTCCTACAATAGTGGGATGGAGGGTAAGGTTGTGGATTTAAGACCTATGGAGTGTGTGTTTAACTTACCAATAAAACAAATTATTTGATAGTTATTCAGTTTCAATTATTACCTTATATGTGTTGATTTTGATTTGAAGGAAGGTAAATATGCAATTGTAACTGATAGATGGCAGAAGTTCACTGATGTATATCTTGACGGAAAAATATTGGATTTTCTTGCCCAATATGCGGATGAGTTTCTTGTCCATGGCGTTGATGTTGAAGGGAAAAAGTAAGTCCTAAATGTTGTGGTCCTTAATTCGACCATAACTTTTGTCTTATTCCTTACTTTCAAGCTCCTATACTTAGGATTCATAAGTATCTAATTACTTTCAGACATATTATTTGTTAGGGATCATTACTGTAATTGGGGTTTACGTTGCTTATGGTTGGCATGCCAAAGAAAGGAAATAAAAGGACTCTTTAATTGACAATAAAGATTGTATAATGTCTTTGATTTCCTAAAGAGTTCATCAATATAATATGAATTTGATTTTTTTTTGGTTACAGGCTGGGAATTGATGAAGAGCTTGTGGCATTGCTTGGGAATCATTCACCGGTGGGTAATGTATTAGCTGCATTTATTAACTATAATTTTTCTTGATGATTATTTTGCTACCTTCTCACTTCTTTGTTGCCAAATGCTGAACTGATAATGCCCAAGGCACTGGATTTACCAAAATCTTTCTCATGTCTGAAGTACCTTCATTTGAACCATTCTGAAATAGCGTGCCTGTAAAACATAAGTGTGAGCCTGCTACTCACCTACAAAAGGGTAAAAGCTTAGGCATACTTCCTTAGCTACAGTACATTAGGCGCCCTCATTAAATTCAGACACTGCATTGAATTTAATTATTCTTGGAAAAAATAACTCACTTTGTACATTAGTGGTTAATGCAACCATGTGCTTGAATTATTTTTTGATGACGTGGAACCTCACCAAGGCAAGACCCTTTAGACCCATCCTTAGGGATTAAACCACAGATATACGACTCCACCTGCTAGAACTATGTATCAAGTAATTTAGGAGAACTCCTATTGGGGATTTGAACCTAGGATGTTTGGGTCTACAGCTCATCCCAAGCCTTCCACACCCCACCCCACCCACACACCCCCCCCCCCCCCCCCCCCCCCCCCCCCCACAACCAAAAAAAAAAAAAAAAAGCAAGCATGATACTTCTTCTTTGGACCTATAGTTTGCAGCCTCTTGGAAGTCCGTCTGTAATGTATGAAGTCACTAGGCATGCATTCATATATTGTTCCTCTCCTATATGCATGCTATCTTGAATAAATTGTTAACACATCATGGTCTGGTGCTAGATTCCTGTAACTTATGCTGGTGGTGTGACGGTGATGGCTGATTTAGAGAGAATAAAGGTGGCTGGGATGGGACGTGTGGATGTTACCGTGGGCAGTGCTTTGGATATTTTTGGAGGCAATATGGCATACAAAGATGTAGTTGCTTGGCATTCTCAGCAGGAGGCTTTGACAGTTTAGGGCCTTCTATTGTGTTGTTTGTGTTTTTTAGTTCCATGTCAGCTTTCGCATCTCATATGCAATTTAAGCAAAGAGAATTAAGCCGTAACTTATCAAATACTAAAAATTTGAAATTGATTCCCAACCTTACGGACTTGTAGAATTGATGTTGGCAACCGGAAATTTAGAAGATTAATGAGAAAAGAAAGGAAAAACTAGAAAAACTATTGAAATAAATTAAGAATTGATTTGTCACTAGCTAAGTTTCCACTCTTGGTTTTACTCCATATGACCTGCATTGCCCTGAAGCCAGCATCATTTTTCACTTACAGGGCCCTCTTTTGGGCCCTCTTTTTTTGGTTGAGAATCTGAGTGTTCTGATCCAAAAAAGAATCTTGAGTGTTAAATTCTAGTTCCCTCTTATTTTCGCAACAACACGCTTGTGGTTTCCAACGCATTTAAGGCTGTGCATTAATTTGATTAAATTCATTCAACCCACCAAAAAACAATGGAAAATCCAAGCATAGAATGTGTGTGGTTACTGCGTTAGCTTACTAGAAATTTCAGTATAATCTCAAATCCAAAAATTAAGAAATACAACGTTTTTCACGTGTTAAGATGCCAAATTATAATTGGTATCACTTTTGCATTAACTTATCGTAGACACTACTTCAATTATGCTCCATGGCCCATGCTATCTTAACATTTCTTGAAAAGATTTCTCGAGCGATTCGATTGATGGGATTTGGTATGATAATTATGAGATTAATGAGATTGATATTTAAATCTTTTTTCTTAGAACATATTGATTTGACCCTATAAAGCAGATGGTAAAAATGATGATCATAATTTTGTGAGATTTTAGAAAAATAAATTTTACCCAAAAAAAAAAAAAATTTGGTATCTGGTGAACGTACTCCATGCATTCCACTCAGTGTCACATACTAGGCTTGCTCTATAAAATAGGCGCATAAGATAATTATTTAAAAATACATAAAGAATTCAGGGGAAGAAGATGCAAAATCCAAGAGTTATGGAGCTCAATGGGGGTAAATATACTGAATAAAAGGTCATCATAGCAAAAGCATCCAATAATTACCACGTGAGGATGTAACATGATGGTAGGAATCATTGTTTTGGTACTCAGAGAAAGTGGTTTGGGCAATAATTCTAACAAAGTATATGTTATACACGTGACATGGGGTCGATAAGTCACACTAAAAACCTATTTTTTATTCAAAAAAAAAAATCCAATAATCATAGTATTTTTTTATTATTATTATTTATTTTTCAGAATTGCCGGGAAAAAATGAAAATTTTAACCACCACTTCTTTTAAGAGTGAACTTCCTCAAATACTCACTCTCTCTCCGCAACAGAAATTCAAAACACACGCACACAAAAAAACAAAAAGATGCTTCTGTGCAAGCCTTCACTTCTCACTCTACCTCAGCTCAGAACCTCAACTTCCACTCCAAGAAACCCTAAAAGATCGCTCTCGATCATCACCACCAACTCAACTACACCGACACAGCGGCGAAGAACCATGTCCGCCTTCGAAGCCCGAATCTCTCTAGTCTTCGCTCTCGCTTCCCAAGCCTCCTCTCTCTCCCAGCGACGTAAATGTCCAATATCAAATCAATTCCTTTTTTTCAATTTAAATTTTTGAACAACCTAGGCTCTTAAGCATAGATTTCTATTTGTTTAAGTTGGAATAATTTTTACGGGGTTTTTGTGCAGTTTTAGCGGATACAGCGACCGAGGTTGTCAAATACGTGTTCCCGAAGAGGTTCGAGAGTCGGACTCTCGAGGAAGCTTTAATGGCAGGTAGTTTTTTCCTGTTTTTGAGCAGAGAAGTACAGTTGTTGCACACACTGATTTGATGATGGTTGTGTTCTTATTTTGATATTTGAGGATTGTTATTTTTTTTGAAAAATGTATACAAAACAACATTAATTGAGGGAAAATAATAAATTTGAGTGCTAATTTGACTATAGCAGCTCTATATGAGTGTATGTGATTGGTACCACATTAATCACATTACAAGTAAATTTCTTAATTACTTTTTTGGTTTGTGTTTTAAAAGTGGAAAATGTTAAAGCTTCTGTTAATTTTACTATAAAATGTTATAAATTGACATGATGATAAATGTGGTTGCCTGATTGGTGAGGTCTATATAGTGAAATTTATGCTAGTTGTAGCTATTAAATGCATCTTAACTTGTGCGTTAAGGTTAAGATGTCCCAAAAGCTTTAAATTCAATAGTTCTTGTAAGCGAGTGTGTCCCAAGATCACAGATCAATGATTCATGGGTACATGTGTAGATTTAAGGTGGTTGTGTATGCTTTTCTTGATATTTGTCCATAGTTTTATTTTTTTGAAAAAAAAAATGATTTAATAGTGTTGAATGCGTCTTGACTTGTTCCCCATGGGTACATGTTAACAAATTCAAGTTTTGATTGTTGAATGTGAAATTTATGTTTTTGAGGTCTATATGTTATGGAATTATGGGATTTTGTGTTGTCTTTTGGGTTTTTGATGTAGTTCCGGACCTAGAGACAGTGAACTTCAAGGTTTTGAGTAGGGGAGATCTTTATGAGATAAGGGAAGTTGAGGTATGAATTTGCTACTACAGTATATTCTTTACTCTGCCTCATAGACTGATGATTATTTTGATTTGGATTTGGGAATGTTATGAGAAAAATGAATAATTGATTGTCATGTTCATAAACACAATAGCAACAACGGATTATAAAATAATAAGATAACAATGAAAAGAATGATTACAATATTTACGCGTATAATGTCTAAATTGAGAGGTTAGGCTTTGGTGAGATGGCAAGTGCCGTTGACCAAAAGTGATAGGTCGCGGGTTTGAGTCCGGGAATTAGTCTCTCCAATAAAATTGGGGGTAAGGCTACTTACCATAACCTCTCCCAGACCCAACAAAAGTCTAAGTTTTGTGCATTGGTTATGATAATATCTAAATTGGGGTTGTGATTGTGGAAACAGCCGTACTTTGTAGCAGAGACAACAATGCCTGGGAGGACTGGATTTGACTTCAATGGAGCATCTCAATCCTTTAATGTATTAGCTGAGTACCTGTTTGGTAAGGTAGTCTAGATTTTGTAATGAATTGCTGTCATACTTTCTTGTAATGTACATATCTTTTTTACTTTGCTTAATCTGGTGCCTTTGTTGTTTGTAGAATACAACAAAGGAGACAATGGAGATGACCACACCTGTTTTTACGCATAAGACCCAATCAGATGGAGAGAAAATGGAAATGACGACTCCTGTGATAACAAAGAGGGTATGATATTTTTTACATGCATCATAATTCATATGTTTAATAATTTTTGTAGTTTCTGATGATATGGAATTTTGATATGTTCTTGTATGTTTTAAATGGCACTCGTGGTGCCTATGTTGCTTTTCTTTTACATTTCTCTCAGAGTATGCTCTTTTAAAAAAAAAAAAAAAAAATCAATGTTGTCATATGGTCATAACTTGACCTGTCTAAAATGATTATATTGTGGTTTGGCATTACCTTGGACCAGCTGAAAATTACAGTCTATTAGCTGAAACTTTTTCTTTTTTAACAGATTTTTTATCATGACATTATTACTTTCAAATATCAAAGATTGCCCTTGGACTCTAATAATCTATCTAGTTCTTTCATTTGATGAACAACTATAAAGTCCCAGTTTCCCATATTGGTCCTTAATTGTATGGTTTGGTCGTTTTTAGCCAAAAGCCAAGGAGGTCTTTTTGCTTGGTCTAAGTGTTGGGTTTCATTTTTTTTCTTCTTGTTTTGCAAATTTGTCCTAAGTACAGTAGAAAGATGCCAATTGTTATAAAATCCTAATTTGTAGTCTTTTTCAATATTTTGCATTTGGTATATTTTATTTTTTATAATGATCTGATATTATTGCAAATGTTTTAGCAGGAAGATCAAGATAAGTGGAAGATGTCTTTTGTCATGCCCTCAAAGTATGGTGCCAATCTTCCACTGCCTAAAGATTCGTCTGTGACAATCAGAGAGGTGCCAAGGAAAATTATTGCAGTTGTTGCCTTTTCAGGTCTGTCCTTCCCTTTATCTGATAACCCCTGAGCTATGTGGATATATAAAGTGGGTTAAGAATCTTTTAAATGTACCATCATTCCTAGTTATTAAATATTGGATGTTATTTGTTACCAAGGCTTTCCAACATTAGAACATTGGATCAGACTCGAGAGCATGTTGTTAAGTACACCTGATTGTATGTAAGTTTCTATGCATTTTGAGTTATGCATTAGTGATTGGGTTGAGATAGTGGAAACTCTGCAGCCAATTTGTTGTGAGTGTAGTCAATTATAGTGGGTTTTGCAACACAGAAAAAAAAGGAAAAAAAAAAGATTAAAATAATCACGCATGGAACACAAAGATTTACGTTGTTCTGCCTTAAGCCTATGTCTGAGAACAAAATTGAGTTGAAAGTTTCACTGTTTCGCTAAAAAATGGGAAGATCACAAATGTAGCATAGATTCCCACAAAATCTGAACCCCAAATAAGCCCAAAGCTATCTATCTCTCTAAATTCACAAGGCTATGGTATGAGGAAAAAACTAAAAGCTATGTATATATATAACCCCAAACTTGGCTTGTGATGCAAGGAGGTTGGTATACAATTCAAAGCCAAAGCAGAATCGTATTTCAAGATATAGCCAAAGTTGGCTAGATTGTTGCTGTGGCAAACACCCAAAATCCCCTTTTACCTCCTTTTCAGGGGGTGCAATCCAAATACAATTCAATCTTGATTACTTGTAAACTGACCATGGTGAATAATTCTATGTGATCCAACTGGAGTCCTGCACGTGATGCAACTCCACCTAATTCAAGCCTCCTTATAAAGAGTTGGATCATAGTTGTAGTAAGTTCTGTTTAAATTGTGAGCTAATAGAGTACTGTAATTATTTCAGAAACAGAGTAGCATATTATTCATTATCAAAGTGGATATGATATATTTATAATAATTGTCCCTCCTTAATTTCTATTAGGATTTGTTACTGATGAAGAAGTTAAACAACGGGAATCAAAGTTACGAGAAGCTCTGAAAAATGATGCACAGTTTCAGATTAAAGAGGGTGGTTCAGTGGAAATTGCACAGGTGAGATCCCTACTGAAATGTTAAATACCAAAGGTCTCTGTAAACATTGATTTCTGGACACTTTGTTTGTGTCAATGACTTTCTGTATATATGGTTGCAGTATAATCCACCATTCACACTTCCATTCCAACGCCGCAATGAGATTGCTCTGGAAGTAGAAAAGAAAGAAAAATAGCAACATAGCAATTTTAGAATCTTGAGGTATAGTAAATTAACACACTTTCTGTAAAGTAAACAAAAACAACTTTTTGGATATCCAGGCCATTCATGTTCCATAATGTAATATCTTACATAATTGATTTTTTTGATATGTGTTTATAGTGAAATATCCTTCTTGCTATTCCATTATGGATCATGACACGAGTAACAGTTCTCAGATGCTGGAATTTTGTTAAGATCATGTGTTTGGGTTTGGTGTTATTTTAGTTGCATTGCTCCTCAACTAAACATGAATCTTGTATGAGCATGGTTGTTTGTGAATAGCTGAATGCTAGAAAAACCTAATATTAGTGTTATGTGAATGTGAGTTGAATTGGGATCTTGAGATGAGAAATAAGAAAATTCTACAGAAGTGCATACCCCTAGCAATGACTAGTTTAAAGTAAGCAATATAATCAAGTCTAAGCACATATAGACTTCACCAAAGGATTTTTAGTTACCACAGTCGAATTACATTGGATTGTCAGGAAACCGTGAAATAACAAACAGAGAAACTCTAAAATAAAGCAGCAATGATTTCATATACAGCTTTACACGAATGTTAAAATAAACAACCTTGCATCTTCCAATGCCCTTTTTGTCCTTTCATGTTTAAATGTTACCATCTGCACAAATCAGCAATGATTTCATATACAGCTTTGTATAAACTAAAATTAAGAACTAAAATGTCATTACAGTGCAGGAAAATAATCTTAAATATTATTACATGTTCAACGTGCTGCTGTGCTGGTAGTCTGAGTAGGACACAACATAATCACAAAAGTTATCCAAAACAAGATGATCCTCCAAAAAAGACAATCAACTCCACTCATGACAGAAACCCTTCATGGCTTCGATTAGGACTTCATAACAGGGATTGTTTTGGAACCAAGTTTATTTCCTTGTAGTTCTTTTATTTGAGCCTCTTTGTTTTGGGGTTGTATTTCTGAACCGTGGTTATCTCCTCTCACTATTTCTCAACCAAATTTCATTTCAGCTTACATCATTTTCCTTTATCGTCTCTATATGTTAGGATGTCTTAATCTTAGTATAATTTCTTTTGGAGGTACAAAGCTTTCCTTCGGTATGCTACTATACTGTCCAAGTAAATTGTTAGGCATGAAGATAAAAAAATAAAATAAAAAATGTCCCAAATTGTGACTTAAATGAAATAAGTGGAGTAGAAATGTAGAATCATTTGTATTCCATCAGATTTGGCCAATATGAATTTTTCTACTATATAATTCTTATTAAGCTAAATTTGAACAAACATAGGAAAGCATGTGGAGAAAATTACAGGAAAAACAAAACAAAATTAACTTAATACAAACAGTCTATTGAACTTCAAATCACCTAAATTAGAATAATTCTAAGCGAAGAAATTACTCAAAAACTAAAAATTCCTACTAAAAGAACCATTCAAAAGATAAGGAATTCCTCTCTTCACCTAAAAAGCATTTACATTGAGTGAACTCATCCTAACATGTCCATAGAAATATCCCAAAGCCCCTCAATTTGGAAAGTTAAGCACATTTGGTACCTGTATAATATATAAACATATAAAAATCGCATTCCTGCACTGCCCCACACTAGTACTAAGGACGATGCATAACATTTCAAAATCGAATCCAGAAATGTATACTGTCACTGTGAAAAAAAAATGTGTGACTAACGTTGCTCAAAGCTTCAAATCATATACAGGTAATGTCTGGTCCAAAAGGCTGAGTTAGACGTAGACCTGTAATGTCTCTAACTGATCAGGACTTCTATGGGGATGGTTACGGAGCTAAGTTTGTCTCTTGTGGTTCTTTCTTTCAGCCTCTTTGTCCGTATTAGTTTTGCTTTCACCAGTCGTGTTCATTTTGTGTTACAAAATCTCATTCATTGGATTTTCTTAAAAGTTTTAACCCAAAGTGTCCGACATAAAATTTTCAGTTAGGAAGAGCGGTGAATTGAACTAATGTCTCCAATAGAAACACTTGTGTGTAGCTTGTGCACATGCACAGATACAATTAAAAATATTAAAAATAATCACAATTATACTATTAAAATTAGTATTTTTTTAGAAGATGTTCAAATTATACATGATATTAGTTTATAGTATATATTTTTTTAAACATACATTTCTAAAATATGTAATGGTTTCTCATTATATATATATATATATATATATATGTAGGGTCAGTTTTTGTAGCTCAAGCCCAAAAGGTATGGATTAAAGGCCCAATGGACCAAAAACAATAAATTTGTAGAAAGTGGGCTAAATAGCTGGGCAAGTTATGAATTAAACAATGGTTGGCTAAGGTACTTAAGACAGTGATAACATGAAATAATGCTTGAACCATTCCATGAGTGAATGTCCGAAGAGATGTTTTATTTAGTGAACAGTAATTACAACGTTCAGAGTTACAATAAAACTTTTCTTTTTTTTTCTCCTCCCTCCTCTTTCTCAGGGACCCTTCTTCTTTATATAGCACTCTTTCCCATCATCTCCATTGTCCACCTGTTCTTCATTTGCGCATCTACTTTAGTACATGTCACATCATGTGTCTACTTTGGTTCTTTGTGAGTGGCGGTAGCTGAGGTTACACTGTTCAGGGGTCCTCTCCACATAAATGCGGCCAGAAAAGCTGTTGCAATGCATTAAATACGGTGGTAGCAACTTTTCCTTTAGATATTTCTTCGTTCTGACCATCTCCAGACCTACTCAGAACTTATCTTTATCATTGGGATTGCTAGGAAGGTCATTCGGACCCTCCATACGTTTGATTGATCAAGACTATTTGTGACCGAGGAGTAAGACATCTTCGGGGCAGTAGTGACCTCTTCGGACGGTACTCTCCCTCTACTTCTGGGCTTCCTGCTTTCAGATGGACTGTCCCAATCAATTATCGCTCTTCGGAAATATAATACTCCTTAACATAGTGCCCCAGGCTCATTAAGTAACTCTGGGTTTTTACCCCCCACAATATATATATATATATATATATATATATATATATATACACGTATGTATGTATGTATGTATGATTTAAAATTTAATTAGTTTTATATTTTTCGGTTTTTGCACTCAATAATTTATTTGCCACAAAAATTAAAAACTTAGATGAACATGTGGCGAAAAATTAGACTTCAATTAAAATCCAATTTAGAATCTAATTGGATTTGGACTCTTCAACTTTTATACTCAATAATTCGCTTGGCATATGAAAGAGCTTCATACACATATATACTTAGATTAGGCTAGAGTAGAATTTCTATTTTGTATAAAAAAAAAAAAAAATTACTTGGCACAAAATTAAAAATAAAATGGGACACGTGGCGCGAAATTGAGAATTCAATTAGAATCTAATTGGATTTTCACTGAGCTTTGACTATATATATATATTAGGGGTCAGTTAAATTATAAAACTCTTAGATTGCGTTTGGATACTTGAATTTGGATTTGAATTTGAAAGTGATAAATTTGAAATACCTTAATTCCAAATTCATAAATATTTAAGTATGTTATATGAATTTCTAAAATTATATGGTTTTAGAAGTTATTTCAAATTCAAGAATATTATGGTTTAAATTTTTTGGTGAATCTATTAAATCGAAATCCTTAATCCTTTATAAACTATCCAAACAAGATATTCAGTTTTTAATTATCCAAATTCAAATCTATGTGCCCAAATCATGTCATCCAAACACGTCCGTGTACAATGCATCCCCATAAATTCATAGAATTTAAGAACTATATAATAAAGTTACCTAACCACTAAGATGAGAGAAGAGGGATAGAAAAAAAAAAGAAAAAAAGAAAAAAGAAAAAGAGAAAGAAAGGTAGCCTATACCACCAACCCTCTATTATAAGCATACCATTGAATAAAAACTTAATCTACGTTTTTATGTCACAACTGTCTTTTATGTTACAATTATCTTATATGTCAAATTATTTGTTATTTTTACATAAATTTACTTTTTTTTTCTTCATTACTTATAATCTGTCAGATCGGCAATTGTGTCATTTAATGTGATACAAATTAAAAGAGTTAAGTGTTGGACCCTCCGGCACATATTAGGCCACGAGTGGACTGGTCATGTCTCAAATCCCAATCATAGTAAGTACCACGTACACAGTACACACACCCTCGCTCACATGCAATGCTAAGTTAAAGTTGTTGAATCACGAGTTATAAATATCCAGACACAAACCACCAAAAAACATTCGCTCTCTTTCCCTCCTCCACTCTTTTTGGGCCAAACTGCAAAGCAAAAAAAACCATGGCCACAGCTCTCAACCTTTCACCACCAATTTCACTTCTGAGGCCACTCTCGTACCGCAAAATACCCAAGATCACCACCACCATTAGAGCATCAACAAGCTCCTCTGAAACCTCTCCTCCTCTTACTACTTCCACCAAAGACCAAGGACTTTCCTCCTCACCATCATCATCTGTAACTTTTGCTCCTCCTCCTGATTTCAAGCCACCGGTGCCGCAGCGCTTCGGTGTCAGACCCGACAAGAGATGGGAAGTCTTCACCGCTTCTCTTGGCTTGTTTTTTCGCCTTGGGACTGGTGTTTTCGTTTCTGGGTCAGCTTGCTTTTCTTTTTTTCTTTTTTCTTTTTTTGTTGTTGTTGTTGTTGTTGTTGCTTTTGTTTTTCCTGTTTCCCATAATTTATTTTTTAGAGTTGAATGAACCAAATTATCTTGTGTGTGCTTGGTTTACAAAAAAATTCTATCCTCTAGAGTCTTTGACGGTAAAAAATGTGACATCTTTGTCGTTTGTTTATTTTGAGGATGAACCTTATATAGGATGCTAGTGTTGTAAATTCACCTTCTTAAAAGATAAATTTTTGGAACACGAAGGAATTTGAAAGGGACTATTAGGCACCAAATAGAATTCACTAGGAATTGAAAGGATTAAGAATTGGGTTATAACATTTCTGAGGAAACAAGCAAGTGCATAGAGAGGACAATATGGTTATACTATTTGGAAAACCATACAAATCTAGCTTCAAAATCAACTCACGTTAACATTTGCAGATATTTATGTTATAAAAATCTACATTGTTGAAAGTGTTTTATCATACATCATTATCTCTTGAATGTAGCTGTGGACACTTAAATAGATTTCCTAATTTTGTTACTTTGGTTTTATACCATGGCAGGTATTCTGTGTCCTTTGTTCCCAAAAATGAGATTCCACCTGGCCAGTACGCTCTTGATGCTGGCGGTAACTTGAATTTCACTATGGCTGCTTCTTTGTCATCTTATAATTTGTTACATTTGTGTGCTTGTAGTTAAAATGCTAGTAGAAGTGAATGGTCCTACCAAATGTAGAAAAATGATATGATGCCCTGAGTTTATATGCGTCTATATTGGGCACTATTCAAGAATTCTGATGTGTTATTTGTGGTGTTTTCTGTCAACCCTGTACAAAGTTCCACAGTTTTCTGATAGGAATTTTCTGTCACATTCATGCTATACATGTCATTATTGAGTCTTATTAAGTATTCTTGTTTGGTTTACAAAAGAAGAGGACGTTTTCTACTATTTTGAGATATTTTACATCTCCCAAAAGTTTAAGGTTTTTTTTTTTTTTTTTTTTTTTTTTGTATTTATATGTTGAATATGTAGACAATTTACTGGATGATGGCGCTTGTGAATCCTTGTAATAGTTAGAAACAAAATGATGCAACTTGTAGTTCACTTGGTACCATCAAACTGCAGATCACTTTTGAGATTTACTCCGAAACCCTTATGTAATTGTTTCTGCCATTTTATGCCAATATTTTATGTGGCTTACTAAGTATACTCTGATTGTTAATAGCACAAATCTGAAAGGATATTTTAATGCTGATATAACTCTCTGTAGATAACTCTGCCCATCTGTCTTCCTGATTTCTTCGTTCTTGGACCAAATTACAGATTCCAAGGCAAAAGAGACTTCAAAATTAGGCCCTCGGCCAGAGAAGCCTATTGAGATATATGAGTTTGAAGGGTATCATTTTCTTCTCCACTGAATTCGTTGGCAGTAATTGACCTTCATGCTAACATTCTTTTCCAGGCCTTTTTATCTTCTTATATTATTCCCCT
This sequence comes from Quercus variabilis, assembly GCA_030445155.1. Classification (NCBI taxonomy): domain Eukaryota; kingdom Viridiplantae; phylum Streptophyta; class Magnoliopsida; order Fagales; family Fagaceae; genus Quercus; species Quercus variabilis. The sequence continues at coordinate 35,386,574 of CP129451.1, read as the reverse complement.
TGTAATTTGTTATATGCCCATGTGATGAACAAAGACTGACAGCATCTTTTTCCCCTTCCTTCATATATGGATTATCATGGATCATGTAAAGCTGTCCATTTTGTCGGAAGGTAATATCAGCATCCTAGGATTTCTGTTTGATTTTTAGTGATATATTAAATGATTTTAATTTTGTTAAAATTGTATATGATGGAAATAATATCCCACTTGAAACTACCTCACACTTCATGTGCATGACTGCTGTATTGCACACATAACTATTGGATGGTGGTGTCATGTCTTATGTGACAGAATGATCTCAGGCAATGGGAATAAGTTTAGCTTTTAAAATAAAATCTTATGGTTTTAGGTGAAAGTGTAATTGTATATATCTTCTGAAAGATGGAACACTATTGAGATGGCTGCTGACCAACAAAAGAAAATGCGCAGCTTCTCAAGAATGTGGTTGGACATGAGCCAAGTATGTTGTTTAAGGGCCATAGAAATGTTGGACATTAGGAGCATCATATATGTTTTACCAAGAGATCCAAAAGATTTCTCTATCGGAGCCTTTTTTCCCCTGAAATTACTTTCTGTGACTTTTTTTAATGGTTTGGACTAACAATTAATTTTGTACAGGTTAGGGAAATCGTTGCAGTGTTGGATATTGATGTTCTATTTTATCCTTGCCCAAAAAATGGTCCAAACTTTCGCCCCAAAGTTGCTCGGATGGGTGGAAAACAGCAGTTCCCTTACATGGTAAGATTTATTTATTTATTTATTTTTAATTTGGTTTATTAATTTGTTCCCCTCCTCATCCACACTTCCAAAAGGAAAGAGTACTCATAATTTAAATGGGAAAATTAATTTAGAAGCAAGAGAAATCCTAAGTTTTAATGTCTTGACATAGGGCTTTGGAACATGATTGAGAGTTACGAAAAGAGATAAAGAAACTTCCCTTATTTTTTAATCAGTGTCTAGTTTCTCATAACTTCTTTTTTACCAAGTCATCAAACGTTGCTGGTATTATTTCTGGACTTTGAAACTGTCACAAATGAAATTCGATTCCGGATTGCCAATGTTTTTGGAAAGGAAAAATAAGGAAAATAAAGAGAAATTGATTTGAGATTTGATTGATGAAAAAAACCAATGTGAAAGGCTGTGAATCAAATTCCTTTATAGATGTTTAATCTTGTCTCTAAATATACATCACCTTTGAATAGATAATTGGCTCAAAATTAATTAAGTAGCTTTTTAAAATAAATATAAGGTAAAACACTATATTATTTTTACTAAAGTGGGTAAGAAATCCTTACCATACTTTTTCCTAGTCAAACCATCTATGTTACATCTTTTAATTTCTTGATTTTCTTTTGTATTTTCTATCTTCCGTGACATCATGTCCTGGGTTTAACTTGTTATGATTGGGTAGTATCTTCAAGCGGGAGCTAAGCTGCAAGCTTCTTTCTCCTGTTGCAGGTGGATCCAAACACAGGAGTTGCAATGTACGAATCAGATGACATAATTAAGTATTTGGTTGGAAAATATGGTGTGTAGTCACATTGACTTGCGCTCAATTGGTGCATTTTGAATTGTGAATTGTTTTTTCATTTTTTGATTCAGTTATTTCATATAACAAGAGGACCATATATTTGAAGCATACTACTCAATATTTAGTACGAAAAACTTGAGAATGTCCTCTTTGTGAAGTTCTAAATTTTTTTAATTTGATATATTTTCCTGTTCTAGATGAGCTTTTTCCATCCATGCCTTGTTAGGTACTACCACAACTTATTTTTGGTTTCTCTTAACTCTGGAAACTTCTATTTTTCTTGAATGAGAAATTGAATATGACTTGTTACTTTGTTATTTCTGCTGTATACCACAAATAGTTTACAATTAATGCTGTTTGGTTTCTTTTGCGTAGGTGATGGAAATGTTCCTCTCATGTTATCACTTGGTCTACTGACGGTTAGCTTATGTTTCTTTTGTAGTAATTCTTCTCAATCTGTATGAAGAGTTTTCTGAAGTATATATTATTCATTGCTTTCTGTTTTGCTCTTGTAGACTTTGACTGCAGGCCTTGCAATGATTGGTCGCATGGGGAAGGTAAATTGAATTTGAACTCATTGCTTGCAATAGTCTCAAATTTGTTTTCCCAATGTCTAAGAAGATGCTTTTTTGACATGCATGTTAGTCTTTAATATATAATTTTTTTTTTCACAGTTTTTTTTTTTTTTTTTTCTTTTCTTTGAATTGGAATAACAATAAACTCTTTTCACGTGCATTTTCTGTCTATGGCAGGTCAATATTTCTTCTAGTGAAAGTTCTATAAAATTTAATTCTTTCTTATGTGAATCTTAGATTATCAAGATTATTGGTTTAACTATCAGCTATATAGGTAATAGCTAGTAAATCTTGCTTTGACCATCTCTCATTATTATGCAGGGGTCTTCTTACATTCCATCAAAACTGCCACCTAAACCACTTGAAATATGGGCATATGAGGTTTGTAGACTTTTGAATGATAATTTTGGAGTTGGGTTCAAAATCAGTTTCTTAGGCGCCTTATTTAGAAATTCTTTTAACTTCATTGTAGCATACATGATGATATAGTGTAGCTATTTTGTTTATTTATAAAACTTAATTTAAAATGTTAATTCTTTCCTTACAGGGTTCCCCCTTTTGTAAACTTGTACGTGAAGTACTTGTAGAGTTAGAGTTACCACACTTACTTCGCAGGTAGGTCATCTGTGGTGATCTATTTGGTTAGCTACCTCATAAATGAGTCTTTGTTTCAGTTGTTTTAAATGATGTGATGCCTTTTCAGTTATGCACATTCATGTGCCTGCTGTCTTTTATTATGTTGGCAATTTGGTGTGATTTCTAGAATTCAGTCTGAAAATTACGATTGTAGTTGTACCTACAAAACTCTTATGATGAAAACAAGAACAGGTGTAAATGTTAATACCTATATCTAAAGAAATAATTGCAAAATTTCCAATTTAAAAAACTGTTTCCAGTTGTAGGTTGGGATAATATGGTTGTTTCAAGCATCCTACAAAGTACAAACTGTGTGGTTTTGAAAATTTATAAACTTGTACATCTGCTTGTACACTATCAAGAATGAGATTCTCTCAATTTTTTTTTTTTAGTATCAAACGCATTTCATTTGCAAATTTTTTTTAATGCTTGCTACATATGTACTAAGTCTCTAAATCATTCATTGCCATCTAACATATTTCTTAATTGTCATAACATTTCATATTTTACTGTTAATATTTACCCCACCCCCCCCCCCCCTCTCTCTCTCTCTCTCACACACACACACATACACACACACACCACACATTCACACAAAATTCTTTTGATGAAAACAAGAATTTGTGTATATTTTAGTACTCATATCTAATGAAACAGTTTGAAAATGTATTATATAGCAAAGGTCCCAGCAGAGAGGGGGGGATCTCTATTATTGTAGCCTCTCTAACACATATACAAATTCCTTCACAGAGTTATATGCTGAATCGTAGGATGCCCAAAAAGCTTTTGTTTTGGACCATTCTGAACCCTGGGCTACATTCAAATATTTTATCTTTCTCTTGCCTATCAAAAAAAAAAAAAAAAACAGTTACAAAAATTCCTATGAAGTTAAACTGTATCCAGTTTCCCCTGTAGATTGGGATAATATGGTTGTTTCAAGACTCCTACAAAGCACAAACTCATGTATGTATGTGCTTAGCATTGGGCTTGTACTTTATAGAATGGTATTCTCTCATATTTTTTTAGTATCAATGCAATGCATGTGCATTTAATATTTTATATGCTTGCTACATATATTCTAAGTTTCTAAATCATTCATCACTGTCAATCATTTAAACTTCAATATTATCATGAGTGTTTTGTCCTTCCCAGTTTAAGTTGTGTTTGGTAATCTTCATACTTTATTATGTTTCTGAGTTGGAAATTGTTTTCATCAGTTTTTATGGGGATTTTATTGATTGGGGTTGCTTTTCATGTCTTTCCTTTGCATCCATAGTTTTATATATACTGAATCATGACCGATACATTTCCATACTGTTTCTCCTTTTAGTTGTGCTCGTGGCAGCCCAAAACGGCAGATACTATATGAGAAAGCTGGACACTTTCAGGTATTTTTAAGTTCCTTTCCTCAGAGTCTATCAAATCTTCTTTATGAGAAGTATTCCACTTGCTGCATGATATGGCATCAGACAGAAGACATGAGTTTTACAACAATTTTTGGCAGGTACCTTATCTAGAAGATCCAAATACTGGGGTGCAAATGTTTGAAAGTGCAGAAATCGTGGAGTATATAAAAGCGACTTATGCTGTTCAATAAGCAATGCTTTTCAAAGGTTTAGAGATTTTGTTCTTTTTTCTCTTATACATCTCTTTCTTCGCTTTTCTTTTGAAAATTTATGTTTACCTTGTTCCAATATATATACTCTGAGATGTAATTATTGTATATTATCATATTCTTTCTAGTGGAATTAAGTGCCTCAATTTGGTGTGGGCTGTACTAGACCAAGTGGTTAATAACATGTTGCCGTGATCTTGTGTTCAATTTTTATTAATGTATGTATAGGAGGATGGTTTAGTATTTTCGGTTGATTGCATAACTCCTGCTACAAAATCTATTGCCCTCCAAATAGGCAAAGTAGTGATAACATCTGTGTCTTTGACTCTTTGGCATTTTACTAAAGAAGTGGGTCAAAAGAGATCCCATCCAGTTTTCTCTGATTAAAATGAGAAACCCTGCTCAAATTCAGAACTCTTTTCTTATAAAGTTGTACTTGTGGTGAACCCATTAGTAAAGCATGCCATGTTGAGGGCTGCACAGTCAGGAGGCAGTTTAGTATCTATAATGAGACCCATGGGAAGAGCATTTTCTCATGTAGGACAAATTGCGGGAATCAGTAGAGTTAGGAGAAATTGTGGGTCTATGGTTTAGAATTGTAGAAGAAAGTGTTAAGATTCAAAATTTGCTAGGTTTTATGAGTTTTTTAATGCCTATTTTGTAGAAGAAAGCATGTGTGGGGTTTTAGGGTTTTGATAGGTAAAGAAGGTCTTGATTTGGGGTTGTAATGATTAAGGAAAAGAGAGGATTGTATGGTGTTCAGGGGCTAGGGGCTGGGCAAATAGTGCTCGTGAACAAAACCGGAGAAGTGATGCAGGATGTGGAAGCGTCAAATCCACCTGGAATCCACTAGAGAATAGAAAGACAAAAGTCTGAATTTTATTGATTGAATAATTGTTCAAAAAACGTGTACAAACTAAGAGGCCTATTTAAGGGTTTCGTAAAACTTGACCGATGAGAAAATATATTTTAAAATAACTTCTAATTGATACCTAATCATAACAGGAATCAAATTTGACCTAAAATGCATTTAAAGCACCTAAAAATAAGGAAATAAATCACCTAAACTTAAAATAACGTTTTTTACATAAAAATACCAAAATTTAAATAATTACAAAAATTAAATTGTAGATTTTATCCCACATCAGACCCCTTCACTTGAAACAAACTTGTCCTCGAGTTTATTTTTGAAATCAAAAATCTTCCATGCCAAGAGAACAAATATTTTGAATACTTCATCTTCCTTGTTTTCTTGCCAAACTTGAAAGTCATCAATTGAGCAACTTGAACTTCTCATTCCTTGATCTTCATGCAATTAACAATATTCACCAAATAAGAGTCAATAATCACATCAAATCTTTCCACCCCAATAAAATCAATAAACTTTGTTTCAGTGTCTCTCACAAAAATAATAGGAGCTTGAATGTTGCAATCATCTAACTTGACTTCATCGAAATCGTTGACATCCTCTAGAATTTCTTCTTTAATGGTCTCTACTATCTCGACCTCAAGATTTTTCTCTATAATAGGGTCTTCATTAATCTCCTCCACAATCTTGATTTTAGGTTCTTCTTCTATAATAAGATCTTCACGAACTTCCTCATAAACTTCTATATTTTCTTCAAGAAAAATGTGTTGTTCAACAAACAATTCTTCTCTTAATGGTAGAATATATGGTTCGCCAAAATAATTCAAGTGTGAACTTCTTGGCAAAAAATAATCTTGTTTTGTATACGACATAATTTTATCACAACCAAAAGGACAAAATTTGATAGAAAGCATCTTTTCCATCCTTGGCCATGAACAAATTTTTTCTTTACCTTGTCAGATTCTATCAGTCTATATTCTTTCCCACCAATGTAAGGCATACTCTCTAAGTTTATACAAAGCAAGTTTAACTTTTTTCTCATCACAAATATTCTCATAGTCAAATAAATCCTCTAGACCAAGTGACCAATCTAGAAAATCTATTTTATAAAAATAACCATTAAAATTTTCAATTCTCTTATAAGGTCTATATGAAATTTGCTTACCAATAGGTTGCTCGTGAGTTATGTCTCTGCGACAGTTATTCCTATTGTTTCCATGCTCTAACGACGGCATCTTAGCAAAGATATTTGTGAGTGCTAGCTACATATCATGTAATACTTGTTAAGTTTTCTGTCACTGGAATTGCTACCGTCGCATACATTAGCCACCAAACCAGGATAAATCAAGGCTCTAATGCCAATTGATGCAAGATGCGGAAGCGTCAAGAAGTGGAACACAAAAATGTTTGCTTATGAAAATAACCTCGAATCCATGAAGATTCCTTGAATTCACAAGGAGAAAGGGTTTGGAATCCACTAGAGAATAGAAAGGCAAAAGTTTAAATTTTATTGATTGAATAATTGTTCAAAAAACGTGTATAGAATAAGGGGCGGACTCCATAAAACTTGACAGACAAGAAAATATATTCTAAAATAACTCTTAATTGATATCTAACTATATTAGGAACCAAATTTGACCTAAAAAACATTAAAAGCACCTAAAAACAAGGAAATAAATCACCTAAACCTAAAATAACGTTTTTTACATAAAAATACCAAAATTTAAATAATTACAAAAATTAAATTGTAAATTCTATCCTACATCAAGAAGGAAAGAAAGAAGAGAAAGGGAGAATATAAATTGGGAAAAAGAACAATGAGACCAATGTGCCTCAATACTCATAAACTCAATATTTGATTAACCAACTCCATCTCCATTTGGGTACATTAAGAGTCTGTTTGGGAATAATTTATTTAGTTGAAATTGAAATTTTTTTGTTAAAAGTATTGTAGATAAAACTAAAAAGTAGATGAAACAGTACAATGAGACCTATAAATAGTACCAAAAAATGCAATGAGACTCATGAATAGTAGCAAAAATAAGCTAAATAATAAAAAAAGTTGATTTTTTAAGTCAATGCCAAACACAACCTAAGTATACATACACTCCAACACATGTATATATGACTGTTTCAATTTTTTTACTCGTAACATTTTAGGGCTCCTGGTTTGACTAGTACATTAAACACGTAATAATATACTAACTTGGACTCGAAGGAAATAAAGCCTAAAATACTAAGGATCTCTGAGAAAATTGACTCTAATAAAATAAAACCAAAATAAAAACTATTTCAGCTCTAAATGACTTAGACCTTGATCTTTAAAATACCACCCTACTTTTGTTTCAATTGGACTTCACATGGGGAACCCAATAAACAATTGTTGAATAGGAGAATTTACAAAAAGTAATCGAAAATCAATCTTCCATGACTGCTTCGTTTCTCCGTTACTCTAACATTGTTGAATGTCTGAACTCACAACTTTCTGCTAGGTGTTTGTTAACAAAAAATTTTATTTGCTATTATTTGGTTAATTCTATCTCTTTTTTGTTCCAAGTGGCCTACTTTTACTTGCTTTATGCTCAAGATATTTAATCAGAAAGTGTAATTGATAGCAACATCAATAAAGAAAAAAAAAGAAGGAAAAAAAGAAAAAGAAGAGAGGTTAAAGTAGTTGCAGGGAGAATAGAAGAGTTGGAAAAGGAAGATAAAGGAAGGAATTATCACTTTAAAGTGATGGTGGAACGATGGATACGGCTCATGTTGGAATGAATCATGTGGCCCCGAATGGTGTTATACGGACGAAAATAACTTAAAGACTCCAAATTATTGGAATCTATAAGCGTTTGTTATGGAGGATATTGGCTCTACTTTACTTTTGAGCAGAAATGTGGTAGGCTTGCATTTCTTATTCATTGTGGACTATAGATAATAACAAACAGGAAGCCCATTGAGTAGAGGTGGTGGAGATGTTATCAACCCCAAATGGATAGAACGAGGCACTTTTATTGGTTAGTAAACTTCACTGACAACCTACTTTGTGAGTAAAAAAGAGACCTACTTTGAGAGGAAAAAAGAGTCAGGAATCAACTTAGTCCAGCCCCTTCTGATTGGAGTTAGGACATTTTCAAGTAGACTTAGCTAGTGACACCACTTTTATTATGTACTAATCATAGCCAGTTAACGGTTATAAAAAAGGGGCCAAGAGCCTTGTAGCTCCATTGATTGGCACCTCTAGGTGTTTCCAATGGAGACATCCAGGATTCAAATCTCCCCTCCCCTATCTAATGAATTATCAATAAACAGTTACGAAAAAAAGTTGTGTCTTCTCGTTTCATATATTTTTCCAAAATATTTAGAAGCATATTTTGTTACATCAACAGGAGAATCAATAATGTGCTACCAGATTTTGCAAAGTGTAGTCTATGGTCCTCATATGGTGGGGGAATTGAAAGTATATCCAAGACCTTTCCACAACTGTAGTGGAGAATCTCTATCTATGTTTTTGAAGCTCAGAAGAAAAGAGTTGTCCTGGCTCCTTCTCTCTCTGTCCACTTTATGTGACTCTTGGAGGTTGAAGCATTACATGTTCATCAATGACATCTTGTCATGCTCTCACTTTTCATAAAGAAAAGAGGTGCATCAACTGCATGGTGATGAGGCATCTGATTCCTGATCTTTGTGTACACTATTAATTTATACAAGCATGCATGTGCGACTCTGTTTCTTGCTCTTTGCCTCCTCTGACTCCAACTTTTGTCTGTCAGAGTGTAATCATACAGAATTGCAGATAATGGACTAGCAACCATTGAATATTGATCTTTCAATTTCAAATACTCATCATGAATTATGTAATCATCAAGTAATCATATTGTTCCAATATTCCTGTATTCTTAAAATCAATTTTGTTTAAGAAAGCAAGATTGAAAATAATTGATGTGATAATATGTTAAATTTATTGCTCAATAAACCTCATTGTCCCCCCCTCCCCCCCCCCCCCCCCCTTCTAAAACTCAAGTGGTTGGTCTGGTAGTTCTTTAATCCTGAGTTTAGTCTCTTAACCAACACCCTGAAGCCACTTTTAAGAATTCATTTTGATAATCATGAGCTTCAGGAAAACCCTAAAGTTAGTTGCCATCATGAGGAGTCGAGGAGAACAACCACCCACATCTCACCTTTGTTTGTTAATATACATGTTTTCTGCAAGATTTCATTGATCAAGAAAGAAACAACTATTGAAATTTGTACTTCACTATTATGATTATAATGTAATTCAACATCCTGACTTCAAAATTTTGTCAAAAATTTCTTAATCATACCAATAACCTACCAACTTGTTTATAAGGTGGATACCTATATTTATTATTCCAATTCCTACTGCAACTCTGAAAGAGAAATTGTTGTGAAATTTAAAATGTTGAATTCCACTTTGATAGATGATTGAACTAAAATGTATTTAAAAAAATTATTTTATATTTATTTGGCTAATATTAAATATGTTTATTTTATTCATTATGAATTAAATTAATTCTGAATTTTAGTACTTAATTTTAAATGGTGAAAAGTTTTTGTATCATGTTTTGACTCTCCAATCATAAAATTCTAAATCCGCCAAGAGTCTTATATCTCAATTAACACATCGTGGTATTAATGGAGATGTCTAAGGTTTAAATCTTTCCTTTCTGTCGTAAGATGTAACCAACAATTTATCAAAAAGAAAATCTGGATTCATGGAGCTCCAGATTGTACATTAACAAAAAGCTTGCTCTATGCTCGAGTATTAAAATACTGTTTTCTGCAAAAACTATATATAGTTAAAGTTTTAGTGGATCTTGTATTGTCTCCTGGCATATCAGAAAGGACAAGAAGCACAAGCTTAAATATCTTGAGACACATGTGACTGAGAGTCCGCTAACAGTAACATTGCGACACGGGGACTTACTTTGGCTTGTGGTGCGTGCTGTACCTGTAGGCTTTTTTGTTTAACAGGAACCAAAGCATGTAAAACATTTTACCACGGGAAGGTGATATCTTTCTTTCAAAAATAATAAAGCTGTGGTTGGGGCCTATCGGATATTCAATTGGAATTTCCCTTTAATTGGAATTTCAACACAATATTATTTTATTGTGTTGAAAGTGCGTGCTGTACCTGTAGGCTTTTTTGTTTAACAGGAACCAAACCATGTAAAACATTTTACCACGGGAAGGTGATATCTTTCTTTCAAAAATAATAAAGCTGTGGTTGGGGCCTATCGGATATTAAATTGGAATTTTCCTTTAATTGGAATTTCAACACAATATTATTTTATTGTGTTGAAAGCTAAAATAGATCCAGTGTTATAGTATGTCTAGGTAAAATAGATAAAATAACTTTTCGTTGAGCCAAATAGCTAAATTTTTAGCTCCACTATTGTGGATGCTCAAGAAACTCTTTTGAAATTAAGAAGATAATTTTAAGAACATGATCTGGAGTTATTATATTGCTTAATTCCATGGCTTTCTTAGTCTTGAGAATCACACCATTTGCATTGACCAAAAATGGAGTTCTAATAGCATTGATGAAAATGGAGAACTTGAACAACTACTTTGGACATGTGTTTCATGGTTCTCTAGCTTCAATGAAAGTGTTCCATAATCCATTGGCCATGTGTTGTATGCACTTGAAAGACTTTATAGTGCTGCAAATGAAGCGTGTTGCCCACGAGCAATTGGCCCTGAGAACAACGTGTATGACTAGCCATGGAACCAAACCTTGGCTTCTTTCAGAGGTATCGGACAATTTGAAGCATGAACATATATACTTAAATATATCCTAATAAGACCAGAAGCAAAACTCAGTTAAGGAATACAGTAGCAGAGACAGGAATATATCATATACACTTGAGTTATGTTTATTATTCAAAATTTTCGATAAATTACTACTGATCATCAAATGTGAATGAGTCTTGACTACATATGAGTTTGAAATTTTTAAGTGAGAAGTAGAGTGAAAATATGGTTTAAACTTAAATTCACTTATTCTAATACCATGGTAAACCTCTAATGATCCAAAAATTTTAAGTTATTGAAAAGGAGTAAATTAATAATTTAACCATTATTCTAACAATTTTTTAGTTAATTTATTTAAATTTTGTTTGCTTTACACCAAAACTCATATTAAATTTATTGACCCTCTTTTCAGTTAAATCTTTTACAACAAATTATTAAACATAGAGTTCACAACAAAAGTTCACATTATTCTCAAATTAGCATACCACCTCATATATTATTTATTTAAAAAAAAAAAAAAACAAATATATTATGGTGGGCGTACTGATAGGCATTAAGTGTAACCTAATTTAGCAATGTTATAAAATTGTTACGCAGTTTTGCTGTGTTTTTAGCTTTATTGCAAACAGATCATGCTCTGAAATTGAGCCACTCAACCTTGCATGGGCACACAAAAACGAGTTGAGGTAGGTATGAGTTGTGCATCATTTACACACGACTGTCAACCTCTTGAACTTTGTGCTTTAATATAAAATTCATTTCTCCACCACGAGCTTCAACAAATTTCAGTTCCTCAACACATTAGTGGATGGTAGGAGAAACAGAAAATTGATTATTTTTTGAAAGGCCTAAATGTTGATGTGCATCACGTAAATGCTATTCATAGTGCACTACCAAATTCCTTAGTGGATGGTCGGAAAAACCAGAAACTAATGGTGTTGGAGACCCCAAAAAGAATAAAAAAGAAACTAATGGTGTTGAGGGCATGAACTGTGTTTTCGTTTCCTTGGTGGGCATTCAAATTAAATACACACAATTTGATCATATTACTCTGCCTACCCTTCACTTGGGAGAAAATTGATTGGATCTCTGTCTAATAATGTACAACTTTACAATCCCAATTATAGTATTGAATCTATTGACCCTCCTAATAACACTTTTTCTGGTGCTTTTGAGTTGTGCCTATGTGGACTTGGATATGTGGTTTCAGTTTCAGACACCAGTCCCAGTAAAAGCCAATGCAATTATCATCTACTACTACCATTGCTTTTTTTATTTGCTAAACACTACTACCCTTGCTTCCACCAAATTCCGTATGAGTTTTATATAGAACCATGTTTTACCAACTTTTAAACACAAAATAAAATTTTGTAAGAAAAATATTTATAACTTTTTTTTTTCAATTTTATTGTAAAAAGCTTACAAATTTACGTAATAACAATTTATCATCATATTAACGTACTAAATAAAATTTTTAATTACTTGTTTATTTTATATTTAAAAATTCAATTATTAATTTGTAAGATTTATTAAGTAAAATTTATATAGAAAAGTTGATGGATATCTTAAGAGTATTGGTTTATAAAATATTTTTAAAAACTCTTTATGGGAAAAGAAAAGAGTAATTATTTTTTGACATATTTTTATATTTTTCATAAAAGTTGTATCAAAATTTTCCTAAAATAATACATTAGCAAATGCTTAAAAAGTACCCGTTAACCAAACCAAATTTATAATATCTGTAACATTCCTCCGAAAGTAATTAAGAAAATTATTTATTTTTGTTATTAATGTAGCACATGTTACTTTGAGAACGCTACATAATTTAAAGTTATAAATAATATCACAATGAATGCACTTTTAAATTTGTAATATATTATTTGAATAATGAAAATAGATCCATTTGAAACCATTTAAGATACAGAGAAACTTTTTCCTCAAAAAAATAAATAAATAAAAATACAAAGAAACTTTTTACTGGTTTTTCTTTTATTAAAAAAAAAAAAACCAACTTTTAAAAGAAGTAATATTTAATCTATTTTTTGAAATAACGAATTACTAGTTATAAAATTCTCATCACCAATTAATTTAAATTTATATAAACCAAATTAAAAATATATATATATTTTATAACAAAAGAAAGGGTCAGTTAAGAAAGCTATGCAAACTGTGCCTTTTGAGGCTAGTTGTACAAAAAGATAAAAGTAGTTTTGTGGGAATCTCCAATTAAGAAATCTAAACCTCTTTTGTTAAGGACAGAAAACCAAACTGTTAATGCAGAGCATGAGGCAGCACTACACGTGTATATATATATATATATAGATGCAGACATAACATTAACACCAAGCTAAGGTGCTCCAAGAGTTTCGAGGCAAAACTCAGCCAGATTTAGCAGAGAGCTTTCTAAATATATCACAAATAGCACTTAGTGGTGGTGGGAAAGGAAAGAAGCATTACCACAAGGTGATCCCTTTACAATATACGGTAGTTAGTGGTTACTAGCGAGCACTATAATCATAACCTTCGTCTTCATTTTGTCACAGAGAGCTGAGTTTTTGGTTAGAGATTTTAGATTGATTAGCAGTGGCAATATGTCTCTTAGAATTTCCTTCTCGGTTCTTGCAATCACATTGTTTCTTGTTGGAACTTTTGCAGATGATCTTGTAGAAGGTATGGTTTCTATCACTTTTAGGCGGAAAATTATTTTATACATCCGATATATATATATTTCCTATTATAACAGTGGTGTAGGACACATCTAATGCATGAGATAATTATTTCATGTTATTTTTTATGTTAAAAAGTTGTGTTTTCTCAAATAAATTATAGACTGAGAATATTTATAAATCCATGTAGACCGAGCATTTTTTTTTTTCCAGCTAAGTCATTTCATATGGACTGAACGTTTCTCTTTTGGGAAAGGATAGAATGAACATATTTATTCATCCATATTTTGGAGAATATAGGCCAAATGCTCATTTTTAATAGCGACTAATGTTGGAAAGTATGTCGTATGAAAATTAAAGAGAACAAAGGAGAATTGTAGAAAATGCAAGTGTAATAAGGAGAAAAGAAAGAGAAGAATATATGAGGTTCGGCTTAACAGCCTACTACACCATTAAACCTAAAAGATCTTGATTCACTTGACTTGAGATAACACACTACAAGAGAACCCATATTTATGATGGGACTACATATAATAGTCAATCATAATTTGAATTGAAATTGCATATAAATTGTCTCAATCCCATAATTTTCTCTTGCAAATCAATCTCTTGATTTGGTTTTCATTAACATAGAAAGTGAAATTTACTTTCCAAACAACTAATATATTTTATGATTGAAAACTTTCCAATGTAACAGAGCTTAATTCAATTTCATTTGGTTATACCGGAGTCCATGGCCCTGAAAAGTGGGGAAGCTTGAGTCCATTATTCTCGGCATGCTCAAATGGGAAAAGGCAGTCCCCTGTGAACATAGTGAAGAACAAAGTTGTTCGTAACAAGAATTTGAAACCCTTAACCAGAGATTACAGTACTGCAAATGCCACACTGGTCAACAATGGGTTTAACATTGGGGTATGTTCTTAATTAAACTTCGAAATGGTTTTTCTTCTTTGCATTTTTTTTTTTTTTTTGGGTAAGTTATATAAATTTACATTATAATTAGCTTTTTGTTGATTTTCTGAAAATATGCAAAAGGATACTATTTTTAAGACAATTATTAATATAAACCATTTAAAAAAAATTTTGACACTATTTTTATAAAGAGAAATGATATGTTTACAACATTTTTACAACAAATCCTAAATGGCAGGTTGTTACTGATTGTTATTGTTGGGGCAAAAAAGTAATCTTAGTATTAGTTTTAAATTTGAACCAATAACAACTAACCACTTATGATTTGTTGTAAAAATGTTATAAAATTGTTGTAAACGTAGCATCTCTTATTTATAAAAGAATATAAAAAGCCGTCAAAAAAATTACAGTAAGGGCATGTTTGGTACACTGTAATGATTATTACATGGGAATAGGAATAAGTATTACAAGGAATACATTAAGTTGGAATATATCAACAATTTAGTAAAGTATAAAAGAATGTGTAATTAAATCATTTTTAAGTCAAATTTCCTAAAATACACTTATTTTAGGGTGTTCAAAATAGAGTTAATAATTAACAATAAGGAAAATTTATTTTCTTTCCTTTTGAAGATGTGACAACTAATGGTTTTTTAGGAAATTTAAAAAAAAAATTTATTACGGTGAATAAATAGATATTTAGGGTACGTTTGGTATACTGTAATAGTTTCTGTAATGGAATAGTTATTCATGTATAATATCAATTCGATCATTTGGTTGCATTTTTATTATATGGATTAGTTATTACATTGGAATAACTATTCTTTAAATTGAAGAGTAGCTATTCCAATTTAAAATGAATATAATAGTTATTCCTTAGTGTATATAATAAGTTTTAAAATTAATATATTTTCAAAAATATAAAGTTTCCTTATACATCATCTTTGACAAGTTTTTCATATCTAACAACCAAACTTATGAATAATAATAGTTATTCCATTACAATGTCTTCTATTCAGTGTGCCAAACGTACTCTTAGTACTTTTGATAACGAATAATTATTTCTCATTTTGAAGAATAACTATTCATAAGGAATAACTATTTATTGTAATAAAAACATAACCAAACAACCGAATAGTTATGCCATAGGAATATCTATTACATTACAGTGTCTATTACAATCTACCAAACGTGCTCTAATTGTTTTTTCTTTTCCTAAAAATTAAAAAAAAAAAAAATCATAAACTAATATCCTTAAAGTATCTATTAATTTTATATAGAGAAAGATGGGTTCAAGTTACACCTGATGTAACTCTACAAAAGTTACACATTTTTTAAACTATAAATTTCTAAGAAATCTAATTATTAAAAAATTTATTGCTTTCCATATTAGCTAACCTAACTAATTTGATAGAATATTATTTTCTTTTCTTTTCTACTTTCTTTCTCTCTCCTAATCAATTATCCCTAACCTTGCACAAAAGCATATTTTCAACGTTCTTGAGTTGTTCATGGTAATACATATAACTTTGTTTGTGACAGTGAAGCAGAATCCAGGAATAAAAGAAGCCTGAATACCTCAAAATAGTTAACCATAGATGATTAGAGCATTTACAAAGTTCGTATATTTATTGCTAGTCTTTTATTCAACAAAGTTGCACATAGTGTTTGACGGAAAAAAATAAAAATAAGGTCCAATGCATCTAGTAGCTTAGCTCTAGGATTTTTTTTTTTTTTTTTTTTGGGGGGGGGTGGGGGTTGGAAGGGTTTGGGGGATAAGTCACCTTCTTTCAATTGAACAAGTTGCTGACAGTGTGTTATTATCACAAAAATTTGAAGATTTATGGCCAAGAAATTATGGGCTGTCAAAACGATACTTGGTTCCTCCAGTTAAAGTCAAAAAGTAGTATCTCTTGTTTCATTGCTGATATCCACAACTTAATTGACTAAATATTTTGGAGATAACCGAATAAGATTGAACTATCAAAATTTGATCTGCAACTCAAGAACATTGAGAATATGCTCTTGTGTAAGGTTAGGGATGAATTGATTAGGAGAGATAAAGAAAGTAGAAAAGAAAATAATATAATATTCTATCAAATTAATTAGGTTAGTTAATATGAATAGTAATTAATTTTAAAGATGACATTAATTATAGTGATTTTCTAACCATTAAATTTTTAAAAAATCTACGGTTTAAAAAATGTGTAACTTTTGTAGAACTATACTAAGTGTAATTTGAATCCATCTTTTATATATATATATATATATATAAAGCTATGCATGTTTTCCAAAAAAAGAAAAGAAAAGAAAAAGGTAATTCATAAATATTTTACCTTTGTATTGTCCTCAAGTGCAAGTCCCTACAAGGATGCAGGGGTGCCATATATAAGCCCTCCACAAGAAACATTTGATGCCTAAATAATAATGAGATCCCATTTTAGCTTGAAGATGTAGAACCTTTTGGAATATCATGATGATAGAGAGTAAAATAATTTAACCATTCTTGACTATCCAATTTACTCAAATGTTTTTGTTTTTATTTTTATTGCACAATAATGATATGGTAGAAACAATCTAGAAACTGGATACTCTAAAACCTTAGTATTAGAAACATCAAAAACAAAAGTGATAAAAGAGATTAATGAATAATGAATAATAAGTAATCTAATGCCCCTATGTTTCACAACTGCTACTGATCCAATGCGTGTGCCCTTTGCCTATGCAGTTGTTTTTTGAGGAATATATGGGAGTCTTGGTTGCAGATGGGAAGAACTTCAGCTTGAAGCAAATGCACTGGCATTCTCCTTCTGAGCACAGGATTAATGGAGAACAGTATGCTCTCTCTCTCTTTCTCTCTCTCTTGCATGCGCACATAAGACACAAACACTTATAAATTAGGTGTGAAACTGAATAAAATTGCATTTAGATTTGAGGATTTAAAATCAAAGAATTGGAAGAAGAGTTCGTATAAATTTAACAATTCATGATAATTCCTTGTTTTGAGAGTAAGAGCTTTTGAAATATCTTCTTACATTTACATTTCAAATTTAATTTAATACTAATAAAACTTAAATCCATCTAAATTTTATTAATAAAAATTGTTATTTTATACTCTACCCAAATCACTTAAATTAAAAATTAAAATCCAAATTCTTTTATTCATATAGTTCTATCAAAATGAACAATAAAGTATACTGATCCACAAGAATCTATTGATGTAAAACCTTATGTGCTGTTTAATGGGCTCAGCTGTGGGATTGACGAGAGCAACTTTGAGCCCAAAACCCAAAAGGTTTCATCTTTTACAGCCAGCTAAAACTTTTAGCTAGAGGAACTTGTCTCTGCATAATGTTGAAAAGCTTTTATCACAAAATCATGTTGAGCATCCACAGCAGTGGAGGCAAAATTTTAGCTATTTAGCTACACTAAAAATCACTTTATCTATTATACCTTCATACGTGCTACAGCAGTAGATCTATTTTACCTTCTAACACAATAAAATAATATAAACATTATAATAAAATAATATATCTACCTTAATAAAATAATATATCGCACCCCAAAAAAATCAACAGCACCACCCACAAACCCCACTACCATCAGCCACAACCACAGCCACAGTCACAACCACCATCACTACCAACCCCACCACCACCCGCACCGGCAGTTCACAGCAGAAAAAAAAAAAAAAAAATAAAAAAAAAAAAAAAAACACCCCACCACGAGCAAGCACTCCGATCACCAACACAGCACAGCACAATCAACCACCACCACCAGTCCACAGCAAAAAAAAAAAAAAAAAAAAAAAAACTCAATCAATAGATGTGAGAGTGACCGACGAGGGGGTCGGTGAGCTTGGTTAGGCGATGGGGCTTGGGGTGGGTCGGCGAGCTTGGTTGGTGGAACAGACCGGCGATGAGGAGTGGCCAGCGAGTGGCTTGCAGGAGCTGGGTTGGTCGAGAGAGGTGAGAGTGATTGAGAGTGGGTCGGCGAGCTTGGTTGGGCGATGGGGCTGGGGTGGGTCGGGGAGCTTGGTTGGTGGAACAGATCGGCGATGAGCAGTGGCCGGCGAGCCGAGGAAGTGGCCGGCGAGCTGAGGGAGTGGCCGGCTTGCTAGTTGCTAGAGAGAAAAAAATTGAGGAAGAAGAAGAAAGAGAGAAGCCGGAGAGAAAGAATGGGAAAAGAATATTTAATGGGAGATGAGAGAGAAATGTAATAAAAAAATATATTTTTTTTTTACCTGTGAGCTACAGTACACATCTAAATATAGATGTGTACTGTAGCTGTGGAGCTAAATTTTTTAGATTTAGCTCCACTGCTGCATGATGTTTTTTGTGATTTTGAGCTAAAAATATAGCATTATACCTATATAGCACCACTGCTGTGAGTGCTCTTAGAACTGTCTGTTACTCTCTCATCTACTGTTACTACTTGCAATATGACTAAACTATTGATAACTACAGATTTCCAACTGAGCTTCATATGGTCCACAAGGCAGCTGATGGCAGCTTCGCAGTTGTGTCAATCCTCTTCCAATATGGTGATGCTGATCCCCTACTTTCCAAGGTAAATTTTTTTTTTTTTTTTTTTTTTGATATATCCTTTTGAGTTGAATTAGCACTTCACAATTTAAACATAATTCCAAACCAAAACAAGGAAATGGGAATTTTAATGTTTATTTTGATGGTTTATATATGGTTGCAGATTAAGGACGAGTTGAATGAACTGGCTAAGGAAGCGTGTGCAAAGAATGAAGAATCTCATATTCCTGTCAAGGCCTTGGATACAAAGCACATCGAGAAAAAGACCCGCAAGTATTACAGATACATTGGTTCTCTCACCACTCCTCCATGCACCGAGAATGTCACCTGGAGCATCCTCGGCAAGGTAATTAATTGATTGTTCATGCCATTCATGAACAAATCACACACAAGCGCGCACACGCACACACATACATATAACAACAGATGGTTTGATATGGCAAATGAACTTGCAGGTGAGATCAATATCAAAGGAGCAGGTCGAGCTTCTTCAGGCACCATTGGACTCTACTTGCAAGAAAAACTCAAGGCCTTTGCAAGAACTGAATGGGCGACAGATTGAGCTATTTGCTGAGCTTGGCGACAGTTAATCTTACAATCATTTTCACCATCTAATTGACATCAATATCTTCTGTAAAGGGGACCAAAAGGAATGAAACCAAAAAAAAAAAAAAATCGCTTTATGTTTTCTTAGCTTATATATGAATATTTAGAGGGGCCAGTTAACCAGTAGAGCTACAAACCTTTTGGCTTCATCTATTAACACATTATGTACATTAGGAAATGGAAATCTACTTGAGTAATTTTCTGTCTGGTTTAAAGTCCTGCATTATTCATAACTATTGATTTAAAATCCAATGGACTGCAATCCAGATTTTATTCCACCGAAACTTTTAGGGACCTCAAAGGGTGGCACGTCACATTCTTATCCGCTTCCATCCCTATCCACACACCCTAAATCGGGACAATACATATTCATTTTTTACAGCAACAAGAAATGTCCAGCAATCTTGGGAGGAATAAAGGGGTCAATTTCATTCTCATCATTTTTCTCAACTATTTTTATTTTTATTTTTAAATTTTAATAAAAGATTGCTGATAAACAAGATTATTTGAACTTAAAATGACTTATTCAATAGTGTATCAAGTTGATACTTGATTTTCCATGCTGCTATACTTCATTATTTGTCAAACTACGACCTACACAGAAAGTCCTCTCCATCGATCTCATTCATCACTAGAGTTGAACAAGCTTATTGCATAAACGTCAATAATGACTGTCTTAGTGATTTGCTCAAGTACCATTAGTCAAAACTGGAAACCTGTCCTTTTTCTTTTTTTTAATTTATTTTAAGGATCCATTTGTTAACAAAGTTTCCCATAAACAAATCTAAGCTTCAATAGGTCATCTCCACATCTCCATAAGCAAGCTTGTTTTTTCAAAATAGTGTTTGTTTTTCTTTTTTTGGTGAGAGTACTTAATGAGGGAAAATTGAACATAATTTTGACCATGGTTTTTTTTTTTTTATATATATAAATTCTAGTTGCAGATTTCTGGTTTTTTGGGTGACTAATTTAAAGAGAATACTTTATATATATATATATATATATATATATAAACAATTTAAAGAGAATACATGATGTTAGGTGAGGCAGTCACTCTCAATTGGAAATAGATGATTAGTATGATGCCAATCTAGTCAATATTCTACTACAGTCTAGACCATTCACAAAGTGGCATCCACGATTCCACATTAGTAGTCAATGGCGCCGTTGCCCTTACAGTGAATCGGTGACTAAATCCTCATCTATGACTTGAACAGTGAGTGGAGGCCACCATAAAAAACACACGAGCAAAGACTAAATTAGTAAATTTACACTTGAATACAAATCAATGACTGTACATGTAGAACATGACACATTGAGTTGAATTTTAATGCAGCAAATGGGTTCAAACAAAAAGAATCGGGTTAAAAGTGTCTTCAACAGCAACAACCAAAAAAAAAAAGTTAACAAATGTTTTAAGGACATTAGTTTATGAACTATTTTAAAATTTTTGTTATAGAAAAAGAAAACTACAATTAATTGTTTTGACGGTTTTTTATATTTTTTATAAAAATAATGTTAAAACTTTCCTAAAATGATTTAATAACAATTGCTTTAAGAACACCCATTAAGATGACAAAAAAAAAAAAAAAGTGAAATATCATAAGCTATGCTAACTAGTTTTGATTTTCAATTAAAAAAATATAATAATTGCGTTGGATAGTTTTGCGTATAGAATTACAACTATTTGTTGGATGAGAGTAACGACTTTCCCAACTAACATGATTTCAATGAATTAAGCAAGAGAGTTATTAAAGTTTATCGCTTTACTTAAAAAGTCATCATTCATGAGATCATCTTCGAATTTGATGAAGTTATCCATTTTCTGAGTAAAAAATTTGTGAGTTATTTCCGCAAACTATGTTTTAGGGATAATTTTAAATTAAATCAGTAGTTTCTTGAGAAATTATTTAAATAAGCAGTTTTAAAGGTTTCAAAGTAAATCCTTTATAAAGCAGAATTTATAATTTTATTAGTTTTATATGAACTAACTACTTTTAAATTCGTAACAATTTAAATATTAAACTTTTCGGTTTTGATTTTCAATAATAACATTTAAAGAAACTAGTTTATGCTCGTTTGTTTAAAAAATAAGTTAAGTTCAAGCCATAAGCTTGGGCTCGATTATTAAACGAGTCAAATTCAAACATAATAATATATGTAACCAAGCAAGTGAACATGAAAACTTGATTTGACTATATATAAATAATTTGTTATATGTATATTTGTTTAAAAATATATTTATATATATTTGAGATTAAATTGTATAAATTTATCAATAGGTTAATATGATTTTAAGTGATTATTTGTAGTAAAAATTTATAGAATTGTAAAAAATAAGTTAATCAAGTAACATGTAAACAAGCTTGAGCTTGAACATAAACTATTGTTTGGTAATGAGCTCGAGCTTGACTTATATTAAAAAAATAAATAAATAAATAAGTGCACAAACTTGAACTTTTAAAACTAAACTAGGCTTGGCTTGTTTACAGGCCTTTTAACATGAGATTTTAACAGTTTTTACCCTATTTCTCTTGCATAAGAGGGGTTGTTTCTCTGTGTGAAACTTTTCTTTTGGCATTTGCTAAATCTACTTTTTATTAAGACAAAATTTATACCATCTGATGTATATATCAAAACTTAATACCTTAAAATAGTGAGTGAAATGTCCTAAAACCAAGTCAAATAAGTTAGTTTATAACTACCAAAAAAAAAAGAAATTATTAATGTTGTTGAAAGGTACTTAAACCCGAGTATTGTTTTATAGCCGATTTGAGCAAAATAGAATTCAAATCCAAATATCATTTAATAAGGACTTTTACAAAGGAAAAAAATTTACAGCTACTCATTCAACAACACTCAATATATATTTACAAAACCTGAGAGCCTACAATACAAATTTAAAATTAAAAATAAAAACTGTGTAAAAAATTGTACTGGTGACGATCACCTTTCACCCCGCGGAAGGGGAAACCGTTATTCAACGTGCCACGTCATCTCAACGACAAATTTTAGAACAAATTATGGGCTCCACAGATATTCCCAATCGCGACCGCTAGAGAGTTGGACTCAACCAATCAGATCAAGCCACGTCATCGGCCCAAGCGTCTGATCTTCTTCCAGATGCAAACCGGTTCATTCCGCCCAAACCGGGCGTTTCAATCTCCGATACGCTCCCTCTCGCCGCGTCAAAATCGGAAGCCGTACTGTCACGCGCTCTAATCGCCGAACTCTTCCTCGGAGGCGATTCGGACTCAATCTGCGGCGCGTGAACTTTAGGCGCCGGTTTGTCTCGCCGACCGGCTCGGAAAAGAGCCCGAAAAGTGGCGAAGAATCCGGTTTTTCGTTTCCCGGACGATTTTTCTATCTCGGCGATCCGTTCGGAGGAGAGTTGCCGGTTCCTTAGTCTCCGATTTCGGTCTCTCTTCGATCTCACCCTTCCCATGCAAGAAACCTTCGGCGACGATGGTTCAACCACCGAAGACTCCGATTTGCCTACCGATCCGGACCGTTTGGGAAACAACCGAGTATTTCCCTGCTTGTTGTTCCGGCGACTCTTCGTGTCGACGAAACAAGACTTCTGAGGCTTCGGCAAGCCGAGAATCGAAGCTTTGGACTTCAAGTTGAGGTTGAGAGAGAACCGCTGAGAATTCGAGTTCGCACTCGGATTCAGATTCGGATTCAAGTTCGTCGAGTTTACGTTACCTTTTCCCGAATCTTTTCGCTCGTAAAAAGCGTGCTGGTCGAACCAGTCAAGCTCAGCGTCTTTCGAGAGCCAAAACGATTCCGGCGGGAAATCCGGAGGTACCTCTGGTTGATCCGACTGCTCCGGCCGGTGTTCTCCGTCGGCGAGCGTTTCACAGGCGATTTTCCGATCGGAGCCGCCGGCACAGGCTGTAACTAGGTTCTCCAGATCCACTTGTGGCATCGTCAAGAGCACAAGAACTCTGCAATGAAATTGAGAAAGCAAAAAGAGAGAGAGAGAGAGAGAGACAGAGAATGTTGAACAAGAAGGAGAAGTAGTTGGAAACTTTGAAACTTGAAAGAGAGGATTTTATATAATAGAAAGAAACAAAGAAACAAATTATTATTATTTTTTTTTTTTTTGTGTTGAAATTTTGTTAGAGAGAGAGAGAGAGAGAGAGAGAGAGAGAGAGAAAATATTTTGGAGGGAGATTTTCAACTTGTTGACTCGTGCTGGCTGGTTTCGATGGTTTTGCTTTTTTATGTGAGAGAAAGGGAAAAGGAGGTTTTGGTAAAAATATATATAT
Source organism: Quercus variabilis (assembly GCA_030445155.1). NCBI lineage: Eukaryota > Viridiplantae > Streptophyta > Magnoliopsida > Fagales > Fagaceae > Quercus > Quercus variabilis. Next base: position 35,362,581 of record CP129451.1, on the reverse strand, counting down.
ATTTATATATATATCTTTTTTCTTTCGTCAAAATAATACGAAATTGAACCGTACGAAACGTCGTTTTACTTTAATTATTATAGATACTGTTATTTTAAAAAAAAAACATTAATTTCCTTTTGTGAATGAGCTTTTAGCATAGCCCAGCGTGGCTGCTTATTTTGGAAGAATGTGTGAATGACCGTGACTTTTTTTTTTTTTTTTGACCGACAAATAGTTTTATTTATAATATTTTTATAACAAATTTTATGTAATAAATTGTTACATGTTGTGATTGATATGAAAAAAATATTATTTAAATAATAAGTTTAAATTAAAACTAATAATAACTAATCAGTTATGATTTGTTGTAAAAATATTATAGACGTATCACCTCTTTAAGATGAAAAATTACTAATCCATTGAAAGATTGCTGAAGTAGTCTTTTTTGATTTTTCCAACCAATAAAATGCTGTCGTTTATGTAACTATGGCATCACTTGGTGATTTTTTTTTTTTTTTTTTTTTTTTTTTGTGCTGATTAGAAAGCTAATTCACACACTTGCATAGAGCATATGTTAATCCAGCGTGGTTGCTTATTTTGGAAGAATGTGTGAATGACCATGACTTTTTTTTTTTTTTTTTTTGACCTACAACAGCTTTTTTTATAATATTTTTATAACAAATTTTATGTAGCAAATTGTTACAAGTTGTAATTGATGGGGCAAAAACGTAATTTAAGTAATAGATTTAAATTAGAACTAATAATAACTAATCACTTGTAAATAATAGGGCATATGTTAGTAAACTATTTATCATTAATCGATTTTGTTAAAGCTTTATTTATAAATTAAGTCAACTTATTTTTTTTAGGTACAGTTTTGAATGCATCTTGTTTTCTTAAGCATAATTTGGTTAAATCCAACTTATTTTTATCATACCAAGATTAAACCTCAATCTATATTTAATTTGTTATTTTTGACTTTCAAGTTTTTTTTTTTTAATTATAGGATTTAAAATGTAAAATATTTTTCCTCATTATGTAAATGCCTAAATAGGCCCTTGGATTAATTCAATGTAACTGCTTTGCTTTGAAGAATGTGGTAAATAATTTCTCTTGCTTCGTCATGCAAGCATCATGACTTTTTCAAATTTTTCCTAACACATTGTATGATTTATAGATCACATTGTTTACTCATTAGTATATGTACTATATTAGGAACCATTTGTTATAGTTTAATTTATAAATCAACTCAACTTATTTTATTATGAACGGTTTTTAATGCATCTTATTTTCTTGATTATAATTTAGTTAAATTCAACTTACTTTTATAAATATAAATTTTTTGTACGAAATAATATAAATGCTCTAATATTCATTTTTGGATTCAAGTTTTCTAAATTTTTTAAGGTACTCTACCAATAGATTTTCTTAAATCCTAACCATTTTTTTATGATTTAATGGTCTAGATTCTGTCATGTCAATATTTCACTAACAATACTTTTAAAATAATAAAATAATGTTGCAAACAAAATAATTAAGATTATTGTTAGTAGAATACTAATATGACAAAATCTAGATCATTAAAGTATTAAAGAATAGTTAAGATTTAAAAAAATTTATTTGATAGAGTACTTTAAGAAATCTAAAGGATCTGAACCCTTCATTTTTACTTCCAAATAATTTTATGATCGTTTCTATCCTTTATCTCAAAAATTCATCATTCACTTCTAATGCAAAAGAAACATTTGGGATGCTAAGATGGACAGGATATTTACCTGTAGGTCCTGTACGCCAATTTAATAAATTGTTGCTTTGAATTTCAGCCTTCTATTTGTTGCTAAATTGAAAGGTAATTAATGAAGAGATAAATCTTCTAAGTAACATGAATGGTTCAACTAAACCTCAAACAATCTAACCACAAAATTATATATATTTTTTTTTAAATCCAAAAAAAATAATAATAATAATATAATGATCACTTGGTGCCAGATCTTATATATGTATATAACAACTCAAATTTTCTGTGCCCCATACTTGTTAATTTATTTATACTATATAATAACAAATAATTCTGGAAATCCTCTAATTATAGGAGCCAGAGATTTGCCATCTTGTCCCCGTTCCTCCAATGAATCCAGCCTATTAGAAATACGTGCCACCGTCATGTTCTAAAAATAATTACAATAAAAATGATTGACTGAATAATTGTACGTTGATTGAACTTTCAATTAATGTGCAATAATCAAAGTTCTAGTTTTTTCCTTGTAATTTACGAGATAGATTCCCTTTCTATGCCTTTATAGCCATAGGTGATATTTATCTCTAAAGCTATGGCGGCAACATTTATCAAGCTTTGCTAATCGGTGGCTTTAGATACATGACAAAACTGTTTCAGCTAAAAAAATAATTATTTTTATTTTATTTTATTTTACAATAAGTGGTGGTGGATGTACCATCAACAAAAAGTGATTGATTCAAGTTGAAAGAAACTAAATATAACTTGTGTTTAGGATATCGTATTCATATTATATTAGCCGTTTTATGTTATATTTTTTTTAAAATGACTCGCGTCATTATATCGTATAAGTGTTCATGCTTCTTAGGATATATACCAACAAAAAAGAGTGAGTTAATTCAAATAGTGAAAACTAAACATGATAGAAGAATAACTAAAAACAATTAGCAAAAGTAGTAAAATTTAGGAAATATTATTCTAGATATAATAGAATTACACACATATCCCAACCCCCCTCCCCCACCCCCACCCCCAGAAAAAGATGATCAATCTTGATTAATTTGCTGAATATCTATAACGTTGTTTGAAATTTTGGGACCAAAGTTTATGGTTTTTTTACTTTCTTTCTTTCTTTCTTTTGCTTTTGGTAATAATTAAGGGGGGGAGAGGAGTTTGAGATACAATTCTCCCAAATAGAGATTGGACAATGTATAGCATTGAAAATTTGAAACACAAACTTCTTTAGGGGGCAATTCTAAGTTTCAAGTACAAATTTTTGTGGCAAAAAAGAGGCCAACGTATGCAGAATATGAATAAAAAGATTAAATTAACTAATACACTTTCTATATTTCAATGTGAGCTGCAATCCATAGTTAGTTTTGACTAGGCTCCAACAACTAACAACTCTCGTGACTAAGGAATGAGTCGTATCACGTATTTGATGTCCTTGGGGGACTTATTTAAAGGAAGCAATTTTATATGGAGTATGGAAAAAAAATTGTCTTTACAAATAGTAAAAGCCACAATAGATGTCTCTGACTATATTTAATTTTAGAGAAATGATGTGTCTATAATATTTTTACAACAAATTTTAAATGACAAGTTGTTACTGGTTGTTATTATTGGAGCAAAAAAGTAATGTTAGTGTTAAGTTCAAATTTGAACTAATAACAACTAACCACTTGTGATTTGTTGTAAAAATATTGTAACTTAATTTTATTATATATAATAAAGAATGTCGAAAAGGATGTGAGCGATTCTATTTTTACCAATTACCATTCACCTTCAATAATAAAATAAAATAAATAAATGAGAGAAGAGAAAGAAGAATCGAACTTATACACTGTTTTTGGATGTTTGTTTATAATAATGTAGTTGGTACAAAGCAAAAAAATAAAATAGTTAAACTAATGTTAGGTCTTACACCACTTCAACTTAAGGAGAGAATTTCAAAAAGTTTGGATTAGTAGTTCTTAAGATTAAGTTCGAAACTTCTTGTTAATATTTTAAGGTTACCTACATAAAATTCTTCTTTATAATAACTTGATACATGTGGGACAGAAATTCTATACACCTAAAGCAATAATCTAATATTCGAAAATATTTAAACACCGTTGCTTGTCAAAAAAAAAAAAAATTGAGGGAGAATAGAATGGATCTTTGAAGTTTTTTCACTTTTTCAAAGGCAATTAATACTATTGGTTTTTAAGGGTCAAAATAGTTAGATGGCAATAGGGAGCACTGAACAATAGGAGGAGATATTTTATAATAACATGTCCCACTTTTTTTTTTTTTTTGATAACTACGTTCTTTTGGAATTGTGTGGGTATGAGTATGACGCACATGCATACGTGGGGTGCGCACATGCCCCACTTAAAATTTTTTTTGAGAAAGCCCCACTTAAAAATTTGATTGATATGAAATAACATGAAAAATATAGATATAAAAAATTTTTGATTGAAAAAAATTGTACAAATCTAATGTAAATTTATGAAGTATTGTAATTTTAACAAAAGTTATGTATTATTTGTTAAGAGTATTGTGACTCAATTGATTAATATATGTAAGAATTTTTAACAAAAATTTAGGATTAAATCTCTCACCTCTTAATTATCAAATTATAAAATAAAATAAAAGTTACGTATTGTGTAATATGGAACTAATAAATTAGTTAATTTTTTTTAAAGAGTTTTAACTTATAACGTTCACTCCAGATAATAATTATTTATCATTAGATCAAGACACTAATTAATTTTTTATATAAGCAGAGATTGAACCCCATGTATTTTATTCAACTATAACATGGGCTCACTAACATCTCTAAGTTTTTATGCTCCACTCTCAATTAAAGAAGTGACAGTGACCCATCATTCTATTAGTCCAACTTACGTATGAACTATGCAAAGAAACAATTTTGGCAATGATTCTTTAATTACAATGATTTGAGCATTCTTGCTTTGTATTTGATTAGCAAGAGGATGCTGAGATTATCAAAAAGACCTATATTTTTAGTTATACTGTGTATATAAATGCTGTACTAATCCATTATATTTTGTTATTCTGTTTTACTTGTAGTTTCCTTTACTCTTCTTGAGCATATATTCAGTCATGCACACCTAGTTAGGTATGATAATTGTTGTGGTAGCTAGGAGGAATATTATTTAGAGGTTGATTAGGTACGACCTGTTACAAATATTGGTGTAAGAAAAGTCTTCCAAATATCATATATGGGGCATAACAACAAATGAAGCTTTATAAATAGATGACCTATTTGTTGCTTCCTGCTGTAAACATTGACATACATTATTGAAAGATTGAGTTTTATGAGAAAGAGAGGAAATGGAGTACAAGAATTCCTTGTGCCATTGATGTCCCATTGGTCTTCATGTGTAATTATATCAAATGGTGGTGATGGAAGCATGGTCTCTCAGCTTGAGAAGAACTAATAATAGAATACATATGAGTGTTGTACAAGTATGTGTGTTATATAAGTATACGTTAACAGAAGAAGAATATGACAATTTTTTTCTCAGTATTTTTTTTCCCAAACCAATTACACCATGAATGCAACTATTTTTTACTAGTTTTTTCATAATTTTTTGAGGTGATAAGCTATGATTGGTGGATAATATTTCTAAACTTTCACACAAACTCACCGCTATAATTATTTTTATCATCCACCAATCATAACTTTGGCCTCATATTGAAAATTTTGTGTCTATGAAGTATGAACCTTCTCTTTTATATTTTGTGTATATGGTACCAATATATAGTAATTAAGATTCAATAATAGGATCTTTTTATGTCTTAAAAAATGATATTTTTAAAAATCATGATTTTAATATGTAATAATACATTCGGTAAGAAATCAAATCCCTAGCTAGTAGTAAAGACAAGGTTTACCAACACCTTGGAATTTAGATCCAGAATTTAGCCCATCTTTAACATCTACCACCAAATCTTGTGGCTGGTCTTCACTAACCTCAATATCTTTTTTCTTTTTTCTTTTTTGAAACAGACTAACCTCAATATCTTAGATTCTAGAGGATTATAACCAAACACAATAATGAACAGATTGACACCCCTATTTTAAGGAGATGACCTGATATTAGGGGCATAAAATCCATCGTTTGTAAAACTTTGAAAGTTGCAACAGTCCTGTGATATGTTGCCACTTCCCCAAAATCCATTTTCTTTTTCTTTTTTTAATTCCTTTTTTATTGGCAGGTAAAAGATACGGATTCTATTATTATTTCAGATATCCCACAAAGTCAGCAATTGATAATAACTAATAAACAACGTGAAAATCAAATATCATGACAAATCTGAGGAACCATTCATGTTGCTGCCTTTTCACTCAATTCCTTTCTTTGTGAATGTGCAATTGTGCATGCAATGTATGCACTAATTAATAATGAGAATTGCAATGTCTATAATATTTTTACAATACATTATCACAACAAAAAAAAATATAGATGTTTATTTATTGTTTTTTTTTTTTTGAGAAGATAGTTTTAATTTAAATCCACAACTTAAATTACTTTTTTTCTTACCTATAACAACCCACCATTTAAAATTTATTGTGAAAATATTATAGCTCAATCCAACATTCTCTAATGGGTGAGTGCCCCAATGGTCACGCCCATGGGGGTCCGCCACAATAGTTGCTCCCCTGCTCACCCATTTTGTTCATCAAAAAAAAAAAAAAGATTGTTGATGGAAAAATTCTTATTGGTTGTCATCTAAGCACACTACTAATATCACTTATTTATTTATTTATTTATCAATAACCGTTAGCGGTTTATAAAAAAGTTGGTGGGTTTAACATTTTTCTAATACAAATGTTCTATATCACTTTTTGTGTTTTACATTATCTTTCACCAATCACAACTTACCATGTAGCTTTAGCTTTTGACATCGCAAGATTTCAAGCATTATTTTCTGTCTCTCATGTCAGATTTTCTCTTCCCATGAGTAATAAACAGAAATGGATTTTCTACTCTAGCCATCAATTTTTAAACGCCCACAGAATTTTGATTTTATTTTAGTTGGGGATGTGGTTGGGGTGACAATTTGATTAAATTATTCAAAAAAATGTTCATAATTTTAAAGACACTATAATTACCTTTTGGTCCAACACATATTCATTACAACCGTGCCTAACAACTATGAATTTCTTTACAATCTCCACCTCAAGTAATATTTGAATTCAAGACAATTAAAACTTTTAGAGGTTATTTTATGATACCATTCATCACGGCCGGTGCTCAATTTCAGTTTCTTTATCATTCTTATTGGGTATTCAATCAATTCAGTTGGATTTCTAATTTTTGTGCCATGAAAACTAATCCAAACAATTATGATTATCTTCCATATTTCAACTCACTAGAATAAATGTGCCTTAAGGAGTGGGACGAATAAATGTGCCCTATGGAGTAAGGACTGACTTTTCTCCTACTAGCACCAAGCAAGGACTGACTTTTCTCCTACTGACTTTTCGTCGCTCTCTCACAATGAGTCAATGACTAGCATAATGAAACCTGTTTTTTTCAGATTAAGGTAACGAAACTCATACCATATTTATACAATTATACTTACTAAGCCAAAGAGAGAGAAAAAAATGTATTCCTTTTGTAAGGAAATCATTTTTATTTGTTTTTAAGAAAAAATTAGACACACAAAACAAGTTTCTACGGTTGTCAATTATGACTAATGTTGCCGAGAATCGTACAGCTCAAATAATAATTCTTGGTGTTTTAACGAAATGTCAAGAGTTTAAATCTCCACTCTCCCATTCTAACTATTGAATCATCAAAAAATATTATGCCTAATATTTTATCATTGTTAATGACATATACATGAGCACTTTATTAGTAAATTAAGATTAATTTTTTAGGTGAGGCCATATTGACTATGACAGCATGGCATATAAGTATGGAGCCAAGATTTCGAGTTAGGGGAGGCTAATGATCTGTGGACTATGGTTGTTTGGGTTGATTTGTGATTGTAATGTTGTTTGGTCTAATACGTGGAAGAGACCAAGTTTTATTTTTCTTGAACCCAATTTGAATTAGGCCTCTCGGCCCTCTGTGTTTTGCATGTTGATTTTTTTTATCATGTTATATTATTTTTCTAAAGTACGGAGGAGCAAATTCCACCTAGAAAGAAGTTGAATTTTTTTTTTTTCTTTTGGGATGAAAAAAGAAGAAGTTGATTTAAACAAATGTATTCTTTTCCATAATTAAGCCTAAGACTTCAATCCCAGTAGAACACCGACTTTGTACCTAGATACCCAATATTGACCATCTCTCTTTCTTTGGTTTCAAGAAAACCATAATTCCTATCAAAAACAAAACAAAACCATAATTGTTTCTCAAAATAAAAAAAACCATAATTAAATTAAACTAATGTTTTAATTTATCCTTGTCATACATAAGAGGTTTGTAAAAGTCCCAATCTAAATTAGACCAAGCCATGTAGGAGAAAGGAAAAATAAACAAAGAAAAAAGTGGAGATAGTGTTGTGGTTGCCTGTTGGTCCAAGAAGCTTAAGTTAAACCACAAGGTCTACAATATAATAGTAATACAGATAAAGACATATACAGAATGTTTTCTCTTTGGCTTCAATTCCAAACAAAGCCGCCGCCGAAAAGGTAAAACTTATGTGAGCAATGATGAAGCTTCTTTGTTCTTCTTCTTTTTCTCATCTTCCAGAAGATAAAAAGGCTATACAACAAAAGCTTTCTAATAAAGAAAGATAGAGATTAAAAGAAAGAAAGAAAAAAATACATAAAGTTTTCATGCATACCACAATGCTACTGCAGAAAGCTATAGTAATCAAATTTCAAAGAAAAATGTTGGGAATATTGATTATTGATAATATATACATTTTTTTTAATGATAATGACTGTTAATTAGGTAGTGTTGTTGTTTGAATATTATGGAATTTGATATATCAACCTGTTTTCTAAATAAATGAATAGCTTCAAAAGGAGGAAAGAGCCGAAATAGTGGTTTTTGACTCGTAAGGTTTAGCTAGATTGCTAGAGTGTCATATCTCTTTTGTGTTGCCCATTACATTTCAATAACAATTGAAAGTGAAATGAAACACTTTCTTCTAACAATAACATTTCAATAACACTTTCGGTGGATCTTTTAACATCAAGTCTTTGAGTACCATTATCAACCAAAAAAAAAAAAAAAGACTTTTGAGTAGCAACCATGTGAATTTAACCCACTAGCAAGCTCTACCCAATCCAACACAACCAAACCTCTAGAATATATATATATATATATATATATATATATTGGTTGAATCTGATTTTAAATTGTTATTGAAATTTGGGTTGAGTTAGATTCGAGTTGGTAAAATATTCAAAACCAAAGTAACCTGATTCAATATATATGTATTTTAAATGTGTTAGTTTGATTTATTTTGAATTTTGAAACTTAGATTAATTTGTTAGATTTATTTTAGTATTCAGAATTTTTTTTTAGTAATGGTATACTTTTTTTTTTTTTTGAAATATTGAGTAATAGTATTTTGAAATTTTTAATTTTGACGAAATAGGACTCAATTGTATAATTATAATAATTTATTGAATAATGGATTTAAAAAGTTAAAAAAAGCAAAACCAATTTTTTTATAGGCTAAATAAAATAGCTCCAACCTGACTACCTAATCCAACCTAACTCACTCACTACAAGTTTGGTTGGAGTGGAGTTAGATTTTAGAGTATCATGGGTTGTGTTGTGCGTTGGGTTAGAGACTTTTCAACCATAGGGTCCGGTTTTGTTGAAAATATCCCACGAGTTGGAAAGATACCCCCTAATGAAAACTGTGATTAAATTCAATGTGCTAAGTGAATTTATAGTTGCAAATCCTTACCAAGGGAATAGTAGTTTCTAGCTTCCGCAAATTATCCATTGGGAGAAGTGCAGCCGTAGCATGCTATATTCTTCTGTCATAGTGAGTAATACTATTACGCATACAAAAAATTTCACAACATTATTTGCAATAATTGAGTAACACATTTTTACTAGTTTTAATTTGAGCTTACAATTGACATCACTTTTTTACTTATCATTAACGATTTATCGTCTCGACTGTTGTCAATTTTTTTTTTTTTTTTTTTTTTGTGGGTATTTATAGATTTTCTCATTACTCAAAACATTGCAAGCATAAGGTACAAGATATGTACTTTTTTTCCCACCTATCTAATCATACACAGTTTATTAAATGCTAATTGTAGAAGTAGTGAACAAGGTGGATGCACAAGACATTGGCAAAGGAGTAGATCTGCAAAATTTTATCTGGATGATCTTTATGATTTTGTGTGTGGAGAGAGAGAGAGAGAGAGAGATTGATGTGGTTTGCATAGACATTAGGCTTGTTTGATAAGAGATTTCTAGTAATGTTGTTTGTATTTTTTGAAAATATGTGTGGATGAAAAGTATGCGAGAACATGGAACTTATTTCTATACTTCTAGTCGGCAGTGTAAAAAGGGTCACAAAGCCACACTATGTTTATAATATGTAAAAGGTATCTAGAAGCTCATGTTTTAGATGAGATTCATATGCATTTTCAGATAAAAACAAAGTCATTCTTGGGAAAAGAATCAAGCTGGGACCTGAGTGAGACCTATACTCCCGTGAAATGGCTAGAAGAATGAGTGGGGGGACCTCACGATTTCTTTTCATTTATTTATTTCTTAATCATCTCATGATGATGGTGAAGATTTTGTGCATTGAGTGACTAAGGAGTGGCAATTAATCTAAGCAACACTTCAAATTTAGCAACTTAATTACTAAAGAGTCTTCTCACATAAAAGGACTCTTTGTTTGTTGTTTTTGTTTTATTAGTGTTGTAAAGTTTATCCAATAGAAATAGAAATTACATCATGAGATAGAGCATGTTTTAAGAAACACGGGTTCTCTTATAAAAAAAAAAAAAAAAAAGTAATACGGGTTCTTCTCCATCCATATAACAAAATTATTTTAAGTCTTGAACATGTTTAACTAACAAATAAGTTGGTTTGTCGCCTTGACGAATCTTGTGAGAATAAGACAGTTTTTTTCTAATAATTGCTTGTAATTTTAGATGAGTAAAGTGGAGCCGACCCATGAATCAGGGTAATTCATGAAGAAAAATTGGTTGCTGTAACTACAAGAAGGATAGGCAAGTTATTGGGGGTACCACTAGGATATTATAATTTTCTGGATATGTGTCCCCATCTTTTGCTCAAGTTGCCTAAGATTTCAACGACATTGGGATTGGAAGGCCTCAGCAACTTCAAAGACAAGTAGTTGTTAGATAACTACTGGTGACTAGTCCCAGTGCCGTAAGTTTACAGTTCATATTTGATATTTCTCTTTCGGCAGCAGTAACACTAGTTGCCTAGGATTAGGACAACATAGGTGTACAATAATTATTGAGTTAGATTGACTGGTATTCAATGCACTCGCAAAAAAAAAAGTTAACGAATTTTTTAAGAACATTAGTTTAAAAACACTTTTAGAAACATTTTAGGAAAAAAATGCTAAAGTAATTAAATTTTATTTTTACAATTATAACTCAAAAACTAATATTGCAACCATCTTAATTTAACACACTCATAAATTATGATTTTTTTTTTAATATAAAAATAGCACTACTCGATCTGAAATCAATTGGGTCTCTTCTCATTTGTAACCTGGGCTAGCCCATCAGCTAGAAAGCCACAATTGCTAAAAATCTTATGCCTAATTTCATTAAGATTGATCCTAATTGCAAGGACAATTATGTTCAAAGAATTCTTTGAGGTTTTGGCTTCAACGCTGACATATTGGTCCACCTTGACCTTATCTTTTAGTTCAGGTTCACCTGGACAGCTACCAAATTGGTTCGCCTTATCAATAGTAGCAAAAAAAATCAATCAGATTCAGAGCACTGCTAGAAGGACAATAATCAAGATCCACACATTGCTGTTCAATGTCAGATCCACGCATTGATGTTTTGCTTTCTTTCTATTTTATATCCAGAAAAAGAGATTCAGCTGCTTCACAATCTGACATTGAAAAAAAGGGGAAAGAAAAAGAATTTTAGAGCACATAAGTATTATAAATAACCTACTTCCACCATGTTTCCTTTTATATTGTTAAAATTATTTTTTCTAGACCAAATTCTAAAACTAAAACTAAAGGTTTAAAAAAATAAATGATTTAAAAAAAAAAAGTTTTAAAAAATGGCCATTTATTTTTAATACAAAAAAAAAAAAGATATTACAATTTTATCAAATATATATATATATATATATATTATAATTTTAAAAACTTAATTGTGGATTTTTTTTTTTTTTTTGAGAACTACATTTTTTTTTTTTTTTTTTGAGAATCAGAGAACTACTTAATTGTGGGCTTTCATTTGACAAAATCTTGACCAAACATTCATACCACCTGAATTCGTTTCTGAAGTACCAAGTGGTTCGGCTGAATTTATGTCAAAAAGATATTAGTTTGCAAATCCCCACTTTTTTTTTCCTTTTTGGGATGCACCCACTTGGGTTTTGTGTCCAACCAAAAAAAAAAACTTGTGTCATACTGTTAGTTATATTACAAAGAAGGGTGGGACTTGTGTCCAGTAAAAATTATATGTTGGATGGTGAACACGTGTCCACTCATGGACATGTGTCCGAATTCGAACATGTCCAGTAGAAATTTTCACTGGACATAAGCCGTGTCCTACAAAGAAAATATCAAAATTTTGCATTTTAAAAATATCAAACTAAAAACTCAAAATTTTTTGCATCTTCATTTTATGCATTACAAATTCGAGTCTTTTGGCTAAATATTGCCAAAATTAAAACATTTTTGCATTATAGGTACTGTTTGAAGTTTTTTGGCAAAATGAGGAGAGAGGTTGAATTTCGGCAACAGCGTTGCCGAAATTCAAGAAAAATGAGGAGAGAGAATGAGAAAATTGGAGAGAGAAAAACTCGAATTACGGCAATGGTATTGCCGTAATTCCTCTGCCCAATCTGCCCGGGTTTGTGCGTGTGAGGAGTGCAATGTGTGAGTGCCAAAAAAAAAAAAATCCCACAATTTCGGCAATACCATTGCCGAAATTGTGGGGAATTTTTTTTTTAATTTTATTTATGGCAATGGTATTTCGGCAATACCATTGCCACAATTGTGGGGAATTTTTTTTTTTTTTTAAATTTGTGGCAATGGTATTTCAGCAATACCATTGCCACAATTGTGGGGAAATTAAAATTTTTTTTTTTTTAATTTGTGGCAATGTGTGGCAATGGTATTTCGGCAATACCATTGCCACAATTGTGGGGAAATTTTTTTTTTTTTTTTTAAATTTGTGGCAATGGTATTTCGGCAATACCATTGCCACAATTGTGGGGAATTTTTTTTTTTTCAATTGTGGGTTTTTTTTTTTTTCCAATTGTGGCAATCACATTGCCGAAATTATTTCAATTGCCACAATTGAAAAAAAAAAAAAAATTTCCAAACGGTATTAGGGAATTTTTTTTTTTTTTTTTCAAATGGGACAATGACATTGCCAAAAGAAAAACTTATCTTTTCCTATTGCCGAAATTCCGCAACACCATTGCCACAATTAGTAAAAAAAAAAACCCCAACCAATTTTAGAAATACCATTGCCGAAATTGTGGGAAAAATTTTCCCGCAATTTCGGCAATGGTATTGCCACAATTGGGGAATTTTTTTTTTTTGTTTTTTTTTTTTTTTTTTCCAATTGTGGCAATCGCATTACCGAAATTGTTTCAATTGCCACAATTAAAAAAAAAAAAAAATTTCCAAACGTTATTAGGGATTTTTTTTTTTTTTTCAAATTGGGCAATGATATTGCCAAAAGAAAAACTTATTTTTTCCTATTGCCGAAATTCAATAACGCCATTGCCACAATTAGTAAAAAAAAAAAAAAACCCCAACCAATTTCGGCTATACCATTGCTGAAATTGTGGGGAAATTTTCCCCACAATATCAATTGGGGCAATTTTTTTTTTTTCAAATTGTGACAATTTCGGCAATGCCATTGCCACAATTGAAAAAAAAATAAAAATAAATTTTTTTTTTCCAAACGGTATTACAATTGGGGAAATTTTTTTTTTTCAACTGTAAAATTGTAAAATTTTTTCCCATAGAAAAAATTATTTTTTCCAATTACCGAAATTCGGCAACGCCATTGCCACAATTAGTAAAAAAAAAAAAAAAAACAAAATCCTAATTATGGCAATACCATTACCGAAAGTGGGGAAAAAATTTTTTGCCCCAATTTCGGCTATACTATTGCCGAAATTGTGGGGAAAATTTTCCCACAATTTCGGCAATGGCATTGCCACAATTGGGGCAATTTTTTTTTTTTTTCAATTGTGGCAATGACATTGCCGAAATTGTTACCCACAATTTCCAATTGAAATAAAAATAAAAATAAATTTTTTTTTCCAAACAGTATTACAATTGGGGGAAATTTTTTTTTTTTTGAATTGTGACAATGGCATTGCCCAAATTGTAAAATTTTTCCGTATAGAATAACTTATTTTTTCAAAATGGTGCCATTGCCACAATTAGTAAAAAAAACAAAAATGAAAAAAAAATTCCCAACTATGGCAATGGCATTGCCGAAATTGTGAGTAGAATTTTATTTTGGCAATTGTGGCCATGCCGTTGTCGAAAATGGAGGAAAAAAAGTGATTGGCGTGCACGTTGTAAATAAAAAAAAAATGTAAAGAAAGTACATAGATTTTTATAATGTGAAAGAAAAAAATGATTAATGTGCACGCTATTAACAAAAAGAAACTAAAGAAAGTACATAGATTTTTATATGCACGCTGTAAACAAAAAAAACAAAGCTTCAATCAACCAATCACCTCAACTTCTCATCTCATCTGATTCTTATTCTCTGCATCGAATATATTTTACCTATTCATTTTTGTCATCTCATCTGATTCTTATTCTCTGCATCGAATATATTTTACCTATTCATAACTCTCCGGGGGATTCCTTTTTGTCTTCTTCACTGATGTAATCTCTTTGAACGATTTTTTTTGTTTTCTTCACTTTTGTAATCCCTCGTAGAGACCTTTATTCTTTTTTGTTTTCTTCTTACTTGTAATCTCTCTCAGAGATAGTTTTTTTTTTTGTCTTCTTCTTGTGTAATAAAAGACGTTTTCTTTAGTGAAGATATAAGGCAAGTGAAGTGCAAGTCCAAGCGTCTTTTATTTCTCCTCCTTCGCCTCATTGAAGAATTGTATCTCCTCACATAGAAGGTCTTCCAATTATTCAGTTAGTCTTTTACTTTGCTTTAGGTGAACAACTAAGAATTGTAAGTTTTTTGTTTTTTTGCTTTGTAAATATTAAAAGCTAATACATTGTAAAATATTATGTATTGTTGTAGTTGTAGTTAATATTATTTGTATGCCTATGATTATAATTATTGTTATTGTTGTTGTTGCTGCTGTTATTCAAATTTTAGATTAATGAATTATTTTTTATGGTTATCTGATTGTGTTTTTTTTTTTTTGGCAAGTATCACTTTATAATTCTCACTCTTTCAGTTGGTATCACAGCTGTGGTAAGCATCTCAACTCTCTAATTAAATTTGTATTTGTCATTTTTGAAATTATTTAATATTATTTATTGTTATTATCAGTGCATGACCACAAAAATTGTAATAAATTGTATTATTGTGGTCTTTTTATAATCAATATGTGTTTTGTTATTATCAATTATTACATCTATTACTTGGAAAAATTATATTGCATAATATGTTTGTTGATTTATAATAAAGATATGTATGTGTATTATTATTATTATTATTATTATTATTATTATTATTATTATTATTATTATTATTATTATTATTTACTACAAATGGAAGTTGCATAGTTTAACTCATTGTAGCATTTAATGTAGGATATATTTGAAATGGAGCGACAACAATATCACATCTCTAATGATGCAATGGAAGGCAATGTACGTTGCGTTATTTAAATTTATTAATGTCCTAATAATATCTACAATTATTCAATTTACATGAAAATAATTTCAACATTAGTAATATAACATTGTACATTTAAAAAAAAAATCAGGTTTCCACCTTACGAGTTCGATCCCAACCGTTTGCACCCCCCCTGCAGTTAGGCAAGCG
Source organism: Quercus variabilis (assembly GCA_030445155.1). Lineage (NCBI taxonomy): Eukaryota > Viridiplantae > Streptophyta > Magnoliopsida > Fagales > Fagaceae > Quercus > Quercus variabilis. Next base: position 35,346,706 of record CP129451.1, on the reverse strand, counting down.
TATTGTCCCATATTTGCGGCAATGTAGACTATACAATGTTACCCGCCTCCCGCATATAGATATTGACTGGAGTCTTATCACTTCTTTAGTAGAGCGGTGGCAATCTGATATCCATATATTTCACCTACGTACTTGTGAAATGTCAATCACTTTACAAGATATAGCAATCCTTACAGGATTGCCTATTGATGGCAAAGCAGTGTGCGGGCCCACTAATTTGCAATGGGGAACTGTTTGTAGGGATTTACTTGGGGTGGAACCACCTGCAACAGCATTAAGATATGGTGGCCTTAAAATAAAATGGGTAAGGGATACATTCTCAAACTTACCAGAGGGTGCCAATACTATAACAATCCAACGGCATGCTAGGGCTTACATGTTCCAGGTTTTGGGTTTACTATTTGGAAATAAGAGCCAAAATAAATTGCATTGCTGTTTTCTCAACCTTTTAGACGACTTTGGAGAAGCTGGGGAATATAGTTGGGTTAGTGCCACACTTGCTTTCCTTTATAAAGAGTTGTGTACTGCTGCTATTCAAAAAAATATGGAGATTGCAGGTCCTGTTTTCATACTACAATTATGGGCGTGGGAGCATCTTCCATATTTGACCCCAATTCCAATAAGTCCAATAAATTTAAATGGCGATGAACCATACGGTTGCAAGTATAATATTTACTTTCTATTTCTATACAATATTGTATACTGTAGCATTTATCCTTGAGGTTAGAAAATACAATGGTCCACACACATGGACAGAGTCCACGCTCACACAAGATCATGAGCAATTAGACACCCATATTATTAAGAAAGGGCTGAGGGATGTTGTCAAAAATGATCCAACCATCAAGATTTCTTCCCTTCAACAGACTCTTTACAATAAGTACCAATACCGGCCTTCTTATTTTAAGGTGTGGGAGGCGAAAGAAAAAGCAATTGGTAGAGCGTTTGGCGATTGGGACAAATCTTACCAATTATTGCCAAAATGGTTGAAAGCTTTGACTGATTCAAACCCGGGCAGCAGGGTTATTTGGAGAACAGTACCTACTACTATGCCAGGCTGTGCAATATTCGAGAGAGTGTTCTGGGCTTTTGGTCCATCAATTGAAGGTTTTCAACATTGTAGGCCAGTGATTAGTATAGATGGAACTTTCCTATATGGTAAGTACAAAGGTACGTTACTGATTGCATCAGTGTGAGATGGTGAGAACAGACTTTTTCCACTTGCCTTTGCCATTGTGGAGAAGGAAACTGATGATAGCTGGTATTGGTTTTTGCATTGTATTCAGATTAATGTCACTAATCGGGAAGGGTTATGTGTCATATCTGATCGTCACCCTGGTATAATGACAGCGATACGGACTATATGTCAATCGACACGTTGGTATCATCGTTTTTGCCTTCGTCATTTGGCTAGCAATTTCAATCAAGAAATCCAGAATAAAAACTTGAAGGCTATGGTAATGTGGGCAGGCATGGAGAATCACTTACGAAAGTATCAAATAACTAGGGATAGAATTACTCAATTAAGTGCAGATGGTGAGATGTATTTATTGAAAATACCGGTGGACAAGTGGACGTTAGCACACGATGGTGGACATCGTTATGGGGCAATGATGACAAATTTGTCTGAAAGTTTCAACGGAATACTAAAGAGTGCTAGAAATCTGCCCATAACTGCGTTAGTTGAACTTACATACTATCGTTGTGTAGCCTACTTTGCTGATCGATATACTAAGGCATGCGTAGAGGTTACTGTCGGGGAACTCATTACGGCCTATGCAAAGAAAAAATTCAATAAATGGGAAAAAAAGGCACCCAAGCATTCAGTTACTGTGTTCAGTCATGAAGATGGTCTATTTGAAGTCAGAACACCAATAAATCCTAACTCTGCATATAAGGGTAATCATCGTCATGAGGTAAATTTAAGGCAGAACACTTGCAGTTGTCAAAAATGGCAGGTTTATAAGATGTCATGCTCACATGTCATTGCCGTGTGTAAATATCAAGGCATCTCTGCAATGCAATATATCGACCGTTGCTACCTTTTGGAAGAACAAGTTGCTTGTTATGCACTTAGATTTCGCATGGTTCTTGATAGTGTACATTGGAATGAGCCTGATTTTCCGGTCTTGTATCCTAATGTCAAGTTGCGCTGTGAAAAAGGTCGACCAAGAACAACTCGGCTTCGAAATGAAATGGACGAAAGGGCAGAGCATCAACCAAGGCCATTGTGTAGTCTCTGTAGCCAAGAAGGCCATAATAGAAGAACATGCCCAACTCGAACTGTGGCTGGCTCCACTAGTGGCTAAACTAAATAAACTACCATAAGTATTCAATCTACTTCAGTGGATTGGTTGGACCCTTTTTTCCTTTTAGGAGTTGGACCATATTATTAGTTTGTATTATTTGAAAGAACATGGTACTAATTCCATATGCTACAATGTTTTCTATCACTTCAAGTTGGATTGGGGTGTATGTTTATTTATTTTGTGTCTACGTGTGTGTCTATATATATATATATATATATTGTGTATTATAGTTTAGGGTTTCGATGACACCTTCAAATGTATACATTTTATGGAGTGTTTGGGTTATTTACCCTGTTTCAAAGTTTCAAATAAGGAAAGGAATCAAAGGGCCATAATCTAAAGAGGAAAAATCAAATTTGAGCACTACTCAGTATTTTAGGCGTATCTCTCTCTTCAAAAATCCAATTGACTAAAGGCCAGATGGGATGAAACCATGACTTAAATAAAAGACGCTTGGACTTGCACTTCACTTGCCATTCCCCACAATTGTGGCAAAGGTATTGCCGAAATACCATTGCCACAAATTAAAAAAAAAAAAAAAAAAATTTCCCCACAATTGTGGCAATGGTATTGCCGAAATACCATTGCCACAAATTAAAAAAAAAAAAAATTTCCCCACAATTGTGGTAATGGTATTGCCGAAATACCATTTCCATAAATAAAATTAAAAAAAAAAAAATTTCCCCACAATTTCGGCAATTGTATTGCTGAAATTGTGGGATTTTTTTTTTTTTTTGGGCACTCACACATTGCACTCCTCACACGCACAAACCCGGGCAGATTGGGCAGAGGAATTACGGCAATACCGTTGCCGTAATTCGAGTTTTTCTCTCTCCTCCAATTTTCTCATTCTCTCTCCTTCTTTTTCGTGAATTTCGGCAACGCTGTTGCCGAAATTCAACCTCTCTCCTTATTTTGCCAAAAAACTTCAAACAGTACCTATAATGTAAAAATGTTTTAATTTTGGCAATATTTAGCCAAAAGACTCTTACAAATTCTCTTGGTCTTCGGCAGTTGGGGTGGATCAAAACAAGTGCATCCATAATTGGAGTGTACACCAAAAAGTTATCCAATTGTAAAATGGGTTTTATTAAGGGCACACGTTAATAAACTATTTTAGAAAATTTTTTATAAAAAAATGAAAAAAATTACTAACTGTTTGACAGTTTTTTTAATTCTCCTTAAATTTTTTTTTAAAATGAATGATATTAATGTGTACTCTTAAACCCTTGTAAAAAGAAATGAAGTAAACACAATTGCACAAAAAAAATGAAAAAAAGCAAATGAAAAAAGCTACGAGTGCTTAAATAATAAAAAATTGTAACTGCAGGGGCTTCTGACAAAATAATATCTCTTGCGCATGATGTCCATTCGAATTTTTTCGACCGTTGGGCCCAAGCACACAAGGTAACCGTTATATTCAAAAAAACCAAGAGAGAGAAACCAAAAAAAAAAACTCCCATACCGTTGCATCGCTCTCACTTTACAGTTTTTTCTTCAAATCCAAAACCCCACAAACAAAAACTGAGGAAAAAACAGAGCAAAAGCAAACCCCACTGATCAACCAATGGGTTGTGCTTCTTCAAAACTGTTCAGAAAAGAACTCAAGCGAGAGTTATTTTTCAACAATGGCGGCGGAGAGTCTTTGAACCACGTTGTGTCTCTCACTTCGAGCACCTATGGGGTTCTCAACTTGGACGATGAGAAACCCATCAAAGAGTGTGTCTCAGAGACCAAGAAATTGCAGAGATCTCCTCCTCCTCATCCCCCTCGTTCTCGTCGTGAAGAGCCAGAGGTTATTAATGCTTGGGAACTCATGGAAGGTCTTGAAGAAGAAGGAATACCCATTCCAAAGAAGAGCCCGAAACCCCGGGTTTTTCTTCGTGGGTTTACTGATTTTGATTCCAGGCTTAGTCCAGCGAAGTTCTCTGGTTCTCCTAAGAAAGCGAAGAGATTTTCTGGGAAAGAGAATAAAGGAAGGGTTAGTTTGTTTCGGTCTGATTGTAGCCCTAAAAGGGTTCTGAAAAGTAAGAATTTTTCTGAGAATTCTTGTACGGCAGTGTTGAATTTCAGTTATCCGGTGAAAGGGTCTCCGATTGGGGCTAAACAAGTAGAGTCTCCTGGGAGTGACTTGGGGTATTTGTCTAGGAGGCAGAGTTATAGTCCTCTGTTTGATCCGGAACTCGTTGCAAATTATGAGAAAGAATTGTCTGAAGAGGAAGAACAAATCAAGAGGATGGTTTCTCCCAATGCAAAATTGCGTAGAGCAAGGAATACCCAAGTATTGGAGTCTAGTCTTCTTCATTCTTTTGTGATGAAGTGCCCTCCGGGTGGTGAAAACGCGGTCGTTATATACACAACAACATTGAGAGGGATCAGGAAGACTTTTGAAGACTGCAACAAAGTCCGGTCCATCATTGAATCATATTGTATTCAGGTGTTGGAGAGGGATATATCGATGGATTCGGGGCTGAAGGAGGAACTGAGGGGACTAATGGGGACAAAGGATGTGAGGGTTCCACTTGTGTTTGTGAAAGGAAGGTTGATTGGTGGAGTTGATGAGGTGGTGAAGTTGGAAGAGGAAGGGAAATTGAGTACATTATTTGATGGGATTCCAAGGGCTCTTGGTGGATGTGAAGGTTGTGCTGGTGTGAGATTTGTGATGTGCATGAATTGTAGTGGAAGTTGTAAGGTTTTGGATGTGGAGCAAAAGAAGATGGTGAGGTGTGGTGGGTGCAATGAGAATGGGTTGATTCAGTGCCCTATTTGTTGTTAATATTTTATTCAACCATAATCTTGGGTTGATTTGGGTAATGGGGTTAGCCCTTGGTTGATTAACCAGCCTTTGGATGTGAAGGATAGCTTGAAGATGGTCTTTTGGGTAATGGGGTTCTAAAGTGGGTTTTAGGCCTCTTCTTTATGCTGATGTTTTGATTTGGTAATGCTTGCCTGTATTACTGATATTTGCTTTTTTTATTTTATTTGACTGATGTAGTTCAACATTCTTACACTCGTGATGAACTTTATGGAGAATTTTTTTTATAAGTTCTTGTAACTGATTTTTATATTGATGTTGATTTTGGGGGTGTTTGAATTCTAGAAGTGAGTTGCTGTACTGATTTTAAGCATTTGATATGTGAATGTTTAATGTGATAAATATACCTTATCTCTCTATAGCATGAGAATGTGTTCCATTCTGATAATTTTGATAGGAGGCTTGTTAATTTTGATCTTGCTATATGTCAAAGTTGAGTCACTGCCAAGTTTTGCTAAGTTATCATCATCAATGGTTTTCACTTTTCACCCTTCAAATGGTTAACTCAGTTGCATAGAAATAGCAGAAATCATCAAGTTTTATAGGAAAGGTTGATTTAACTGCGTTACTAATCTTGAGGTTTTAACTAGTCACTCTCACCATTTTTGCAAGTTAGTACCAGACTCTTTTCTTTCTTTCTTTATTTTTTTATTATTTTCATTTTATATAAACCGGGCTATTTTAACTTCCTTTAGAGCATCTCTAGCAGATTTATCAAATTTTTGTACTATTTGGAGAATGAACAATGACTTTTACCTTTATCTATCAATTTTTTCAAATAGACCTTCCAATAGATTCTTTATCTCATTTAAATATTATTTTTTTATTTATTATTTATTTTTTTTAAACTACTACACATCTTCCAACATTTTTTTATTCAACACATAATTATTATAATAAAAAAAATGTATTTGAAGAATGAATAGTAGCCCATCAGACTTGATGGGCTACTGTTCATTAGCCAAAAAAAATCCAGATATACCGAAGCTGATGGGCTACTGTTCATTAGCCAAAAAAAATCCAGATATACCGAAGCTGTTGGAGCATATACAGTATACAAAATCTCCAAATTTTAGCTAATAAAAGCTGGATACCAATGCTCTTGGAGATGCTCTTATGTATATCATATACCGTTCAAGTAGTTTTTTTTTTTTGGATAACACCGTTCAAGTAGTTGCTATGTAAAAAAAAACTGAAAAGTACTCAAATTTTTTGACCGTTTGAAAAATCAAGCACATTAGGCACCACCGTAAATCTGTAATATCAACTCCAGAAGGATTTACATTGGAAATAAATTTTGGGATCATTGCAAGGAGTAATTGATGGATTTTTGCACAGTCATCAATTTTGGAAAAAAAAACGTGAATTTGTAGTATCCTTGCATTACTTTTTTTACAAGACAAAGATAATCAATTGACTCCAATTGGAGGGTAATTGAGATTGTAATAAGGAGCAACTGGTGGATATTTGCAAGTTACCTGCCTCTGAAGCAATTTTTCTAGTTGAAACAGATCCACATATTGGTAACAAAGAAAATCAACCGTGTCATCCACACCAAAAATTATATACCAAGCCTGGATCAAGTGCTAAGTCAGGATTTAAATGTCCCGATCCGAAGTCAAATCGTGATGCATCATTTTCTTTCGATGATTGAATTATACCTCCTGTACTATCTCTAATTACAACAGTTTAAAAAATAAATAAAAAATGTAAAACCATATAAGCTTTAAATAAAAAACCAATTAATCATGAATATTTAAAAAATGATAGAGCTAACATAACTGACAGATCAGAAAAATAACTCATTAGTGTAACAAACATTATAAAAAGAAAAAGAACTTAAAAGCATGACAACCACAAAGGTATAAAGAGCGTAAGTACTATACTCCAATGTATATGATTTTTTATATGTAGGTCACGACTCATGAAAAAGGGAGAAATAATATCAGTAACCTATTGTCATAATTGCTGATTTTATTGCAGCAGGACTCCAATCTCTATGAATGGATTTTATGGTTGCTGCAATACCAGCAGCATGAGGACAAACCATAGATGTACCCAAATCCATTTCAAAGAAAAATCGCATCAGCATTTTCACCATTTTGAGGAGGGTAAGCTGCCAAAATATTGACCCCTGGTGCAGTAATGTCAGGCTGCAAACACAATTTCAGAAATATAAACATCATATTATAAAAGCATTGAAATAATGAAGTCTTGAGTAATACATATATTGCATCATAAACATTAGAAAAATAATAATAATAATAATAATAAGATTCTTGTTAAATAATGGAGGAGGAAATGCCTGCTTTAATGATGTCAGGAGATAATGAACTAGATCCTTTTGAAGAGAAGATAACTATTCTCGGATTAGGTTTAACCTTGTTCTTATTGAATAAAAAGCTTGCAACCGGACTACTGCAATTATCACAAGTACTGTCAAATTAAATATTTTTACACTATATAGTTCAACCCAAAAACCAAAGAAAGACCCATGAATTTAGGCATATAATACTCACTTTGTGCTTCGCATTTATCTGTCAGCTTCACCTTTCTTAGTTATTATCATGGTAGGAACTACAAAATTGTATATCATATCAGTTCCTATACCTGGAGATATGAGGACCATCCCAGCACCTCCTTGTTCTGTTACTACTTCTGATTTCTCACACTTTTTCATCCCATGATTCCAAATTATGCACACCACAATCTTTTTACTGATCAGAGATCGAGTGTATCTTTACAATAGCTAAAATAGAAAGCAAATTAAGTTAATTGAGAGATATGTAAGACTAATGAATTAATAAGTGTACCGGAACATACCTAGTGACATACTTTACTCACATTGCTACCTGATTAAAATCCCCAAAAGCTGCTGCTACAATTTCATAATAACCTCTTAGTTCATATAAGTTACTTATATCCATAACCTTGAAAAAGTTTCCCTGGTTAAATCAAGACTATAATTTTTAAACTATTTGATAAGATATTGCCTGCCCTCAATACTCAATATAGTAATGGAACTTTAGCTAGTTCATACCTGCAGTTCTCTTCTATTTCCAAGACACAAATTAGCAAAAGCTTTCTCGATTACTTGTACTAGCTGCAACTGTCAAAACCCAAGGAGCTGCATTCACAACACTTCCAGCAGCTCCAACATTGCCAGCAGAAGCAGAAGCAGAAAAAAAAACTTCATTTATAAAAGCATTGAGAGCTCCAATTGAAAAGCAATCTTCTAAATAGTTCTGTGGTGGACCACTGGGACCAAGAGACATAGTAATGATTTTAACACCATCATCAATTGCATCCCCATAAGCTTTATGAATGTCAGAACATGTACACTAGTTAATTGTTATGCCAACAAACTTTGTACACACCTAATCGAGTAAGAGGTGCCCACCTTTGCTGTGTGGCTCTTCCATCCTAGTACATTCATCAAATTCACTTCTGATCACACAGCTTTGGATGCTGTATGAGTGTCATGGCCAAAATCATTGCAGGGGGGTCGATAAACAGTTCCAAATGATTCAGGAGGGCCAATTTGGTCCAAAAATCCATCATGATAGCATTGAGACCCAATTAATTTACTGCAAGCATTACACATACAAAATTGTTAAGTGTCAAAAGGTGTAGATTGATATATTATAAGTAATGCTGATTTTTTTAAATAAGCATCTAAAAGAAAAGTAAATAGGTCAAATGAATTATTGTCTAATTTCATTCCAAGGCATAACTTGTACCATGACTAGAAGTAAAGCTTGAAATAAACCTTCTGAGCACAACAAATTTTATTACATAGACCAAACAAATTGATAAGTCAACTTTTAAATATAAAAACAAAAAGGTAATTCAAAAATGTACTTATTATGCTGTTGATGCGGTACCAATCATATTCACTGTCATGTCAGTTTGTAAGTATCTTATGGTCAAATTTATAGTAGATTTAGAGTTTATCAAACCTTTTACCTGTAAAAATTGGATTCCTTGAATTCATAGCCTACGACACAACATCCTCTAAAATTCTCTGGCACAGGCCCTAAGTGAATAGAAACTCAAGCCCCAGTTAAAATTGCAAACACCTGTAGATTAAAAACTAGTATCTAACATTTTACTAATTGATTAGTATACACTAAAAATGCATGAGAAAAGAGAGACTTACCACCATCTAAATGGCCAACTATGACATCGTGCCTGTTATCTTTGCTGAAGAATGAAACTACGATTTCCCATAAATTCCATGACCTTGTTGTGTGAAGATGATGAACAGTATCCTCAACAACAGATGCATTTGATTCATGCTCTGTACAATGAACACAATATTATAAATACCCCCAAAAAAAAAAAATGTATACTAAATGCAAAAAAATTACTATCAGAATCATATATCGCCAATTTCACATACTTGGATATCCTGTCAGCTTGTTCTGGTCCTCCGAAATTCTCAAGCATTGTTGTCCGAATGTACAATATGCGATACGTATCGTATTATGTGTAAAAAGTTTTATATCGTATCGGCATATCGTAAATGTTTATGAATCGTACGATACAGCATATGTATCGTATAAATTATATCATATCGTAAAATTGTATGTATCTGTGTATTATATGTATCATATCATATCATAAAATTGTATGTATCGTACAATACATAGACAAATGCTTTAAAATGAGTTTTTTGTTAAAATTTGTACTTTTATTTGAATCTAACAAGTTGTTAGACTTGTTTTAAATACAAAATTATTAGGTAATTTAATTTAACCTAATAAAAAAACATATTCATAAGTTTTTTTTTCTTTCTTTTTCCTACAAAATTTGGACTACATAGTACACACTTACACTTCACTTTAATATTTACATATTTATTTTCTATACTATGAATAAGATATTAATTGAAAATATAATTATTTTTATTTTATTCATTATTATAAGTCCAAGAAACTGGAGGTCCGTTTGGATACAACTTATTGTTGCTGAAAACTGATTGTTTCTGAAAACATTGTAGCAAAATAATTTTTAAATGTATGAATATCGTGGGACCCATTTTTAAAATTTTTCCTGAATAAAGTGGTTGTAGGTCCCATGAACAGTGCGTGAACAGTGTTTTTTGTCCCTGCACAGTAAATTCTGTCTCCTAAACTGTGTGAAAGCAAAAAAAAAAAAAAAAAAAAAAAAACAACTTATAAAACGCATTGCAACAAAACTCTGTATCCAAACCCTCACTAGAATGCCAAGAAGTTTTTTTTTTTTTTTTTAAATAATTATTAAAATAAAAAGAACAAGAAGAGATAGTAAATGTTAATGATGATGAAGAAAATTTTAATGAAGAAATAAATTTGCAAAATAATAAACATGATGATAGCATTGACTTAGATGGGGATGATTAGCCAATATGATGAAAATAAATTAATTTTTGGGTCATTTGTAATATATTATCACTTTTGAATTTAAGCAATTTGAATGTGTATGTTATAAACACGTGCTAGTTTGATTTTTTTTAGTTAGCTTGTTAAATATTATTATATAAGTGATGAATAAATTAGTCATTGGGTAAATATATTCTAAATTTATAATGAATATACCCTTTACATATGTATATCTATAATTTTTTATAAATTTCATTAAGTATTTGTGTATCTTACAATATACGATACGATTTGATAAATAATACTGAAAAAACAAAAATCGATTTACGATACAATTTACGTTTACTAGGCTCTCAAGCGTAATGATACACTTGCTCTTTGAGCTACATCAATACTGAAAATAAAATATGAATACTAGAAATATTAGCAACCAACATAAAATTTTTCCACACATAAATTTTTAGATTAAATTAGAGATTTCCTTCCAACAAATGAAGAAAGCATTTCTTGGTTGGAATTGATCACCCTATCAGAGTCTAGATATGAATGTGCGCCCATGTGCACAATGTAATGCTTGACCATATAAAAGCATATCCAAATAGTGACATAACTCATAATTGTTTCTTTCATTTTTAAATAATATAAATAGCAAGCAAAAAAAAAAAAAAACTATAGTGTTATAAACACTGAGACGATTGGTCTTATTGGAGGAATCTGGTTGCTATGGAATTCAGATATGGTAGAGGTGGTGCAACTTACTAACACAGAGCAAGAGATTCATGTGGAAGTGAAGGTACTCTCCTCTAACCAATCTTGGATATTCTCTGCAATATATGATAGTCCTAGGAGTGCAAAAAGATGTATTCTCTGGGAAAATCTAGCTAAGGTTGCCGAGTTGCATAATAAGCCTTGGGTGATAGCTAGAGATTTTAATGAACCTCTTGTAGAGGAGGATAAATTTGGAGGCAGGCCAGTGAGCATATCTAGATCTCTCCTCTTTAAAGAATGCATGGATAAGTGCAATATGGTGGACATGGGATTTAGTGGGCCGAGATTTACCTGGTCTAACAGAAGGGATGTTAATAACTTGATTCAGGAAAGAATTGATAGGTTCTTTATGAACCTAAACTGGTGTTTACTCTACCCAGATGCCAAAGTAACTCATCTAACAAGATGTCACTCAGACCATTGCCTTGTTCTTATGGAAACCAATCCTAGAAGACCCACTCAGTTGAATAGACCCTTCAGATTTCAAAGTTTCTGGCTCTCTGACCCCTCATTTCCAAACGTGGTTAACCAGGCTTGGAGACAGCAAAGGAAGCTTTCAGAAGCTATGGAAGCTTTCTCCAAAAAAGCTACAGAATGGAACAAAAACCACTTCGAAAATATCTTTGGCAAAAAGAGAAGAATTATGGCTTGGTTAAGGGGTATTCAAATGGCTATGGCCTCCAATCCCTCCTCCTCCCTAATCATTCTTGAGCATCAACTGTTGAGAGAGCTAGACGTTGTTCTTGATCAGGAAGCAGAATTATGGGCTCTCAAGTCCAGAATTAACTGGATGGTGCTGGGTGATAGAAACACTTCCTTTTATCAAGTTTTCGCGCTTGCCAGAAGAAAGAGAAACCTTATTACTTCAGTCAAGAATGAGTTTAGAGAGTGGCTGTTTGAGGAAAGAGAGATCATGAATCATTTCAGGGAAGGGTTCATTAATCTTTACTCCACATCTCAAGACTCAGCTACTTGGGGACTTGATTATCATTCTAAGTGGCAATCCAAGCTATCAGATGAAGAGAAGAATAGTATTAGCCTTATGGTGACAGATGAAGAAATCTCTACAGCCCTTTGGTCCATGAAGGCTTTCAAGGCTCCAGGACCAGACCGGCTTCATGCGGGTTTTTTTCAGAGGTTTTGGCTCATCGTGGGCAACTCAGTTAAAGGAGAGATAAAGCAAATCTTTGAGACTAAGAAAATTCCGGACTACCTGAACAAAACTAGCATCGTTCTCATCCCGAAAGTGCTTGGGCCAGAGTTTATCAATAACTATCGCCCCATAAGCCTTTGCAACATAGTTTATAAGATTATAACTAAAGTCATAGTTAATAGGCTTAGGCCTTATCTAGATAAGCTTATCTCTCCCCGTCAAACTGCTTTCGTCCCTGGTAGAAAGGGGGTGGATAATGCGGTTATTGCACAAGAGATCATTCACACAATGGGCAAAACGAAAGGGAGAGTGGGGTACATGGTCGTAAAGATTGACCTGGAGAAGGCCTATGACAAACTTGAATGGAGCTTTATAAGGGCAATTTTGAGAAGATACAACCTACCGGATAATCTTATTGAGCTTATTATGAGCTGTATTTCAACAATCTCGACGTCTCTTCTTTTTAATGGTGGAAGCTTAGATTCATTTCACCATACTAGAGGGATAAGATAAGGTGATCCTATTTCCCCTTACATTTTTATCCTTTGCATGGATTTTCTAGGCCAATTGATCCAAGAGAAATGTGAAATTAAAAAGTGGTGCCTAGTGAAAGCTTCAAGAAGTGGCACGGCTTTCTCTCATCTTTTCTTCACTGATGACCTAGTTTTATTTGCTAAGGCTGACATTAATAACTGTGTAGCCATCAAGGAGGTCCTTGATTCTTTCTGTAAGCTTTCAAGGCAAACTGTGAGTGTGGCAAAATCTAGAGTTTTCTTCTCCCCTAACATCAGCCAAGAGAATAGAGAGGCCTTCAGTAACATTCTCGATTTTCAACAAACAACTTGCTTGGGGAGGTACCTAGGCTTCCCTATCAAACACCAAGGAAGGGGGAATCAGGACTTCAATTTTGTTCTGGATAGGGTGAAGAGGAAGCTTGAAGGATGGAAGGCAAACCTGCTGTCTATGGCGGGAAGATCTATTCTTATCCAAGCATCCTCCTCAGCTATCCTTGCTTATGTTATGCAAAGTAACTTGCTGCCTGGAAAGGTGCTAGAAGGAATTGATAGAGTTAATAGAAAATTTTTGTGGGGATCAACGGAGAATAGTAAAAAAATGCATTGGGTGGGCTGGAAAAAGGTAGCCCGACTAAAGGAGGATGGAGGTTTGGGATTGCAAATAGCGAAAGGGAGGAACACAGCACTTCTTGCTAAGTTAAATTGGAGATTTCATACTGAGAGCAATGCACCATGGGCAAAGGTTTTAAAGTTGAAATATTGCAACCGTCAACGACTCATTTCCAGGAACCAAAACAAACTATCTAGCTCCAGAACTTGGAAAAGTCTAAAGGCAGGTGAAGCCACTTTTATGCAAGGAGTTAAATGGATCCCCGGATATGAAAGCAATCTGGATTTTTGGAATGATAGTTGGTCCAACATAGGCCCCTTGAGGAATGTCGTTCAAGGTCCCCTAACCCATGCATCCTCTGATCTGGAGGTCAAGGATGTTAGAGTTGCAGGTAGTTGGAATTGGGCAATCATTCAAATGGATCTACCTATTGAAGTCATGAGGGAGATCCAAGCCACCCCAATCCCCATTGCTGCTAGGATTGAGGATAGACTGGCCTGGAAGTATTCTAACCGAGGAGATTTTGAGCTAAAAAGTGCCTATCAGCTGACCTTAAAACCCACAATAGAGGTACCTTTCAAGGGAAAATGGATATGGAAACTAAAGACCTTATCGAGAAACCAAATATTTGTGTGGAAATGCATGCACCAGAGCATTGGGGTTAAACATTGTCTCACGGCAAGAGGTATGTTAAACTGACAACACTTGCCCTAGCTGCCATGGCACATCAGAGACCATTTTACATGCACTCCGAGACTGTCCTTTAAGTAAGAGGGTTTGGCACCAGTTGGGGAAACAAGTCACAAATGCATCATTCTTCACTGCCAATCTGCAAAATTGGCTCACTGCCAATGCCAATTCTAATTTGGTGAAGCAGCAAGGTCTAGGTCAGATTCCTTGGTCTCAAGTTTTTTTATTTGCAATCTGGTTGGTTTAGGAAAGCAAGAATCAATTCTTGTTTTAAAATAAAAATTCGAATCCTAGTATTGCTAAAATGATCCTTGACCGTGCCTTTGAATTCACCCACTGTGCTTGCACTGCTCCGGCCACAAAGAGGATGATTATGAAGAGTATTCGTTGGGAAAGGCCATACAGTGGATGGATCAAACTTAATACGGATGGCTCGTCCTTAGGGAACCCCGGTGTGGCTGGTGGAGGAGGCTTAATTAGAGATGAGAACAGTGACTGGGTAGTTGGCTTTGCAAGAAAAATTAGGACTGCTACTAGCTTTTTGGCTGAGCTCTGGGCACTCCGTGATGGACTCCTTTTATGCTTACAACTCCACGCTCAAGCTGTCATAGTTGAGATGGATGCAAAAATTATTATTGATGCTCTCTCCTCACATACTAAAGCCAACACTATCGTATCTTCCATTATGGACGATTGCCGACAGTTGATTGCGCAAATTCCTCAAGCCAGGTTCGAGCACATCTACAGGGAAGCAAACAAATGTGCAGACTTTCTTGCTAGACTAGGTTCCTCCCTAGATGTAGAATTTATTGTTTTTTCTAGTCCACCTGTGGACATGTTTAACATTTGGGAGGCTGATGCCCACGGCTTGTGCTGCACCAGGGTGTGCCCTGCCCCCTCTTTTGTTTCTTAAGTGTGTTTAATTTAATTCCTTGTGAGTAACATGTGGTCCTTGAACTGTACTTGAAGCAAGTGTGACAAATGAACAATAGATAAGAACACTAGAAATTTTCATCGTCATTTCTGAACTCATACACACACCACACTTTGTCAAGTTATTGCAAAGTTTTAAAATATATAATTTCTTAAATAGGCCAGTTTTTGTTAAGTTAGGACTTTAGGTTTATCTGTCAGCTGACGTAAGTTTGTTTTGAAAATTGAAAATTTTCTCATAACCTTTATCAGGTAAGTATTTTACACTTTATCCTATTAAGCATATATAGTGTTAAAAACTTGAAACCACATGTAAATTTACATCCTTTTTATAAAATTTAAAAAAAATATATGTCTTTCTTTGTTAATTATCTGATTTTAAAATTTGGTTAAATCCGCATGTTAAATCATCAGGTGATTTTAAATTATGTCTATCTATTTTTTAAATTACCTATTTTTACAAACGAAGGTCTCTATTTATCAAATTCTCTTGTATACAATTAGATGGCTTCAAAGGAATATAGACCAACCGAGAGCCGAAGGCCCAAAAAAAAAAAAGTACATTTGTATGCTTATTAAGATCCCATTTTCAATGTCTGATTCTCTATATTCTGGAATGAAAAGACAATAGACTCGAAAAGTTATACCTAATTGATATTTTTGTTTAATTCACTTCTTCTACCTAGCATTTTTTGAAAGATGCTCAAATCATTAAAATTAAATTATAAACCTAATAAACCTAAATGGGTTTTTTTTTTTTTTTTAAGAAATTAAATGGTTAATATACAGCAATGCTATCCACGTATCAAATTTTATACCAAAGAAAAATATTATAACTACGGACTATTTTATAAACTGTTAATACCGCAAGTGATTATTTGTAAATAAAAAAGTGATGTAATCGGTGACCTTAAATAAAAACCATAAAGAACTTGAACCTCGGCTTATGACCCCCTCTACCTTACAATAACTTATATTTGTAAAATCATCATCACTCTGCTCGATAAAAACCTTCTAGCAAGTGAACAAAATGCTCACCATCAGGTGGGAGCCACGTTACATTCGTATGATATTGCAGCCAATCATCGGTGCACCTGTACTGAAAAACTATGGAAACCGATACACCTGATTCCTACCCTAACCGCACGTGTTACCATGAGTTCCACATATAGCAGTGTTAACTGTGTAAGTCTAAGCCTAAGAACTTTCTCTCTCTATCTCTGTGTCCAAAGCTAAAAGGCCTCTAAGCACAGTATAGCTTCTCACTATGGCTGGCAAAAGGAGAAGAAAGCTCAAATCGTAAGCAATTTTTTCGTTTTTTTTTTAATATTAAGTCAAATTGAATTGTAATTTATCTTTTTCCTTAGCACAATTTACTTGCTTAAATGAACTGGTTTTAGGGTTTTAGCTTTTAGGGGTTAATTCAGTTGGGGTTTATGATGGAATACCAATGTGTTTTTTACACAATTGAGAGCTTGAATTGTTGGTATTTGGAGTCAAGTTTGAAACTTTTGATGGTTTTGTGAAATGGGTTTTAGGCTTTTAGTGTGTGGCTGTGAAATGGTTCAAGGGTTTTACATCTTGAACCAATCAGTCATAAAAAGTGAAGGGAGCTGAAATCTGATGCAGGAAAGAAGCTTGAATGGGCTCTGATTCCAATTAGAATTCTAGATGAGATCTTGAAGAATTTTTGAAAAAGGTTCTATGTTTAAGGGTTTAGCCGTTTAGGGTAATGAAAATATGGGATTTTGAATATGTTTGATGGCTTTTTGGTATTAAAACAACGAACAGAATGTGTAATAAAGAAAGATAAAGCACTAGGCAATCACACCCTCAAAGCTTTAAATTAGTTGCTGAAATTTTATTGAAATCAATCTTAATAAACCAGCAACTTTCTAACCTAAAACTTAGTACTAAGACTTAATAATAATTAAGGTAACCTATTAAAGGTGCCAAGGAGCCCCACATCAAAATTAGACTACAAATCTTGAATCTTTTTGGTATTTAATCTGGTTTTTCCTCAAACTGTTTACTGACCACGTCAATTTTTTAATTTTTTCTTAATTTGCATTTAATGTTTTAGATTAAGTCAAATTGAATTGTAATTATTTTCTTTTTTTTATTATTGTTCTTTTAAAGAGTTTACTTGCTTCTAGTTAGGGTTGCATGAAATGGTGTTAGGGTTGTAGGGGTTAATTCAGTTGGGATTTATATACTAATGTCTTATTACAACAATTATGAGTTTGAATTGTTGATATTTGGAGTCAAGTTTAAAAATTTTGAAGGTTTTATCAAATGGTTGATGGGTTTTAATCTTTGGCAATGAAATGGTTCTGGGGTTTTACATCTTGGATCAATTAGAGTCAATTGAAAACTTTAATAGATTTTTCATTAAACTTCTAATCTGTGGCTATATTAAAGTGATTGATTTGTGCTTATGATCTAATATAGTAATCTGTGGCTATATTAAGTATCATACTTTTTTATTTTAATCTAATATAGAATGCTTTATTTTAGATGAGAGATGAAGGCATGTTATAGAATTAAAAAGAAAATAAAGTTAGGCAAGTTCAAATTATGTAGATAGCTTTGAATTAATGGTGCTTCTTTTTACTGTATTTTAGGCTTAATCTGGATTATGTTTAGTGTATATACTGGTGTGGGGTAATCTGATAACATTATGGTTTCTTGTGGTTATTTTTCTCTTATTGTAAATGGTTTATGTGCATATCAAGTTCATTAGCTGTGCTAGAATGGTCAACATATGTTAGTGTGGTGATTGACTGGTCAGTATCTAGTAATACTGTTCTTACTGTTTTTATATGACATTATAATTTTTTCCTCTCAATCTCAACCACTGATGTAGAGGCCATACTACATTCAATCCGGCCTGGATCATTGCGAAGAAATGAGATTCAGATATGTATATAATGTGGATTCACTGGACTGTTTCCTCTGTTGTAACATTTTGGGGGGCTCTTAGTTTCAGTGTATATTTTTTTTTTCTTTTTCTTTTTTTGATAAGTAATAAATTTTATTGCTATCAAAAAAGGGACACCCTAGTACACGGAGTTTCAGCATATAAATTTTAACTGGAGTTCAAATCTCTGTCTTGCATTACATTTCTTTTAGCATTTTGTTGTTCATTATGGCGCATTTCAAGCTCATTAATTGGCTTTGTTCGACATTTTTGTACTAGTACTTATCAGGGGTATAATTTTTATGTATAGGTTAGCTGAAACAATCAGCGGGAATAAAAGAATTGCAACAAAGGAAAAGAGAGAAAAATTGGAGCTGCAGACTTGGTCTGACCTTCCTACAGAACTTCTGGAAGTGATTGTGTCCCGTCTAACCCTAGAGGACAATGTGCGTGCCTCTGTTGTTTGCAAAAGATGGCACTCAGTTGCAATTTCTGTCCGTGTAGTAAATCAATCACCATGGCTTATGTACTTCCCAAAATATGGTAACTTGTATGAATTCTATGACCCTTCACTACGCAAGACCCATTCTATCGAGTTACCTGAGTTGAATGGGACCAGGGTTTGTTACACTAAAGATGGTTGGTTATTGCTGTATAGACCTAGATCCCATCGAATGTTCTTCTTTAACCCCTTTAGTCATGAAGTGATTAAACTGCCAAGGTTTGAGTTGACTTATCAGATTGTTGCCTTCTCTTGTGCACCAACATCTAGCAACTGTATGCTTTTTACAGTTAAGCATGTCAGTCCCACAATCGTTGCTATTAGCACCTGTCATCCTGGGGCAACAGAGTGGGTTACTGTTAATTACCAAAATCGCTTGCCCTTTGTTAGTAGTATTTGGAATAAGCTTGTTTTCTGCAATGGACTGTTTTATTGTTTGAGTCTCACTGGTTGGCTAGGGGTGTTTGACCCACTGGAACATACTTGGAGTGTCCTTTCTGTGCCTCCACCCAAATGCCCCGATAATTTTTTCGCCAAAAATTGGTGGAAGGGCAAGTTTATGGCTGAGCATAAAGGAGAAATTTTAGTTATTTACACTTGTTCTAGTGAAAACCCCATTATTTTTAAGCTGGACCGGACAAAAATGATATGGGAAGAAATGAAAGCCCTTGATGGTGTCACACTTTTTGCGAGTTTCTTGTCCTCTCATTCCAGAACTGACCTTTCTGGACTAATGAGAAACAGTGTCTATTTCCCTAAAGTCCGTTTCTATGGAAAGCGTTGCATATCATACTCTCTTGACAATTGTAGATACTATCCACGGAAGCAGTGTCATGACTGGGGAGAACAAGATCCTTTTGAAAACATCTGGATTGAACCACCCCAAGGCTTCTTAAGCTTCACTGAAGAAATCTAGTTTCACAAGTATGTTCTAGTTAAGCATTGATTATATGTTTAGTTATAACTCAATTTAATAGAATGCTAATTCGCTACGACTTTCTGTATAAGTAGTTGCCTAGAAAATATTTGTTATACTTTTAGAAGAATTCATGCCGGATTCTGTTTTCTTTTCATCATAAGCGTATCAGATGTAAAATTGTGCCAAATAGTGTGTAATATTTATTTTTACTTTCAGTTCTTAAAATTTCTATATAGATAATTTCAGAATCTTTACTTACACATTGACTTTCAGTATTTGGTAGTTTCTCTGAAATCTTTGCCTCTTGAGACTTTTCATGGTATCCAAAGTGGGTAATATAGTCAGTTTACTGCCCATAATCTCCTTTTCATCACCAATAAGATTTTCTTTTCTCTTCTTTTCTTTTATTTATATTGTAAATAATTTTATTCCAAAAAAACTACCTCATGAACAGTACAAAGCACCACAAGATAGTCTAAAGAAAACTTACTCTGTGAAAGTAGGACGTTAATACTACTATCTTTGTTTTTTATTTTCTTAGGGTATGTCCTGTATATGGCTCTATTTTATGGTACCTGACCTTATGGTCTCTTATAAGTTATAACAAGTAAATTTCATTTAGTTTCTTTAAAATTGAAAAACTGTTTATTTTAAGCAGATAACCAAGAAAACAATATAATGTCTTTCCTCATATTGGCTTGTTCAAAGTCTTCATTTGTGCAATACAGTTCTGCCCCTATTTTGAGCTTTTTGTATAAATTCTGCTCCAGGAAAGAAAAGAGCCAAGCTCTTGCTTTCTCATGGTGCCAGAAGCTACAGAATGCAAACCCCTGCATAATCAATTATCTTTTAATTTACGTTGTTTAATCCAAAATGAATTTTATCCCTTGTTCAGGTTCAACTCATTCTTTGTCTTGTTGTACAAGACATTAATATTCATCCAAGTGAAAGTCCTTTAACTTGAATCGCCTTCTGACCTTGAACACGATTTACATCATTAAAGCTGCACTTGCTTATTCAATTTTTAACTTGACACCAACAAAATATTAAGAAATGTGTCTCAATGCCTGTCAAACTTCAGGCACTAAATAGTTGCACATGCTTCTTGATATCCATTTTCTTCTCCTTATGTTTCTAATCTTGTTGATGAGGATTAGCAATGATTTTTTTTAATTATTGTAATAAGTTTGTCCAAACATGGTGAGTGAATTTGCACTGTGTGGAATAAAAGTTCTAGTGACCCTTGAATGCAATCACCCTTAGGGTTCCTGATATTCAAGATTAATTGCAAATACAGGAACTTTAAGATATGTCACTGAATGAAGATCGGTTATGTTATTTCTCCATTTCTTTTTTGTTATTGCTTTCACTGTTGCTACCTTATGAAGTGGGAGGCATGCTATTTCGCTTGTTGAATACAATTAGATGCATTGGCAACTCCATATGAGATAGAATAACATTTTGCACACTAATTTTTTCAGACTTCTTGAGATAGCTTGTGGTTCATGGTATAACTGCTGCTTTGTACAATTGCACGCACCGAAATTCATGAAATTTCAAGATTTGAAAAAATTATCAGTACCATGGTGCACCTGTAAGCTTTTAATAGGGATGGCTAAGTATGTTTTAGAGTGCATATGTTTTCTGTCAAATTGTGGTTATATTTCATCCATTTCTATGATTGGGACTGTTTTGTTGATGTATGAAGTACAAGCTCTATTGTTTTTCACCATGAGGTTGAGTTCAAAAGCTGCACAGAATGCGCAGACTAACCATTACTTTTACTCATTTTGTTATTCAGAATTTTCAAGAAAATGTATGATTTGAGGGTTCTCTCTGAGGTTGCGAGGAAGTTTGTTTGTTTAGAAGCAAAATGTTTCCATCTTAAACCGCAGATTGGATTCAAGGAGCATGCCCAAAGGCTGCCAGGAAATTAGCATGATTAGAAGTACAAGTGCATCATTAATGACAGATCAGAAACAATCATTCATGTAAATGTTGCATGCTCCGAGATTTGTCAGATTACCCATTGAAAATGACTCTCGTGTGTTGGGATGGCACCGATTATAATCCAACATGATTCAATATGTATATTGTTCTTGAGTCTTGGCCATCGAATTCTATTGAATTAGGTTTTCAACACGATATTGAACCATCTTTATTCCATTGAAACCTTCCTCTTCTTTTTTTTGATAAACTATTCCATTGAAACCTGGTTTCTCATTACATTTGCACAAATTTGTCCAAAAATCTGAGATGCCTATGCCACGAAAGTTTATTTATTTGCCTCAAAATTTAGATCTTCATTTCTCCCATCTCAATCTGCATCTGGCCACTAGGCCAGAATAAATCACAAAACCCAGCCTGGGCCGAGCGGGCATAGGGCCTTTGTTATTTTCCTTTATACAATGCGTGAGATAAGATCAAATGGGAATTCAATTATACAAACTTCAGCTTCAAGTCTTCACAATGCTTGACATAAATTTTTAAGTTTCATTCAACGTGAACTTGAGCCAAAATCAGAAAAAAAAAAATTATATATAAATTATACATAAAACTACTTCTAACAATGTCTTTGACCCCAAATACTCATGTTCTTATACACGCATAAAAGTATTCAAAATTAATATGGTTGAAACCGGCGCCCACGGCTGCTGTCATTGCTGCGCCTTCCACCACTGGAGCTACCACCGCCATTCCTGGACTGTGGGAGTGGGGTATGTGATTGCATACCAGGCTGTTGCCTACAGCAAATAAAATAAACAAGTTTAAGTGTACAAGTCAAGCGTGCTCTGGAAGTAGTAAAAATGTGACAATGTCTCAAACATAATTTTCTTTAATGGCAAGTTTACTGGGCATGCTCTTTGTGTCCCATGATACCAACAGCACCGATGCTGCCACTGTAACTGATCATTTTAGATGGTTGGATACACTCTATGGAGATGGAAGGTAGGAAGGGAGGGTCTTAATTTGGCAACTCCAAAAGTCAACCAGGTGTCTCAAGAAGTGCAAGAACAATTTCGGGCACTAGGGCTTTTGGTAATGACCAAAAAAAAGGTTTTCCTCACATGCTTTGAGACCATACAAGGCTTTCTTCAAACGGCCAAAGGGGGCTTACAGGTTCATGTAACGTGTGTGAGGGAGAACTGTAGGTATAAACAATCCAGTGTAATGAACTAATGATGGATTATTAATTGGATAGGAACTGAGACAAAGACTGACAGACAGTGCAGCCAAGCATTAGGACTGATGGAACAGACATTATCTTTCAGTAAAGATATAAGGCATACATTGTGTAATTAACTAGAAAAACCCAGATTATAAAACTTACAGGACATATCCGATCCTTCCATCAGGCAAAAGCATTGGCATCATTGACATGCCAGCAGGAGTTGGTCCCCTACCATAGATGAGTGGCTGCAAGAATTTTGCAGCTATATCAGCATTTGCAAGCATAAAATTTGCAAGAATTCTCAGTATTTACAATATAAGCCTATCAGCATAGACAAACCCTGAATGCCTACAAATCCCACACTCATGGTGGTCAAACTGTATACTTTTTCCTTGAAAAGCATGAGAACTCCATTAGATTTATACTACAACACCATTTGTATTAATATAGTGAGGTTAAAACCAAGAATGGATTTTATATAAGTATCAATGATAGTGTCCTTCATATTCTTCATGAGGTGATGTGACAGAATCATACAATAAGCTAATACCATGTATTATAAATATTACTTTGGCTTAAAGATATAAAATCGTTAAAGACAAAACATAGATTATGGACTACCAATGCCCTGTATACAGTAATATTAACTCAAGATAAACAAAACTAGGTGAAGCCCCAGAATGTACCAAGTAGTTTATATTTTAAAATAACATGAAAAAATAATATTAATGAACAGCTATTATATCACTAACAATTTTTAAGTACTATTAATGGGATGGAGGGTAAAATCCTGTGCAAGACCTATGGGGTGCATGTGTAACTTACCAATAAAAAAAATTGGAACCTAACCTTATATGTGACTGGTGTTATGGTTATCAGAACCCACCCATTTAAACAAATATATATATATATATATATATAGGGGAACCTGTTAAGACTAATGTAGTTAGAAGACCAGGTCCAGCAAGTTCTAAGGTAAAACATCTCCAACTGGATCCCAATTTGTCCACGTGTTGCAATGGACGGCAATACAATTAAAAACCCTCAGAACCATCAAAAAGAACATCATAAATCAAAAGAAAACATTTTTCCCAATAAAAATATTTTAAGAACTTTCTTTCCCCAACTATTTTCAGAAAAGTAAACAGGGCTCAGAAGCATTTGGAGAATGGGCAAAAGCATCTTACTTGTGCAAAGCCTGCAGCACCATATCCAGGACCTGCAGCACCGTATCCAGGACCCATCGCACCATAGGGACTACCCACCATTCCATAACCAAGATGAGGTGGGTAGCTTGGGAGTAAGTTTGATTTCTGTGAATTTAGTGCTCCAGAAGGCTTCTGATCTGCTTGTGGCTTTGCAAGAGAACACTCCAAAACTTGACCTATCAATGAGAGCATTCGTCAACAATGCCAGTTCAAGCATGACAAGAACATGCACAGGATGCAAGAAGCAGGAGATAAAATACCATCAATTTCATATTTCTCAGTGTTCTGCAATGCCTTCATGGCACTTGACCTTTCTGCAAAGTGAACAAAACCAAATCTGCTTTTTTCCTGTCCTGATTTTGCAGGAGGAAGAGCCACTCTTGTGATCTTTCCATGATGTTCAAACAACTCCCTTAGACGTTCTTGAGTAATGTCTTTTGGTAAATTCTTGACATAGACTGCCTTAACCTATACCAAACAAATTCCTTAAACCATGACCCATAACCTTTAAAAGTACAAGTAAAAACGCAAATACTTAAAAAGATGTTGTGCATACTCTTTTCCATTGGCTATACATTTATTTGCTTGTGAACCCACAATATCACTCTCCCCTCATTCTTATTGGGGAATGAGATACCATTTGATCTAGAGCTCATTAGCAAGATGCTGTACGTACAAGTAAAAAATTCACAAGGTGGTCCAAGGAGAGATTATTCATATGCAGTACAATTTTAGGAGCTACCAATGGGATTTTAAAACTATGAAAACGTTTTATAAGCAAGTATTCCCTTTCTTAATGACATGCAATAGACAGCCATTACACCTTGTGTAAAGTGGATTCAAGCACCCATCGTGGTTGCCTTATATGCAAAACCAAGGGAAACTTTGTGGAGTTCTGATTGTAGCATTGTACAAGGTATCCAATGGAGCAAGAAATAGGAAGAAAGGAAAACCTCAAGTAGATAATTAATCAAATGAAACACCATCTTACGTATCATTTTATTGAGAAAATAGCCAAAGGAAGGTATAAAATAGAAGACCTGAGAAGCAGCAGAGGATTCTGCATTTTTAGGGTCAGCCCAGCTCACAGTTGGGGCATTTTTGTCAAGCTTAAATTGAGGGTTCGACATCTTCTGCCTTGAGTATTCTGCACATGCATGATTATGATACTCAATGAAAGCAAATCCACGGTTTCTGCTGGAATTATGTGGGTCCTGTATAGGTCAAGAAGATGCAATGAATACCAATAATAGATTTGAGGCAAAAATGAAGAATAGTTGTAATAGTTTTCAATTAAATATTTGACTATGAAAGTAAGCGTTAAATTTAGAATAAGGAACATAAACAATGATGAACCTAAAAAAAAAAAAAAAAAAAAGAAGCAATAGAAAATCACAAACCTTCAACAGTTCCACAGAAATGACTCCAGGCCCAATCTCTGTTACAGCCTTCTTCATATCTGCCTCACCCCAATTTCTGGGAACATTACCAATGAATAACCGATGCTTTGCTTGAGATGCTGAACACTTTACCTTTTTTCCCTGGCAAAGAAAGAGGGTGTTAGTAGAAAAGTTGATCCTATGAGAAGTTGAGAGTAAGGCACGCCAACAGCTATTCAGAAATTCTCCAAAATCAACCTCAAACACACAAAAATAAAATATCATAAAAAAATTGAATGCTTGATGGTTGTTCATTTACAAATTAGTGGCACACATAGAGCAAAATTCTGAATTAATAAGCCATGGATGGGACTATTCAAAGGAGAAAATCATCAACAAGAAGTGCGCTTAAATTACCTTTAATTCAGAATTATTCAACTCATCAATGGCCCTAGAAGCCAACTCCTTGCTTCTGAAGGTCACAAAAGCATAAGCCTTGGTCCCACCAGAATCTTTACCCTTCATTATTCTAACCTATTGTAAACAAAAAAATATTTAATTAGTTTAACTAAAAAAAGTGAAAACAAGGGCTATTATAATAATATATATATATATATATATATATATTACCTCTGTGACTTCTCCTATGGATTCACAAAAGCCCCTAACATCCTCTTCAGAAGAATCATGAGGAATGTTACCAAGGTACACTTCAGAGCCATGTGGTGGAAGTGAAAGAAGCTCAGAATGCTTTTTTCTCTCATCTTCCTCTGCCTGATCAACTTTCATCTCCTCATCAGCTCCTTTAGCAGCCTCCTTGTCTTCTTCGTCTTCCTCCACCTCCTCTTCTAGCCCTTCCTCTATCTCTTCCTCCTCTTCCTCCACCTCTTCCACTTCCTCCTCTTCCTCTACTTCTTCGTACTCGACCTCTTCCTCCATTGTCTCCTCAGGATCATTGTCTCCATCAAGGTCCACCTGCTCTTCGGATTCCATAGGCTTTTCAGGCTCACTAGGCTTTTCGGCTACATCTGAATTATGAGAGGTTGCAGCACTTGCCCTTGTCCTTGGCATCTTATGTATCTAAAAAGAAAGCTTGCAAGGCAACTGTGAAGGAAGCACAGAAGCCAGAAGCATTGGCAGAAGAAAGAATGCAAATATGGAAAGGTGGAAACAATAAGAGGCCAAAAGGAGTTGCAGAGTAAGAATTTCGAAAGAATTTGTGCCATAAGGCATGGCTCCAAGGATTTGCAATTTGAATGATTCTCGATTAAGGGATCATACATAGTAACAAAGTACAGAGACAGGCAAGAGTGAATTTTGAATGATAATCAAGAGGATGGTGATGCTCAACAGGTGAAAAACAATGAAGCAGTGAATTTCTCAAAATTTAGATACTGACAGTTGCCCAAAAAAATGGCCACTTTATTTGTTTAACTATCTATCTGGAACAATGCATTCAGCAAACAAAGAAAACGGCAAAAATAAGGATGAGTAATTGAGCATTTGTTGGAAATTATAAAGGGATCATTTTTACACAGTAATACAATACAGGCAACAGTACTACAGAGATGAGGTAACATCTACACTTGAAAAGCTTAACCAAATAAATGTGGCAGAATAGAAAGATAGCAGCCAGGGATGGGCCATTAGGTTTGATTATGAACTATCAAAACACAGTCTTCTCCAATCCACCACAACAGTTCCAGTTCCAGACCACATCTTCCATATAAATGTGGGCAATCTGCAATTTGAATCTTGTATTACCACTCTAACCTATCAAGACCAATCTTCAATTTATACCTCAATTGCATTAATTTGAGTAAGCATCTCAAATCCAATACAGGAAAAAGCTGTGCAATTTTTCATTCAGCAATTCCAAAAGGATTCATGAAATAATGGCATTAACAACAATTTAAGAAGTTATTAGATTTTTCTGTGGGTACCAGATATTCTAAACTAAAACCAACAATATGACCAAAGGTCTCAAAATTTTTTAATAGGCCCATTTTTTAGGAAAAAATATGAATGCAAACCAGTCAAAACAACAAAATAACTAGGGCACTAAAGTTGAAAAAAACCTAATGCTGCAAGAAATAGATAGGTCCTAGAAAATTAAATTCTCATTTCCTGAAGTTTCTATACAATGTAGCATGTTCAATGCTTGATACTAAACTAAATCCAGGATGCTACAAGCATCCCAAGGACGAACTAACAAACTATTTGCCCAAAATGCCCATTGGGGTTATATTTTCATTAAACACATTAAACCCATAACCCCATCACTGGGCAATAGACTCGAAACACTAATTATAATCAAGTAACATACGCTACATCCCATTAGAAGCAGAAACATATGAGAACATTTAGTTCACAGCAACCATTATTTGAGAGCTCTAAAAGGAAAGATATGCACCCTCAGTGCCGGGGTCACATAGGGCCATGCACCGACCCTCCTTCCCTCCAATTTTTTTTTCCTTAAAATCTTAAATAAATAATGCTTTACATGGAGGGTCACAAAACTTATACATCTCTAAATAAATTTATTTTTATAATAAAGTAGGAGATTCCCTATATTCATTTAAATAGAGTCACAAAACTTTTTAGTCAATATTTTCTCAAGCTTGTTGAAGTTCAATAGGTACATATCTTTAAAATACACATTGCACATCTTCATACTAGTAGAAATACAGTATATTTATACAAAGAAAAAAAACAAATTCAAAAGAAAAAAGAAAACACAGCCTAAAGATATTACATTGGCCATAGTAACCCAGAGCTGAGTTCACAAGCTACGAGCTTATAAAAAAAAAAAACCCAACAAGCATTAGAACCAAAATCGTATCTACATAATTGAAAAAGCAAAAGCAAATGGTTTTTAGAGAAGAAGAAGAAGAAGCAGCAAAAACAAATTGATAAATTGAGAGAGAGAGAGAGAGAAAGAAAAAAATTACCTGGAAGAGCAACGAGAAATGAACCAGGTTGGTTTTTGTTGCTGCTGAAAACCCTAACTGGAATTTTCCAATTGTCTAAGCGCAAAGCAAAAGAGTAGAATAAAATGGATCAGCTCGACTTTGTTTGTTTGAGTTTTGAGTGTTGTGCCCTAACTAACTAGAAATATTAATTGCTTGCTCAAATCTAGACATTGGGCCTTGGGCCTTGGGATTTGAGTTTGCAGTGTTAGGTCTTATTAGTTGTAGAGCCCGTATTGTGTAGCTTGGACTCGTTATAGTTAAATAAATTTGTTCAGATTTTTTCACTTTATTATTATTTTTTTTTTTTTTTTTTTACGGAGAGTTTTGTAGTTGAATTAGCAAATGACACTCCTAGTATTTTCAATAAAGACATATAAATACACACTATGTTATTAGATATGAATGACTAAAATTTTATGAATTTCTCAATGGAGTTATTTTATAAACTCTAAGGATTCTAATACACAATACTCCTAAAAGATCCAAAATGATGATCTTGGTCAAAATGTGATCCCGGCTGCTAAGTTATAAGTTGAAACAAAAATATATGAGTTTTTCACTTTTTCTACAATCATAACTTTTACTATAATTTGATGAAGTGATCAACTGTGAATGATAGACAATCACTTTCACATGAATCCACTATTTTTTCTCCATCAATCACAACTGATCACTTAAAAATTGTGATACAAAAGTTGGTGTGTACACATAATTTCTCAAAACAATATCCCAAAAAACATAAAAACTCGGCTAGACATATCTTGATTTCTTCCATGAACCCTTGAGCCTCACATCACGATCAAGGCATATCTCCCTCAAAAATAACTCAGTAGAGCAAACTTTCTTGCTGTTTGAACTGCCATGAAAGCAGCCCTGCCTCACCAATCAGCCCTTGGCGGTTCACTTGGAGGATCATCCTTCGAACAAGCACGACATATGAAATTGTGAGTGCATCTTATAAGTCTTGCACATTTAGGCATAGGTTCGAACCGATATATAAAATCGAAGAGGCAGCACTCCTCCATCGTATCAAAAATGTCCATTTAGTTTCTCAAAAAAGATAAGTCCAGGTGTCTTGGATATTCTTTTTCTTTTTTTTTTAACCTGTGTTAAGGTAAGATTATACCTCCAAAAAGTGGGATTTTAAAATATTATACTTGACAAAATAAGCTAATTAAGCCAAAATATAGGCTTAGCTAAACATGCTATTACCAAGAGCACTCTTTGGTCATTTCCAAATGGTCCCAGTTTTTTTTTTTTTTTTGAAACATAGCATAATGCATACTAATTATGACTATTCATTCATAAGAACCTGCATTTAATAAATTAATCTCATGGAAGTAATTTTTTCTTTCCTTTTATATCTCATAATGGTTGTAGATTTAATAGAATGAATAACTTAACTTGCCCTTCAATTATTTTTAAGGTAGTCTCCCATGTTTTACTTCCCTGGGGCAGAGTGAGATCCTCGGGCAATAAGAACTCCTTTACTTAATACAGGCTGCCAGACTCCCAAAAATGCAGGAATTTAACAATAGTATAAGGAGGAAAAATCCATCGTACTACTTAAAATCAACATAGAAAATCGAGTTGACACATCAAATTACGGAAAATGTTGAATGTAAACATGAATGACTTCTAAAATTGTCAAACAGAAAATTCTAAATTCTAGCTATCGCATTACTGATAGTTGACCTAAACTCTAGTTTGAGAAATTTCCAGGGGCTGTATTAAAGCTAAACAACTGATTCAGTGCATCATCATGGCTTCTGTTCATGTTGCCATTAGGTAGGAAGCAGTTTCTAGCTGCATCAAAGAGTAAGCTCCATCCATCTCAAAGGAACAGATGTTTAAATTCCCCATTTGCAAGTTGACAAAGCTGATTGTATGTATGTGTGTCTGCCAAAAAGCAAACGTTGTCTTCAGAATTCATTAAAAAAAAAAAAAAAATCATAAAAACCAAAGACTATGCACATATAGTTAGAGGATTAAGCAACTATAAAATAAGATTTGTGCAAAAAACTTGAACTTCTTCAAACATCACAGGAAATCATAAAGATAAAGGCCCCAACATCTAAGCCTATAAGATAACCCCACAATTTGTTCTCTTAACTGGCTTGAACATTGTGCAATTCCTATTGGCAAATTTATGTATATACTTTTTTTTACTGAATAATTTTTATCTGCTTTATGGAGAACGAAATAGTAATACATCTACCAGGGTGCACCAGATGGCCAAGCTTATATAATTTCAAAAAAAAAAAAAAGAGTTAACCATGACTTTTAGAACTAAGCCATTTTTCTTTTCTCAACAAGAACCATAAGTTAGCCCCAAATATTTCGAACTAATATAAGCAAGCCAGTTGAATTTGGTGTTGCTCAATAAAACTGTTCTACTTCTTGAAAATGTACTTACCTGCTGGTATAGGTAGTAATTTAGAAATTGATCTGATAATTTGTTGTCCATTAACAACAAATACAGGTCCAAGTTTAGACTTGGGTTTTTTTTCACAGACAATAAAGTTTAAGGGTTTTTGGCATCATTCAAGTTATATAAAAAAATAAAAAAACCAAATAACTGCCCAAGTGCTTACAGATAAATAAACTAGCCTTTACTAACATGGATTGATGCTTAAGGGTCCAATTAACTTTCAGAGGGCAGCCTTTCAGATATAAGAAACAATGAAATTTCTAGTAATGTCAATGCTGCCAATAGCATTGGTATAGCTCACTGTTAGAAGAGTTTTTAAATGAGAAAGTTAAGCTCCACACTTTGGAGCTATCTCTTCCAACCCACTAAATGATGAATTATAAGACCATCCATGTGCATTATTAAAACAAGTCACGTGATTCATTAAAAAAGACGTGATAAAATTACACATGGATAGTCTTTTCAATCACCACATAGCAGGTTGGAGGAAGATAACTCGAAACCAAATTGGAGCTAAGCTTTTTTCTTTTAAAAAAGAACAAAAAGACATACCAAATGTGTTGCCAAAGTTGCTCCATATTTCAGCACGGATGGATTTCTCAGTGTCAGCAATACCAATAACCTCAACAAAATTTGAGAGAGGAACAGGTGGAGAGCCTTTTACAATTATCTGGTTCTCATCAGTAGACTTTCCTGTAACTACTCCACCATCAGATCGCAAAACCTGAATCACTGCCCGGACCCTGCGACCAACATACAAGCGCAGCAGCTCTGCATTGACAAAAACTGAAGGGTTTGACGTATCCATCTCCTGCAAACCACATAAGGAAACACCTTAGTCCAAAGCCCCAATAAATAATTGGCCATTGATAAATGAATACAAACAGTATAAGTAATTTTACAGCAAATAACTGATCTCCATTCTCAAAAAACATACATTTTCATTAATATCTCCACTATACTACAGGATAAAAACCATTGGAAAAGGCTCAAAACTGCTCCACTGTGAATAACTATTTACCTAGGCTTTCTGAATGTCTTCTTTCCTAGCTAATCTTCATTTAAAGCTTTCAATTCCTCGAGATTTGATGAAATTTATCATAGTATAACCTTCTTTCATAGGTCTTCGTGTCTAAAAACCCCACTTTTACCTTGAACTTTGACAGCTTAAACCCTTAAACATAATGTAGGTGTTCTCTCCTGAAGCCCCACTTGGACTAATGGCCATCCTTTTCTAGCTAATCTATGTTCTAGTATGGGAAATACTTCTACTCCAAACTCAAATCCAATGGAAAGTTTTACAAATATCTTGAGCAAGAGCATTGGCGGCACGTTCAAGCATATTAAAAACTAAAAGCCACTGCCTCAGGTGTGTGAGGGATTTACAGATCAGAATGGTGTAAGAAAAGAAATAGAAACCAGCTAATGATGTTGTCATTGTCATCTAGGCAGGATGATAATCCTAAAACAAGGACTACAAATTATTGCCCAAACTAGAAGGTGCCTTCTAGAAGTACTTTGTGTAGAAACAGCTGTACCATACCAAACTATATGGAATAGTTCAGTGAGAAAAAGGTTAACCATATACTTTTTTCCAGATATTAACACCACTATTGAAAGCAAATTGTACTCATCAAATTATAATTCACATTTCTACATAAATTTTACGTTATTCTTCTAAGATAAATTACTTTGATATTCACATTTATCTTATTATCAACTTCAAGGAAGCTAAAATTTTCCACTCTCTTTTTTATATAAGTAAATAAACTTCATTGATAGTAAAAAGAGGACAGAACAGAAACAACAAAACAAAACCAAAGCACACAGGACGTGTACTAAGGACAGTGAAAGAACAAGCAGATCACATGCGCACTAGCACACACGCACACAAAGAGAGAGAGAGAGAGAGAGAGAGAGAGAGAGAGAGAGAGATTATCAGTAAATACCAGAGGACACAACTTGTCAGAAATTTTGTCCTCTCCATTAATGACCCCCCAAAATCATAATCATTTTCACTGATTCAGCTCATCAAAAAGTTAACTTAAGAGAACGCTATCTCATTTGAAAGTGAAGGTAACGTTAAGCAACTTTTTGCCATCCTAGGTTATTCATAAGGAGACCCAATTCCTCAAATATCAAACTAAAAACACAGGGAAATGTTGGAAAATCCCCTTTTTTAAAGGATCCCTCCCCCTTCTCTCTCTCTCTCTCTCTCTCTCTCTCTCTCTCTCTCTCCCCATCATTACTTTCAACTCATGCCAACTACCACACTTACATAATATTTTCTTTAACTCATTTTGTAACTACAGCCATGACTCCCTCGTCCTCTCACTTTTTCTTGCATAGAACAACTGAACAACTTACGCTTACATTTCCTACTCTCTTTATAATTCAATAGTTGAGGAGCGAGGATTTGAACCCTAAATGTTTCTATTGGAAATACTAGAAGGTGCCAACCAGTTGAGCTATGAGGCTCTTGGCTACAATCTCGCACATGCTTCAGTAGCCTCACAAGCTTTTACTCATATGATACTGAAAACTCCAAAAGCACAAACAAGTACTCACAGGCACTCTCGCATTCATTCACTAGGACCAACCCTTTTTAACATAGCTATTTCACATTAACCAAAAAAAATCCCCTTTTGATAAAACCATTCTCAGAAGCCAATTTTCACAAATTTTCATTTATAATTAACATTTCAAACCCATCATTACGTGAAATATTTTGAAATCGAGATCCAAAAATAATTAATTAACGAAAATGAAATAAGCGAAGTTTAACTCAATTTTCAAATGCAATATACAGTAGCATCTAAAAAAAATGTGATGCATTCAGATCTAAGAGAGCATGGGATATCGATCACGCTAGGGTTTAGGCTACTGTACTAAACAAAAAAATTGACTACTAGTACGCTGCGTTTGGTTGCTGAGAAACTGAGTAGGTTTTTTTTTTTTTTTTTTAATGTAGAAAAGAAACGGTAACGCTAATTTGTAATACAACATTTTTGTTAGCAAATTGAAAAGTGTGTGATAGTTTACCTGATCCACCAAACAGAATCGCTGCCTGAATTCTGAAAGGAGCTTTAAAGGGCGCGAGTTTTTGAAGGCCGAAAAATGATAATGAGTTTCGAGCCTTTGAGGAGGGCTTTAATATAAATGAGCACATGCACAGCGCCCTTTTTCGCTACATAATAAGTGGAACTCGACCTTTTATTTTTTTTCTTTTTATAATTTTAGATAGATGATTAAATATCCATTTGGCGTTAATTTACGTGCGAAGGAGTGTGATACTCATTTTTAAAATTTTGAACTGCTCGTCCTTTATTCCACAAAAACTTATATTTGTGAAATGCGTGATGGTAATGATGGTAAAAGCATCCTTGATCTTTATTCTTTGTCAGTATAGTTTTGTGTTAAAATATTACCTACTGTTACCTTTTTAATACTTTGGAATTTTTTTTTTTAAGTTCATGTTAAAATTGGGATTTCAAAACCAGTTTATGTTATGGGTTTTGCAAAGTTTTGTTTTGGCTAAATTACAAGTTTCGCAGATTTATATTAAAACTTGTCACCGGAATTCATTTTATCAAACAATTCAAATGACATTATCCATCGGAATTAAAATAGTGAAGTTATTTAACGTTTTTTTTTTTTTTCACTCAGTACTGTATGACTCAATAACATTGTTTGCTCTCTTTTAAAAGGATAACCATAAAAAAAATAAAAAAATAAAAAATAAAAAAGGTAGAATCATACTACAAGGGAACATAACACATAACTACAAGAAAAATATACAAGTGAACCGGAGATTGCTGATGTTAAAACTTAAAGGATTGGATTTGTTCATCTCAAACAGGCACTTGCTCCATTCTGCAACCATCTGTAGACATGCTTCTTTCTTAGGATGAATACATAGAGCATCACAGCCACCATGAAGCTCATCAGGGTTGTTACTTTCACTCTGCTTCCTATGAGGCTATGACCCATTTATTAATTGTCAGTCCATAACCTTTTGCACTGTTCTCAGATCACAAGCCCAGTCGATAACACCTTGTCATGGTGACTACCACCCAAAAGCGTTGAGCGATTTAGCTCCTCTAGCTTCCCATCATCCAAAAGGAATACTCGCTTAGCCATCAAAACTGTTTCCATGCGGTGTGCAATGACCAGTACCTATAAACATACAAGCACAGTATTCGATCCATCATTAAAAAAATAAAAAAAATAAAAAGTGTATTTTTGTGTCTCAGCATTACAAGAAGGGAACAAATTGCATAGATCATCACACAAGATGGCAGTGCATGTTGAAAAACAAACCAGTAAAGGAAATTCTTATAGGCAGGAGCTAGTCCCACATTTGTGGATTAGCAGATAACAATACTTCATTACATTGAGGGGGTTTGGATTCCGCGTTTGCGTTTCAGCAAACGCGTTTTCCTCCTCTTTTTTTTTTTTTTTTTTTTTTTTTGGCCGCATTTTTTAACTTTGGGAGAGAAAAAATCTGTGCATGAACAGTGCGTGCACTGTTCATGCACTGTTTATACACTGTTTATGTAATAAAAAATATTTAAAATGGGTCTCACGATACTATTCACACATTTAAAAATTATTTTGCTACAGTATTTTCAATTTTCAGTTTCAGCAATAATAAGCTCAATCCAAACGGACCCATTATGGAATATTCTTTATCAATGCTCAAGCAAACGGATTCCAAGCCATAACGATACTTCATTACAGTATAAAAAACTCGACTCTTTACCTAACCCTAACTAAAATGCATACATACAGTTAGAGCTAATAGAATGAGTAATTGTCCTTACGGTATGATTTTCCATTATACGCTCCATAGCTTGTCTCACCAATAACTCAGACCTACTATCCAAAGCAGAAGTTGCTTCATCCAGTATCAATATAGAGGAATTCTGATAGAGTGCCCTTGCAAGTGCTAGTCTGCATTAATGAGGAAGCCTATGGTTAATAATCCACAAAGTTTTGCAAAGAACATTAGCTAGACACAGGAAATTAATAGTTACATTAATCAAATCAAAAATCAATTTCATTGGACAGAAACAGTAAAATTGGATTTTCATTTCAAGGTTTTGCCTAGTAATTATATTAACATTACCCAACAACAATTATATTTGATGTTATATCAGAATCAGAGTTCATATTTAAAGCCTCGCCTCTGCTTTTGGCCTCCACTCAAAATCGAGCCCCTTGGTCCAATATTAGTTTTGTACCCTTCTGGAAGTTTTCTGATAAATTCATCAGCATTTGCCGTTTGTGCTGCATGCTCAACGCTGTCCATGTCAATTTTTGACAACAGATCCTTATAGCCAATGTTTTCAGCAACCGTTCCTGAAAAAAGTGTCTAACACAAAACAAATATTATCATTATAAACCATTTGAACACAATTCCCAAAATTACCATGATTCCATATTTACAATTACAAGTCCCTGATGCATTTCTATAACATATTGATAAAACCCAGCCAAAAGATACCCTTAAAATGGAGCTTTGGACCATGCCTTTTAGGTAAAACATAACATACTAATTCCCTACAAAACAAACTATTTTTCAACTAAGGATCTGGCCAGGTGTATGCCAGTTGTACCTTAGTCCACAGCAATCAGCACATCAAAGTTATATGGATACATAAAAAACAGCAAATCAAACAACTTCCAGAACTTACGAAAATAAAATAATAATAAAAGCTTTTCAAGTACAAGCTTTAGTGTCCATTTGGATTGAGGGGGGAGATAGGGAGAGTGAAAGGGAGTAGAGTAGAGTTGGCTGAAAATAGACTAATTTTGGGCCAATTTTACTCTACTCTACTCTCCTTCTCTCTCCTCAATCCAAACGGACCATTAGGTCAACTTATGGGCATCATGAGGTTGAGTAAGACGTCATACTTTTCAGGACATTCAGTGAAGCTCCTATAGGTCTTCTACCTTTTCCATCCAAAAAGAGAGGGTGATCTTTAGTAACTTACTATATCCTGAGGAACCAGGCTGACATGTCTCCTCAAACTATCCAACCGGATGTCTTGTATGTTATGGTTATCAATAAGTATGCAACCTGTGTGCAAAGAACAGGTACAGATTCTCAATTAGAAAGAAAAATTAACTTCTCTAAGTGCAAAAATGAATGGTAGAAGTTGAGCAATTTGCTGTAGTTCAAAAGAAAGACTAACCAGATAAAGGATCATAAAGCCGGAGAAGCAATTTTACAAGGGTCGTCTTTCCTCCACCAGAGGGCCCAACAAGAGCTATGGTCTCTCCAGCTTGGACATGGAGATTCAATCCATTCAAAACAAAGGGCATATTGTCCCCATATCTAAATGAGATATCGCAAAATTTCACCTCTCCTATGATATTGCACAAGTCAATGGCATCTGATTTCTCAATGACCTGTATTCAAGAATATATTAATTTATGAACTCTCCAGTTTTTTTTTTTTTAATTTATTTATCAACATAACAAAAATCACAATATTATCTAAATAAGAGAACAGAGATATTGGTCCAGATATTATAATATGAACAAAATAATATTTTGTTGTCAGTCATTACAAATATTCAATAACATAATTCATTAATTGATATATAACTCCATAGTTCTTAGGCACTAAAATGGATAGCATGCTATATTAGTTTTCAAAGATAACAAATTATATAGCACCAAAAGGCATTACAACCCTGTATTAATTGTCATTTAAAACATTGCACTAGGAAGCTATCACATGCAAAGATGCATAAATGACAGAGTTACATGTCCCAAAAAATTCCAGCAGGTGCATCAAAAGAAATTGATGTAGGACACAATTTACTATTTAATTATTGTAATTTATTATTTTTGGTATTTTTATGTAAAAAAAACGTTATTTTAGGTTTAGGTGATTTATTTCCTTATTTTTAGGTGCATTTAATGCTTTTTAGGTCAAATTTAATTCTTGTCATGGTTAGGTATCAATTAGGAGTTATTTTAGATTATATTTTCTTGTCAATCAAGTTTTACGGGGCCCTTAAAAAAGCCCCTAAGCCTGTAAACGTTTTTCATAGTTTATTATCAATAAAAATTCAGACTTGTGTCTTTTGTGTTTTTTGGTGGATTCCAGACCTATCACCTTGTGGATTCAAGAAGCCCCTCGTGGATTGGAGGTTTACTACCAGGAACTAACAGTTTAGTTTCTGTTCCATCAAGAGAGCATCATGTGTGCTTTTCTTTAGGCTTCCACGACATCAGAAATGATGATTATTGGCACAGAACAGATCACTACCAAAACTTATTATTCTGAGGAAAAGGCTATCGTTTTTATTCTGAATGCTCAACTTCTAAATTTTCTCAATTCTGAAGCATGAAGATGTGTTCTCTTTTATTAAACGTTTCTAACTTTGTGTGTGTGTGTGTGTGTGAGAGAGAGAGAGAGAGAGAGAGAGAGTCTCAACCACAGATTGTCAATGACAATAATTCCCCAAGGCACCTTTGCCTAAATTAGTGCCAAGAACAAATAAGGGATTGGCTAGACATGACATGTAAATGCAGACTGCATAAATAAGGCATCTAATCAAGGTTTAACAGATAAAGTAATAAACACAAACAGTAAGCT
The DNA here is from genome assembly GCA_030445155.1 of Quercus variabilis. NCBI lineage: Eukaryota > Viridiplantae > Streptophyta > Magnoliopsida > Fagales > Fagaceae > Quercus > Quercus variabilis. The sequence goes on along the minus strand of CP129451.1, from coordinate 35,308,435 downwards.
GATATCAATCACAGGTAAACAAGAAGGTTGATGTTTCCTAGCAAACTTCTAAGAATTATTATTTAACAATGATCTCATTCTCTCCTTTTTGGAAATTTTTTCTTAATAATTCATAAAGTGTGATCCTCAATATTAAAATAAAAATTAACAAGAAAAAAAAAAGGCTAAAGTTACAGATAGATGTACCTTAGACTTGAACCTCATCAACTCAAACAGGCGTTCAATAGCTGGTTCTCCTTGCTTCAACTCATTGTATGCCTTTCCCACACCCTGCATGATGCTTTATTTTCAGAGTGATAACTTATGTCAGCTCCTCAACGGCTGAGGCATAATAATAAAAGAATGAATAGCAAAATGGATCTGTACTATTTTTTCTCCTGAGAGAGAGAGAGAGAGAGGAAACAGAGAAGAAGCTAGCAAGAGACCTTTGAACTACCTTTTTTTTTTTTTTTTTTTTTGGTATATGGAACAAGCTAAAGTTACCGGTAGAATGTAATGAAATTCGTGAAAGTTCATGACAGTTTTAAAAACATTAAAAAGGCCTGACCCATGAAACAAACAAGCAAAAAAAAGAGAGGGAAAAAATATATTATCAGCATATAGTACTACCTGAATTGGCTCAACTAAAAAAACCAATGACGTTACGAATGAAACCATGCTACAGCCATCAAAAGAACCGCTTGAAACCACCAGTGAGCCAACACATAATATAAATAATGCTCCAAAATATATAATCTGTGTCATCTGAGGTATGAATGCTTTCATTTTCTTCTTCTTCAAATGTTCACATAAATCAGTGTGAGCAAGCCTTTGAAACCGGGCACTCTCACACGGCTCTGAGTTGCTTGCTTTCACAAATAGAATCGCTGGAAGGGCCTAAAACACGTATAAGTTATACGATATCATTAAATCCATGCATTCAAGCATGAAGAAAGCTTACAGTAGATAAACACAAAAGAGAGAGAAATGCCTTTTCAATGATTTTGACAGGTTATCATGAGTCATCAAAAGATGAGAGTAATAAGAAACCCAACCAAAGTGACAGCCAAAACACAAGTTTAAGCAGAAGAGATTTTAAGTAAAAAGAACAGAAGGTACCTCATTTAGATAGGCTGAGAGGGAAGCAATGCTCAATTGTGCCCTCTTGGATATCTTTCTAAGTTTCTCACCAAGATAGGCAATGGTAAGAGCCATACATGGAATTACCTATAATTGCACCACACAAACCCTTAATCAAAATACACAACCAGTAGCCACCAAAATATTTTCAACGAAATACTCCTAATTTGTTCCTCACCATAGCCGAAATAAAAGAAAGTGCAGGGCTGATCATTAACATCTGCGCTGCCATTGCGGACAATTGCAAAGTACTGGGTACAATGGTCTGCAATACAAAAAGCAAGCACACACATAATGGTTTACTAACTCCATACATGTGACTACCACCTAAGAACTTGAAAATTCAATAACTACGTCGACAATACATATTGTCTTTTAAATCATAATAAAACATAATTAAGTCATTAACTACACAAATTAGCTATTTAAATTATTGATGATCTGACAAATTCCAATTCTCTCATTTCACAATAAATGGATGAGATTCTAAGAACTGGGTTCGTTTTTTAAGAGTTTAAAAGAGCGTTTTTAAAATTCAAAACTCTATTCTGCAACCAGAACTCTTATAAAACACTGAGTGATCATATTCATTTCCCAATAAATCAATACAACAAACTCACATTGAGAATAGCATAGATTGTATCGGCCACATCGGCGGCCTCAGCAGTGACCCGATACGCGATATCTCCAGACGAAACAGCACCTGAAGATTCAAAAAACGCAAGGTCCCTCTGCAGGACCCGGTCGAAAACATGGAGCCTAATTCGAAACCCGGCGTTCAAAGCAGCGTCCCAAAGGAACGCTTGCTGCCAGTAACTGGCGACGAATCGGACCAACAGCAAAGCCCCCAAGACCAAACCCTGGTCTCTCAACTTGAGGGCAGTGGTGGCGCTGGTGGTGGCGGTGACGGTGGAGGAGAATTGGGAGAGCTTGGGGACGAGTTTGGAGAGGGATAAGACGGAGACTAGGCTGCAGAGCCAGCCGAAGAAGATGGGTCTGCGTTGGGGGAGGAGGTAAGGTTTGAGGGAAATGAGGGTTTTGGAGAGAGAGGGATTGGGTTTTTGGGGAGTGGGGTTTGAAGGGAGTTGCTGCTGTGTGGAGTTCAGTGGTTTGAAGGTGGAGGAGTTTTTGGGAGGGAGGAGTGGTGGAATTGGGGGAGTAGAGAAGGGACAGTGATTTTGTTTGTGTTTGTGTCTGTGTTTGAGTTTGAGGAGTTTAGAGGGTGGTGGAGATGGCGGGTTCAGAAGGAAGAGAGACATTCTGTTATTTTTAGAGGGAGATGGAGACTACCATTTAACTTAAACTAATTGAAACTCGAACAAACTTGAATTCTTAAAAAGAATCTATATAATTAAATAAATTTGCTCTCGTGCTCTCCACGTAAAATTTTTCCTAAAAAGTACTATTTAGCAAATTTTGCGAGAAGAGGAATGACATTTTTAGAGGGAAAGCTGTAAGAGTTTTTTTTTTTTTTTTTTTTTTTTAAAGAAATAATTAAAGCTATAAGAGTTTTTTTTTTTTAATTTTTTTATGAAATAGTTTTTAAGCTATGATTATTCATTATTATAGGACACGCCAATGATTTTTTGGTATTGTTAAGAGACAAACCTAGATCTCTTATTTGATAATAAAAAACTTTAATAATTAAGCTAAAAAAAAACCCACAATTACATTTGACAACACTAAAATTTTGGGCTAATATTAAACATATATAAAATATTTTAAAAATAACCAATTTGGTCCATAAACTATGTGCTATGCTAACTATTTTACCCCTATTTTTTATGAATTAGAGGGAAAAAGGTTCTTTAAGTTTTGTAATTTGGTCAGGACCTTTTCAGGTAGATAAAAGAGTTCAAGGGTAAAAGCGTGTAAATGGTTGGATCCTGGAACTTAAAAATGTCCTACGTATGGGCTGTTCAGTTAGATTTATTTTGAAAAGGACGCAAGTCTTCTCTTTTTTTTCTTTTTTCTTTTTAATAAACATTAATATTTATTAGGACACACATAAAAATAATAACAGTATTTTAAATTAGGTTTATAATATATTACATAATCAAAATATAACTACAAGATGACCTAACATTATTACTTATAATATATAAGATTATATGTTCGAGTTTCATTTTCAAAAAAAAAAAAATATATATATATATATATATATATATATGTTCGAGTTTGATTCAATTTATTGGTCGACTAATCTAGAGCTTGTTCACAAACCACTTAATTATTTTTTTTCCCCATTATGTGATAAAACCGTTACAAATATATAATTTTTTACTATGAATAGATTATATTGACTTATTTTACAAACTTATACAATTTAATTTCAAATTTATATAAGCGTATTTTTAGAATTTTTTTTTTTTTAGAATACTAAGTACTTTTAATATACACACACAAGGAGAGGGGATAAGGTTTTTTTAAAGATACCTATAATGGTGTATATCCAAAAGGGTCTAACTCTATTTTTAGAATAATATACATATAAAGATGTAATATTATATATAGTTAGATCAAGCCTTATGTTAATGACCTTATTTATGAACATATTATTATGTTTGATCTTGAATTATTTAATAGTCAAGTCTAAATTTGGTTTGCTTGATAAACAAACAAAAAAAAATAAGTTTTTTCTTCAACTGAGTTTGAGTTTTCATAACTAACTTGGTTCATTTATAGCCCTAGACTTCAATAAATCTGATTTGTTACAAAGACTACAAGTGGCACAATGGTTTATAGAGAATTTTAAAATGTTTAGAAGCATGGGACTCTTTTTAAAGATATGATTAGCATTTGGATTACGGCATTTTCTTTATAATAATTAATCTTTATATCCGATCAAGAAGCATAATTCAAACCCAAGTCCCTTATTCAAGGACAAAAAAAAAAAAAAAAAAAAAAAAAAAGTTACACCGTCTCCTTGAGTTAATTAGAACTCACAAAATGATGGGATTTGAATTTTTTCATTCTATTATCAAAATAATACTCTTTTTTTTTTTTTTTTTTTGAAATTACACTCTTGTTAGCTAAAACAAGAAAAATCAATATTAGAAATTTCCTAACTGATAACTTTGTGTAAGATTTGTGTGCCTTGTTGTCAGTGCAGAAATCATCACTTCCTCTAAACAATAGGTCAAGCTGGAATATTATTCTCTCTATATTTTTTGAGAGAATTTCAACATATAGCGTCCGCTCCTAATGATAGCTCATTATCATCAGACCAAGATACCAATCAATTTTTGATGTAGGTAGAGATTAAACCTAAGATCTCTTATACAATCATTACAAATTTTACCAGTTGAATTAACTGGAACCCGCAGTATTATTCTTTCTCTCTTAATTTTTGCTTGCTTTGGAAATTGTTGAATAACTAGGTTTCACATTAGTTAGTTAGTAGTATTGTTCTTTTGCCCTCTTAATCGAATAATTAAGCAGTTTGCTTCTTTTGGAAATTGTTATTAAGCAGTTTGCTTCTTTTGTTTGTTTGTTCATTATGTTAAATGAACAATACAATACAATACAAGGCGCATGCCTTTTAAGATAGTCCATTGTTTATTTGTTCATTATGTTAATCTAGTGTGTAGCCCATGTATATGTACGAAGTCACGGATACAATTAAAAATAATTACAATTATATAGTTTTGTAGGGTTAAGGGCCCAGATTGTATATTGGGCCTTCGTCGAGATCATAGTAGTCCGAGAACAAATAAATGGTGTTGGATGAGTCAAGCTTAGAATCTAATGAGTGAGACACGAATGGGAGGTTGGTCCGAGGAGGAAGGTCTCCTTGGATAGGTTAAGCACGGCTTAAATGTATATCCTAAGGTTCAAGGTAACCTTCCAGGAAGCTCCAGTGATAGGGGTGTGTATCTCAAGTGTACCAGAAGACTAAGAGCTCAGAAATATCTCAGAAAAAGCTACTGCCACAGCATTAAATGCTCTGCAGCTAACTTTCTAAGCGCATTTATGTAAAGAAGACCCCTAAACAATGCTGTCTTAGCCTTCCCAATTCACAGAGGGTCAGGGAAGGTGTCCGATGGGACAACCACTCGAGTAGTGGTTCAAACGATCAACAAGTGTAGGATCAAGATCGTCAAAAGGGGATATATAATGTAAAAGGCCCTCAACGGAGGGGGGATCAAAAAAATTCATAAGAAAAAGCCCTATAACAGTTGGAATTATATTTGTAATATTTTTCAATCAATATAGAATGGAACAGACCTTCTCGGATTGGTCCGAGAATAAATTTACTAAGAGAATTTTTGTCCATCTTTGCTTGATTATCTTTTAAATCCATTCTGACCATTGTCCAACTCATTTAGACCTAGTTTCTAACTCACTCTCTACAAATTTATTGTTTTGGACTCATTGGGCCAAGATTCCTTCATATTTTGGGCTTGGGCTCAAAAACATGTCCTTACAAGATTAAATTATATTTGTTTTACAAGATGATCAAATTATACATTATATTAGCTTATATTTTTTTTTAAATTATAGATTTCTAAAATATGTAATGATTTCTCATTATATATATGATTTAAAATTTAATTTATTTTAGATATTTCGGTTTTTACACCCAATAATTCACTTGCCACAAAAATAAAAAACTTAGATGAACACGTGGTAGAAAATTGGACTCCAATTGAAATCTAAATGAATTTAGACTCTTCAATTTTTACACACAATAATTCACTTAACACAAAATTAATAATTAAACGAGACATGTGACGCAAAATTGAGAATCTAATTAAAATCTTACTGGGTTTTCTCTCTAATTTTTATCTATTAATATATATATATATATATATATATATATTTATTGTAGATAGCTGGATATCAATCAGTATGTTGAGATTTTCTTTATTTAGGCTTTTACTCAAAAGTATCAATTCATTGATTTAACCAATGAAATAAATGCATATATTAATTATATCTAGTTGTGCATTAATTATTTATACTAAATGAATTTAGATAATTATTTTATAAATTTTATATAAGAAACTATTTTTTATTTGCAATAATAATAATAATAATTGATTTAAAATATATGGTACTCCTCCTTGTGCTTAGATGTTTTGACAACAATATTTTTGAATTCACCCAAATTAATCTTAATTATTTAGATTTTCTAACTCCTTTTTGTGACATGTAATATATACACACACACACACATACACACTTTTGTTTTCTTATATTATTTTTTTAAATGGTGCATTAAATATTTAAGTATAATAAAATTTTTGATGTTATTTTTCTAAGATTTTATATGAGAAATCATAGATTTGAAATACAGTATTCTTTCTCAAAATTAGTCGATTTCAAACAAAAATTGAAACAAGGCCTGAAAAACCAAAAAATAATTTTAATAACATAGCATCAAAAATGCAATAAAAAATAAAAAATAGAAAGATATTTACATTTTTATTTTATCGAAACGATATTTGCATTATTGAGTAGGTATGAAATACTATCTATATCATGCAATTTTCAAAATTTTAAACACATATGGTATGATCAAATTATTATTCCACTTTTATTGTCTTTCTATTTTATCTATAAAACAAAACGCTAAATGTTACAATTTATTACAAGAAAATTATTGAAATATTGGAGGAAACTAATAAAAAGTTTGTGATTTACAATATTTCTAAAGTTGTACACTTTGTTCACTCATTTGTTTGAATCCAACATAAATCTAGAAATATTTAATTAGAATACTCTATGCTTATATTTAAGCACATTAGAGCATTAGCAGTAATGGAGCTAAAAACGCTAAAAAGCTATATAACTATTTTATACGCTAAAAAGCTATATAACTATTTTATCTCCACTAAAACACAAAAAATGCTCTCATAGCAATGGATGTAAAGCTAAAAATTTTTAGCTTCAAGCTTCCATATGAAGCTATTTTTGGCTTTGTATGGATGGTGAAGCTAAAGGTAAGAAATATTATTTTAATTCCTACCTCTATTAACATAATACTTTTTTTTCTTTTATTCTTTTTCGTTTTGCTCATTCTGACCGTTGTGCTCTCCTCTCATTCCCACCCTCTCTACTCAAATCATCATACTCTCAAAATCTCACCTCTCTGTCTCACCACCACCAACACAACTCGAGCATGTTAACCTGGATCCTCCGACCCAAATCGCTAGAACTCCTCCCTTCTTGAACGGCTCAAGTCGCTATCGATTCTATAGCGGTCTGACTCGGCCACTCCAAAACCCGAAACTGACACAGACAAATCAATAGACAAAATTTCAGATCCAAGTCATGACTGTTTGGTGATAAGGAGCAAGTCCCACAAGGTTGGTGGTGTCGTGGTTTGTCGTCGATCTTCATCTTCATGTGGATCTTCACCTTCATCGCCGATCTGTTCTGGGTTTGGTGGTGGTTTGATTTTTTTTTTTTTTTTTTACCATGGGTTGTGGTTGTCACATAGAGGTTGTTGCTGGTGGAGTGGTGGTGGAGGTGGAGGTGGCTGGCGGAAAGGTTTTTGTGGTGGTTGTTCTTGGTTGGCAGTGGTTGTGGATGATGCCATTAATCGGTTTGTGGTGTTTTTTTTAGTGGAATGTATTATTTTATTGTAGTAGATATATTATTTTATTATGGTATTTATATTATTTTATTGTGTTGAAAGCTAAAATAAATTCACTGTTGTTAGATGTTTGGTAAAATGAGTAGGTAAAATAGATAAAGTAACTTTTTGTAATGTCAAATAGCAAATTTTTAGCTTCATTACTGCTAATGCTCTTAGTAAGAATTTTTTGAAACAGTAAAAAACATGTGAGTAGGTTTCAATTTGCCTATATTGATTTGGCAATAAACTTGTTACTGCTCAACTTGTTTATGCTCCTACAACAAACTTAATGAATTTGAATAGCAATAAAAATTTTACACAAATTAATAAGAATTATATGTACGTTGTGCACCAACCTGTCCGAACGTGTGGCTTTTTTGGTATCATTTATGCAAGGTTTGTGAGTTTTTTCTAGTAAAACTCATCGGTGAAACAATTTACATCAATGAGTTTCTTTATTGTATGGGTGTGATTCGATTTCAAGTCCCTTATTCTTTCGTATTGAATACAATATTTCCTTCCATTATTATTTAATGTAGGTCAAAAAGAAGGTAGCACACTGTTCATGTTTTACAACTTCCATAAAAAAAAAAAAAAAAAAAAAATCAAAATGGAAGAAGAAAAGGCCTCATGGCCTACACAAACGTAAAAGATTGAAAAATGAAAAAAAAAAAATAGCAGTGTCATTTTTATCCAAGACCAACCTAAAAAAATTTGGAACTAAATTTTGTTGTTGTTAAGAGGCTCATTTCTCTCTCAACTTCTTTGTCACGGCAAAGACCACCCCTGCAACAGCCACAATCACGGCCGAGACTAGGATGGTTGTTTTGAGTGTCTGTAATGCATCTTTCTTCTTCTTCTTGTCCTTCTCCTTTTGCTCAACCTCAGCTTGTTGCTTTAACATGAACAATATGCCACTATTAGCAAGATAAGAGTGCCAATATACATTGGCAGATATACTATTATCAAAAGGAATCCAAAATATAACCAAAATATTTTGGTTAGATATGTTTAACTTTCTTTAATCATGGTGTTCAATGTTCATGCCAGGAAGAGATTCACATATCCATGAATAAAAGAACATATATAAACTGGAAAAATGCCAAAATGGAGTTTTATAAATTTATACTATATTTTTTTCTGAAAATTTATACTATATAATAAGGAAAGATATGCAAGAAATATTCTCGAACTCCTATGAGAATTTAAATATATGACATCCATTATCCATACCATAATGAGTTTTTTTTTTTTTTGGGAAAATAGTATTTCATTCATTTCTAACCATATCTTGATGCACAAAAGGCCAAAGAAATCTAGGACATTCTTGCAAATCTAGAATACATAACAGCTAATGTTATATATGTACAAAATTACAAATATCATGTACTGATTCTGACTTCATTTAGCGCGTTTGGACTCATTTGGAGCTCACTAAATGACAAACTAGGATACATGATATGTTATCATTTGTCTAAAAAATTCAAACCGGTTTGAAAATAATTTACCACTAAATATTTTGAGATTGAGGATTATATTCCCTATAAAGTTAAGAATTTAATACCTTTTAAAGGATTCTAAAAAAGATAACGAAAGATATCTCGTGTTTTTTATAAAAATATTTAGGATTCAAATCGTCCAGCTCATTATAACTATCGAATTATTCATTTACAATGCTCCGAATAAAAATATCTTGTATTTCTACCATAAATATTTAGGATTCAAATCTTCACCCCATTTGTAAATATCATATTATTAAACAAATAAAAGAAAAAAAGAAAAAGAAGGAGAAGAAGAAGAAGCCTATCTTCAATTTCGATTGAAAATTCCATGTGAAATAATCGAGGTGCAAAATCAGGGGTGACAAGATCTCACAACAGAAAAATTAAATAGTATGAAACTTGCAGACTAAGGACTATATGTATGTAATTAATCATAATCATTAAGATCAAAACAAAGCAGAAAACCAAATGCATGTACCTCGATTTCCAACGAGGTAGCCACTTCAGACGATATGGGATCAACTTCAAGACTCTTGTTATTTTGAACACTCAAATCTTTGTCAACGTTGGTTGCTGGAAATGTCAAATCAGAGGCTTCGGTAGCTTTTTCTGGGCTTGCCATTTTTTTGATATGAAAGTTTCGGATTCAGTTTGGGATTTCTTTGTTTCTTTTTTCTATTGGAGAGGAAGCGAGAGGAAAAAGGAGAATTTAGATTGTGAGGTTGGGTTTTTCATACCTGAAGAAAGCAATAGTACTGACACGTGTCAACAGCCCAGATGCTTCAAAGAGGTTATATTTGTATGTGTCACAACGACTCTCTCTACTTTGTTCTTAACTGCCCGGGAAAACTGTCGGAGTTAACTAATTCTGGATTTTACACTGACGAAGTTACCCTTTTCAGCTATTGCCATAATTAAATAAAAAAATTTAAAAAAGAAAAAGAAAAATGAATTGCCTAAAGGCTAAGGTTAGAGTAAAGGACGGAACTATGATTCAAACTTAGGGAGGTCAAAGTTCTTTGTTTAAAAATTTTAGAAAGTTGGAATATTAATACTAGAGGTTGACAACAATGCATTATTAGCATTAATTTTTTATTTTTTTTTGTATTTTTTTTAAAATCACTAATAGATATTTATAATCAAAACTTCTGTAAGTCAATTGGCACGTCTTGATATTTTCAAGGCCTGAGATTAGACCAATTCTTTATTCTATCCACATTATAAATTTTTTTAAAAAAATATATTTATTCTTTTCACATAATTCTATACCTAATAACTTCATAATGCTTTATATAAAAGATTCTAAAAAAAAATAATACAAAAACTATAGTTAAAAGTTCAAATCCATGTCTAGTATTACATTAATAAAACAACTAAAATAATGGTTAATCAACATCATGCACTAATATTTAGCAAAAAAAAGGTTGAGACAATTATTGGTGTCTTGATTAAGGAATTTTTTATTTATAATTACTTGGTTAAGGTTGAGTTAGTATAAAGATGTGTGATCTTTTCCTTTAAAAAATTTCCATTTTGAAAAAGTAGTAAAAAAAGAAAAGAAAAAGAGATTTGTTAAACAATCAATCACATGATAATGAATGGTAACTTTGAGTCTTCAACTATGTAAATAATAAAATTTTTCCCATCACTACATTAATTTAGCTAATGTACAAAGTTTATTACCAATAGACTAACACACACATGTTTTGGTGGCAGGTAAGGCACAAAACAGTAGATTGTTGTTTCACACGTGTATTACATTTATGCATGCATGCCAAGTTGCCAATTGTGTCTCAAAGTTAATAAAACATTAAAGATTAATAAAATTCTATCATTAAAAAAAAACTAAAAATTTTCCACGAGTTGTGTTAAAGAGCAACAACTCTTTAAAAAAATAAATTTTTTTTCATGGGTTGAGTTAAAGACACTAATTGATCTAAGTTGCTGGTGACACTAATTGGTGTGTGGATGGAGTTATTAGCAACATAAGAGTTGTCTTTGTGACTATGGGATGGAGTCATTTGAGAGGGATAAAGAGCTCTCAAATTAGAGGTAAAAATTGGATAAAGATTATTGAGTTTTTGTGATTTGTTTTGTTAAGATTTATAATTAATTTGTTATAATTTTTTTTTACTTAGACTGTGTCCAAAGGATTTTTTTATTATCTAAATATGTGAATTGTTTTGTAGATTTTCCTTATTGTCCAGATTTGTAAATTGCCCAAATGTTTAGCTAAATGTTTTTCTTGATATTTTTGGGACAATCAGACAAGAGATGATTTGATAATTTTTTTTTTTTCATTTTTGGTTTAATGGCTCAGACTTGTAAATTGCTTGGGAGAGGGGGCCAAGTATATTAATTTTAGAGCCAAAAGTAAAAATTTTATGCTAACATATATACTAGGGAATTTTTTTTTTCAAAGTTCCGTTCCTGGTTAGAGCCTTTGAAGTCATCTTTTTCAATAATTATTTCAAGCATCCTAATATGTAGCATTCCTCTCATAATATTTAAATCTCACAGTCGAATGAAACTTGCACGTAGTAAGAGAGATACTGCATATGCTAGATTTACCGGATATCTTCACGCTTATATCTCCAATCAGCAAGCCACATCAATAGGTGAAGAAATTGACAGATGAAATTATCCCAATTAGCAATGGTTGATTACAGATTTTTCTCCCCTTAACAGAAACATTTTAAGAGCATAGAATAGGTTGACTACTGTGAAATTTGTAAACTAAAGTAGTATTATAGTAGACTCTTTGGCTGTTTATCCCATTGAGGACTACTGTTGGTGCAAAGTGCCCTCCCACTGAAATCATTATTAATTTTTGCTTACCACCAGATTTAAATGGTAATGAAATTTTTTTTCTAAACCTAATGACTATTTAGAAACAACTCTATAGGTGAAAACCAGAGATACAGTCACAAACTTTATTGCAGGTTTTCAAGTTGCCAGACCCATATAACACTTTCTAACAGTGATTGAGAAAGAATTTTAATATTTTGACATTTTTTTTATCTCAAGCAATGATGCATTACAAATACACATAACACATCCAACTTGTAAACAAGACATGTTCATGTACATGGTGTTAAGTTACATATAAAGATGCAGGAACATTTGCACAAGTGCCACATTCTTGATGGAAAAGCAATGAATCCGCCCATCTCAGAGAACCTTGAATACTTCACCTACAAAGAGGTTTAGTAGAGACATCTCACCAGAGTAACAAATTAAGAGCCTACAATCAATTGACCTGAAGTCTCTACCGCAGCACTGTCTTAGTAATTAGTTCCCTGCCCCAAAACCACGAGGACTTGACCTTGTTGAGGCAGCATCTACAAACTTCTTCCTTGAGTCCGATCTCCTCTTCCTCCTTGCAGTACCAGGAGGAGCCTAATACAGATGTAAAACCCAAATCATTAAGTTTGAAATTAAAAGTATACCCCTAACAGCACCAAAGCTGCAAAAGGTCTGTTAGCACCAAAGAATGGCAAGCAAATTTGTTATGTTCCTTGAAACTTCTTTGAGAAAAGAGAGAACTGGCTGAAAGGATCGAGCATTTTATATGATGCTATTGTATATAGAGTATTCTTTAAAATGTTCAAACTTTGTGTAGTTACTTCCAAAAAGGGTATAACCTGCAGCATGCTGTCTGTTAGTTTGTATAAGCAGCACATTTGGTAACACCATGTTGCCTCAATATTTTCATAACAAATGCATAAAGGATGTGGAATTGAATAGTTGACGACATATTGTACATCAAGTCATATGAATATACTCAAAGAACACAAGCAAATAAGGCACCTTCTGTTCACTTTTTATCGCCTCCTCAAGATTGCTCAGTGCAGGAATGGATCCACCTTCCATTACACCCATCAAATTCTTCATACGAACACGCATTTGGAAGAGTTGTGCAACAAGTTGGTTCACCTAATATTCATGTCATAAATAACATCCCTTAAGTATAGAGCCTAAGTATTAACAAGTAATACAGCCAAAATTTTATAAAACAACAATAGAAAACCCTGCTTTTTGAGGCAAAAACGAAATCACTTTAGCAATCTTACATCAATTGCAATGAACATACCTGCTGCTCTGTTTTCCCAGACTCTTGAGCAACTCTTTTCCGCCTGACAGGAGATTCTGCCAATAATTCTGGCTTCTCTCTCTCCTCTGCAATTAAAATAGACAATTATAAACACAGAAAAGAAAAACTAAACCGACTTCAGTAATTTATATAGGAAGAAAAGAAGGAACGTTGCTACAATCACTGGGGAGTGATACCAGGGCTTAACAAGAGATGCTAGATCAAGTATTATTTATAAAAATACTTTCAAAAAAGCAAAGAGATGAAGAGACCAGGGGTCATTGCTTCAATCATTCCTTCCATTATCTTTAAACTCTTCTCCGCTTCTCGAATTTGTGCAGGAGTAACCTGATTGCACACATATAGGGAAGAAAACTCCACAGTTAAAAACAAATAATAATACTAAAAAAATGACTTGAACTGCCTCAATCATTCCTTCCATTATCTTGTCACACTTACTGCTTCATCATAAAACTGGAAATGGCCACCTGAACTGCCTCAAAATGCTTTTTCAAGCTATTTGTGGAAGAATGCATAATTTGAAGCACCAAAAATGAAAAAAACTACCCACCAAAAAGACTAAAGAAGAAAAATTGGAAACCAGTCTTTCATACCTTCCCCATACCAGGAATCATTCCTAAAACACGAGTCATGGAACCCATACGTGCAACAGCTCGAGTTTGCTTTAGGAAATCATTGAAGTCAAACTTTGCACTCATTATCTTCTTTTGCAGCTCTTCAGCATCTTCTTGTTTCATCTAGATAGACAATTCAAATCAACAACTCCATCGCAATATTTTTTCCATTCATATAATTAAGAAATGGAATTTCCTAAAACTTACAACTTCTTGTGCCTTCTCCACAAAGGAAAGGACATCCCCCATTCCTAAGATACGTCCTGCCATGCGATCTGGGTAGAAAGGTTCAAGGTCCTCCATACGTTCTCCCCGCCCTACAAGCTTGATTGGCTTTCCTGATACCTGCCACCACCCAACTATAGTAGTTACAAAGATAAACTACAAAATTCTCTGCAGTGAACTTTTTTATAATTAGATAAATAACTTTTTTGCAACAATCTTCAATTGCTCAAATATTCAAAGAAGCACAAATGGGATACATAATCTAAAGATATTTTCAAATGGCACGTCAAAATGGTATATACATTCTCAATGAAGCAGTCGATAATGTGAAGTTGTGAAACACAATTTATTGAAAAAAAAAATCTTGCTACATTTTGGAAAAGGGCTGCAGAAACCTACCACATAACAACTAAAAATTATGTGAAGCAAGCTTGCATGCACGTGTGCATTCCAAGCATCACTTGATTATGAGTGCATGTGTCAGAGCGTGCCTGTGGAAAGGGGGTGGGGGGAACTGGGGAGGTTGTTGGAGTGCTTATAGGAATTTTCATGAAGTGGGTTGGACAGGTCCAATAATGTAGAGAAAACCAATTTTCAGTTGGATTCAAATTTGATGCATTAAGTTGTAACTTTAAACAAATTGAAGTCTTATTCCATTCTCAGCTAGCCAAACAAAAACTTTCTAAGTCAAATTGTTTTATAATAGCTGGCTAACAGGCTAAGTGCCCTACAGTCATGCCTAAAGACTATAGTCTCATTAAAAAAAATTATATAATCTATAAACAGAACAATCTGCATGGTAAATTATCACAAATTTTTAAAAATAAATATTACATTTGAGAATTTCAAATTATAGAACTAGATTTAAAGGCACCCTAAAATTAACAGATTTATGATATTGCAAACATGACTGATGGATTACAAAGATCATGGGAAAGAGGGATGGCAAATTCTATATTGAACAAGCAACTCATTTGGACAACATCAAGGATGGAAAACATAAGGATGATAAAGCAAACCTCTTTAACACTCAAAGCTGCTCCACCTCTAGAATCCCCGTCCAGCTTTGTCAAAATGGCTCCTGTAATTCCGATCTCTAGATTGAATGTTGTCACTAAGGCTGTAAATTCCCAAAGAAGAGGGTGAGAGTGAGATTAAACTTTGGAAGTAATTAACTCATTACATCAGAAGCCAAGTTACACACAAAAATAATTACCTAAATTCATACATACCTCCCATATAGACCCTGAAATAATTTCATTTCCCAATGAGTAAAAAGAAAGTATAAGTACCTGCAGCTTCTTGTCCAGTCATTGCATCAACAACAAGCAAAACTTCTGTGGGATTCAATGCCCGCTTCACTTCTTTCAGCTCATCCATCATTCCTTTGTCTATCTGTTCTTTTATAAATGGAACAGATGCCAGCAAAGATCATAAATGAGTAAACCAGCTGACATCATGAACTTTATCTTAGAATTATCTCCAAAATCATTACAAATGACATAGAAGAAGTACTACCTGAAGCCTTCCAGCAGTATCCATTATTACTACATCTATGTTTTTCTTTTTTGCCTCTTCTAAACCTTGCTTGGCTATTTCTGAAGGTTTAACCTCAGTCCCTGCTGCATAAACAGGCACATTCACCTGTCACAAGCTATAACATTATGTAAGAACAAAAAAAATTATCTATCTAATCACAAAATTTAAAAAGAAGAAGAATAAACTATATAACCCCACTCCAAAACTTCATTGACAAACAAGAAACAAAAAAGAGTACCTATACCTGTTCACCCAAAATAACAAGTTGGTCAATAGCAGCCGGTCTGTACACATCTCCAGCAACCAGCATGCAACTCTTCCCCTGTGGTCAATGTTATGTCACAGGTGTCAGCAAGGTTGAGTAACAAACTAGATTAATCTAATCATAACCATTACATACACAACAACTCTACACAGAAAAGGTGAACTTTTGAAAGTAAACCTGTTTCTTAAGATAATAAGCCAATTTTGCACAAACAGTTGTTTTCCCAACTCCTTGTAAACCAGCCAATAATATTACAGTGGGACCAGATTTTGCAAAAACTAGTTCAGATACTTCCCCACCCATCAATTTCACAAGCTCATCACGTACAACCTGCAAGAAACACAAAAGGAATGTTCATAATCAAGTCACCCTTAAATATTCAATAGAGATACTTAGCTTTTTCTTGCGTTCATTTTAAATATATTTCTTCATCATTCAAAATCCATAATAGATTGATTAAATTTACATCTATTGAGAAAATACAAGAAAAATTGCTCTAGTTAATTTATGTAGTGCTCCAAAAGAAGCTTTTAGCACTAGATAGGATTGCACCCATGGCAAAACAGGAAAAAATAAAATTGAATAACAACTAAAAAGAGAAAATATGAAAATGAATAACAAATTACTATGTCAACCAGTGATAATAGCCCCTAAAACCTACCACATATGTAAGAACCAAAAGTGCATATAAATCTATCACTTTCTTCATCAATCTTATACAAGCAAACATATCCATTCGAGTCTCAGATGAACAGTAATGCTTGTGCTGGTAAACTGAACTATGTAAAGCACATTGAACATTATTATGCTATTTATGTAACGTTTTCAGATTAATTGAACTCAAAGACTTATGTAAACTCAATCAATATAGTACATTCTTAGACCATTTAGCTAATAGATTATAGATATCCATACCTTAACCAGTTGCTGATCTGGTTTCACTCCTCGAATCAGCCCAACGCCAACAGCCTGCTCACTGACGGCTTGCACAAACCGTCGTACAACAGGAAGGCTTACCTGTCAACAGAACAGTTAATTAACCACCTTATTTATTATGCATACATCAAAACTCAAACACAACACATACACAAACTCACTCAGACACTCACATCTGCTTCCAAAAGAGCTCTCCTTATATCTCGCATTGGCTCCACTATATTTTCTTTGGTCAAAACCTCTGAAGCAAAGGGAATTCACCCATTACGACAACGAACAAATAATCATCACAACTAAAAAAAGCTAAACTGTAATTGATTTATACATAGTTAAAGGCATGTGTAATCAGTAATGCTAGGATCGCAACTTTATTCACAACTCGTTAAGATGGCAAATGTGTAACTAGAGTAACACCGTTTTCACACAAACCCACCACTTTCATATGCACAAATAACAACAACCCATATCAGCAGTTATGAAATTTTATGCGTCACTAGACTTATTGACGTGCAATACACCTCTTTTATGTCATAAAATTGCTCTCTCTTTTTTTTTTTTTTTAAACAAAAAATTAAAGAATGAATGTTATGAATATTACAAATTTTAGTACATAATATATACAAATTGATGTGTCAACATTTAAATGCAAAAAAAAAAAAAAATTGCTATCATTTGGGTCGGTTTGGACAGACAGTTTGGGATCCCATAACTCTATTTTGCAACTGTAACTCCTTATAGACGATTATTTTAAACCAACAGCCTATACAAACAGACCCAGAAAACAAAAAAGTAATTCAAGGCTTTTTGAGGTAAAAATATTAGTAGTTTTAGTAATTTCCTTGATTAAAATGTGAATAATAAAAAAAAAAAAAAAAGAACAGTGAAAGGGAGAGAACCTTCTCCTTTGAGCTTATTCCAGGCTGCCTCAAGACCACTTGTGAGTTGGCCAAACATTTCAGCTCTTACAACCAGACCACGCCTATCTCCTCTTCTCACACTAGTTACACTCTTGGAGTTCACCCAACCCCATACTTCTCTCTGTCCAAAAAAAGAAAAAAACCAAAGATATGAAGCCATTTTTCTGGGAAAACAAGTTCCTGAAACTGACATGATGAGAATGGAATTGTGCTTTGTTTGTTTTTGACTTACGGAAAACAAGTTCCTGGAAGAGAGCGAGGTGGTGGAATTGGTAGTAGAACCGGTCCAAAGCTTACTGCTCGGTGGTTTTCTGGCTTGGTTCTGGCCGCGGGTCAGCGAGGAGAACGAGTGAGAATGAGAAGCTGCGGAGAATTGGCGGGAAGAAGCAACCGTCGAGAACTGTACCGCTTCCATTGCCAGAGTGTGGATTTCGAGCTTCCTCCACTGTCTTCGTGTGTTTGTGTTTGTGTTTTACTTTTATCCACTGAAGAGCTCAGAGATTTCTCTCTGATAATTTTATCTAGTTTGGTAGCTGACTAGACTCGCTAGAGTGTTACGCATACTAGTGTAATTCTTTTGTTTTGCGGCATCAAGAGCCCTCAAAAATGGATCACAAGGATGCTATCAAAACGCACCGGTTCCCAAATCCCATGTCGTAACTCCTTTTATTTTCTTTTTTCTTTAAAACATCAAAACGTGTCAATTAAATTATAAGACTCTTGACCATATCTTACTTCCTAAGTCTTAACACAATGTGATAGTATTATCACCAAGGGTGCACTAGCAAAGGTTTCCTCTCTCTAATTTTGCTATTAACATGTGAGGCTAGAGACTTTAAAGTGAGCTATCTTTTGAGAGAATTGAACAATGTTATTAAACTACTCTTCACACTTGATTTAATTGAGGTTTACATCTTGAATTTAAATACATTAGGTATGTTTATAGTACTGGAGTTGAGATTAGGTTATGACTCAATCCTTATCATTTACTATAGTCGTTTCTAGATAGACTTTTCACGTTTTGATCTAACCTATTTTGTTAGTATAAAAAAGATAAAGTGACATTTATGGAACTCATGTTCAACTCAAGCGTTACAAATACACCGAGGGTTGTCCAACTCAAACCCTGACCTAACAAAATCACCCTACCTAAAGGAATCTAAATTGAATGCCATATGATCTGATCATTGGGTCGATCAATAATGGATTTGTGCCAAGCAAACCCAATAGTCTTGAGTCAGTGACAGTTTTCTAGTCTAAAATCCAACTTAGATCGACCCATCCGAAAATGTCACATTCTCCTCCTTCATTGGGACTCATCGTTCTTTGTCATGTGCTATATAGCAAGTCTCCACTAGATATGATAGTTTTGTCATGACGTGTCCAAGGTGAGGCTTCTCTCCTGTTTATCAACCCCCTGTTTTCTCTCATTTAAATAGGACAAGTGACACATGATATAAAGGCAACCCAATGGTTATTCCAAAAAAAAAAAAAAAAAAATCTCAACACAGATGTTTTTCACTCTCTCTTTCTCTCTCTCTCTATCGTCATTCTTCTCTTCAACAGTTCAACCCCTCCCAGTTCGACTATTAAACTGGAGAGAAGCCTCACCCACATGTCAATGCTACCAAGTCTAAGGTGGTTTTCAACTAATTTGATTACCCAAACTCCCAAGTCCCAAGTTGTGAGGGTAGAGGACTTATATACTTGTGCTCAACAATGGGTTGAATAATTACAAACTTACCACGATTCGGTTGGTTGTCTGGTTGCCCCAAAACTAATTGTGACCAATTTATAGACAACCTAAATACTCCTATAAAACCTCTCTCTCTCTCTCTCTCTCTCTCTCTCTCTCTCTCTCTCTCTCTCTCTCTCTCTCTCTCTCTCTCTCTCTCTCTCTCTCTCTCTCTCTCTTTTATGGGACCTCTCTTTCTCTTTAATTACTAGAAAAACTCTAAAACTATATAACATGACACAACTTATGCTATAACTATTTATGTAGCAGATTGTGAATGATAGAGAAAAAAATAGTAGGTTAATGTGAAAGGGACAAGTAGCCAATCACAGTTTGACACGTAAGATAGTTGTGAAAAAAGTTGTATCAATTTATGTGATACTAGAACTATTCTAATTATTTTTTGGAACATAAAAAATAAAAAAAATAAAAAAAACTCATGTGAACAGCTTAAATTTGGTCATGACATACATAAACGTCCTGTCGTTTTCTTATATCTTATTAACGACCCAACATCCCAATCATTCAAAATTTCAGCCCTCTTCAACCTCCCTCCAACCTCTATGATCGTCCAACGGTCGGTAATCTCTGGCACAAACAAACTACTGCACCTCCAAACCACCAAAACCACAAGCGCAAGCTTAACCAACCCATGGAACTTTCGTCTAAGAGAATTAGCAAAGCAATGCGAATACACCCAAGCTCTCACTCTCTACCTCCAAATGCTCCGCTCTGGCTTCTCCCCCAATGCCTTCACTTTCCCTTTCATTCTCAAGTCCTGCGCCGCTCTCTCCCTTCCAATCTCCGGCTCACAGCTCCATTGTCATGTCATCAAAACTGGGTGCGACCCCGATCCCTTTGTACAAACTTCTTTAATTTCAATGTACTGTAGATGCTCTTCTATTGAATATGCACGTAAGGTGTTTGATGAAAATGGTGAATCAAGAAAGCTAACTATTTGTTACAATGCTTTGATATCTGGGTACACCTCGAACTCTAGATTTTATGATGGGGTTTTGTTGTTTCATAAAATGAGGGAGGCGGGTGTGTCGGTTGATTCAGTTACAATGTTGGGGTTAGTACCCGTGTGTACACTTCCAGCGCATTTGAGTCTTGGGCTGTGTCTCCATGGTTGTTGTGTTAAGGTTGGCCTAGACAGTAATGTGTCTGTTTTAAATTGTTTGCTTACAATGTATGTTAAGTGTGGGGCAGTTGCTTACGCGCGAGCGTTGTTTAATGGGATGCCTGAAAAGGGTTTGATTACTTGGAATGCAATGATTTCTGGGTATGCTCAAAACGGGCTTGCTCGTCATGTTTTGGACCTCTATCATGAGATGGAGTTGACTGGGATTCATCCTGACCCCGTGACGTTTCTCGGGGTCCTCTCTTCTTGTGCCTACATTGGTGCTCATAAGGTTGGTTGTGAGATAGAAAGGCAGATACACTGTAGAGGGTTTGGTTCAAACCCATTTTTGAGTAATGCCCTGATTAATATGTATGCTAGGTGTGGTAATTTGGGAAAGGCTCATGCTATATTTGACCACATGCCTGAGAAAAGTGTAATTTCGTGGACGGCAATCATAGGTGGTTATGGAATGCATGGACATGGAGAAATTGCAGTACAGCTCTTTGATGAAATGATTGGGACCAGAATTATACCTGATAAAGCTGTTTTTGTAAGTGTATTGTCTGCATGTAGTCATGCAGGATTGACTGATAAAGGCTTGGATTATTTTGCCGCAATGGAGAGAACATATGGGTTGCAGCCGGGTCTGGATCATTACTCTTGTATGGTGGATCTTCTAGGCCGGGCTGGACGACTCAAGGAAGCTAAGGAGCTCATTAAGTCAATGAAGTTAAAACCCGATGCCCCAATTTGGGGGGCCCTTTTGGGTGCCTGTAAAATTCATAAAAATGTTGAGCTAGCAGAGTTGGCTTTTAATCAGGTAATCGAGCTTGATCCTACGAATATCGGTTATTATGTGTTGTTATCAAATATATATTGTGAAGCACAGAATATGGAGGGAGTATTAAAGGTTCGAGCAATGATGAGGGAGCGGAAGCTCAAAAAGGAGCCTGGGTATAGCTATGTGGAATATAAAGGGAGAGTTCACCTTTTCTTGGCCGGGGATAGAACTCATCCACAGGCAAAGGAGATATATGGAATGTTAGATGAGTTGCAAAATTTAGTGAAGGAGCTTGTTGGGTCTTATAAGAATGATCAAGAAAGAAGAAATGAAGAAATTTTAAGTGGTATGGGTATGCACAGTGAAAAGCTGGCAATTGCGTTTGGCCTCTTAAACACTAGGCCAGGGACAGAGATTGTTGTGATAAAGAACCTGAGGATCTGTGAAAATTGTCACTTGTTTATAAAGTTGGTTAGCAAGATTGTGGATCGTCAGTTTGTCATTAGAGATGCAACCCGCTTCCATCATTTCAGGAATGGGACCTGTTCTTGCAAAGATTATTGGTAAAATCTTTCAAAATCAAAAGGCCCTGGTGAAGAGTAAAATACCAAAATGTGTCAAGGTAATGACATGACTACTGTTTTAAACACCAAAAGGAAAAAGCCCTGGTGATACATGGCTATGGTTTGAGCCGATTGAAGTTTTGAAATGTTTTAAATTGAAAATGAACATTGAAAAGTCTTGGGATGGCAGGGATTTGCTGAAGGCGGCTGCCAGTAATATTTTCTTAAATGTCTTGCTGACCAGCTGTGGCTTGTTAGGAACCAAGGCCACAGAGAAAGCTCTGTTGATCAGAAGATGGAGGACAAGGATCATAACCAGTCCTCGAAGAGGTTACAAGTTTCCAGCAAGTGATGACAAATATTAATCCACATCCCGATCCATAATCTTCTTTGTGACTAAGCTCTGATGGTCTATTATTAGAGCCAGTATCTTCTAGCCACTAACTGTTTTTGATTGACTAGCTAGTTAATCATTTTTTTGTGTCTAACCATTTTTTTGTTCAGCATGGCTGAGCTAAACATGGGGCTCGAGTTGCCATGCCGACCTAATTCGTGTAAATTTCATCTACTTTTTGGCCTTTATATGACAACCTACTATTGGTTTTATTGTCCTTTTTTTGGTGGATAGAATTCCTCTCTTAGTTTCCAATTCTACATTTTTTTCTCCTTTTCAGTTTCTCTTTGTATCTTCTCTAGACTCTTCTCTCCTCTCTTGAGTCTCTGTTCTCACTCCATAAGCCTCTTTTCTCTCTCATTGGTGCTCTTACACTGCATCTCTCTCACACTTGTTGTCAACCATAATCATTGTGGTTATTGACAATGCTTATGTGTGTTTGACCTTTTGATGATGTTTTAGGGTTTAAGGAAAGAAGACATAAGCAAGTGAAGGTATTAGAATTTGGGTTTGGTTATTATATTATATTTTTTAATTTTTCTTAATAATTTGATAGTTGAGGGTGGGGAGATTTGAACCCTAGATGTCTCTGGTGGAAACACTAAGAGATGCCAACTGGTTGTAATTAGTGTTTCACTTATGGCATAAACTTCTTAATCTATGAATCGTAAATAATAAATATCAAATTGTAATATTTCAATATTTTAAAGTTTTGAAAATCACATGAAAATTGAGCAAAAAGTTAATTTACCATACTGTTAGGACTTCCATCTAATTCAACATAAATTTCAAATTTCAATAATGTGGAAAAAAAGTTCTATGTTGATTTTCTATGAAAGAAAAAATTACTATTCAAGATCACAAAAATTTCAAATTTCTATTGAAAAAAAATACTTTGTTGGTTTTTTAGATGACAATGCTTTCATAAACAGTCTGCCATTTTTCAAGACTACAAATAATTTAATAGAAATTCAAAGTTTTATATATATGTGTGTGTATGGGGGGGGAGGGGGGGGGGGGGTTTGGGTGGGTACCACAATCCAAAGCAGTAATAAAGTGGGCAAGGTTGTTTCCGAGGAGGGGAATTTAGTGAGGAGTCTGAGAAGAACTATTTTTCTAATAAAGGAGTTCAGGATGTTGCCGTTGAGAAAAATACCAAGGATTGAGGACTCCATATTAACCTCGGATGGTCGAGAATCAGGCGTGCAGGGAGCATGGTGCAATCCCAAGGGAGACAAAGGTAACTTGGCATAAAACAAGGAAGAGGAGAAAAAGGAAGAACAAGGTAGCCATCCCCTCCACATTAAATGCATCACAACCACTTACATGGCTGCATTAATGAGGAAATGACCCTGAATAGTGTCTTACATAGCTTATATTCTGGTGTCAAAACCTTTTAGCAAGGTCTTGATGGGACAATTGTCAAGAGAGTTTAATCATAGCCCACCAAATGTAAGATCCAAATGCGTTCTTGCTAAGTTATATAAAGCCAAGAAGTGCTTGGATTAAGGGGTGAGATTTTTGTATAAGAAAAAGAAGAGAGTGAACAGAACAAGCCATTGTATATTCTTCCTTGGATAAAACCCGAGGACAAACACTTAGTCAATTCTCCATATATTTAGCCAATTATCAAGCTACATAATTATGGACTTTTGTTTCAGAATGGGCATTTAATATTGATCTAGCATCCTATCTCTAAAAATTAATTGTGTGGGCAATGAAGGTTTCAATTTTCTTTTTTTACCCGCCACAATATATATATATATATATATATATATTTTAAAAAATTTATGTCAATGGGTCGTGATTATGTCGTTTTGAGGTAAAAATATTTAATTATATAACACAACCCATGAAACATGCTTCGTATAAAGGTCACCGCTGGATTGACATGGACAACCTACTTCAACCTATTTAACAAATATGTATAAGGTTAACATGAACAATATATATTTCAACTCATTTAAAATGACCCAAAATGAAGAACTTATCAATATAATTATTAAAAAAATAATTACTTACTAAATTCGATATTTAAATTAAAAAAATGATATTTATTTTTATGAATTAGTTTTTTTTTTTAAGCAATTATATGAATAAAACGGTCTGTCGTTTTCAGGGACATCATATAATATGTGTAAACTCATAAAAACAATTGTCAGAAGTGGGATTTGAACCCACGCCCTCTCTCGAAGACCAGAACTTGAGTCTGGCGCCTTAGACCACTCGGCCATCCTGACGATTGGTTTATATTTAGCCAAATAATATACATAATCTAAATCTCAGTAGGAAGCCACAACTCTCACATATAAAAATAAATAAATTTTGTATTTCATCGAGTTCGTACCTTCTTAAAGTTCCAAGCAAAACCAATTCCGCTATTTGTTGAACAATCCATTCGTGCAGCAGGTATGTTTATTTTTTTTGTTTTACAGTTCTGTCTCATATTCTCAGTCACCTTGTTTGTTTCATAGTACTGTTTTCTTCTTTCGTTGTCTGATATTATGTTTTTTTTTTCTCAGTTATAATTACTCAAGTTTTTCTTTGCAGCCAAACTGAGCATTAAGAGTATTGGGTTTTGATTCTTACAGTGTATAATTGCCAATGGG
The DNA here is from genome assembly GCA_030445155.1 of Quercus variabilis. NCBI lineage: Eukaryota > Viridiplantae > Streptophyta > Magnoliopsida > Fagales > Fagaceae > Quercus > Quercus variabilis. Next base: position 35,283,413 of record CP129451.1, on the reverse strand, counting down.
TTGTGTTCTTCTGACTATTTATTTGGGTTATATTTTTATTTTACCTTTTGCCATACTGGAAACTTGAATTGTTTGTTTCATAGTACTGTTTTGTTCTTTCGTTTACTCAAATCTTTCTATGCACCCAAACTGAGCATTAAGGGTATTGGGTTGTGTATATGGGTTTTGATTCTTATAGTGTATAATTACTAATGAGTTTTGTTCTTCCTCCTATTTATTTGGGTTTTTTTTTTAAAAAAAAATTATAACTTTTTGCCATACTGGAAACTTGAATTGTTGATTGTGTAAAAAGCTGGTTTCTGGGGGTATAATTTTTTTTTTTTTTTTTTTTTTTGTCCTTTTGGATTCATTAGGTTTTCTCTTATCGGCCGCAGGTTTGAGTTGAGTCTAGAGATTAGCCTGTCCAAAAAAAATTGGAGGTAAGACTGTCTACCAATAACCTCTCCCCAGACACTGCAAAAGTGGGAGTTTTGTATATTAGGTACGACTTTTTTTTTTAAATGCTTTATTTGTTTTTCACTAATTATCAATGTCAATCACTAGTTATAGTTGAGTTTATAGAGTTATTTATTTTACCTTAATTTCAAATTTTTTTTTTTTTAATAATGCTTTTATATGTTTCTCTAGCTATGAATCTGGTACCATTTCAATCTTTGCCACCACAGTGGTTTCCGATGTTACCACCTAACCCGCCAACATCAAGTGCTTTTTGGGAGTCTAAGAATGTGCAGGAACGGCTAAGAGAGCTACAAGATACTCTTGATCTTGCAAAAGCAATGTATGTCCCAAATTGAATGCAAATTCTTCATTTAATTGTGAAAGTGTTAGTGTCCCATTTGTTAGCAATTCGTGTTCATTTTGTTTGTTATTATGATATCCTACATTGCACCAAGCTGGTACCATTTATGATGATTGAATTACTATTCTTAATAGGAAAAAAGAGCTAGAGATCTTGATGATGATTAAAGATGGTAAAGGATGTGTTCAAGATGAGGATTCTGGAACCAATGCCATTTTTATTGATAGGTTCAAAAAAATTTTGAAAGATAAGAGGATTAGTTTGGAATCCCAAGAGTCTCTCTCAGTGGATGCCGTGAATGCTTTGATGTCAAAATTAAGAGCTCAGCTTGAACCATTCAGAGTGATCGTGGATGAAGCAACTCCTTGGGAGGAAAAGTCTGCAGTAGTTAGATTGTCTAATAAAATACAGAAGAATAAAAGAAATAAACTTTGGAGAAAAAGAAAGAGGAAAAGAATTGCAGAAATGCTCACAAAGGTAGTTTCTTATGCTTTGTTTTAGATGTCATTCCTGCCTATGTTGGACAAATGCATATTTTATTTGGTTCATTTGACTTTTATGACATTTAGGAGCGTGAACAATTTGAACAAGCTGATAAAGAAGCTGATGAATGGAGGGCAAGGGAGATTGCCAAGGATATTGCAAAGCGGAAGGTACAGGAATTTTTACATGTTAGGCCACACTTTTTGAGCGGCATGTGCTTGTGTTAGTCATCCACTGGTTGCTGAGAAGTTAAATATCACTTTTTTGATCTTGTATGGTATGACATTAATTATTGATATAGGTTAGCAGCCAATGTAACATCTGTTTTAAAGAGTCTCTAGTTCAAATATTGCAAGTGTTATTTTATCCTGCCAGTTCTGTGGAGTTGAAAAAAATTCATCCATTTTGATGGAAACAAATTAGGATTTTACCCCATACATGGAACCATTAAGGAGCTGATGATAGGATTAAACTAAATCAAGATGATTGTTATGAAATGTGGTCTGGGTGGCTTAAGGGACACCAATAAACCATGTTAAATGAGATTTATTTTCATGCTTTAACTAAAGATGTCGTCTCTAAAATTTTAGCAAACTAGAATAGTATGGCACTTTTTATGTAGCATAATCTAAATGCTGACATTAGCCACCACAAATAATGGTTCTGTCTACAAGAATAGCTGCACTCTTAAACTCCCTCTTTTCTAATTTAAACTCTGTACATTCTGTACTTCCTTTCTGGAACAGATTCATTCTATTTACATTTGAAGTTCAAACTATGCCCATTTTATAGAATGTCTAGCATTTTCAGGAATATTTAGTACGTGTATGGAAACATTTCTGTTTCCTTTACAGTATTTTATAAATAAATGAAGGAGCAGAGAAACGGTTAAAACATAAGATTTTCAATGGTGTATATCAATAAACAATAATCATCTGTATTTATTTATGTTCTGTCCTGCTTTTGTACTTACTGTATTTTCCTTTTCTTGACAGCAACATGTAAAATGTTTGCTATTCTGGAACACTGACATGATCATATGTGCAGTATATCTTGCATTTATTTATTGTGTTGATTACTAGTTGGGTTTGCAATTTGCCTGAAGTGCAGGCTTAATAATTTTTTACTCCGCAACTGAGGCATTTGGGTTTGCAGGTAGAGAAGATGAAGGAAGTTGCGAAGCTTAAAGCAAAAGAGGAGAGAAAGAAGCTAGAATCTGAGGTGATCATTGGTAGAACATGCTACATAAATATGTTTTCAATAAGCGGAGACTGTTAAGATTCTTTTACTCATTCAATACTGAGTATGTCATTTGTTTGAATTATGGTGAAAGTTCCCATATGATGTTCCTGAAATGGTTTATGTACTACTATTCTTGTCTTTCCCTTTTCTCAGTTCAAGAAAACCTCATCCCGACTTTGAATTGGCTTGTGCGAATCCTTTTTCCCACATTCTGTCTTTTCTGGGTCCGAGCCTGTGAACATTTTCTTGTCATGACTGGCATTGTTGTTGACTTTCATCTTACAGATTTCTTACATATTCATGCAGAGATTAGTCTTTCCTGCAAATAACTGTACACTTTCTTATTCAGTGTTCAGATACTTTATTTTGTTGGCCATTCTTGCTTTACTTTTTATCTGGGATCTGATTTACTAATACCAAGTTTACATTAATTTTGATAGTTGGTCTCTTGCGTTGCCTGCTTAATTTGCAGTATATGATTTATATTAAGGTAGTGCTGCTTGTGGCTTAAAATAACACTTACTATCAACAACAAATCTACTAAACTTTTGATGAGGGTCCTTGGATCAAGTAATAGACTTATTTATCTGAATTGCTTCAACATCTTGTCCTCAATCTGTCTTTTCACATTCCTCTCCAACTGGTTCAATCTACCTTTTTCCCATAACATATACTGATATGAGTTCATTTGAAAATGAGATGCTGTTTATGTGTTTTCCACTAATGCCACTATAGAATCTCTAAAGAAAGAAAGAAAATACAAACTATATAAAACACATTTTTATGTGAAATACCTTGCTTGGATAGCAATGATCTGATGTACCTCAAAGGGGACTACGATTTATGGACTGCTAGAGGGCTTCCACCCTTGCTGTCATCCAGACTCTGAGTCAGGGACCATGCTAAAATTTCCATTCTGTAATATTGTTGATCATTTGTGCTGATCTCTCTCTGACACTGGGTTCATATTTCAGCTTGAGCAGGTATTGATTGTGGAGAAGTTGCAAGAGTTACGTTCCATCAGGATCCAAAAATTGAAGAAACAAGGTTTGCTCTTTTATGCTTCGTATTCACCTTTGTACTTGTCTCTGTTGTGGCTACTGTTCTATTGCTTAAAATGCAAATCTTGTTAGTAGTAAATCAGGTTACCTGAACTGCAAATGAATTGATTTTACATAATAAAAAATAGAATGTGAATACTAATTTATCATTACAAATCATGCCATGATAATTTTCTCAACATTGAAGTTAAATTTCATTGCAATTTTAAGTTGTTATTCTTCAACATCTATATTTGCAAATCTTACATTTTTTTTGGGTGTTCCTATATATACTGCTCATGTACTTGGAAGCATCCTCTAAGATTTTTTAATGAATAGATTTTATTTGTTACTAAAAAAAACAAATATATACTATCCTATATTGTACGCGAACTTATTGTTGATTGCATATATATATGCAGGTCATTTTCTCCCTGAAGAGGATGACAAGTTTATGGACAGAGTTCGGGCTGCCGTTGAAGAAGAAGAGCGCCAAGCAATTGCTGCAGCTGACACAGATGCTGCTAAGGATGCCATTGCAAGTGCGGAGGAGTCTAGGAAAACCCTCCTGAGTCATGGACTTGACTCAAGAGATCTAAGCAGCGACAAAGACAGTAATATGGAAAGTGAAGACCAAATCATTGAGACTGAAAATAATAAAGGCTCTACTTCAGTCACTATGAGGGAATCTGAACCACAAGCATTAGAGGGACAAGGAATCAGTGGAGCTTATGACTCTGTGGCAAATCTACCGTTAGAGTTCTATCATTATTATCATGGCAGTAACACTGATATGGGCACACTTATTGAGGTGATTTTCTACATACTGCAATTTAATTGATGGCCTGATATTTCAGGAAGCACTTTTGTTCATTTTATGTGCACAAGGGTGCAAGTTTAATTAATTGCTTCCCAGATGGCCTGTAATATATAGCCCCATGTTGCCATGTACAAACCAGCATCCCCTCTTTTTGTTGGGCGGTGCTTGAACTGTTTTGTTCAGATTTGAATCATAACAAGGACCATTTCATGCAGGTGAGAAGAACATGGGATGCATATATAAGACCAGGAGGAAGGTAAGAATACTACCACTCCTCTTTGCTACATGCAGCTTGCTTGATAAAATTATGATTATATTTTCCTTAAAAGGCAGCAGTGTATGCATTTGAACTATTTCTTTTGCGTTTAGTAGTAACAAGGGAGAGAAAGAGATGCCAGGTGAGGGGACTAGTTTGGTAATACATTTGGAATTTGAAAAATGCTTACTAGTGGAAGCCAAACATTATCTTTATTTTGTTACAAAACTTGTGACCGTTGCAGCAATGTCAGTTCTGCCAACTGCCACCTCCACCACCATTGACACCACAAATTTCAGCATCACCACACATGACCACCATACCTCCACCGGTTTTGCTAGTGCTTTAAATTTCAATCAACATTAGTGCCTCTCCCATTCATTCCACATTATGATTTTACTGCCAGCATTACCATTTCTAAATGCTGTCAAATTTGGTGCAGCTGCATACCAGGGCATTGGGCTCAACCACCACCTCCAGCAGATGAGACATGGGCATCCTACCTGGTGAGGTCTAAATGACAACTTGACAGCAGATTATGTGGCAGATTTTGCTGAAAAGATGGTGGTATGCTGCCCTTTTTAATAACACTAGTTGTAAATCCACTGCATGGGAAAATGTAATATAATTATTTTATAAGAATATAAAGTAAATTTTGTAGGTTAAATGATGCATGTGTTATTTAAATGTATTTTCTATTTTTATAAGAAGGTAATCTACAAAGAGAATCAATTTAAATTAGTCCAAAATGGACCGAATTAGATTGAATGGATCAAGTTAGACTGAAGTAGACCAAAATGCTACTAACTACATTATCACTAAAAAATAATTAGGAATTTGTTTATTATATTGTTGATATGAAACTAACCAATCATGTCAATTTGTTAATTTTTTTAGTTAGTAAATGATATTGTTTAAATGTTCTTTTTACTATTAAGAATTTAAATGAAAACATTCATAAGATGCGTTATATAGAAGATTTTATTTTTTGGTTAATATTAATTTTTTTTAAAAAGCTTAAATGACTTTATGTACTAATAGATCTTGACAAAATAATTAATTTAACTCATTTAACTATTTTCTTCTTAAAAAAAAAAAAACTTATTTAATTATTTTCTAGTAGATTTTACAATTAAAATAGATCGAAGTAGACCGAAATGTTACGTTAATGTGGCTCAACAAGATATTTGTAAGCTTAGCTTTTAGATATTATATATATATATATATATATATATATATATATATTTGTAAACTTGTTTCTTAGTCTAGTAGTCACTTTATATATTAGATGTCTGTATCAACGTGCTCCTCTTTTTAGTTTGTTCAACCCATTTAAAATCTTTGGTTTCTTTTATATGCTGACTCCTAAGCATACTGTCATGTACATTATTCATAGAAAGCAGAAGTAGGAGTTTAAAGTCACCTAGGAGTTTACGTGTAGTTTATAGTTTACTCTTTTGACAGCTTTGGCACAATGAGGAAAACTGGGGTAGTAAGCCTGAGCATGTTAGAGAGCCTGAGCATGGTTGCTGCTTGTCACAGCAAGTTCTTGTTGGAAGTTGCGGCCAATCATCCTAGATATGAGATGAGACTCCGGAAACTGAATATTTTTATTTTTGCCTATTAAAGCCAGTATTTATCTTAGCAATAACTTTTCTTTTTCTTTTTCTTTTTTCTGTAAAAAAACTTTATCCTGTATAAATAAAGCTCATCTTCATGTTCTTAATCTGACGCACACGTGTACGTATGTATGTATATGATCGTCCATTTAACAAACAAATAAACAGGATATCAAGCACGACATACTTGCGACTCTTGTTGATTTTGTTAATTCGTGTTATGAGAAAATGTCTTCCATGTGACTTTCTCACATTCAACGATTTCATAGGTAATATGCCTAGAAAGAAGCTGTCTCAGTATTCTATTTGAAACCATTGGGGGTAAGGTTCATGATTCAAAAACATTTTCTTAATATATAGGGTCCAATTGTCGTAAGCTTTCTCTCTATATCTCTAATTTGCCAATTGTGGTAATATTTCTGGGGGTTCTAGATGCTCCAAAACTAAAGCTTCTGGGCATCCTATGATTAGGCATGTAACTCTGCAAAGGTACTTCAGACTTCAGTACAGATTTCGAAGGTAAACTTGGATAAGAGAGCACCAATATATATATATATATATAGTGCTCCTCCAAAGGCCCCTTGGGTTATAAAAACTTTATAAAAATGATTGGTGATCAAAAGAATATGAAGATGCTCACTGAAAATGAACCTGATTGGATATTCATCTTGCTTGATGATTAGAAATTATCAACCAACAATCAATTTATATTATTCTTCATCATTGCATTATATTAAAAAATTTTAAATAGCTAATACAAAAGTAACAACTTTAACAATATAATTACGTATTATTCTGAAGGTAAAGTCTAAAAGCCAGGACCAACGTTTACTTTTCTGCATAGATGAAAATTCAAGATTGAAAGGATTGAGTTTCAGCTTGAAGGATGCAAGGAAATGATCTTTAAGATTGACGAAAATTATACATTTCTCATACAAAATCTGGTATACATTCTACAGACAATTTAAAGATGCATTGCTTTCTGCCTTCCAATTGCTCTATAATCATAAAATTTGGAAATCCAAGATCAGGAAGCTGAGTTCACCACAAAAACCGTAAATTATTTACAATTGTTAAGTCAAGCAACTGACAGCATCAGTTCCAGAAACACATTCATCTTCAACAAATGGAATGGTTCTCCACACAGTCAATTTCACTGGGGGAGTCCCTTTTCCTGCAAATAACAAGATATAAAAATGTAGCCATTTTCACATTACTCTATTTTAGTCAGAAAATACTCAAATTATCACCTCCAGTTGTTCTATCCCCTACACAATGCAAATGGCAGCATAATGAGAACCAGCCAATTCCAGGAGTGCAAATTGCCAATTACTTGTCAGGTTTTTGGGATCATCAAAATAATCGGCGGCTATATCAAACACCTGACAGCATAATAATAAAAAAAGAAAGAGATTTCAGACACCTTTTTAAGGAAAAATTGCCTGTGCAATTCTTTTTTTTCTTTTCTTTTCTTTTTTTGTGGGGTGGGGGGGGGTTGGGGGGGGGGGGGGGGGTGGTGTGGAGCCATATTATAATAACATGAAGGACTCAATTCACTAGGATGAGAGGGATTGGCATATCAATAATATCCCAGCATCCACCTAAAACAATCTCATATCCAGCTAAGCAGACTACTTTACTCTGAGTAGCATACTATCTTGAAAGCATTGGAATTTTACAATTAACTTTGTCTTAAGTTCAAACCAGATACCTCAGAATCTCTAGGCTCAGAAAGATGCCCTTCTATAGCAGTCCTAAATCGAATCGTAAAGGTCTTAAACGGTGCAGCAGAGAAGCCTCTTCCCAAAGCTTTCACATATGCCTCCTGAAAGTTTGATCCATATCTTTAATAAACAGCATTAGGAAAACAAATATTACATTAACCACTCGAAGCGCAATCAATTTTTTTTTTCTCTTTTGTTGATGGTAATTTAAATGCACCCAATGAGTCTTGAACTTGCGATCTCAATTCCTATTCAGGAGGAGGTGCCCTTTTAGTCAGTGCTCATTGGCCTCAAAACTCAAATCATTCTGTAATTGTATTTTCTTGAGTTCATGTTAGATTGTATGTGTACTCCACTATATCCAGCTGCTCAAATGCATGCTGCCTTGCATTATTTACATGTGGAACCTATAAAGCGTGTAAATTCTAGGACAATATTTTAGACGCTTCTTTCTTTTCTGTGATATCCCCCAATTAATGAACTATATACATAGAAAGAACAAATCTTATATTTTGATCACATACAAAGAAAATAAAAGAAAATCTGGTAAACAAGCTGGACTTGTCAACATATACGAACCCAGCAGACTGACTTGCAGGCATATGCTTGCCACATAAGAAGGAATCCTCAAATAATAAAAACACATATAGAGTGCTTCGCTGAGTAGCACAATGCTTGTATTGCTCTCCCACAACCCCATTTTCATGGTTTAGGCTGCTCCCAATTTTCTCACAAAATTTCCAGAAGGAATTGTCCGTGCACATATTTATGAAATCCAAAGAAATTTGAAACATCTATTTTTCAAGTGCATCAAAGAGTGTTTTTTCTAATTTTGCTTTTATAAACAACTACCATGGTCCTGCGTAATGCGCGGATAATGCTTTAAACTATTATATGAAAAACTCATATAGAATATCCTAAATATTTTAAAATAATAAGTAATAACATGAAGTAATGTTGCCATAACATGAAAAGTTTTTTGTTTAATTAATGGTGTAATACAAAATTAAGGGGATAGAGAATTTAAACTATAGAGAAAAAGTTACATAAGTTAGAAATTAGTTATTATGTGGTGTAATATCTTCTCAAAAAAAAAATGTGGTGTAATAAGTTGATTGTTTGTTTAATCATTTATTTTTTTTCTAAAATTTTTAATCATAATTTTTGTTTTTACATTGGCTTGGAGTTAGCATAAAAAATTTGTAAATTCATGTAAATGTTTAGTTGGCTTATGGAAATATCATCCAAAATTTATGATGTCACGTTTATGTTATTGAAGTATGATAGTGGTAAGTTAAATACTCAGTGAAAATAGTGATATTCTATTATTAGAATTTTACTATAATCCAAAACATATAAAGAAGTTGGGTGTAAAGTTAAATGAAAAATTACTCTTACAAAGTGCAACATGATAGAATTGCATGGTCTCTCACGTGATGGTTTTTTTCTTTCTCATATAATTTTTTTTAAACCATATAAAATTCTTATATATATATATATATATATATATATATATATATAATTAGTGCATACTTATACATAATTAATGTGTATTCACTTCATTAACACATTCAATGATTATACATAAATTTAAACTTTGATCATTAGGTGAAAGCTTAAATGAGAGAGGCTCAACGAATGTGTCATTTGGCAGAACCTCATGCTTTTCCACACAAGATCTCTGCTTTTATATATATATATATATATATATATATATATATATATTATATAAAAAAGTTGTATGTAAAGCCAAATGAAAAATTACTCTTACAAAGTGTCATATGACAGAATTGCATGGTCTCTCACATGATGTTTTTTCTTTCTCATATAATTTTTTTTAAAGCCATATAAAATTATTATTATTATTATTATTATTATTATTATATATACATACATATATATATAATTAGTTCATACTTATAAATAATTAATGTGTATTCACTTCATTGACACATTCAATGAACTAAATGTAAACTTTGATGAGATGAAAGCTTAAATGAGAGATGCTCAACTAATGTGCCACTTGGCAGAACCTCATGTTCTCCCACATGAGATCTTTATATATATATATATATATATATATATATATGTATGTATGTATGTATATATTGATTGATATGGGTAGTCCATCCTAGTTTCTTTAAAGTTGAAACTTCTGCTGAGTGTCCAACATTGAACTGTCTATGGTAAAACTTTCTAACAAGTTAAGAATTTTCTACTAGAATTACTACTTGAAGATGGAATAAGTATATTGTCTTATTGCAATGTAGACAAAATTGTATGCTGCCAAACTTTACAACATCCCATGCATTTGCAGCAGAACTTATCAAATAACTCTTTATCAGGATTTATCAGATTTTCATCCAACTATAACAATGAACTGAAAGTAATTGATGTAAATCAATATTCTCACAACCTAACTCACATTGAGAGTCCATAACCATAATTTTAGAAACTCCTTGTTAGAGATATATATTAGATATATTAGCCCAATGTAATAGGTTCAAGCCCATTCCTGCTTGTACTAGTAGTCTAGAGTTTAGTCGCCTATATATACTCATGTTAAGGTTCATTGTAACACAGGTTTTGTACTATACTCTTATACAATAAAGATGTAGCCCTTAAGGGATTCCTCCATGAATATAGGTTGTCAAGGCTGAACCATGTAACCCTCGTGTTCTCAGTGTTCCTATTATATGTTTTCTCTTCCGCATCCACTCTAGCATACATAACATGGTATAACACATCACGTTAATAATAATAATATTTATGTTTAACATGGTATCAGAGCCAAACTTCAATCTTGGCCTCAAACAAAATCTCTAGCAAAGAAGATTCTCACGTGCGTAACACAAATCCAACAACCAAGCAAGCTGTGGCTTAACTTATCAGAACTGCGCAAATCCATGCTTTGCTTGATGAAACCAACACCACAGAAGAGCTCCACAACCTCCCGTGACCAAAACCCAGGAACCCGATCGCCAATGGCAGGCGCATGCGCCACCATGCGCCGACAACGACTCTTGGAACTCTCACACGCGCTGCCGAATTTTCTTGACTTTCAGCTAGGATATTAGTCACACGTGCCGCCAAGAAGACCTTGTCGTCCTTCCATATACTTGGCCTGAGAATCTGGTCCTCATTCGTGGTCACACGCACCTACACACGCCACTTGGGTATCTGTCTAGACACCACGCGTTGGTACGCGCCATCATGCGCAAAAGAACTCATGCTGATGTCATCAGGTGACGTCATCACTCCACGTCAGCAGCCACGCAAGCATGTCCACGTCAACCCTAGATACGTCATCAGCCACGTCGCTAGCCATGTCAGCAGTGTCACCTCGTCAACACCATGTCACCTAGCTAACCGTTGACCTAGACCACCCGACCCTGACCACCTGGATCTGACCGTGAGCACTGACCGTTGACTTTGACTAGGACTCGTTGACTTTGACTTTTTGCATTGATTTTTGACCAAAAGTCAAAATTTTCGAAAGGGACTATCTTGCTCAGTTTTTTGCATAGATTCCAATTTTGGACTCCGTTTCTTCATTTGAAACTTTGAAATTGGTCAATTGGCACATTCTTCATTGTGGTTTTTTTAAAGGCATTCTTCAAGGCATCTCCAAGTAATCTTCTCATGCTTATTCAACAAGCTTCCATCTTGAGTTTGAGGGAGGGTGTTAGAGATATATATTAGACATATTAGCCCAATGTAATAGGCCCAAGCCCATTCCTGCTTGTACTCGTAGTCTAGGGTTTAGTCGACTATATATACTCATATTAGGGTTCATTGTAACACAGGTTTTGTACTACACTCTTATACAATAAAGATGTAGCCCTTAAGGGATTCCTCCATGGATGTAGGCCGTCAAGGCTGAACTACGTAACTCTCATGTTCTCAGTATTCATATTCTATGCTTCCTCTTCTGCATCTACTCCAGCATACACAATATGGTATAACACATCACGTTAATAATAATAGTAATAATATTTATATTTAACATGTTAGGGTTTCCGCATCCACTCTGACGCTGAAATTCAGGGTCTGGAATAGTAGCTAAAAGTTCCACTTCATAAGGAGTAAAGTACCCTCGAGCAAATGCTAAGATGTATTCTTCAACTTCCATTGCTTCTCTTCCGCATCAATACCAATCTACAATAAGAAAAGTGAATCATATTAGCTTAACGTCAGTGTTTCTTCAACGCAACAGACGGATCAATAAATAGATAAAACAAAATCAAAAGAGAACATAATGATCACACATGCAGAAGGTACATGTGGTCCATGAATATACAGAATACTTATTGGTGAATTCAGAGTCACTCCACAGGCTATTAAAGAAGAGGTAAGTGATATGTTGAAATGCAAGTTGGTAGGTGTGAGTCATCAACATCTTGCCACTCTACCTATTCACACATGCTATCATAAATCTTACACAAATTTGAAAAACAAAATGAACTTAATGAGATACGATGATAAGGAACAGCGAGCAAGGTCCATGAAAAAGAAGTAAACAAGTTTTATTACACATCAAGGCCCAGAAAACAAACTCACCTCAGATTTACCATAGATATTCTTCTTAAACTTCAAGGATCTTGGATCGACTTGAAAATTTGTCTGATCTAGTAATAAACAAAATTGTTTAGATATACACCAACCTCTCTGTACAACATTTCTAAAAATTGGAAATCAGAACATTTCCTATGTCAAAAATAAATATTTGAGTATTCAAATAAAAGGATGTTGATAGCATTTAATAACCAAAAATACTTTCTACATACATGTATACATACCTTAATACAGCAACTTGACACTTAAAATTTTTTATTTAAAAAAAAAAAAAAAAAAAAAACCTTTTTTACTATCCACTTTGTACTTCATTAGACTAACAAAAAATGCTCCTCAATACTACTAATCTACATCATGAGTGAAATAAAAAAATTTAGATTGTCACAACAAAAATACATCAAAACCACAGACTACACAATCTACATATAACTAAGAAGAACTGAAGAACTACTTCACTATGTCATTTTTAACTCCCAAAAAGAAGAAGAAGAAGAACCCCTTCGCTAACCCGCCATATTTCACCTCAACAGTGCAACCTAAAAGAAAGAATTTGTAAGCCTACCTTGTAAAGTTTTACGTACAGTTGAATAATAAACAATTATTCTAACAAAGCAAGTGAAAAATAATAACCAGAATGAATAAGAGAAAGCATTAAGCTAAAAAAAGGACCTACATCTTGCAATGGTAGTCGGAACCAATGCACAGGCTAGCAGGGCTCTTTTCTGGGGCTGATTACCACATATGTAAAACCCATTTTCTTTCTCACATGCTGACAGAAGTTCCAAATATTGATTAAGAAGGCTTGTCCTCTTCACCTCATTAGCTATTGTATACCATAAATGGGTTTCCCTGCAAACCCAAAATAGAAAAACTCTTTTCATTATTAATGTAGATAATAAAGTTTAGAAAAATAATAACTGAACAATAAAACATTAATATATGCATAAATAATCAATCAAGCTCCTAATACACTTAAAAAAAAAAAAAAAAAAAAAAAAAAAAAAAAAAAACCCAAAGCAAAACTGAACAGCAGATAATTGCTACCATTAGGAAGCAAGTGAAAGTTAGAGCTGATTTTAAAAAAAATCCTTTCCTTACTCTATGAGCATATATAGATAGGGTTTATTTGTAAATATGCAGAAACCATGTAGTTCCGTTGTTTAGCTTGTAGATGTGGTTTCTGTTGGTTGTTTCCTGTTTCAGGTTATGATGCAAGTTTTGCTTGCTTTCTAGCTTGTTTGTACTATATAGATGGTTTTCCCAGCTGGGTTTTCAATAAAATTCTCTTGTTTCTCAATATTTTTTGAAAACATAGGAATTCTTTCTAAAAAAAGAATCATTTGGACTCGCATCTAACCATTAAAACCTACGAGCAATTAATCCCACCTACTAGAACCAATTTTCGGGTAATCCATGGGCATTCACCCTTGACGGGCTAAGTTGTTCATGCTCATGTCTAGTAGCATTTTTTTTTATCAATATATATAAGGAAAATGATAAATATACTAACATTTTTAGTACTAAAAACTTACAAATTTTGTAACTATGTAAGAGCATTGCCATTTACATCAGTCTATGTAAAAATTCATGTCTATTTTAGTATGAAAACCTAACTTTTTCTATTTTACATATCTTTCAAAATATCCTATATTAGATTATCCATTTTACCCTACATTTCATTAAAATATCAATTTTTCTTAATTTTTTTTAAATTTTTTCTCTTTTTTCACACACAACAACCACCATTCACTCACTTTTTTTATGCTCAACATACGTAAAGAAATAATAAATAAATAAATTCAAAATGATCAATATCAATGCAAATTTACATGGTTACTATAATAAACTTATAAATTTACACAATTATACACATTGATGTGGGTTATTTTTAGGCAAAATTATGTAAATTCTACCTCTATCTTTTTCTATTATACAAAAACTAATGTGAATGCTGTACATGTTGTAAAAATTGTATATAAAAACTAGTGTCATACATTGGAGATGGAAGTTGTAGCGGGAACAGAGAGGAAGCAGAGAAGTTCCTTTGAAAGAAACAGCAACGTATGTTCATCATAAAATTCAACCTACGCTTCAACAACAACGTGAAAAAAACATGCATTACGTAAACTAAGGCAAGCAACCTGTGAAATATAATAAGATAATTTTACATCAAGAACGTTCCCAAGAAACGACATCGAGAATTTGAGACAGTGAAAGTGAAAAGAAAAACAAAATTCATAATTGAAAAGATTAAAGCTAAGGCTTTGAAGCATTTGTTGTTTCCCTGAACTTATATTCCCTCAATCATTGATTCTTACATGCGAAATCGCTAGAGACAGAAAGCAGGAAGCAGATTACTTTCAAATGGAGCCCATTTGGTACATGTGATTAAAAACTGAAAATTGTTGTTTTAAAATATTCGTGAAAAGACGTGTAAGTGAAAAAATGTATAAAAATACATGTAATATTATATAAAAACTGAAAATTGTTGTTTGAAAATACAAACCAAACAGGCCCAATTAAAACTACTAAAAGGACATGAATCCAAATGGCTCCGGTTTTTTATTACCCTTTTTGAGCTAATATTACATTTTCACCCTTAAAGGATTTTTTTTTTTTAATTTATTTTAAATGAGGGCAAGTAGAACCAACGGAACTGGATAGGAAAATGTGACAGTTGAGCTACAAGTCTATTGGTTATAAGCCTTAATTATCCTCTTGTTATGATTATGAAGTACTTCATAAATAAGGACGACAACCAAATAAAACGAAATTTGATCATAGATGTCTTGTTCCTATCCCTTGGGACCCTTACTCTCTTCAAGGGAAATTCACGTGGACAGGAACTGAGCAAGTTGAGACAAAACAAGACAAGAACATTTATTGAATTATTGGAAATGAATACGTTTTTGTATTATTATTTTCAAAATTTTAAATTTATGTCAAATACAGTAATAAATTAGACAATTACTCAGTTTGTCATTATGCTTTAGGAACTACTAGACCACCGCTTAGGATTCCTACGAATCTACTCCAATGTCAAAAAAAAAAATTTAAAAAAATTCTTGCTTAATAATGGATGAAAGGGATAGTGTTACTATTTATGTAGTCCCACATAAGTCAGTCTTAATCCCAAAAATATGAAGTTGGTTATGAATTCTCAGCATGTTGATTAGGGTCACAGGAAGCGTCCCAACTGGTTTATGTATACAATCTATTCATGAAAAGTGACTAAATTTTACTTTAGCTATCAATCTATTACAATATGTGAACAAAATGTAAGACGATTTGATTATCCTCTTCACAAGAAAATTTCATTATATGTCAACATGTTGAAATTCTAATCAAATACCACATGAACAAATTCTTGACACTAGATAGGCTTTAAACCATAGAGAGGAGAAGAGAATTGGAGAATTTCAAGAGTTCAGTGGTGTCTACATTAGTGGTGTTAAGGAACTTCAAATCGATTAAAGGCTGCACTACGAAATTACAGAAAAGTGTTAGAACTGGTTAAGGACAAGTTGAACATGAAGCAAGAAAACTTCCAAGAAACCCACTCGAAATAACATTGTAAAAGCACACACATGAAACATACACAAATATTTCCAGAGATGAAAACACAACATGCCAACAGGTTTCACCAGCTGGCAATACTACCAGAAACAGCATCTGAACATCCTTCACCGCCAAGCTTCAACCAGCTCGGTCCTTGAGTTTATACGCCCAACAATGCCAGGTCCCTTGATTTTCTCTGCAGGTCCTGCTGCCCGAGAGATCAGGCCTTCATTGATGTTTTTCGATCCCTTCTTGAAATTAGAAACACTTGATTGACCTGTTCTCCTGGAAACACAAGTTCTCCTCTTGGAAATATTTGTTTGAACCACTCCACTTGCACCTGTTAGAGCATCAACACCCTCTTGGACTCTAGTTGCCAAGGAATTAACTTGAGATACAACCTCACAAGGACAATTATCAATCAGAGACTGATTACCCCCAGGAGTGACATTTTCAATTGAAGTTAAGAAGTTTTGTGTTGTGCATTCAGTTTTAGAGTCATCTCGAATCCGGTGGCTAGGACTCTCTAAATCAGGTTCTCCAGCAATAAAGACTCTCTCTTCATCACTCTTGTCCTCCTCTTTGGCCTCCTCAAGAAATGGCTGTGGAGAGCTTTGATGACCATCCTCATCAGAAGGCTCTGGGCGAGAAACAGGACCTGACTCTACCATAGACTCTTCTCTCTCTTTTAATGTCTGGACAATAAGAGTTTTGAGAAAATTCATGACTTGGACTGCATACATCAATGCAGTCAAAGGATCTGCCATCTGCATCACATGGAAATTAAAAAGGATGTTATTGCACATTGATTTAACCAGCTTGCATGCTCTAAACCACATTTTATTGAATATCCCAATTACCAGATTCAATGAGCCTTAGTAAAGACAAATGGCAGAAGAATAATATTACACTAACCCCGAATGGTAACTAAAACTGAAAAATGGTTACTGAAGAAAGTAAATATAAATAAGTTTCTATACAATTCTCAATCAATGTTAATGCCAATATTAGAACATGCATTAGAATACTTAACAGGTACGTTAAAATTTCCATGGTATTCACACATCCCTTCCTAAAAAATCCCATATTTTTTAAGCATAAATCTATCGGGCAGAACCATGACCACTGCTGAGGAAGATGCGGGCATAACCACGATCAAATCTCAGATCCATTCAAGATATAGAGTTGGCTCAAATATTTGTATTAGAAATTTTATGAGAAGCAAATAATTTTCACTCACCTGAGTCATGTTAGGGGCAAATACCATAGCTATATTGCGTGCATTCATCTTGTTCAGGTGTTCCATTTGTGCAACATCTGCCATTAGGTTTATAGCCCAATCCAGCAGAGCAGCCTCTGTTGGGGGAAGGAACCGCACAAGCTGAGCACACTCCTCTTCTGACTGGGATTGCATCACTTGCTCTGGAGAGAGGGAGTCCAAAACACCAGATGGAAGCTCCCTAAACCAAGCCTATTGAAGTACCACAACATCAGATTAATTTAAAAGGTGCAAGTTGACAACAGGAAGTGCTCAACATTGAATCCACCAGCATTAGTTCATTTGTAGTTTACATATACTTATATTGGATAGGGGTGTGTTTCACAGCCCAGCAACCAGCACCTTTGATAAACAGTACCACACCAAAAAAAACAAGTGAAGCGCTACTTAATTCCAAAATAAGTCATTTGGTGAGGTAATGGATAATGCCGATCTTGAACAGACTAGGAGAATATCACTCAGCAAAACCATACCTTTATAAGACCAGCCAGGCAGTGCACATCAACGCCATCCGGTACTATACCCCTATTTAATTGGTCCCTAACATGCTCCTCTTGACTGTTCTCAGCATTAATTCTGAATATTCCTTCTGCCTGCATTTGAATTCAAAATTATTTGATGTTTTGTTAAAGTTGAACAGTTTGAAGAATTCTAAAAGGTCTACTGCTACATTATTTAAATCACATTCAAAAGGCAATCATGGTAGAAGCAAGCTCGAATGGCCACTATACGATTTTAAACATAGGAACTCTAATGTGATAAACTTTATCACTTCAATTTTACATTCAAGAACAAAATGGAATAATAATCAAGTACCTGCAGCCCCCCTTGTGCATACAAGTGTCTTTGCATCATCAGCAGTATTGTTGGCACACTATTTCCTCTGGCATCAAAAGAAAGCTGCATAGATTCCGTTGAAACTCCAAAAACATGGGCACTACACATAAAATTTATATATGTAATATGTCAATAGTGAACCATGAGCTTAAACACTCATGACATTACAGATAAAATTTATCTATGTCAATAGTGTAACATACACTTGGGACACTGTGATCATCATTAGAGGACTGACAAGTCCGAAACATATTACAGATGTATACCAGGAATGAACACAGGGTATTAAGTGATAGTGAGTTTGTTCTTATCTAGTTGGCACAACATGCTATTCAAGATGCCCTGTAAGCAGGCACAGAAAAAGTCATATGAACTAGGAAGAAGCACAGATCATTTTGAATGACCATAAACAGGTATACAAACATCAAAGGTAGCGACTAGATAGACAGGTTTTATTTTTGTTGCACACATTACATATTTAAAGTTATCATTTTTTATGTCTGATCTCGGTTGCACCAAAAGGCCAAGTCAATGAAGATGACAACCCTAAAAAATTCCTCTCTCTCTCTCTCTCTCTCTCTCTCTCTCTCTCTCTCTATATATATATATATATAAAAGAGACTGCACATTAATTGTCCTGTATATCTATCTAGTATGAGAATTTAAGGAAAGGTACTGATGTGGATTAATGGTGATATCAAAGTAAACACTTGTATATGTGCTGAATCCTCTTCCCCTATCCAGATAGAGCCCTAATAGGCAGCCATTCAATCAAGCTTCAAAAAGGCGAAAAGTGGATAAAGAGAAATAAACTAAGAAAGAACACCTAAGTATCACAATCAAAGATGATACAGTTAGATAAAAATATTATTTTTTCCCACCTCATGTAGAACCACATAATTTCCTTCTTTAATAGAACCGTCAAAATATAGATTAAACGGCAGAAATTAGAGTGGTTAATCTGTACTTTGGATCACTGAGAATACCAGCAGTATATTCCCTAAAGGCCCCTATTGGTTGCTTGGAAATGCTACCCTTCAAAAGTACATCACATTCAAAAAAGCATAACATGGAAATGGACACACAAAACAAGAATAAAAAGTACTAATAAGAGATCAAAGATTATGACAAACCAAGGCAAAATGCTAAATGGATTTAAACTGGAGAAAAATTTCCAACACGTTACAGTATTAAACCTAAAAAGCCAATCAAAGCTTCTTCTTTTTTTTTAGCAGCTTTGAAGTACTTCCCTGATTCTAGCGATAAAGTGAACAAATTTTTGCACGAAAACAGCAAGACAGGCATCTACAAGACCCTACCAAAAAAGTACACCAAAAACATTGTACCGTGGAAATTACTAAAGGAAGGCTCCTTACAGAACACACATTATAAGGTAAGCAGAAAATGACATCCACTTCATACATTTTCGAAAAAAGAAAAAAGAAACATAAATTTCTAATATATTTGCATAGCAAGATTATTGGTGGAATTGAATCCAATATCTAGTAGACTTCTTATGAAGGTGAATCAGTTGACAAGCCCAAAATGTGGTACACCCGAAGGTCACCAAAGCAAAGCAAAGGACATTGCCATATATGAATATCAACACGAAATTAAAGCAGAAAAAGAGAGGAAACTCCAATTCATGAATACAAGAAAAAATGTCTTAAGAGCATGAAAAATATCAGTAATTGAAACCTTAGAGGATGGCATCAGCCCATATAGTCCAATAACAAAAAAAAAAATTCCCAAAACAGGATTCCCAACACAATTCCAAACCAACCCATTTGTATGAAGCAAAAAACACAACTTTCCACCAAAAAAAAAAAAAAACTAACAGAAAAACAAAAACTTTCCCAGAAAAAATAAATAAATAAAAATACTCACTAACAAAACTGAAACCCAGGATAGAACTTCGAGATTATATAAACTAAAAATCCAAGAATCATGAGCAACCCAGATTACAATTTCTCAAAACAAACAAAAACACAGTGACCCATTAACCTGAAAATAATTCTAAAGTGAAGAAATACAAAAAGAAAAGCAGGAAATGAAAGTTGAGCAACCAACCTGGCACTAGGAGCCCTTCTGGGAACTTCGGGTTCAAACTCAACAGGCAAGCCAAGAAAGCCATGAAACCTATCAAAGGTGACATGGGCAACATGTCTAACATTAGAAGGCCAGCCAATCTCCATGGAAGAAAGCTTTGCTGAAGCAGCCGCAGTTGCAGTACTAGTACTACACCCAATTAAAGATTTCCTAAAAGCAGCCACTAAAAGTGTCAAAAGAGACAGCTGGTCACCTTCTCTGTCTCTTTCTTTCCTTTTCCTATCACCAACTCCGACTCCAACTTCAACTTCAACCTCAACTTCTTCCTCTTCCAAATGGTCTTCTATAAGGGCGTGTGGGTGTGAGCTATCATTAGGTGTGGAAGAGCTTGAAGGTGAAGGTTGGAAGTGAGATGGGGATTGGAGTACCTCAGTCATGTTTTGTTAACCAAGAAAGAGTCTTTTTCGCTTTTTTTTTAGCTAAATATGATAATGGGACTTTTCTTTTTTATTGGATCTTTATGTGGGGGTTTGTGTATAGACTGATAGACTATGGATTGGAAGACCAGGATATGGGAAATGAATGTGGAGTAGAGTTGGATTCAAGGAAGGTTTTTGGAAGGTAAGACGTGACTGTCATCACTGTATTTTTTTCACACCCTATATATTTTTCTCTTTCTTTAGCTTCCTGTATCTTTGCTAGCTTTTCATGTATTGAGGCTTGAAGAAGCAAAGACTAAGAGAGAGAGAGAGAGAATAGATTTTGTGTATAGAGAGAGAGAGAAAGTAGGGTAGGGATGGAAATGGAGACGGAGATGGAAATGGAAGGGATATGAGTAGAGAGAGAGAGAGATTGGGTTTTTTGTATTGTTGTTTTGTTTTTTGAGAGAAGAAAAGGGAAAGAGAGGGAGGTGGCCAGGTGGGGGTGGGTAGTGTCTCCGCTTCAGAGCCAAGCTTCCATCTTTTCTTTCTAAAATTTCTTATCACCTTTCATTCTATTCTAGTGTAGGACCCTTTGGCTTTTCCCACTTTTTTTTTTATCCCAACACTAATGTTCAATTATCTCAATAGTATTTTTCTTTTAAAAAACCTTTAAATAGTAAAAATAATTATCACCAAAAAAAAAAAACTATAATAATGAGATCCAATCCAACCCATGTGAAAATGAAACCTATTAAATGTATAAGTATAACCTGTTTTTCTTTTTTTCAAAAATCTATTAATGTATTGCCCCGGGGGGGGGGGGGGGGGGGGGAGAGGGGCGGCGGCCAGCCCAATGTAATGGGCCGAAAGCCCATAGGAGGACTATTTTGCGACCGAGAAGAAGAAGATGAAAAAGGCAGGGTCCGGCTGGAAGTGGGACCCTCAAAAGAAAGAATTATCACAATCTGAAGAGGACATCTCCTGTCCGAAGAGGCTGTAATCCTCTGACGCAATATCATAAATCAATTAAATGTGTGAAAGGCCAGAATGACCTTCCGAGGACTTCACCTGATCAAGATAAGCTCTGAATATGCTATGGAACGATAAGGATGGAGAAATATCTAAGGGGAAAGCTGCTACCAACGTATTTAATGCACTGCAGCAAGTTTTCTGGCTGCATTTATGTGGAGAAGACCCCTGAACAGTGCATCCTAACCTACCGCCACTCACACAGAGCTAAAAGAAGATACCTGACGTGACATGTACTTCAGCAAACTCATGGATGAGGAACACGTGGACGATGGAGATGAGGAGAAGGATGATTATATAAAGGAAGGAGGCTCCTAACATGAAGGGGGAGGAAGAAAACTTGATTGTAACCCTAAGGCTTTTGTTCATCAGAAAACCAAATAGTGTAGCTCTTCGGATTATCAAATTTTACGTGCAAATTAATGTTGGCTTGTGTTTGAAGGCCGTAATCCATTGTTATCAATCTCATATTTAACCTAGCTCTTTCACCCATACTCTACAAATTATTTGTTTTTGGGTTTGGGCCACAAATACCAACCCTACAGTATATATATATAACTTATTAATATATTGGTATGATGATAAAAGCAACCAATCTAGAGGATAAGTTTCTCAAAAAAAAAAAAAAATCTAGATATCTTATTTTATATAAATATATAAATATATATATATATATATACAGAGAGAGAGAGAGAGGGGGGGGGGGGGGGAATGCGGTAAGGAATTTTAATAGACATTTCCAACAAATACACCAACAAGTGGCACTTGATCCAAAGGCCATTGGCTAAATTATCCCAATAATTAAAGAGTAATGTTAGAACTAAGGGTATGCATGGGTTGGATTAAGAGGATTTTTTGATCCAATCCACCATGGTGGGTCAAAAAAAAATTCAACCCATCATATAAGTCTAACCGAACCCACATGGGTCGGGTTGAACCCATGGGTTTGACAAATTTATTATTATTATTAAATTGAGTAGAAAAATTATAAATATAAATATATTAAAAAAAACCTAAAAATTAGTATCAATGTAACTCTTTAAAGGCAAACTACACTAATGACTAAATAACAATAGTAATTTATTAGGGTTTGTTCGTTTGTGTGAACTAATTGGCTTTTATATAGGATAGGAAAAGCTAGTTATTTTAAAAAACTTATTAATTAAATATTATATATATTAAATATATGGGTGGGTCGGGTTGGGTTTGGCGGATTTGAAATTTTATGACCCAAACCCAACCCAACCCGCTATCAAAAAAAATTTTATAACCCAACCCAACCCACTAAGCCTTAAAAATCGACCCAACCCAGCGGGTTTGGTTGGATCGGATCGATTTTGGTAGATTGATGGGTTAGTTGCACACCCCTAGTTAGAACCATCTTCATAGTAACCAAAAGTCTTTTAACTTGGTAGCATGACCATGTCTCATTTACAAGGAAAACCATAATTCAAATCTCCCTCTCCCATGTGTAACAATTTCCCATATATATATATATATATTGAGAGTAATATTACTTTTAATGGGTCCATCACATTCACTATTTTTTTTTTTTTTTTGAGAAGCCATTCACTATTTTTATTATGCACAAATTACAATGAATCACACTAAAAAAAATTTAAAAATTAAAAAAAAAAAAAAAACACAATGAATCATACTAATAATTGTGATTTAAATTTAAAACATATTGTGTACACATTCCACAAACTAATTGAATAGTTAATCCTAAGATTGATCTATGAGGTTACATGGAGGAATTAGTTAAATACTTTAAACCCTAAACACTGACCAAAAAAAAAAAAAAACCAATGGTAGTAACAGAAAAGGGTCAATAATTGATGCCGTGAGTCTGTAACACTCATTGAGGTTTTACCATTTTTATAATGAAAGTAATTCAAACTATCTATTATACAATGTTCATGTATATATTTTATTTAATACAGTAAAATTCATACATGAATTAATTTTTTTAATTTAATTTTTTTTGCAGTAACAGAAAAAGGTCAATAATTGATGCTATGAGTTGGTAACACTTATTTTTATAATGAAAGTAATTCAAACCATCTGTATACATTTTATTTTATAAAATTCATACCTGATTTTTTGTGCATTATTAGAAATAAAAATCAAGCACATAGGTCATACAATTATGGTATTCTTGATTTTTCAACATCAAACACAAATACATAATTTTCTAAAGATTCTTTTAACAAAATATTTGCATGAGCAACATTACTCGTCTAACATATATAATATATTGCTAATCATTTTTGCCTTATCATTGATTTTTATTTTTATTTTTTTGTTTGCAAAAAGATTGAAGACTTCATTTATTCGGAATCATGCTGTAAATTAAGAAGAGAAAAGAGAGATATTTTATAGGTTTTAAGATAAGTTTTTAAATCAGTTCATTTATTTATTTTAAAATGAGTGAATTAAATCTTATCTCATTATCTATATTTAAATAAATGCAAATTATAATCATTTTGGTATCAATTTAAATTATCAAAGATGTAGCTAAATCCAATCCACCCAATTCATATGGATGATTAAGATTTTAGAAAAATGTTGAAGCTGTTGTTAAAACTTAAAACTCTAAAACTTCCTACTCTCATGAAAAAAAAAATCAAAATCATAAGGAAATTAATTGATTTATTCAAAACCTATTTTTTCCTAAATAAATGTAACGAGTTTTCCGAAGTTATGAAAACCCATCAGGTACTGTGATTGGATTTTTTTTTTTTTTTTTTTTTTTTTGTGTATATTTTTGGTGCGATTTGATGGGAAGAATTTTATCCACTGGCTGCATTTCGTAGGAGGAATTAACTCTACGATTCAAAGACTTTGGGTTTTCGATACCCATCTGACTGAATCTGACAGATAACTAATAAGAGACCAAATAGTTTATAGAAGACCAAATACAATTCTAAGATTTTTTCTTTTTTCTTTTTTCTTTTTTCTTTTGTTTTTTTGATTTCTCAAAGGCTTTTGGTTTGTTTAGTACATAAACTTAAACACATATTTTTAATTTTTAAATAATATTACACGTATTTTTATATATTTTTTCATCCACACATATTTTCAAAAAAAAATTAAAAATTATTATTTAAACGCATATACCAAATATACCCTTTATGTTTTTAAGAAGACCAGCTAGATCATTAATTAAGACTACTTATTTTTTACTCCAATTATATAAAATAAAACGGTGATGGAGAGTTAATGCCATCTAGTCCTAGGCCTTGTTAGTTTGTTTAAATAATGCTCTTAATAATGCAGCTCTAGGTTCAGCTGCATCCTATAAATGTAACATACCTATGCTTCTTCTAGCCCGAAACTCAAAAAATTTGTCTCTTAGTTCCCAATCGAAATTAATGAGTGCTAAAAAGAAGTTTAAACCACTCCTTAAATTGTCAGTTCTTTTTAAATATCTATTTGAAGAGATAATATTCATTTTTAAAGGATAAAAAATTTAGATTTTATAGCCTAGACCTAGAGTATTTAATTAATTCAAATCATATAATTTTTTCAAACTGTAAGTCTGAAACAATATATACGAAAGTGTATTTGCTAATTTTTTTATGCAACATGATTAAATTTAATTAGAGAATCTATAATTTAAAAAAAAAAAAATTAAGGAACCATATTTAAGTTTATCCAAAAGTTTAAAAATATATAAAACTTGGGATAACCTTATCCTTGAAGATGTGACACTATTCCAATATTCATTTTAGCATTCACCTCTTTTATAAGAGAAATCACCCACAACTGAAAAATTAGGTTCGAAATGTAATGTTCATTTATAAATTTTTTTAAAAATTGACTTTTAAGGCAAAGCTAATAATATAGTATAGTACTATAATAAAAGAAGGTATAAGTACCTTTTTTTTTTTTTGAAGAGAAGGTATAAGTACTTAAAAGGTAGTAACGTTCTGATTCTCATAAATAAGTAAATTAATTAAAAAAAAAAAAAAGAGGTAGTAACGTTCTAAAATTTTCTTCTTAATCTCGAATGAGAGATTTGATTTATAATTATGACTAAGAAAAAAGTACGTAGTTGTCTACCTGGGGAAGTATGGTGTTAAAGTTGAGTTTTGGGTAATTATAACGTACTATAAGTACTTATCTATTCTAGACACACTGTTTAACACACTGTAAGTATAAAGTTGTCTCAATTGTAGTCTTTGCTAAGTACTAAACTAGTATGTATTTATCAATTAAAATATTAACCGACAAGTCACTTCAGTCATTGTTTTTTTCACACCCAACATATCACAAACATTGTTAACTTTATGAGATAAGCAAATCTCATCTTGATGTTGGCACATAAACATAATTAAACAAACACTATTTGCACGTGGTTATTGTAGACTTGCACACTTGGGTTGGAGTGATTACTGATTATTCAGTAAAAAACCATCAAGGGGTAACATTTATCAATATATAAAGCTAACTTTTTTATACTCTGAAAACTATTTAATCTTGTAGTAGTTGCAACTTGCAAGCCTACAACACCATTAACGATTCACACTTTATATATTCATTCAAAAAACCCCATTATTACTAACTAATTCATGCACCTAACAAGGACAATGACAAGTAAATGTATTCCACATTATTTTTTAATCTCTCAAATGTTCAACTACACACTACTCTTAGACTCAGGACCACAGTCTTTACTCGATCTGTATCAACCAACCCCATTATCTCCTTCGATCCAAAGCTTGAAGAAAACGTCTGAAACAAGAATGAGAAGAACTAGTTGTGGGGCTATATATGAAAGATTATTGTATAAAATAAAATAGTAAATAAACCAATAGACTTGCAGCCGTGAAAATAAGCTTCCACGATGACCTTAATCTAAGTATTATTGCCAGCAAATACATGTGCCAACCTTTTAATACACAGATTTGTTTTTAACAAGTGGTAAAGTTATGAGCATGACACACAGATTCTCTAATGTGGGTGTTTTTGAGTTGTCTAATTTTACTAATATGAATCTTGGTGGTCACTTTCTCTTTTTTATCAGATCATGTTATATCACTATCAGAGATTCAGAATATTATGCTAGCTGAAGTTAGCCGTTAACATTCATAATATTCTGCCCGTTTCAATTTAAGCTTTGCTTACCAACCGGGTCTTGAAGCCTTTGGAGAAAGTTTCAAGTTATCACAGCATACAAAGAAAAAGGCAAAGCAAAGCAAAGTCCAGCTATTGTGAAGTACAAAACTGCAAAGTAACTTTAAAACTTCAAGAGAAGACACACCCGTTGTGTTATTCTTATTCCATGGATGCTTAAAACTATTTGAAATTCAAACTGGACATGGCGGGCAGCTATTCACCTTTTCGTGTAAAATGTTTTTAGACCCTGTACTCGTGGTCCTTCCCTTTATCCTAGGAAATTTAACCTCGATCAGACAGAAAAGGAAAAGAGAATCATAGCAAAAGGTTAAAGGTGTTCTTGTTCATGTTTCGGTATTCAATACATCGTAATTACAATAGGAGTTTTTCAAGTTTCAAGCAAAGAGATGTGTCCAACACCATTATTCGATGTGGCTCTATTATAAAGCACGTCCAACCATTAATAATTGCCTAAAGTTGTGATTTGCAAGACAAAGTTGTTGCAATTTTGAGCATCACAGGTACACACGTTATTAAAAAATAATGTACAAATTCTGAACGCCCCGATAGATTTGGGGGTGGGAGGGTAGAGGGCCCTCTCAGTTGGACAAAGAAAATCTGCATACATGCTAAGAGGCTAATGATGTCGTTTTGAAGAGGCTAATTTCCAAACTCGATCCAATGACATTTAAATTTGTTTTGGATGAAAGAGGGAGACGCTTATCATTACACGACTAGTGATAATAATCACATTTTGTTTATAAGCATTAAGCAATAAAATTCATTGAAAAAGAACAATAAGGAATGCAATCTAGGTAACATGGGCAATGTAAAAGAAAGCGACAAAAAGTGCCTCAAAAAAAGGTAATAATTTACGCCCCGACCATATATTCGGGTTGATTTGACATGATTTGTGAGTTATAACCCGCTCAACACTATGCTAAGTTGCAATTATGACACAGGAAGAAAAGCAAAGCATATTAACCCAGCTGGTAAGACCATACAAGCATTATATTAACCAGAAGTCACTGCCATCCATCATAACCCATACAGAATACACCATTAAGTCTGCTTGAAAAGAAAAGGGGGGGAATAAAGCACTAGAATGGGCCACCTAATCCAGATTACAGAAGATCTCCTTCCCAATGTCATATTGATACCATCCAAAATAACACAAAAGCATAAGTAGAACCCACACTATGATCTGTTTACTGGTTCAAGAGCCTCAACAGTGACCACACTATTTCCTCTGATCACCTGCAGCAATAAAAGTAGCATCAGATAAATGGGAATAATATGGTAACTCGATTATCAAAACTCCAATGGCAATTTAACAGTTTAATTATAAAGCTAACTAAAAATAAATAAATAAATAAAAAGACAAAGCTAAAGGACCCACCACCATGCCGATATCAGTTTTCTCATTGCCATTCACTTCTACAGTGTTGTCAACCACTAGATTCATAAACTGGTCAAACCCACGAAGCGTCCCAACGACCATCCGATTTGCATTCATCTTGACTGCAATATAAAACACCAATTGTTAAACAATTTAAACTATTTGGTTCCTTTAAGAATATATTAAACTACATTTGTCAATATTTTATCTTTTGACAAGTGAGCTTCATCTCCAAGAGGAGGCATAGGGAGGGATTTAAACTAGAGATTGGTTTTATGGAGCGTACCCCTGCCCCCCAGCTAATTGTGCTACCACATGGGGTTTATATCAATTTTTCCTCATTTGTCATGTGTTTGTCACATGAAGGTTTCTTATGCACATGCTGTAAATAGATATTGTTAACCCTAACAACACAGAGTGCATGCATAGTCCAAGATGGTGACATAAGCCATTAGATGGCAGTCAAAGCTCCCAACACACATATGCACATGCACAGAATGCAACTGATCCTATCAGTAAGGCGACAGAAGCCATCCAGTGGCAACTACAAGCCCACAACAGACACATATTAATAGGTCTCATTTTTATCTGTATTAGATCAGAGAAATATTAATTATAAGGCACCAAAAACAGAATTCAGAGGATTATAAACGCCCTTGGCTGAAAATTAGAAATGGGATGATATGGAGTTAGGTAAGACTTGAAATGTCAAAAATGTTGTTGGTTGGGTAATTCAAAACAAACCAAAAGATGATGAGATGGAAAAGCACTGTCTCAAGGAATTGAGTACGATGAAAGCAAGCCTTTGAAGAGAACTCAAGTGAGAGCTCAATTGGCTTACAAATGAGCCACAAGCCCATGAATAAAAATCCACACCGCACAAGCGAGCCTTAAGATGATGGGAAACCACACATTCAGCCAAGTAAAGACAGTTTCAAATGAAAGACAGATTCTGATCAAAAGATGATGGCAAAAGAACCTCTATATATTGTCAATATCACTTTTAAACTTCAAAATTGCTCTCCGAATGACTTGCTTAATGTGCATCTATAGGCACTTATAGGATATCTCTACAACTTTGTACTTAATATTATAATTTATAGTGTAAAAGAGATTCCATAATGGAAGTTGCAAGACTTGCAACAGAGATTTGAATCAAAAGTACAACAAATGACAACAAAAAGAACTTCAAAAGACGGTCCCTTGAAACACCAACCATGAACCACCTTACAACTTCATGACTAGTGATAAATAATATTAAGACAAAGGGAAATAGTGCGTGAAGATGAGCCAGTCAAAGTTTAAATTACTTTCGTACAGACACCAAAGAGTCAGCCACACAAAAATAAAAAATGGCCACAAATATTACGAAGAGACAGCATTAGCAATATTGATGACAGTCGACACTTGGCTGGATCTATGAATATAAATTTATAAAAAAGTTTATTTACTAAGTACCACAAACAAGTACACTAATATCAGAAACAGAAATTTTTCTTGGAAAAAGCCAAGCTAAATATCTAAAAATTACTATTACATGTGAAGTGCATTTTTTTTATTGGCAACTTACACATACACCCAGTGGTTTTAGCCACGACCTCATCATCCACCCATTCTGAAGTGCCATTAATATATATACATATATATAAAGTATTTCTTAACATGGTTCAACATGTTTTATCTTCTAATATATAGCAAGAAGGGGAAGTGACATTTGAGCTAAAGAGCTCATTGGTGGTTAAATAAGAACAAATATTATCTTCCATGTATTAGTCCTAACTTAATGAAATTGTGCTCTTCCTTCTTCCAAAGTACTAAAATCGTCTATAATTGGAAGTTAAAACCCATGGCAATCTCACTTTCTATTATACACAACCGAGCAAGAAAACACCAACAACGAAAAAGTACCCAAGAGAAATAATTGTGCCTAAAACATATACAACAATACAAAAGAGAAAAACAGAAACAAAGAAAAATAAAGACATAAGAACCAACCATTCCAATATAAAGACATCCATCTTATCCAACTGACACGAAAATTTACATAGAATACAAGCGAAAGCAGAAATTATTGGCCAGAAGTACATTTGGGGGGAAAAATGATAGGCGGAAAAGAGTAAAAGTGGTATGAACTGACATCTTAAGCCGTTTAAACGAGGGAGAATTGAGATTTTAAGAAAATCAAGGGGAGCATATATTCGTTCATCACATTAGGAAAAATCTATTTTCATCACTAAAAATAAAAAAAAAAGTGTTCTACATTTCGTTCTTCTGTCCACTCTCACTAAGTTTTTTGCCAATATGTCAGACAGAGCAGACAAGAAAAGAACCTTGAAAATATTTTAGCGACAAAAATAAATTCTAAACTATATTCTTTCCATCCCTGAAATAAATTTCAAGGACAAAAATATAAAATTTGAAAATTATTGGAATGAAAAAAGCACATTAACTATATTTTAGGGATGCATAAGAATACTATTACATTGGAAAATTATTCATAAAAGATAATAATTTTTAGTTTTATGGTTTCAGTACAATATTTCACAAAGCAACTATAAAATCAGAGAAACTTTTTATGAACGCAGTGGCTACAGTTAAAAAAAAAAATAGTGAGGAACAAAATAGGAACCTAAAAGCAGTTTTAGCTCCAAGTCTGCAACTA